>JAUMIR010000001.1:44840000-46040000 GCA_030847615.1 Gambelia wislizenii | reverse complement strand
AGGAATGCTGGCCGGTGAAACCTGGATGATTAGATGATTAGATGTCGACCTGGCTAAAAGACGTTCCGTACAGACAAGATGTTCTTTGAACTGCCTCACACCAAGATAAGATAAGGAACTGAACTATCTTGCGTCAAATATCTTGGGAATGTTCAACACCTGTTTTCTCAAGAAAGGAGAAGCAAAAGGGGTATAAATATTACTGGACTTTCCAGCCTCAAGTATGGTTTCTGAAACCGTGGCAACAGACCATCCGGCCTTCGTGGATCACTGGATTCAAGGGGGTTGTATGTGAGTATGTCTGTGTGAGTGTGTATGTGAATGGAGAAGAGCTCTTGATACTTAATTGAATGTTTAATGTCTGATGTCTAAATAAATGTTACATGCATAGTGACTGAAAACCAAATTTGGTCTCTCTGTGCCTTTTTGCCTGTCATTTGTCTGGGGAAATCTTAAACACTACCTGATTTAAAAGGACCTCAATGTGGTCATAACAAAGCTTTAATAATTGTACAGACAATGTGTAACTCCTTTTATACAACAACAACAATTCTTTATTAAACAAGTTCATAGACCCAACAAGTTCAAATTAACATGTAAGATAAATTAAAAGCCATGGCAGGGACGAAGGGGGGGAGGGCCAGAGGAGTGAACTGGCCAAAGAGCAATTGGGTCAAATCATACAGGCAGGACTTATTTCAGATGTTTTCTCCTAATAAGAAGTTAACTGTTTTCTAATCCTGATTTGCTCAGACAAAAACTTGGCAACAACCAAGGTCACACTGGGATTCTTATCTTCTAATAAGAATTTGACATAAAATTGGGCCAATTGTTCTGGTAGATTCACCAATAATGGATTAATCATATGTTGACAATTGAAAAATACTCCACCTGCAGCACAACTCCCCTCTATGTTGCCTTATAGACTTTAAAGCAGCTTTTGACTCTATATCTCGATCCAAACTGTGGGGAAAAATGGAGGCTTCCTCAATTAACTGGTGACTACTCTACCTAATTTGTATGCTGCATCAAGGAACCTCACTCAAAGTACAGTTGTCCCTCCACATTCACGGATTTAAGTATTCATGGCTTGAAAATAGTCTTTAAAAAATAATAATCTAAAAAGCAAACCTTGATTTTGCCATCTTATATAAGGGACACCATTTTGCTATGCCATTGCATATAATGGGACTTGAGTATTCACGGATTTGGGTATTCACGGGGGATCCTGGAACCAAACCCCAGTGAATGTGAAGGGACAACTGTAAGAAGTAATCCCCAAGGCTATCTCACCAATGTCATTGTCAGTGAGAAGGGTGTCAAGCAAGATTGCATTCTAGCCCCACTCTTGTTCAACTTTTACATCAATGATATGGTGGGTCATGTTGACAACACAAACTTCCATTCTCCGAAACTAGAGGGAAGGCGTATCACAGCTCTACTTTATGCAGATGATGCAGCAGTACTTTCAAGAACACCCGTTGGCCTAAAAAGAGCCCTAAGAGCACTAACACAGTACTGCAGAGAGGATCAGCTAGAACTCAACTATCAAAAAACTAATTCAAAACACATTTGCTAAAAGGCCCAAGAACCATATCTGAAATATGGATGACCACAAGATTGAACAGGTCTCCTGGTTCAAATACCTGGGGGTAATCTTTCACACCACTGATAGTAGGAAAGCACATAGGAAGTATGCTGCTGGCAATGCTCAGAGGAGCACAACAGTCATTCTCAAATTTCTTAAGATAAGAGGAGACCACTATATACCTACAGTGCTCAAACTATTCGAAGCCCAATCAGTAGCACAACTTCTTTATGGATCCCAGTTGGGACCCTTCCCCAACTCTGCACCATTAGAACTTGTGCAATCCAAATTTTTAAGATCAGCTTTCCAAACTCCAAAATGTGTCTCTAACACAACTTGAGATTGGAGTCAGGCTTTATGAAAGTGGAGGCCAGAGTGTAGGTGACCGTGCTCAGTTACTGGCTTAGACTATCCCTCTTCCTCACTGGCCTTGCTCCATTAACCTTGAGTGATGATTTCCAGTCCAGGTAGAAACAGACAATGATGACTTCTCTAAAGATGCCAGCCACAGATGCAGGCGAAACGTCAGGAATAAACTCTTCCAGAACTCTTCCATCATAGCCCAGAAAAAAACCCATGGAAAACCTATAGTGATGACTAAAATTTCAACACTGGGCTTTTCTCCAGATCTTCTGCTTAACCTGGAATACGATAGGGCTAAAACAACTATCAAACAACAGGTGGCAGATATATAGTGACAACTGAATCTAGTCAGCACTCCAACCTTTATTGTTAGTGACTCCAACAGATATCTGGCCTTCACCTATGGCATACTCAGCAAAACCTGAAGTACCTAAGCACTGGAGGGCTTTTATTTGGCATGATGTCATGCCCTCCCCTCAGCCATCCTTGAAGGCTGATACCAGAAGATCCCCTTCTCAGACAGATTATGCCCCTGTAACTGGCCAAATAGAAACAACAGAGTATGTACTTCTCCAGTGCTCATACTATAGGGACATCTGTCTCAGCTTTATTTCACCCCATTGCAGAAATACCAAGGACACACTGGGCAATTCTACACACCTCTGTTGCTTTCAGACTCGAGTCCTGGTACAACATATAATGTTGCCAGATTCTGTGCAGTAGCAGTTAAAATCCATCAGGCATTGACCTCCACAGCAGACTAGTACCAATCTTGTCTTGCTGTGATATACTGGAGCTATACAATCTGAAATGCTATTTTTTAACCTATGCTTTTATCCTCTTTTATTCTGTATCCCCCCCCCTTTTTTTTTTTTTTTACTTCTGCTGGTCTATGACCATAATAAGGATTCTATTCTCTTCTATTTTGTGTTGGCCAACCTGCTGGTAGAACCCACAGGACAGAAGGATGTGCTTCATGGATTCTATGTCCTGGTTACTGCAGGGACATAACCTTGTGGTGTAAGGGACACCAGCAACTCTACCTCAGAGCATTTCAGAGGGGCAAACATTAAATCTGACCTTTGTAAAAAAAATGTGCACTAATTAATGACAGTCAAATTCTTTAAATACTCAGATAGATGAAAAGGCCCAACATATTCTATACTCAATGAGCTTGGTGAGCAGGATGATGAATAAGCCCAAAGGTCACAGAAAGCAATACAGTAGCACCTCTGTATCCACTGATTCACCAACCGCGGATTCAATTATCTGCAGTTGGCAATGGCGGGAGACAGGGAGGGGGAGGAGGTATCTTACCTCTCCCATCTCTTCCTCTGGGAGGGATTCTGTAGCCACGGCACCAATTGTGGGGGCGAAGGGAGGGGGAGGAGCAAACTGGCCTGCCCCCTTTCCCCTGTGATCACTGCCATGGCAAGGTCACAGCAGAGACAAAGGGGTGGAGGAGCAAACTGGCCTCATCCCCTTCCCCCTTTGCCCCCGAGATCACCACTGTGGCAGAGGCATGGTGGGGACAAAGGGGGAAGGGACGGAACTAATCCCTCACGGATGCAGGGGTGCTATTTTATCTCAGTCTTTTACTGATCTGAGACCAGGGTCATAGCCCAGATGTAAAAGGAGGGATGATGACAGACCAATTGAAGCAGATTTTTTTTTGAGTGGCAGGCTTTGACCAACGGCTTATGCAACCATCCTGATAGAAATGCAGAAGTAAATGTATGCCCAATTTAAAAATATTAACTAAGCCAAAATTGTAAGACTGCCAAACATGTCAATAGAGGGCATTCCCCCATTTGTAACAATAGAATTGTATAAGGAACACATCTGGAAATTTGGAGGAAAGCTGTAAAAATTTAGCCTGAAGCCCTGGCACAGTGGTTAAATGCCAGTCCTGAAAGTCACCACGTTGCAAGTTCGATTCCAGTGGGCTCCAAGGTTCACTCAGCCTTCCATCCTTTCGTAGGTCGGTAAATTGAGTACCCAGCTTGTGGGGGCAATTAGGTAACACACATTGGAAACAGTGTAGATATGTAAATAGCTATTGCTTAAAACAATTTGTAAGCCGCTCTGATAGCCTTGTGGCTGAAGAGCGGGGTATAAATAACTAAATAAATAAAAAATAAATTTAAAAAATCAAACTTTATTGTTACCTAATCCAAATAACAGAAGTGTATAGCAATTGTGCAACTGTTTTAGCATTAAAGAGTTTAACAGCTGGTGGTATACGTTGGGCCTCTTTGGTCTAAAAATAATGGGAAATGGCAGACTAACAAGCTTGTGTTTTCTGATCGGAAGCAGATCTGTGAGTAGTCCATGACATTATGTGATGGAATGTCAGCCCTAGGTATTGAAAACTTCTAACCCGTTCCACAATATGACCATCTAATGTCCATCTACTCTGGGAAAGCTTCTTTTCAAAATCCATAACTTTATAGATTTCCAAGAATTAATTTTAGATCATTTGTAAAGAATAATTCAAGAACTTCCTTGATAGATACTTTAGCCTTGGTCTAGAATGTGAAAGAATAACTGCATCATCAGCATAGAGTGGGAATTTTCTTCTTTCCAAATTTGGGCAAATGACCATTGGGGCCCATTAAGACATCTTCAAGGTCATTTACAAATAGGTTAAACAAAGTGGGTGCAAGAATACAGCATTGTGTGACTATCCCAGTCATAGATATTTCTGTAGAAAGCTCCCCCTGGATGCCACATCTGACTTGTAGCTGGCTGTTACTATATAAAGCTTTACTAGGACAGAAAAGACTTTTATCAGCCAAAACAGTATCCAACTTCTCCCATAACTTTGTTCTGGAGATAAGAGTCAAAAGACTTCAGGTCATAAAGGCAACAAACAACTTGTCTTGCAGAGGTCTAGAATATTTCTCAGCAAAGTGAAAGAAGACCAAACAGTGATAAAAAAAATTGAATAATTCTAAATGAAGCTTGTGCCTCAGTAAGAATGTTATTAGAATTCAGAAAGGAAGTCAGTCATTTGCATAGGAAATGAGCATATAACTTTCTCATTATTGATAACAGACCAATAGATTATAATTCTCTGGATCACTGCCTTGATCTTTCCTGTAGATTGGCATCATAGTTATTTGCTCCCAACTAGCAGGAATTTTGCCAGAATTATTAATCTTGGTAAAAAGAACAGCCAGCAATGGTGCTCCCCCAACAATGTTGATTAGTTTTAATAAGTTCAGCAAGGATATAATCAGCACTTAGAGCCTTTGCACTTTTAAGCTGTAGAATTTAATCAGAAACTTCTTCCACAGATACTGGATTCCATGCAGGTACAATAGAGAGTATGGTTTGATGAGAATTATCAAGGTCTGTTTCAGAACTATTAATAACTATATAGATGGATCTAAGATGATTCTCTCACACTTCAGCTGGAATAACACAATTTGGGGCTTGGGATCAAAAGTGTAAATCTCCTGAGACACGCTGGCAAAAAGTTTTTGCGTCATTATTAGATGAGGCATTCAGTAACAGCAACTATGAATTAAGTTCACATTGCCTCCTTTTAAAAGCCAGTAGGGTCTTATACTACTTTTTCAACTGAAAATAAGTAGAAGGAAGATGGCTTGACCTCAATTTTCTATATAAAATATGAGTCTCTTAAGACTTTTTTACCAATTGACGCTCCTTGTCAAATGGTACCCATGAAATTGGTAGATTTTGTGTGAGAGTGACGAGGATTAACTTCACATGTTAGATCTTCCTGAAGAAAATGGATCAGATCTTTATGCCTCAATGTTACTTATTGTTCAGATATTATTACAGATTTTTAAAAAGTTGCTGGAGCAGAAGTCAATCTCACCTCAACAAGACTACCTAGATCAGCTGACCATATAGAGCTTATCTTCTGAGACCCATCAACAATAAAATTAGTCACAGACAGAATAGGGAAACTGATGAGGAAACACAACCTCCAAACAATCTATAGACCAACCAGAAAAATCCAAGAAATGTTACACCCAGAGAAGGACAAAAGAGACCCTCTCACAGCTGCAGGAGTTTACCACATATCATGCAGCTATGGACAAGTTTACATAGGGACCACTAAACGCAGTGTGCAAACACTAATCAAGGAACATGAGAGACACTGCAGACTGGGCCAGCCAGAAAAATCAGCAGTAGCAGAACATGTGATAAACCAACCTGGACACAATATGCTATTTGAAAACACAGAAATTCTGGAGCAGGACAACAACTATCATGTCAGAATGCACAGAGAAGCTATTGAAATCCAGAAACACCTGGACAACTTCAACAGGAAAGAAGAAACCCTAAAAGTAAACAAAATCTGACTCCCAGTTTTGAAATACAATAGAATTAAAACTCAACACCTACAAAGGAATTCCACCCAGGGACATGGGGATTCCCAGCAGACAGTGGCCCATCACCCAACCATTAGCCAAACAGACACTAACGAGCCTTGCATTTCTATACCCAGAAACTAACCATTCAATTACACAAATTGACATATACTCCCCAACAGGGGTTCACAGCATATAAACCCCAGACACACTCCTACCCAACCATTCTCTGAAGATGCCAGCCACAGATGCAGGCGAAACGTCAGAAAGAAACTATTCCAGAACACGGCCTCACAGCCTGGAAAAAAACCAAGAAAAATCTATGGATGCCAGCCGTGAAAGCCTTCAACTTCACTTTTTCATTAGCTAGTTAGGACATAAGCTTTCCATACATATGTAAATACAAAAGCAATTGGTAAACTTTTCCTAAGCTTGTAACCTGAAACTGCCTGCCTATTTTTTTATTTTCTATTTTTTTTAGTCAGTTTCAGCTCAGGGAAGCAACATGAGATTGAGGCACGCTTATATGCTCCTCTGCTGAAAGAAAGCTGCTTTTTAACAGTTTTAGCTCTCATATTTTCCCCCAAAAGGGCTAACACCCTGAGAAACTCTAATTCCCCAAAAGTCCTAACTTTTGTAGGCTGCAAATTGAAATGGGAATAAGTTGTAGTTTTCGTGTGGATTGTCGGTGTTAATTCAGAAGAATACCTGAGCAATGAGGTTTACTGTCCCAGAGATTGTTTGACCAACTGTTATTAAATCTGAGATTTCTGTTTAGACATTGAAAACTAAATCCATGTGATGATCACACAGCAAAGATACTTCTAACCTAGATTGTTGAGTAGCAAGCATGGTGTAACTCTGGCTCATTAATTGGGAATTTAGAAAACCTTGTCTCAAACTGGTGTAATTCTGAGCTAGTGAAGATAACTTAGAAAATCTCTCATTGAAAAGTGATTTTGTTGCAGCAGCAGCATTCATTTGTGCAGCAGACTTAGGCCAGGGCTCTCTAAACCAAGGCAACTTGGTAGGACTATTGTGGTGTTGAGAAGAAAGAGCTGGGCATTTTCTAAGAAGAATTAATAATGTTTAAAGAGCCATGCTGGAAAAATACTAGAAGTTTGCAAGTGTGTTTTTTTCTTCATTAATAAATTAGGAATAGTGGATTTGGTGAAGCAAAGGAGACCCCCGACATATTGTGAGGATGAAAATAGCAATTCAACAGAGAAAAAAATTGAAGGATCTGTTATTTAAAATTTGTTTAAATTAGCCCTAGAAATTGAGTTCCAATAAGGAATTTGTCCAACAAATGGATACACATCTACCACTATTTGGAAAGCTTGTAATATTAGGCAACAGTCTGCTTTGGTATAATACTTTTTCCAGAGCAGGCACTAAAGCTTCAGTTGGAATATTGATGAGATCCATTGAATTGACCTGAGATAGAAGGTAAAGGATGATTATCCAAATTGCTTGAGTCTAAATACCTCTATGAGACCAGATATACCAAATTTGTTAAAGACCTCAAAACCTTTTCTAATTGGGAGCCAATATATTGTAGTGTTCATGCAGTGGACAAACACTGCTCTAATAACAGTTCAGTATTAGGTGGATCAGATAAAGGAACAAAGTTTGTATGTCTTTGTGATAAAACACCATCACTTGGTTCAGGCTCTGTCTTCTCTGCTAAAGGTGCAAACCTATTTGTTGATGAAATTTATAACAGTGCAATAAAGTCATCCAATTTGCTTTGTTTAGAACTGGGTTAACTGCTTGTATTCATGGGTGAACTGGTCCTTTCCCTGCTTTTTGCCATGTTAATGTCTGGGCAAAAAGCAGACCCAACTCTAGTACCCAACATCAAAGTTCTTTGTTAGCACTAAGAGTCTCTTATTGACAGGGAGAGCAGAGACATAACACTGATAGGCAGCAACACACCTTATAAGCAGCAGCTTCCTGACTGCTATCAGTACAAATTAAGTGGTCCGCTACAAAGTAATTAGTCTGCTTAATTAAAAGTTATAAATAGGCAATGAAGACTTGAAACTATAAAAGTGTTAACAGAAGACTATAAAATAGTAAAATTATAGGGTATGAAACTGTAAAACTTTGCCATAAAATCAAACAAACTGCAGAAGTCCTGGCAGAGCTACCACTTCTGTCCCCTTCTTGGGTCTCTTCTCCTGTTATATCCTTTTATATAATTACTAAAGCTACAGGAATCCTGCCCTTGTTTGCACCTGGCAACCTTAGCAAGTAAGGGGTATATCTGAAAGTGATTTGGCTACCTAGACACAAGTCCAGGCAGGGGCATGAGCTTGAACAGAAAGGATGGGTAAACCTTCAGAAGTGGGTATGCTGCCAAATCCCTGTAAAGTTGGTGTGCCATGATGCATGGTATGGATGGTTTGGGTGCCTACTGCTTGGGTGGTGCCTTGTTGTTGCTGTCTGCCATCAAGTTGGCTTTGACTTATCGTGGTCCATGAATGAGGGACCTCCAAGAGCTCTGGTCATCAACAGCTCTGCTCAAAAAAAGTGACGTAGCATCAATATTCCGTCTGATTTTTTTTTAAATGGCAGAGATACTAAATCAACTACTTAGTCAAGTATACTGACTTACCAGGCAGAAACTGCTGCAAGTGATGGAAGTCTCTTCTACCAGTTGGGATGCAGCAGACTGATGTTTCCTCCCCACTTCCACCAATGATCTCCAGTGCAACAATCAGAAAGCAGCATCTCTGTTGCAATTCCTCTTTGCACCGAGATCATTACAGGGAGCAGGGGTAGAAACATCAGCCTGCTGCATCCTGATCATCAGAAGAATAGACCCCCATCATTCACAGTAGCTGTTGCCTGGCAAATCGGGATTAGGGGACATTTATGCTCCATCATGACACCTACACTGTTGAATACATAGGTAATATGAATATGAATCAGTTCCAAATGTGTAATTCCAGGTTACACATTTGTAACTGTGATCATGAATTCCAGACATCATTTTAATGCTGCACTGACATCTATTGAAGGGGTGCCACAACTGTTTCTGTGTCAGCCATGCCTGAGTTACAATTCACAAGGGTTAGTGAGCCCTGGATGAAAAGAATTCCATCTTACTTGATAAAATTCCAGGTACAAGGCTCAGAATGAAATACTCCCACATTTTCCTGTGTGTGTATGTTTGTGTGTGTGTGTGTGTGTTTTAAGCAGATGAGCTACATAACATCTATGAGACTCTTCCTGTTTGGAAAACATTGGATAAAATATTCATATCCTGCCCTGATAAACGAAACACCATAAGGTTGTGGAATTAAATCATCTTGCAGTGCAGCAAGAACAGATCGCTTTTCTTCCCTGCATATCTCTACAATACTTCAGAAAAATGGAAATGGCTTTGAGGAAGGTATGGCAGGGCATTCAAGTCAGTTTAAAGAGCCAGATGGTAATGCCTAGAGCATTGCTAAAATTCTCCAGCAAACCTTCATATGCATATAAGGCCATTAAATGAATTCATTAAATAAATTGAAACAGAAATAAGTACTGATTAAAGTGGGAGTGGGGAGAGAGACCACCAAACATAGGTGCTAGTCCAGCATCTTGTTTTGCACAGTGGCTAACCACTAGCTTACAGGAAGCTTAGAAGGAGGATATAATAAGAACAAATTGCTGTTATCCTTCCCAAACTGGTAATTTAGAGGCAAGCTGTATCTCTCTCTGGCTTTTCTTCGCAAACGAAGATTCAGGAAGGACTCATCCCGCGCTTTCTGCAAGCGCGCTGATGACTAAAAAGGCCAATCCGAGATAAACAAGTCCGGTTGCAAAAAGCACAGCAGAAGGTCTCCTTGGGTGATGTTTTTGGGTTGTGATTCTTTCTGCGTTGTCGTTTCTCTTCAAGACTTGTTCGTCGTGAGTTCTCAAATAAGGCTGCAGCATTGTGGATAGTGCGTCTCCATGCCTCCCGATGTGAGGCCAGGGCGGACCACTGTTGGTGATCAATTTGGCCAAGCCTGAGATGTTGTTTCAGGGAGTCTTTGTATCGCTTTTTTGGAGCGCCCCTCTTACGCTGACCCGTGGCGAGTTCACCGTAGAGTAGTATTTTTGGGAGGCGATGGTCCTCCATCCTAGAAACGTGCCCTGCCCAGCGCAGCTGTGTTCTCAATATCATGGCCTCAATGCTGGTGATCCCTGCTTGCTCAAGGACAGCAACATTCGTCACATAGTCAGTCCAGTGTATATTTAGGATTGTGCGTAGACAGCGCTGATGAAAGCGCTCGAGGAGTCGTAGGTGGTGGCGATAGGTGACCCATGTTTCAGATCCATAAAGGAGGATAGACAGTACGATGGCTCTATACACACTGATTTTTGTGCTTTGCCTCAGGTGTTTATTGCTCCAGACTCTTTTGTGAAGTCTTCCAAATGCACTATATGCCTTTGCTAATCTGTGATCGATCTCTTTGTCAATCTTGGCATCTGAGGAGATGATGCTTCCCAGGTAGGTGAACTGCTGAACGGACTTGAGCACTGATTTGCCAACGGCAATGTGGGGATGGTGGTGTTCGTCCTGTGGTGCAGGCTGGTAAAGAACTTCTGTTTTCTTCAGGTTGACTTCTAGCCCAAACAGCTCTGCAGCTGTTGCAAAGCAGGATGTTAGGCGCTGCAGAGCTCCTTCTGTGTGGGCAACAAGGGCAGCATCATCGGCGAAGAGCAGCTCACGGACTAGATAGTTTAGAGTCTTAGTGTGAGCCCTCAGACGGCTTAAGTTAAACAAGCTACCATCAGTACGGTAGCGTATATAGATGCCGTTGTCTTCTTCAAGCTCTGCCATAGCCCTTTGGAGCATCATGCTAAAGAAGATTGTAAATAAAGTTGGTGCAAGAACACAACCTTGCTTCACTCCATTAGTTATTAGAAAGGGCTCTGAAAGAGCATCGCCATATCTGACTTGACCACGCTGTCCCTCGTGTAGCAAGATAATCATTTTAAGGAATTTGGGGGGGCATCCTAGTCTTTCCAGGATCTGCCACAGACCTTTTCTACTTACAGTGTCAAAGGCTTTGGTGAGGTCGACAAATGTTACATAGAGACCCTTGTTCTGCTCCCTACATTTTTCTTGCAGTTGCCTAAGGGCAAATACCATGTCTGTAGTACTCCTATTGGCTCTGAAGCCACATTGGCTTTCAGGGAGAAGTTCTTCTGCAGTAGCAGGAACTAACCTGTTCAGGAGTATCCTTGCAAGGATTTTTCCAGCAATAGAGAGCAGTGTTATGCCTCGATAGTTTGAGCAGTCGGATTTTGCTCCTTTTTTCTTGTACAGGGTGATGATGACTGCATCTTGGAGGTCTGATGGCAGTTCCCCTTTTTCCCAGCAATTCACAAGGAATTCGTGGAATTTTTCGTGGAGTGCATGACCTCCGTGTTTCCAAACTTCAGGTGGGATTCCATCAATCCCAGCTGCCTTGCCGTTTTTCATCTGCTGTATGGCCTTAAAGGTCTCTTCCAAAGTGGGAGCTATGTCCAATTCATTTTTCATTGGTTTTTGTATCATATCTTGGATAGCTGAGGCTTGGACTACTCGGTTGGCGCTAAAGAGACTTTGAAAATGTTCAGCCCAATGATTTAGGATGGAGGCTTTATCAGTAATTAATGTTTGACCATCTGTACTGTATAAGGAGCTTTGGACCTGATAAGTAGGTCCAAACACTGCTTTAAGAGCTTCATAAAATCCTCTATGATCACCCAGATCTGCACAGCGTTGTGTCTTTTCTGCTATACTGATCCACCACTTGTTCTGCATGTCTCGGAGTTTTTGTTGTAGTTTGCTACATGTGAGGCGGAAAGCTGCTTTTCTTACATGACAGGTTGGCTGGGCGAGGTATGCCTGGTGAGCAGCTCTCTTCCTTGCCAACAGTTCCTGGATCTCTTGGTTGTTTTCATCAAACCAGTCTTGATTTTTCTTGTGGGAGAAGCCAAGGGATTCTTCTGCAGACTGGAGGATACTGTTTTTGATATGTTGCCAAAGCACTGTAGGAGAAGGATCTGTAGGGTGGTCTTCAAGTTTCGTTTGTAGATTTGCCTGGAAGTTGTCTCTCATGGTAGCTTGTTGAAGATTGTTGACTTGGAGTCTCTTCTTTAAGATGCCACCCCTCTTAGGTTTGAACTTAAGATGAAGATTTAGTTTACATCTGACAAGGCGATGATCTGTTTGGCATTCTGCACTGGGCATCACTCGGGTATGACGGACATCACGAATGTCTCTCTGACGGACTAGAACGTAGTCAATGAGGTGCCAATGTTTGGATCGGGGATGCATCCAGGTTGTCTTCAAGCTATCTTTCTGCTGAAAGATTGTGTTTGTAATAGTCAGCTGTTGTTCTGCACAGAACTCTAGCAGGAGGCGTCCGTTATCATTGCAATTTCCAACACCATGCTTGCCTAAGACACCTTTCCAGGCTTCGGAGTTCTTTCCTACTCTGGCGTTGAAGTCACCAAGGATAATAATTTTATCTTCTACAGGGACTTTTTGTATGAGTTGGCGTAGGTCTGTGTAGAATTTGTCTTTCTCTACAGGGTCGGCTTGCATAGTTGGGGCATATATACTAAAGAGAACAACATGTGGGAGGCGTAAGGAAATAATGCGATCAGAGTGTCCTGTTGGCAAGGTTTCGAGTTTGGAGGCAATGGAGTTTTTAATCATAAAGCCTACTCCTGACAGATGTTTTTCGGTTTTGGGTTTGCCAGACCAGTAAAGTGTGTAGCCGGCGCCATGTTCTTTAAGGCTGCCTTCCTCATGGAAGCGAACTTCACTAAGAGCAGCGATGTCAATATTAAGCCGTGATAGTTCAAGGGCTATTAGGGCAGAACGACGCTCAGGCCGTCCACTATCTTCAGAGTCTTGCATGGTTCTGATGTTCCAGCATACAAGTGTCAGTTTATTTACACCTTTGGAGGCCGGTGTGTGCCTTTGTTTCTTTGCCTTGGTTTGACCGCATCAGAAGATTCCCGTTGGCCGCGGCTAGCCAACCAGGTAGTTGGGGATGAGCTTTCTTTAGGCCACCTTTTCTAGGCCCCTCTCCATATGGAGCAAGCAGTGCTCTCCTTAAAAAAGGCTGCTTGGTCGTTCAGAATGCTGCCGAACAAGACTGTCATCTCCCGGGTCAGGCTTGAGCGACCAATGTCCTGAACCGCCTGCATGCAGGGTTGGGGCTGCGGCTTCCAGTGCATCTTTACACCTGCCGGTTTCGTCCCTCGCCAGTCGCTACAGGGCTTTTTTGGAAATGGATTTGTCCTTCGAGCCTGTGCAATGGATTTTTCTGGTGGAGCGCAGCGTGCACAGAACTGGCCTCACCCTTTAAACCAGAGATTCATCTGCCGTGGCCTTGCAAGCATGGACGTGGCAGTGAGGTCCTCGGGCCGTAGGTTTGATTAGAGTTTCCTTCTCTTAGATGGTTGACCTTACAGGGTTGGACGAGCACCATCTGCCCGGGTTTGGGATTGGAGTTTTCCTTCTCCTAGGACGGTTGCCACAAGGCTGGAGAGCCCATCCTGCCCTTTGACGCTCTTTGTCAGACCCTTCGGTTTTGACCTGTCTGGCATGGGAGACCCTACCAGTGGCTATTATGCCACCGCCAGCATAGCTCAAAACATCATTAGGGTACGCAAGCCTCTCTCCCTGATAAGTAGCCACTGATGGATTGGTCTAATTTCTATTGCAAATTGCATTGCCCCAATTTACAATATTTCAAATGTAACGCGTTTCTTCAGAAATAAATAAATAAATTAAAGCCTCACCCACAATGCATAACTTTTCCAGCATTCCTGTGCCATACAGTAAGGGGTGAAAGAGTGAGGAGGGTGAGATGAGACAGTGGACATTATCACACGAGCACGTATAAATGCTGTAATTCTGCAACTGAAAGAAACAGGAAACATAGCAGCATGATTACATTCATTTTTGCACTTTGTCACAATCGCGCAACACTACCGCTAATAGAATATCGCACAACCATCTACTAACAGGTTAAGAATGGGATTGAAGCTTGCACTATGGTAACACTTGTTTTCACATTGTATTGGAATAGCACTGCATTGCCACTTTGAGATGGCCCACCCATACGCCTTTAAAAAAAATCTCCTCCTTCCACGATTTTGCAAGGACAGAGTTTTGGCCATTATTGCAAGAACACATCACTTCAATTAAACAAACAAACAAACAAACAAATTAACAAATTAAACCAACAAAAAATGTACTGAGAAAAGGCAACGGTTCATTAAAAGAGCATCATGGAGGTCCTCTTCAGGCTCTCCACCGGAAGTTGAATTATGTGTTCTCATTGGGAATGGGGAGGGGAAAAGAGGGAGGAATGCCCACTCACACTGTAATATCAGAACTATAGCAGGATTGAATTATTGCATACTCATCAATACCAGGAAAATAGCTATATTGACAGCTATTCATGAGTTTTGCCCATGAATGCAAAGGTGTGCCACAGTAACTGTTGGCGTGCTCACCAACCACAATATAAAGACAATGTCATGTGATAACAGCATTACTGTTACTCTCCCAGTGTAATTTCACAATTTCGGTTTCCATGTGATAAAGTCCAGTGAGGCCGTTTAGACTCCTGGCATAGAGTTTTGGGTGGTAAGAAAAGATGACTGTACTGTACTGACTGATATTTTTTTTTTAACCTGCCTAGGTGGGAAGAGGGAAAAAGCATGTTGGCATTGCTGGAATAAAGGGGTTTCCTTTGTCAGCTTAGAAGGGGAGGCCTGAGTGGAAGAAGAAACTCCAATCTTGACATCATTTGGTGGTATGTATTTCCTTTGTTTGCTTAGAAGCGGGGCATGAGGGAGAGGAAGAAGCTAGAATTAGAGTTTTGATGTGGCTGTAAGGGATACCCTCTGCCTGGTTATGTGGGGCCAGAGCAACTAGAGTCTTATCATCTGGAAAGGATAGGTTTCTTTAGTCTTAAAAATGTAAGTTCTGATGTTTTATACTTTAAGACTCTTTAATATTGGTGGGTATGTTGAGTAAAATTGCTAACTTTGTGGCTATTTCAGCTCTGTCAGAATTCATTCCCTAGTCTCCAATGCCTCCCTACAGAACTAGCTTACCCCCGTTTACACCATTTTCAACCGAGAATGAGTCCAGGAATACAACCGCAATGTAAATCAAGACTCACCTATAATGTCATTACAATCATGATAGTTTTGTTTTCAATCCATTTCCTAATAGTAACTTATAATGAAAAGATGAACAAATCTTGTCAGTTTAAATTTTGTTCAGTTTCATCTTTCCAACTTTACATTTGTTTATTCTATTTCAGTATAGGACTGTAATTAAAAAAAAATTGTCCCAAAAATAATTTTCATGTGATATATTTGTTTATATTATAAACACTTTTGCATGCATTTTGTATGTAGTTTTTCCAGATATAATGGATGGGGGATTGGTTGCTAAATTATGCTTTTCTGTGTTCTCCCCTTTTTGGATGGAGAACTACAGTGCAAAATTTGGAAAAATATGAATATGGAAGTATAAATATGCTTCAGTTAGGGAAGGGTGGATCTCTTGAGTCAATTTGCATATGCTTCCTTCTTATCCCACTCCCAAATCCATGCCGCTACTCTCGCAAGAGATTCCATCCTCTCTGGCAGTTTTTTAAAACTGCATTCTTTCAAATGGAACACAATCTTTTCATGTATCTTTCCACTGGTTAAAGTGTGGTTTTAGCTATTTTAAAAATATATGCATTTTTCTATGCATACCTTTCCCAATCTGCATATTTTACCTGATCTGCTTTTCTTGTTCAGCAGAAAATTTTCAAATACTGAGGTGTGCAGATTTCCTAACAAAAGTGCATCCAGTCTATTACCATTTTTGGGTGGCATATATCAGGAAACCCCCACACCCATATCCCAATGGAACAGATTCCATGGACTTTTCTAGTTTCCGCTCATGCATTCATTTAGGAAGTTTGAATTAGTCTTTATTACAGTGAAAACCAAATAAATTTATTCTGTATGCCTGCTAATCCTCAATATGGATTTTGCCTTTTTCACAGCTGCTATACAGGGAGTTGACATTTTCACTGGAGCTATTCACTACAACAAATATGCCTTTATGATTATTCACAGAGATTAAGTGCATTTGTTTGATTCATGGGGACAGTTTTGAATATGTGAAGGAAATTGTGGAGTCTTCCTGTCCATTGCAAAATAAAACCCCTCCACATCTGTGACTATAACAAATTGCCATTGCCGGGGCTGCCTTTGGACAGGGTGAAAGGTAAGTGAGGTAAAGGTGGTTCTTTTGCTGGCATAAAAATATCACAAATTATGCCACCAAAAGAACAGAAAAGAAGGGTGGTCTGATAAAGTCTACAGCTTGTTAACACAACTGTGGGTTGGAGGCATTACAGTGGCAATTGAACATGCATGCTGTTGCTGCTATGAAAACACATCTTTCTTGTGGCATTACTAAGACTGGTGTCACCCCTCCCTCTGATGGTGTTACCTGGTGTGGCTCAGCCTCTCCGCAACCTCCTAGTGCCAACACTGTGTCTTTCATCAGTTCAGTCGGCTCCAGCACACCTCACAGGTAAAGACTGTATCTGAGTAGGTCACCTTCAGTATCAAAGATCTTCAGCTTTGAGAACAGCCACAAATTTTGAATTACTGTGCATCCTCTGAAAACAAACAGAGAGTTATCAGTCACTAGTCTCGTCTTTCAAGGAAAGGAAGCTATTAAAGAATAATCAAAGTTCAATTGAGCAATTTCATGGAGTTTAATCCAATATCACAGGGGGGGAAATGCTGACAGCCATTTGAAAGAAATGATTTTTCCTGGGATGCAGTAAGTTAGACAAGCTTAGAAATCTGCCAGCCTGGTGTATAATCTCATTAATTTTGTTTTATCCACTGACATATGTCTTTTACTGTATGTTGGTTTATTGCTTTGAACTTACCTTACATATCTCTGTTGGGATATCCAATAACTGATGTTACAGTGGGCTCTCCACATCCATGAGTCTGCATCTACAAATTCCACCATCCATGGTTTGAAAATATCCTCCCCCCCCCAAAAAAAAATCCAAATAGCAAACCATGATTTTGCCATTTTATATAAGGAACACTGTTTTATTATGCCATTGTATATAATGGGACTTGAGCATCCAGTAATCTGATACTCACAGGGAGTCCTGGAACCAACCCCTAGTGGATACCAAGGGCCCATTATATCTTCTATGAAGCCAGTGGGGAAACAGTGGGGAAAGGCCCCAAGGTCCAAATCAGCCCTCTTGGGGTCCCACTCTGCCCCCTGGGCTTCTCCAGAAGACCACACCCCCTTTTCTGTTTATTTTTTTTCTCATTCTGAAAGGCTGAAATGTGCCTCCTAAGGATTAAATTAATAACAGGATCTTTCACAGATCTGTCATGTATAGGTTCACTTACGTCAAACTGACCTGAGGACACATAAGAACAATAAAGGCTTAAGTTACCGGCAGTAACAGTTTTCAGTTAAAATACGTTGATATTGTTGGTCCCAATATTTTGCCTTTAGCCCTGCCCATTACTGGTGATTTTGTATGTAATCACATCTTCCTGCATATCAAGGTAGTGCTTCATTAGCATTGTTAATACTATGGTTACACTGAAACAGCTCCCATAAGACAAAGCAAGCTTGATTCTTCTTGATGACTCTTCTTGCAGCCTCCACATGTATAGTGACTCCTTGGCCTTCATGGCTCCTAAGAACAACTAGAGGGGGTCTGGCTGAATGGGTAAGGGGAGTGGAGAATGCCTCACTACAGTAAGGGAAGTTTCCATCCTGCTTAAAAGTGGTTGTGGTGAGGCCTTTACCAAAAAAATAATTTAAAAATGGCCTCCCTGTATCCCACCATTCTGAATAATTATTGGCCAGTGACTAATATTCCATTTTTGGGCAAAGTTCTGGAGTGTGTGGTGATGGCCTCCCAGTTCCAGGTTTTTCTGGATGAAATAGATTATATAGAGCCATTCAATCTGGCTTCAGGCCTAGTTATGGGATGGAGACAGCTTTGGTCATCTTGATGGATGACCTATGCAGGAAACTGGACAAGGGAAGTGTGTCCCTGTTGGTTCTGTTGGACCTCTTAGCAACTTTCAATACCATCAGCCATGCTATCTTTCTGGGCCGCCTCTCTGGGATTGGACTTGGGGGCACTGTTAGACAATGGTTCTGTTCCTTCTGGGAGGGGTTAACTCAAAAGGGGGTGCTGGGGGACTCCTGTTGGATGCCCTGGTCATCGGCCTGTGCTTTTCCTCAGAGTTCTGTGTCTTTTTAACATCTTCATGAAACTGCTGGGAGAGGTCATCCAGGGTTTAGGAGTTTGGGATCACCAGTATGCTGATGACACCCAATTCTACCTCTCCCTTTGATCAGATTCCAAGGAAGCTGTCTTGGTACTGAACCAATGTCTGCTGTCAGTAATGGACTGAATGAGGACAAACAAATTGAAACTTAATCCAGACAAGGCAGAGGTGTTACTGGTCAGTCATAAGGCAGACCAGGGAATGGAGACTCCACTTATTCTGGGTGGTTACACACCCATTGAAACCTCAGGCCTGCAGCTTGGGTGTTTCTCTGGATTCAACTCTGAGCCTGGTTGCTCAGATTTCAGCAGTGGCCAGGAGTGCACAGTTTAAACTAATGTGCCAGCTGTGCCTGTTCCTTGAGACATCAGACCTGGCTACAGTGACACATGCCTTGATTACATGCAGTTTGGACTACTGTAATGCACTCTACGTGGGTTTGCCTTTGGAAACTGTTCGGAAACTTCAGTGGATTCAAAATGCTGCAGCCAGAATGCTGACCAGGGCCAGATATACAGAGCATATACAGTAATTCCCTCATTAAAACAGCTTTATTAGCTACTGACTCATTTCCGGCTACAGTTCAAAGTGCTGGTCATGACCTATAAAGCCCTATATGGCTTATGTCCAGACTATCTGAAAGACTGTATCTCCTGATATGAACCTGCCAAAGCTTTAAGATTAGCAAGGGAAGGCTTTCTCTCAGTCCTGCCACCATCACAGGCTCACTTGGTGAGGACACGAGAAAGTTATCACTCTCAGCTCCCACCCTCTAGGCTGGCCCACTCCATGCTTTCCTTTCACCAGCAGGCAAAGATGTTTCTCTTCATGTGGGCTTTTAATATCTAAGCACTTTCAGGAAGGCTTATTAATGGGGGTGCGGGGTGCTGCTGTTTATTTATGTTATTTATAGTTTTAATTTTTTTAACTTTTTAACCTAACCGGCCACGCCGGAAGCACAGCCAGATGACCCTCCCCCTTTGTCGGTGGGAGCCAATGAGGGCCGGGCAGGGCCACCCCAATTGGCTCCTGGTTACCCCCTCCCCTTCCCATTGCAATGCATGCTGGGAAGAGGCCAGGGGTGAAGATGGCGCCCCCCACGGTGACTGCCACACAGTTGCCGCCAACAAAAGGGGGGGCGTCTATCAGGAGGCTCACTTCTGGGGGCACCGGCTGGGCCGCAAACAGGCCCGCCAGCAAGCAGCAAGCCCCCTTCTCTTTCTATAGTGGTGTTAGCTGTATCCACATGGCCTTTGTTGTGTATCTAAGGTTGCTTGTGGTGACGATGCACATGAATTGTTCTATCAGAGCGTCTACACTGTTTCAAATAATGATCTTAACATAAACACCCCCACAAACATCTGTCTTCTGTTGTAAGTACAGTTACTTCCCAGGCTTGTATTTGTCTTCCAAAGGTGCCAAATTTAACATTGACTATAATCACACTTAACTTTTCATTAGACCTGTAGCATGATACTTAAAAGGAATTTTCACTTGTGCAGTTATAAGCAACAACCCAAAGTATCAGCTACATAGCATTTACAGTTTTCTGTAAATGGCTGGAACCAGGAAGGCAGGCAGGAAGGAAGGAAGGAGAAAAAAATAAAAGGAAAAAGGACAACCTGAAGAAACATACTGATTCTTGTTGCTGCTGCTCATGGACTAAAGCACAGGAAATGTATGGACTATTTAAAACAAAAAACAAAAACTGATTCAGCAGTGCACATTTCATTTTAAGACCTTTCTTTCTCAAAACCAGGGAGGTAGAATACCTCAAGAAATCTATTGAATTTTGCCACTGGCATGCTTTTTTGTTCCAGCTAAAATTAACACATTGTCCTGTTTTTAACACCCGGTGGCAGTTTTCAAGCCGAAAGTGATCAAGGGAAGCAAACTTCTTTTGACACATTCCCATGGCTTTGGTTTTGGGGTTTTGTCACTACCAAAAATTACCTTGAGTGCAGGAGTTTGGGGCAGACATTTGTTTCGAAAACTGCTTTTCAAAGTTTCTCTACTCCTCTTTTAGAGGGTCATCACTTTGGTATTACATATTTTACGGCTGGAAATTGTTGCTTGTTCTTGCACATAAAGGCACAGAGAGGCAAAATTATCCTTCTCATTCCAAGAGAAGCTGAGGTAAAACATCAAGCATGGAATGGTGTGTGTGTGTGTACATGCACATGTGTGTGTGTGCATAGAGATGAAGCAAATTTCCACAAATGGAACCAATTGAGCAATTATGCAAAACAACAATGGCTGCTGCTCTGTTGCATAGATTTTAATGATAAGATATGGCAGATGGGCTGCTTGCATCTTTTTTAAAGCAATCAGCCAGTTTCTGTGCTTCTTGTATGTGTGCTTTGCTTCTCAAGGGGTAAAGAAACTAGGTTTGTTTGGGGTTTGGTTTTTTTTTTGGTAGAAATAGTTGGTGCTAATTACAGAGGCCAAAAGAAAAAATGGTGATCCTTGTTTTGCTCTCACCTGGAGGCAAGGAATCCTATGGGATCTGTAATTTCCTCACTGAGACTCCTTGAGCCAAGGCAATCTATATTGCTAAAGACAAGGCATCTAGAGAACCTTCACCTAAATCCAATTGCTGGTTCCAACTAGAATAGACCAACTGGATCAATTGGTTAATAGAGTAGACCCACTGGATTAATGATTTACCTTTCAATAATTCATCTGGCAAGTTTGGGACTAACAATTGGATTTAGGCCATTCATTATATCTCTAGTTTAAGCTTGCTTTAAATTGTTTGGCATACAAGAGGCTTTAGTTGGATGGCACATCTAAATTTAACTCTGGAGCATCTTTCTAATATGGGGGTCATATGAAGGGATAAAATCATCTCCCTCGCTCCCTCTTCCTCTCCCCTCCCCTCTCCCCCTACTAACCTACCTACCTACCATGACCATCTTATCTATGCCAATTTCATTCAAATGTTTTGTCAATTTCTAAATGAGCTAACAAAACATCTCAATGAAATCCCATAGACACGATTACAAAAAATGACCCTACTTGAAACATGCCACATTAACTGACAATACCATGGTGAATCCTGGGGTTGCTGTGTTTTTTTGTCTTTTTTTGACAGAATCCAAATCATTGATGGTCCAAAACTCCAGTGGGTAACACTTGATCAACTGATAATAAGAAGGAGAAGAAGCAATTGGGAGTATATTTCTGGCACCACCTAACCTAGCCTGTGTTCACTGGAAGCTATCCTATCATAAGTGTTGAGGAAGATTGAACTCCCAGTGCAGTCTGCTTCTGTACAGAAGGGGCATCACTGACCTCTAGCAGCACAATGTGTTGGTCTAGTCCTGGTCTATATTCTGGGCCCTGTTTTTGTTGTTGTTGTTTCTGTAGTGCCTGATGTGCAGAGGAAATGCAAAAAGGAAATCTATTGTAACAGGTTAATTGCTCTAAGTATTAAATGATATTAGAAAGTCTTTCCCCTTTCAGAGATGGAAAACCAGTTTAACAGTAAATCTCTAATAGTCTTAACACTGTTTTGTTCTGTCATATTTTCCATGCCTGTTTACCCTCAATTATCAGTGATTTCTTTTCTTTAAAAGCCTGTTCTTCAATTGCCATAATTAATTATGACATTTCATTATGAATTCATTCACAGGCATAAGTAGCTCTTCTATTAAGTTGTTGTGCCAATTTAAAAAAAGAAAGAAAGCCATACTTTCTTTTCAGGGCAACATTTATGATATGATTTCACAGCAATGGATCCAACCATTCCTAGTTCCTTGGTTATTATTATTTTTTCAAACACAGAAGACAATTCAGTCCCCCATGATTTTGTTTCTGTAATGCCTGGTGTAAAAATAATCCCAGAAGAGAAGGAATGCTGAAGCAGCAACTTTGGCTTAGCAGTTCTTCATTTCATCCTGGGTTTTGGAAGCAGCATCCTACAAAAGTATGTTTTACCACATAAAACCTTCATCTCAAGGGTAACAGGTTGCACATGCTGTAACTTGAAGAAAAGGCACAGTCAAAAAGTGGCTTGACCAGATAGATTTAAAGGAGGTTGCTCTGAATATCATCTCAGTGTGAAATCTTCTTTTTCCCTTTGTTTCTCTCTGAACTTTAAAAGCCTCACCAGGGATCATATGACTCCCCTGTTGAAACAGCTGCATTGCCTACCAGTCCGTTTCCAGGCAGAATTCAAAGTGCTGGTTCTGACCTTTAAAGCTTGGGTCCAGACTATCTGAAAGACCGGATCTTCTTATACAAGCCCACCCATGTGTTAAGATAAGCAAGGGAGAGCTTTCTCCCAGTCCCACCACCTTCTCAGGTGTAGTTGGTGAGGACAAGGGAGAGAGCCTTCTCGGTGGCTGCTCTCAGACTGTGGAACTTCCTTCCATGGGAGGACTGATTGGCCCCCTCCCTGCTCTCTTTTCGCCAGCAGTTGAAGACATTTTTATATAGGCAAGTGTTTTAAATGTGAATTTTAATTGGTGGGCTACTTTTAATGTTTGTAATTTTTATTGATATGGCGTTTTTACTCTATGCTGTGTTTTTAACTGTTATGGTTTAATAATAATAGTA
Organism: Gambelia wislizenii; assembly: GCA_030847615.1. Lineage (NCBI taxonomy): Eukaryota > Metazoa > Chordata > Lepidosauria > Squamata > Crotaphytidae > Gambelia > Gambelia wislizenii. The sequence goes on along the minus strand of JAUMIR010000001.1, from coordinate 46,016,792 downwards.
ATTTAATTCTTTTTAAACTTTTGTAATGTTTTAGTTGTCTTTTTTAAGATTATTGTTATTGTAGGCCACATTGTATCACATCTTGGGAGAAAGGTGGGATATACATCAAATAAATAAATAAATAAATAAATGTGACATTTTGAGAGCAAAATGTGGAAGAAAAATATCTCTCTTGTGGACTATAACTCACAGAATCCTCCAGGCAACACTACCAATGGCCATACTGGCTGGGAGATTTGGGGAGCAGTCACCCAACAAATTACCTTTTCCAGGCACTGACTGAGGCCTGTATGGACTCAGAGGAGCCCTGGGAACTGTGATCTGCTCATTCCATTTCTTTCAAAGCACTCCAAGTTCTGAATCTGGCACTCCAAATTATTAAATAAGGCTGTAAGCCTAGGAACACTTCCTAGGGAGGAAGACTCACTGATATGCATGGGATTACACTATGACTATGTGTTCTCAGGTTAGTCAATTTCCTGTTATTCCACTGTCCCCACCTCTGGAAATTCTGAGCTGACACAACATATTGAAAAGCAGATGGTAGGCCACAGTTAGCCTTCAAAAATGTCCCAGTGCTCAGAATGAGAGGAATGTGATAATTACTTTGTGGCTCTCACTTACCTTCCACTTTATCACTGACCCAGTTGGAAACATTTATCCAGACTTCTCCTAAGTCATCCCATGATGCCTTCACTTTACTCTGTCTTACAATGCATGTTGGTTTTAATATGGCCCTTGTGTTGACTTGCTCACCACAATATTGCAGTACCCATGGGACAGCATTAGTCACACTGAAATTCACACATGCAACTGAATACATATGCAAGAAGCAATACTGTAGCAGAAACATTAGATTTGCAGAGGCTGGGGGTGGTGGAGATGCAACTGAATATCATATGTTTCTCTGATACAGCACACACGTGAAACCATAAAATAGGCAGTGCTTCTAATTCTGTGTTGAAAGAACACAGAACCACAGGATTATTGTAATTTAAAATTTGAAATTTCAGCCATTTTCTTTTTCTGCTCAGTAATTTTGCTGTTCAGATGGTTTAAAAGTTGAGTGGGAATCTTCTATTCAGATACGGATAAGTAGAGGGAATCAGTCATTCTTCAGTGAACTGTAAGACATTTACATTCAGTACATAGTGAGGAGTGGAGAATCTCAAGGCTATATACCATTGCAATCATTCTACAAGAGTTTAGGTAATTTCATATAGTCTCTAAGAACTTCAAAGGTGTGCATCCAAACCCTCAATTAAATAACAATAATAAAAGATTTGTAGGATCTTAAACACTGGGAGAAAATTGTTCAATTTCTTCATTAAATCATCAATCCGTTATCTGTGACTGAATTCCACAGACTGCCCAATACATTCTGCTCTTATTCTGATACTTAAAATGAATATAGTATTTTAAGTCATTAGAATTCATATAAATGAATCTCTCCCCACACTCTCCCTGCCAGATGTAATAACATAGGAAGGCTTCAGGATTCAAATGGGAGAATCTACATGATCTGATTCTGTCTTGGCTGGCTTGCTGTTCTAATCTTCCTGTTGCTACATGGATTTCTTTGGAAGGTGGGAGAAGTAATCTGAAGTAAAGAACTGAAGCACAGAAACAAGAGAAGAGAAGGGAGAAGAAATAGTGAGCTTCTGTCGGGAATGGAGCAATGGAACTGAACAAGACTGATTTATTTGCAGAAGGCCTCAGACATCCAAGGCCCTTTGAGAAAGTAATGACTTTTAAGGATGAATGATGGTTGCCCCCCCCCCACTTTATTAGACTGTATGGATGTTGTCCTTCTTGTTCTGATGGTGAGCAGGGTGTGTGTATGTCCATCTCTTCAATTCTCTTCTCCTTTTTACTCATTTTTATTTTATGGTTTTGTATATTATTATTTGTGTCAATGGCAATGTATCCCTTTGTACTACTTCAGTGTGTCTATTGCTCACACAGTGACTCTTGGATAACTGAGTAAATTATTAAGTAAATGGAGTAAAACATTTTCTGAATTCTTCCATTTACTCCTCTTTTGGCTTCTTCCTCCCTAACCCTACTGCAGCAGGTTGCATACTTTGAGGGATTTAGTTAAAGATACTAGCAAGTAATTTAGGAGCAAAAAGATACAGCTAGCTAACTCTGTGCCTGCTATTCTGATGTCTTTGGGATTTTTAAAACTATAACTACTTGAAGGTAAGTCCCCTTGAGTTCAATGAGGCTAACTCCCAGGTAAATAGACTTCTGCATCCATTTCTACTAAGAGCATTTTTGGTAGGTGACAACAGGGGGAGAGAGAGGTTTTAGGGCTTGGCAACAGAGGATTAACAAGGTCAGGGTGCCAGAGGAGATGGCTTGGGCTGCTTTAAGGACCACATGTCCACCAGTCCTTGGGCTAGTTTGAGTCCTTCCTGAATCTGACCTGCAAACATGTGCCATGTGAAACAAAGACAGACAACAACATATAGATCACAAGCTAAACATAACTCAACAGTGTGATATGATGACCAAAAAGTCAAATGAAATTCTGGGCTGTATCAACAAGAGCAGATCAAGGGGAGTAGTAGTGCCACTGTATTCTGCTTTGGTCAGAACTCACCTGGAATACTGTGGACTCTTGTAATCCACTTGGTTTAGTTCCAGGACCCCCCCCCCCATGGATACCAAAATTCATGGATGCTCAAGTCCCATTATATACAATGGCATAGTAAAATGGTGTCCCATATACAGAGTGGCAAAATCAAGGTTTGCTCTTTGGAATTCTTTTTGGGGGGAATATTTTAAAGCCATGGATGGTGGAATCCATGGATACAGAATCCATGGATATAGAGGGCCAACAGTACTGTGTCCAATTCTGAGCTCCACAGTTCAAGAAGGATAACAAGAAACTAGAATGTGTCCAGAGAATGGTAATCAAGATGATCAAAGGTCTGGGAACCAAGCCTTATGAGGAATGACAGGGAATTGAATATGTTTAGCTTGGAAAAGAGAAGTCTGAGAGGTGACAAAATGGCTATCTTTAAATATGTATCTGAAGGGATGTTATGTAGAAGATGGAGCAAGCTTGATGTGAAGTTGAAGACTTTCACAGACGGCATCCATAGATTTTCCTTGGGTTTTTTCCCGGGCTGTGAGGCTGTGTTCTGGAACAGTTTATTTCTGATGTTTCATCTGCATCTGTAGCTGCAGGTGAAACATCAGAAATAAACTCTTCCAGAACATGGCCTCACAGCCTAGAAAAAAACCCAAGGAAAATCTATGAAGCAACCTTGTTTTCTGCTGTCCAGAGACTAGAATATGAATCAGTGGATTCAAATTACAAGAAAAGAGTCCACCTAAACATTAGAAAGAACCTTTTTTTTTCCAGAGCTGTTTGACAGAAGAATAGATTGGCTCAGAGGCTGGATGGGCATATTTCAGAAGTGATTTAAGTTGTGTATTCCTGAATGGAAGGAGGTTGGACTAGATGGCCCTTTATTGTCCTTTCAATTCTATGATTCTACGTTGCTAGAGAAAGGCAGTAGCAAACCCCCTTTCAACCAATCTTGCCAAGAAACTACTGTGATGTGTTTGTTTAGAGTCACCATAAGTCACAAACAACTGGAAAGTACACAACAACAAGCAAAAGAAGGAATTTTTCTATCTAACCATTTCTTCCACTGAAGTCTTTCTTATTCTGACCTATCATTTAAGCTATCTTGCAGACACTGATTTGAGAGAAAAGAGCTTTAGAGACCAGATAGGTTATACACGTGATTTAAGTTTAATATGAGAGTGAATATAACTCAAATTTTCATCTCAATAATCTCTACAGGATATAAGCAGTAATCACAAGATGATAAACTATTAAGCAGACTCGTTCCATAGAGTACAAGTATCTTATAAATTTCAGATAGGCAGAAAATACCAGAATAAGAGAGGTGAGGAAATGTGTCAATGTTTGGACAAGTATGACTTGAATTCTGATCTATTCACTAACAACCTGACTGTATAAACGCCCATGAAAGAGAGGAGAGACTTTTGATGGAAGATGTTTATATTTTTTTTGTTATTGATTTTTGTGATATTACAAATGATAATGATATGATTCTATGATATTCATTTTGGATGAATCGTTGTATTTTTAATGTTGATTGTTAATAAAAAGAAATTAAAAAATATATACAGAAAGGTTTTTTAAATGTATGCATTTAAACCTGTGTATTATACAAGTACAATTATGAGGTAGCTGTGATTGGCTGCCTTATACCAGCCCAACCTGGAGAATTGCATCAGAGGAGAATATCTGTAATAGACACACAGAGAGACACGCATCCCCTTTTGTACATTCTGAAGAAAAATAATACTGTCTATAATATTATTCTCAGTATTTCCCCCTTTAAGCCTATGTTTCCATACTACCTTGGCATTATGCTTGTTTTCAGAATATGCACAATCTATTATTTGTTCTAAAGCATGAACCACACCTAAAGCATATACACAAATATTCTTTTTTTTTTCCCTGCTCCTGATGTGCATCCTGTTAATATAACCTCCCTTGCTTCCTTTGCTCAGTCTGGCAATCTGCTTCTCTGTCATATATCACAGTTTGATAAAATCAGAAATTTATAGACTAAGATCTTTAATGTCTTGCATCATAATTTAAGGAGAAATTATGGAAGGGCAAATGTGCAGTTTAATTCTTGAGCTGTCTAAACCTCTGCTCTTCATTATATCTGTCAGGATCCTTTTCTAATTATCTAGTGACATTAACAGAGATGTCTTCTTTTTTAAAAAAAAGATAAAGTCAAGAAAAAAAGTAACATAGGCTATAGCTGCTCTTCAAAAAGAAACAGATTGGAGGAATTCCCTATGCTTTTGTTAGAGAGCATGTTGAATCTAAGAGTAATGTTTAGAAATATAAGGATTCATAAAAGATTGTAGAGACTGTTAGGAAAGCTCACCCACAAAAAGGATAGTTGAAACAGAAGATAATAGCTTAAGTCCAGAATTATGCTTAGAGCAGAGTCAATATGCAATCATAGACTCATAGAGTTGAAGAGACCATGAGGACCATCCAGTCCAACCCCCTGCCATGCAGGAGCACACAATCAAAGCATGCTTGACAGATGGCCATCCAGCCTCTGTTTAAAGTCATGCACAGAAGGAGACTCCACTACACTCTGAGGCAGTGCATTCTACTGCCATACAGCTCTTATTGTGAGGAAGTTCTTCCTAATGTTTAGGTGGTATCTGTTTTCCTGTAGTTTGAACCCATTGCTCTGTGTCCTAGTTGCTGGAGCAGCAGAAAATGAGCTTGTTCCATCCTCAATATGACATATCTTCAAATATTTAGACACGGCTATCCTGTCCCCTTTTAATCTTCTCTGTCCTAAACTAAGCATTCCCAGATCCCTCAGCCGCTCCTCATAGGGCATGGTTTCCAGACCTTTCACCATTTTGGTCGCCCTCCTCTGCACATGTTCCAGCTTGTCAACATCCTTCTTAAATTGTGATGCCCAGAAGTAGACACAGTATTCAAGGAGAGGTCTAACCAAAGCAGAATAGAGTGTCACTATTACTTCCCTCAGTCTAGACACTATACTCCTATTGATGCAGCCTAGAATCTCATTGGCTTTTCTAGCTGCCGCATCACACTGCTGACTCATGTTCAGCTTGTGGACTACTAAGACTCCTAGATCCTTTTTGCACATACTACCACCAAGCCAGGTGTCACCCATCCTATATCTGTGCATGTCATTTCTTCTGCCTAAGTGTAGTAGTCTACATTTCTCCCTGTTGAAATTAATTAAGGTCATTTTGAATTCTGTATCTGTCCTCTGGGGTATTAGCTACCCCTCCTAACTTGGTGTCATCTGCAAATTTGATAAGCATGCCCACTATTCCATCATCCAAGTTATTGCTAAAGATGTTGAATAGCACTGAGCCCAGGACAGAACTCTGTGGCACCCCGCTAGTCACTTCTCTCCAGGATGAAGAGAAGCCACTGGGGAGCACCCTTTGGGTTTGGTTGGTCAACCAATTACAAATCCTCCTAACAGTCATATTCTCTATCCCAAATTTTACTAGCTTGGTTTTATGTGGTTTCCAGTCCTTTCACCATTTTAGACACCCTCCTCTGGACATGTTCCAGCTTGTCAGCATCTAATTTGCAACAATATCATGGGGGACCTTATCAATGGCCTTGCTGAAATCAAGGTACACTACATCAACAATCAATGGTACATGTTAGCCATAACTAAAGTGTCCCATTTGTTTCAATGAGTCTACTCTAAACATGATTAAATTCTGGATCTCTGTTTGATTACCACAGGCTCTGAAAACATTATGTCAACAGAATAACTGACCATCTGGAAATTGTGGGCATGGGATCAGAGAAATCCTAATATGTTGTCATTATGGCAGCTGGTGGGGTAAATTTCTCCCTCTCCTAAATTTTGGCTGTGAGAAACAGCTACATAATAAGTTTATTTTGGAGGACAAGATAACATTTTCCTGACTGAGGATTCTCTTGTGTTTCCTCAACTTCTTTCTTCTATTTCTGCTGGTCCCTTCTCTAGTGCAGGCTGCAGGGAAACCTAACCTCACTATGGACTTGATCAGATCAGCAAATATGGCATCATAACAATGCCTAACGATTGCAAAAGGGCACACATACCATACATCATCCTTTCACAATCATGTACTGTCAAAAAGTTGTGAAGCCGAAGGCTTCCACAGCTGGCATCCATAGATTTTCCTTGGGTTTTTTCCCGGTCTGTGAGGCCATGTTCTGGAATAGTTTCTTTCTGATGTTTCGCCTGCATCTGTGGCTGGCATCCTCAGAGAATCCCCAGAACACAGCCTCACAGCCCAGAAAAAATCCAAGGAAAATCTATGTCAAAACGTTGTTCTAATTTATTGATGGCCCAAGCCATCAATAGATCTCCCTGGTGCTTTGTTGCTGGCATTGCTGGTATTTTAATCCTCATGCCATTGTGTTCACGTGAAAACGGCTTCAATGACAAAACACTTCCAGGTGAGATTGTGACAGCCAGGTAGGAGATGGTCTTTTTATGAATCCTTCTGGTTTACTTGTAATTTTTAAAGTGTGTTTCTGTACGTGTGTGTGTGTGTGTGTGTGTCTGGCTTTTCTTCTCAAACAAAGATTCAAGAAGGACTCATCCCGCAATTTCTGCAAGCGCGCTGATGACTAAAAAGGCCAACCCGAGATAAACAAGTCCAGTTGCAGAAAGCACAGCAGAAGGTCTCCTTGGGTGATGTTTCTGGGTTGTGATTCTTTTTGCGTTGTTGTTTCTCTTCAAGACTTGCTCAGCGTGAGTTCTCAAATAAGGTTGCAGCATTGTGGATAGTGCGTCACCATGCCTCCCGATGTGAGGCCAGGGCGGACCATTGTTGGTGATCAATTTGGCTGAGCCTGAGGTGTTGTTTCAGGGAGTCCTTGTATCGCTTTTTTGGAGTGCCCCTCTTAGGCTGGCCCATGGCGAGTTCACCGTAGAGTACTATTTTTGGGAGACGATGGTCCTCCATCCTAGAAACGTGCCCTGCCCAGCTCAGCTGCGTTCTCAATATCATGGCCTCAATACTGGTGATCCCTGCTTGCTCAAGGACAGCAACATTTGTCACATAATCAGTCCAGTGTATATTTAGGATTGTGCGTAGACAGCACTGATGAAAGCGTTCGAGGAGTCATAGGTGGTGGCGATAGATGACCCATGATTCAGATCCGTAAAGGAGGATAGACAGTACAATGGCTCTAGACACACTGATTTTTTGCTTTGCCTCAGGTGTTTCTTACTCCAGACTCTTCTGTGAAGTCTTCCAAATGCACTATATGCCTTTGCTAATCTGTGATCAATCTCTTTGTCAATCTTGGCATCTGAGGAGATGATGCTTCCCAGGTAGGTGAACTGCTGAACGGACATGAGCACAGATTTGCCGACGGCAATGTGGGGATGGTGGTGTTCGTCCTGTGGTGCAGGCTGGTAAAGGACTTCTGTTTTCTTCAGGTTGACTTCCAGCCCAAACAGCTCTGCAGCTGTTGCAAAGCAGGATGTTAGGCGCTGCAGAGCTGCTTCTGTGTGGGCAACAAGGGCAGTATCATCAGCGAAGAGCAGCTCTTGGACTAGATAGTTTAGAGTCTTAGTGTGAGCCCTCAGACGGCTTAAGTTAAACAAGCTACCATCAGAACAGTAATGTATATAGATGCCATCGTCTTCTTCAAGCTCTGCCATAGCCCTTTGGAGCATCATGCTAAAGAAGATTGTAAATAAAATTGGTGCAAGAACACAACCTTGCTTCACTCCATTAGTTATTAGAAAGGGCTCTGAAAGAGCATCACCATATCTGACTTGACCACGCTGGCCCTTGTGTAGCAAGATAATCATTTTAAGGAATTTGGGGGGACATCCTAGTCTTTCCAGGATCTGCCACAGAACTTTTCTACTCACAGTGTCAAAGGCTTTGGTGAGGTCGACAAATGTTACATAGAGACCCTTGTTCTGCTCCCTACATTTTTCTTGCAGTTGTCTAAAGGCAAATACCATGTCTGTAGTACTCCTATTGGCTCTGAAGCCACATTGGCTTTCAGGGAGAAGTTCTTCTGCAATAGCAGGAACTAATCTGTTCAGGAGTATCCTTGCAAGGATTTTTCCAGCAATAGAGAGCAGTGTTATGCCTCGATAGTTTGAGCAATTGGATTTTGCTCCTTTTTTCTTGTACAGGATGATGATGACTGCATCTCAGAGGTCTGATGGCAGTTCCCCTTTCCCCCAGCAATTCACAAAGAATTCGTGGAATTTATCGTGGAGTGCATGACCTCCCTGTTTCCAAATTTCAGGTGGGATTCCATCAATCCCAGCTGCCTTGCTGTTTTTCATCTGCTGTATGGCCTTAAGGGTCTCTTCCAAAGTGGGAGCTATGTCCAATTCATTTTTCATCAGTTTTTATATCATATGTTGGATAGCTGAGCCTTGGACTACTCAGTTGGCACTAAAGAGACTTCAGATATGTTCAGCCCATCGATTCAGTATGGAGGCTTTATCAGTAATTAATGTTTGACCATCTGTACTGTATAAGGAGCTTTGGACCTGATCAGTAAGTCCAAACACTGCTTTAAGAGCTTCATAAAATCCTCTATGATCACCCAGATCTGCACAGCGTTGTGTCTTTTCTGCTATATTGATCCACCACTTGTTCTGCATGTCTCGGAGTTTTTGTTGAAGTTTACTACATGTGAGGCGGAAAGCTGCTTTTCTTACATGGCAGGTTGGTTGGGCGAGGTATGCCTGGTGAGCCAACAGCCAACAGCTCCTGGATGTCTTGGTTGTTTTCATCAAACCAGTCTTGATTTTTCTTGTGGGAGAACCCGAAGGATTCTTCTGCAGACTGGAGGATACTGTTTTTGATACGTTGCCAAAGCACTGCAGAAGGATCTGTCGGATGGTCTTCAAGTTTTGTTTGCAGATTTGCCTGGAAGTTGTCTCTCATGGTAGCTTGTTGAAGATTGTTGACTTGGAGTCTCTTCTTTAACATGCCACCCCTCTTAGGTTTGAACTTAAGATGAAGATTTAGTTTACATCTGACGAGGCAATGATCTGTTTGGCATTCTGCACTGGGCATCACTCAGGTATGACGGACATCACGAATGTCTCTCTGGCAGACTAGAACATAGTCAATGAGGTGCCAATGGCAAAATTTGAAATGCACTCGGGGTGGGATAGATTGCACTGCAATCAGGAGATTTTTGTTCCCTTAGGGAGGGATGTGCCAACAAATTCCAAAAGTCCCACAAATGGAGGTGTGGTTGAAACTGATGAGGATGAAGGGGAGGGTGAGGAAGAAAAGCCTAGTACTTCAACACACACCTACAAACACACATTGAGCCCAACATGTTTTTGAAGAAGGAACCTGACACAAGGAGAGAAACTAGCAGTAGTGCAAGTGAGGATGAGTCAGGAAGATCTAGGGTGATCATCCCCAGAAGGTCAAGGAGGGTCAGAAAGGCTCCTGACAGATTGTAGTCCAGGACGCCAGGCTGTGCAATGGTATAGCCGAGGAGCCTGCAAGTTTTCAGCATCTCCTAAAACTTCCCAAAGAAGAACAAGAGAGGTGGAACACAGCCATGGATTCTGAGTTCGAGTCACTGGTGGAAAGGAAAGTGTTCCAGGTAGTAGAGAGGCCCAAAGACCAGAAGGTTGTTGGTTGCATGTGGGTCAACATGCCTGATGGGACACAAAAGTGTGAGGCACGCTTGGTTGCAAAAGGGTTTTCACAGGAATGCTACAAAATTTTGACAAAACATTTTTGCCTGCAGCTAAGCTAGAAAGTCTTAGGTTAGTGTTAGCTGTAGCAGCCAAGAGGAAGATGGTTGTGCAACACTTTGACTTTGAGACAGAGTACCTGAATGCTGACCTTGAGGAGACAATGTTCATGGAACAGGCCCCTTGGTATGACAGGGCAGGTGAGAATAAGGTGTACTTGTTGCACAAAGTGCTCTATGGCTTGAAGCAAAGTGCCTGGTGCTGGAACAAGTGCATACACCAAGTTTTGGTGTCATTAGGGTACACAAAGATCATTGCAGATGCCTGTGTGTACACCAAGGCAGCAGGAGATAGTGCTGTCATGCTAGTCATCTATGTGGATGACCTCTGTTTGGCTGCAAACAGTGCTAAAGATGTCAAGAAGTTGCAGGTGGAGTTAGAAAACTGGTTCAAGTTAAAGGATTTAGGTAACCTGAGGTGTTATTTAGGCATAGAGGTAGAAAAAACCAGTAATGGAGAATTTTTCCTTAGTCAGAAAAAGAAGATTGACAGTTTAGTGGTCAAGTGTGGGTAAAGGGATGCAAAAGTGGTCAGGACCCCAATGACCACTGATTTTGTAAACTTAGAGGCAGAACAGGAGTTTGAAAGGCCAGATCTGTACCACTCAGTGGTAAGTAGTCTGTTGTTTATTGCAAACAACACAAGGACTGACATCAGTTTTGCAGTTGGGGTGTTTAGCAGAAGGGTCTCCAAACCCAAGAGGGCGGATTGGGAAGCCTTGAAGTGGGTAGTTAGATTTCTCAAGGGGGCTAGGGACATCAGTTTGAAGCTGACAGGAAGTCAGGTGACCCTGGAGTACTATGTGGACAGTTCATTTGCTGCAGAGACTTTGGACAAGAAGTCAGTGACTGGGTTGTTAGTCAAGTACACAGAAAGTCTCATAGTGTGGAGATCAAGGAAGCAGAACTGTGTAGCCATTAGTACCATGGAAGCTGAATTTGCAGCCTTGTCTGAGATGGCAAGTGAGGTACAATGGGTAAGGCAGATGCTTGCAGATCTTGGGAAACCATGCCAAATGCCTGTTGAGGTGCACGAGGACTCACAAGCCTGCATAGCAATGGCAGAAGCAGAAAAACTGAAATGTAGGACAAAATACATTGCGGTATGTTACCAAAATGTGAGGCAGTTAATACAGGGAAGTTTCCTGTGTCTGAAGTACAGTCCATCAGAGGACAATTTTGCAGACCTGCTCACAAAAGCCCTATCAGCAGGAAGCCATGAGGAGTGGGCAAAGAGGCTGGGCCTTGTCACTAGTGTGTAAAGTGAAAGGTGTAAAAAAGGGAAAGGTCAACCGACAGATGACTGATGGCTAACAATGTATGTGTATGATGTTATGTTGCAATGATAACATGTGTCCTGTGCAGTAGTTTGACAATTTTGGAGGGAATTGTAAGAAATTGGTTACTGAACTCTAAGTTTTAAAATGGCCAAACAACTACAGACACTGTGCTGAGTTATGATGACTGACTCCATGAATTGCCAGTCATGCTAATCATGCTACAGCTGCATGAGAAGGATTGCATCAGAAGAAGGATTACTAAAGTACAAAGCCATGTAGTATGGAAATCTGATGCAATGTAACCATGTGCTTGGTTAAGCCAATGCTATGCTGAGTTGTATATAAGAAAGCCAGATCAGTGTTCATTCTCTTCCTATGATCCTCTGATGCCTGGCGTAGCACTTTCATCCCCTGACAACCTTGACAGGTTATGAGTAGTCCAGATTTCCAGGGTGTCCCCTTGCTATCCAGGTGTGATACCTGCCATTTGAGATGTTCCTGGGAGTTTCTGTCTATGCCTGTCAAGTTTGGAAGAACAGACCATTATCCTGGTTGCTGGAGGTGCCTGTGAGCTGCTGTGCAGCTGTCAGATGGACCTAACTGGTAAGCTACCCTGTTGAGGGGATTACCTGGCTGAGAGGGGCTTGATAGTCCAAAATTGCAGCAATGGCACTTACACCAGGTTTGCCTTTTGAAAGTCTTAATGACAGGAATTATCCCAATTGGGCTCTGCAAATGGAGGCTTATCTGCACCGAGAGATGATTTATGCTCCTGTCTTGACCCCGGCGGCTACTGCCTCTCCTGACTAGAGGAAAGCTGAGGGAAAAGTCAGGGCTTCAATTATCCTGGGGCTAGAAGATAGCCAGCTTATGTACATCAGGATGTGTGTGACAGCAATAAACTGCTGGGCATCTTTACGGCAAGTCTATATATATGAAACTGCTGGCTCTAAAAATATGCTGACATGTAAGCTGTACAGGGCACGGCTGAAGCCTGGAGGGGATGTGAGTGCCCATTCATGATTAGATCTGTTTGACAGATTAAGCGAGGTGGGGATAGATTACCATGACCCTGATAAATGTTATGTGCTTTTGTCGACCCTTGACCAAAGCTGGGATTCTTTGGTTCATTCTGTGGAGTCAATTCCAGATTGGGATTCAAACATGAATTTTATTGCTGGGAATTTTTTGGAGGAGCAGTAAAATTTCTCTGAGTGCCAGCAAGATTTGCCGCCGTCAAGGTCCAAGGCTAAATCCACAAATAACTCAGTCTCTAAGGAGTACAGCAAAAATGATGGGAATGCATTCACTGTTAAAGGCAGAGCATGTTGGAATTGTGGAGAGAAAGGGCATCTTGCTAAAGACTGTGGACATAAATCTAAGAAAATCAAGACTGTCAGGACCATCAGCCCAGCCAGAAGAAATGCGGCCACAGCTTAACTGTTTCTGTGGTGGTTTTACGGCCAAAGAGGGAGCTGGACAATAAATTAAGCTGTTGGGTCCTTGACAGTGGATGTTCAGAACATATTTCTAATTCTAAAGGCCTTTTTGTGGACATTGAAATGACTAATCCTTGCCATGTAAGTTTAGTTGATGGGTCTAATTCAAAATGCCTGGGGAAGGGGATTTTCTATGTGTTCTGTCTTAACAGAAATGTTTAAAATGTGCAATTTGTTCCTGGCTTAAAATGTGCCTTCTGTCTGTTGCTCAATTGACAAAGCAAGGCTGTGAAATTAGTTTTGTTGGGGAAAAATGCTATATCCTGAAGGATGATGATGTAATAGCTGAAGGTATTCTTAAGGATCAACTATACTACATGTATGAGAATCCACAAGAAATTCAGGCTGAGACAGTGATGTCAAATGTTCCTATGCATGATAATTGCATTCATTTGCTGCATAGGAGGCTTGGACATCCAAGTTACAAGGTACTTAAGCAAATGCCTGAAATGGTTGATGATTTAAAGGTAAAGGGACATGACAGGTTTCTGGACTGTTGAATTTGTAAACAATCCAAACCTAAGGTTCTCCCTATCCCCAAATTCAGTGACAGGAGGTCAAAAAGAATTTTTGAATTGGTGCATGTAGATTTGGCCGGACCATTCCATGCACCTTTGGGAGGGGCCAGATTCACCTTAATAATTGTAGATGATTTCTCCTGTTTCTCATACTGCTTTTTACTCAAGAGTAAGGATGACACTTTTGAAATGTTTAAGCTATGAGTTGCATACATTGAGAGAAAAATTCCTGAGAAACTTTCTTCAATGCAAATTGACTGGTGGGGGGAGAATTCATGTCAAATGAGTTTCAAAGGTGGCTGAAGCAGAAGGGAATTTTCCATAGGCTCGCGGCACCGCAGACAGCCCCTCACAATGGCACTGCCAAACGCCACTTTGGTATTCTGCAAACAATGAAAGATAGCCTGATGATTGATGCAAAAATGGAAAAGAAATACTGGAGAGAAGCCATGTTGATGGCTAAATATTTGTGTAACTGCATTCCAAGTTCTGTGGTGTCAAATACCCCATTTTTCATGCTGTACTGTAAGAAGTCATCAGTAAAGCACATCAGGATCTTTGGAAGTTATCTTTGGGTTCACAAAACCAACTCAACATGACTGGCAGAGGTTAAAAAGGATTTTAAGGTATCTCCAAGGCACTTTAAACCGTGATGTAATGATCGGTTCACAAGGATGCCATGAGTTAAAATGTTATTGTGACAGCAATTTTGCCAATGAAATCCCTGACAGAAAATCCACAAGTGGTATGGTCATGATGTATGCAGGAAGTCCCACATTTTGGAAGTCCAGAAAGCAGTCAAGTGTTGCTCTAAGTTCCACAGAAGCTGAATTTGTCTCTTTGTCTAATTTGATTTCTGAACTTACTTGGCTGAATCAAATATTCACTGATCTGGGCATTCCAATACAAGAACCTGTGGAAATCTTTGAAGATTCTCAGGCTTGCATTCAAAGACAAAGGCTGGCCTGCACATTGCCATTCAATCCACTCCAGCCACAAACATGCAGGAAGAAGCAAGAGAAAAGTCTTCCTTCTCACTCCAGTACCTGTGAGGGAAGATTTCATGGATAGTATAATTGTGTTGTTGTTGTTGTTAGGTATTTTTATGATTATGATTATTAGGGTTTTAAATCTAAAGTCTTGGGGATCTGTGGCAACAAAATATATTTAAAGAGGCCACTGGTAAAGAAAAGGTTAAGTGGCATTGTTGTAATTGTATTATTATTGTTGCCATCAGGTATTATTGTTATTATTGTTACGGTTTTAAATCTTGAGTTAATTCTTGGGTGCCCGTGGTAACAAAAGATATTTAAAGTGGGTCCCTGATAAAGAAAAGGTTAAGAACCACCAGTGTATTAGTATTAGTATTAGTATTAGTATTAGTATTAGTATTAGTGTGCCCGGTGTAATATATACTGTTATGTGCCCTACTGGGGTTTCAAGTGCTGCTTGCAGCTTGGAGTGGCAGTGTTCCTTTCACATGGTTCAGCTACTTGTTATTATTTTAGGAAAAAATATTGCATTTTTAAACTTGTGGGTGGTGATTGGCTGAGGAAGTGAGTGGAGGGAGAAGACCTTGTGAGGCTGGGGGTGTAGATTCAGCTTGAGTGGCAGGAGTGGATTGTGAGGTGGAGAGGGAATTTGCATGTGGTTGGTGATTGGTTGAGGGAGTGAGGGGATTGGTTGAATATGTTTCCTAAGCTGCCAATCAACACACTGGGAAAGGAAACATTATATGGTTTATTTTGTAAGAATTGAGTCAGTGAAGATGGACCTCCCAACTAATGAATTGGATTTTTGGAATAGTAGACATTATTTACTCTGTTACTCTGTTATAGACCAACTTTTGATATGGGTTTTGATATCGCCCAGGTGCCCAGGGGGTCACATCATTGCCCCATTGCTCCTGCTGCCACTGCAACGAAACCCAGGCAGTCAACTGGTGGTAGTGGCAGCAGGGGCAGGGCAACAGAGCAACTCATCCTTAATGCACCACTGGCGTATGTTATGTCAGGTACAGCTAGTTTTATGTATTTGTCTTGCCTAACTTTTTGAATTTGCTGCACTCATGTCTTCTCATGAGAATTGGAGGGAGCCCAACCCCAGAAGTAAATGGAGCTCTGTTCATGCTCTGTTTATGCCAGGGAAGCCTCATTGCCACTGTTCAAGGTAGGTCTGGTAGTGGGGTTCTTTTGCCGGCATAAAAATGCCACAAAATATGCCAGCAAAAGAACATTAATAGGAGGTAATCTGATAAAGTCCTGTGTTTCTAAAATCAGGTCCAGTGCTCATGGGTATTTTCCTGGGGCTATATGAACATACTGCAGTTCTCACGTTATAATTGTTTCATTTATGATAAAACAGAGAGGTGATTTGAAAATATACCTACTTTTAACAAATTTGATCTCCAGAGTGGCTCACAAAACAAGAACAGTGACTGCAACAGCCTTTGGACAGTTATGAATAGATCATCGATCTGTCTTTTACCAGTTCCACAAAAATGAATCCAAATATGATTTCAAGGTCTGTGATTGCATCCTTTAAAAATGTATCCAGCTGCAGGCAAGAGTAGGCTTTCTTGGTCATTGTAACCTGGACTTCAGTTAGCTGGTGAAAAGAAGGGGGGAGTGAGCATGCCTTCCCATTCTTCTCCACCATTATACATAAGTAGTGGGCAGTCTGTGGCCCTCCAGATGTTGTTAAACTGCTAGCTAGGGCCGATTAGAGTTGTAATTCCACAACATCTGGAAGGCCATACATTCCTCATCTCAGTTAAACATGGATCTTTACAGAACAATTAAGTGATGAAGCTAGGTCCTTGCCCCAAGAAGCTTCCACTTTCAATTTTAAAAGCATGTAAGGCAGTCAAACAACAGAAGGAAAGGGATAGGCACATATTTAAGGGTAGGAAGGTGAGCAAATGTGATGACATGTGTTCAGATTTTGCTGAAGGTGAGAAAGAGCTTTAGCAACAAGCTTCAGTGAGTTAAGCAACAGGACTCCCTGGAAAAGTGATCTATAGTAAGACCCACATATCCATGGGGAATACATACGCAGACTTACTGGAAAGTGTGGATAATAATGGCCCTCTATCAAAATGAATGAATTCTAGACCAAGTATACCATAGAGTCATGCTGGAGGACCTAGAAGATGCCTAGAGCGACCATATTTTTTGGATGTGGGTAAGCGAATTTGTGGATGCAGGTCCCGCAGATACTGGGGTCAACCCGTATTATAAAAAAGAGTACAGTATGCTCAGGCTACTTTTCATAAGGAACCAGCTTGGAGAAGGTCCAGGTGAATGGCCTGGGTTGGAGTAGCCATAGTTTTGAACAAATGTCAAAAATGTCATTTGCTAATTATTTTAATTCCTCTCAAAATTCTAACAGATTTCTTGTTTGAGTGGAACCTACCAGATTTCTCTTTAAATTCAACTTGAAGGAAAATCAAGGCAATTCAAGCAAAAGGACAAATCTGTGATCTCAGGGCTCAGTTTCAAAAATGCATTTTCCAGGAGATCTTCAAGGGCTTAATTATGCACTTCAGAAAATGATGCTCAAAATGGCTTGAAGCAGTGGGGCGGTACAATGTCAGTATTAATTGAAAACTGAATACATTTACAACCTGGTTCTAATTAAAATGTTGTAAACAAACCATCTGTTTTGATTTCACTTTATTAGAGATGAAAGTTATGCCTGGGTTCATGATTTAAATAAAAATTCCAAAGAATCCCTTTCCCAGTAACATCCACCCACACATGTCATTCATTGGTACCATTCTCTCAGGGGTCAGCGATATAGGAGAAGTAAATCCTGGAAATATTGTGTTACTTCAATTTCAGCCCAGTCCCAAGTTGTGCCCATGATGCATTTGCATATTTGGTAATGGTAAAAATACCTGAGTTTGTATTCCACATGACCACCTACAGGGATGTGGGGGAGGTTGCTGAAGGCTGGGCGAATGATCTCTTAGCCATTGAGGGCCGGGGGTGCCAGGCGGGACGGGTAGCATATACTCTACAGTCACCACTTTACATCAGTTTACATCAGTAAACTGACACTTTACATCAGTTCCTCAGTGCCTGTCCTCACCTATTATTTAAACAATACTGATAGGACAGCTGCCGAGGGCCAGGTTGCCAGGTGGGACAGGCTGCAGCAGCCACAGCATCCGCTGAGGGCCAGAGCACCAGGCAGGACAGGCTGCCATGGTTGCTGCAGCCACGGGCTCAGCCATCCATCAGTTAGTCATGGAGGCCAAGCCCAGCCAGGCGGTGGTGGGAAAAGTTGGGCTGCTTGGGTAGGCAGAAGCGAGCCAGCCTGAAAACAAGCCAGGAAGCTGGGAGGCAGGCAGCTGGGTGATTAGGGATGTGGAGATCGCTGGGGTTGCCCAGCCTGGGCAAGAAGTGGCAATGAGGAGAAGGAGGGAGTGGAGCCCAACACTGGGCTTCTGAGGCGGTGGCAGACCCAAAGCAGGGCCATTCAACAATGGCGGATCCTGCATTGTAAGGCATCCCTTCCAAGCCCACCCCCTCTGAGGTCCAAACAATCACATTTCAGCTCTGCTGTGAGCCCCTGTTTTGAGATGGTTGCTGATTGATCAGACAACCAATAGTGCACAACCTTATACAACTTCTTTTTTAAAGTCATGGAAAATAGCGAAAGCAGTTATTGTGCTTTTCAAGGGTATTTTTGCCCCCTCCTTCTGAATAGAGCGACTTTGGCCCAAAATGCATGAGGACCATTAGGAATCTGGACAAATTATTTCTGGATTTTTTTCCCGTGTAGTCAACCCCTCTGCTTTAATGTGTTGGTGAAAATATCTGAACTTGGCAATATTAATGGTTATATGAGTTTTTCAGCTTAATTTTTTAGGTTTAATTGCTAATAGGTTATAGATGAATCTTGTTTTTTGAATCAGCCCTAATGAAAAATTAGAATATTTGAAATTCATGCAAGCTTTGATTTATATTGAGATTGCATTCCTGGACTCATAATATAGACTGAAAGTGATGTAAATATAGGGGAGATAGTTCCACAGGAAAACACTGGACACCAGTGGGATGTGTTCAAGTGGAGCTGAACAGAATTTGTAATGTTATTCAACCCACCATTTTAAAGAGATTTAAAGTGTACAACTTCAAAACTTATTTTTTCCAGGCTGGAGGAGCCCCTCCCTTCTGGCTGATAATATTCAGTTGCTCACCTTCCAGCTAAACAAGCAGAGGAAAACCCGCCCAACAACCCGGACTCAATTATTCCAGTTTCTTCACACACCCCCACACACCCATACACAATCTTCTAAGGAGACAGAACAAATCTCTCAAGGGAGGCAAGATTCTTGCTTCTTCCTCCCCCTCCCACACACTTCCAAGCAGGCAAAGGCATACCAGTCCTCCAATGATGGCAAGACTGCAGTTTCTTCTTCCCCCAAATCCCCTTCTAAGCAGGCAAAGGAAACCACTTTCTTCCAGCAGTACCAAGATTGCAGTTGCTTTCTCCTCCTATGCACTGTGGCCAAGGTTTTTAATTAATTAATCCATTCCTAGAAAAATTAGTCCCAACTAGAGCTGAGCCATTAAATCAATGCGATTCATCACTCCAACAACTGGTGAATCAAGTCCTGTGCCTGGAGAATGGCAGAATATTAAATAAATAAATAAATAAATAAGTACAACTGCTGAAGGGAGCCGGTGTGGTGTAGTTGTGTCAGTGTTGGACTGGAACTCTGGGAGACCAGGGCTCGAAGCTCTGCTCAGCCATGAAGACCCAGTGGATGATCCTAGGCAAGACATTCTCTCAGCCTCAGAGGAAGGCATTGGCAAACCATCTGGGAATAAATCTTACCAAGAAAGCCCCACCTTAGAGTTGCCATAAGTCAGAAATGATTTGAAAGCACACAACAACAACAAAAACAACTCTAATATAAGGCATGCTGCCCCTGAACCTACACCTCTGTGTATGCCAGCTCTACATACTCGCTCTCTGAACTTGTTGCACTGTCTGGCAAAGGCTGAAAAGTGTTCTGTTCATGTTGCTTGAACATGAATAGAAAACCTCTGCACAATTGGGTATCCTAATTTATGCCCTTTACAAATGATTGCATAGTTTTAATGCCTGAATGAGGCTCATATTTCAAAACTGTAATAAGGAGCTCTCAATGCAGCATTGACCATAGCCATTTATTTCAGATAAAAGCCCATAGATGCTAAAGTCAAAGTGAAAAAGTTGATTATAGTCAACATTTACAACAGATGTTGCTTTAATTTGTATAAAGCAGGGATGCATGCTGCTTTTTTGTTATAGCAACATAAGGCTACTGATGTTATACACCATTCGCAAAACACTTTTAGAAACGAGTCAAGATGGCTCAACAACTATCAGAATGGGATAGGATGGGCTGATTCATTGGTCTGAATTTAATGGTGTCATTTCACTTGTACAAGCTCCTTTGTGGGAGTGGAAATGAATTTCCTGATTTAGTGTAAGGTGATAATGTAGTACAGTGCACTACAGTTGTCCAGCATGCCTACATTTGTTGGTAATTTTTTTTTCTGCTAGCATCATATTGGATCTAAGCCACTGGTGTGACTGGGGCTGGATAGTGGGAACATATGACTGGTTATGACCTATAAAGCCCTGTACAGCTTAGGTCTGAAAGACTATGGGGTTTAGATGACAAAAAATCCACAAAGAATGCAGGCAGAATACCTTTTGTTCATATGAGCTACTGCTGGGATTCACCATATTGGGAAGGAGGGGGGCTGAAAACTCCAAATAGTTTGTGATAACAGCATACGCTGTTTCTCGCGATCTTTTTTTAAAAAAAATCGCAAAAATGTGCATAACTGTATGTCTGAACAACCAATTCAAATAGGGGCACATGGAAGAAGTCAGACATAATTGATTGGACCTCGGTGGGGGTAAGCTTGAAAGAGACAAAGCAGCCAGAGCCCCCATTGTTGTTTTTTCAGGTGAATGATCATGTGCACAATAGTTTAAGCAGCAGAGCAACAAAAAAAAAAGTTTTTAAAGCAGAAAATTGCTGTTATGCATCTGTCATTTAAGGATCATAGAATCACAGAACTGTAGAGTTGGAAGAGACCGCAAGGGCCATCCAGTCCAACCCCTGCCATGCAGGAATACACAATCAAAGCATCACCGACAGATGGCCATCCAGCCTCTGTTTATAGACCTCCAAGGAAGGAGACCCCACCACGCTCCAAGGGAGTGTGTTCCACTGCCGAACAGCTCTTACTGTCAAAAAATTCCTCCTAATGTTGAGGTGGAATCTCTGTTCCTTGAGATTGCATCGATTGATCCGTGTTCCACTCTCTGGAGCAGCAGAAAACAAGCTTGCTCCATCCACAATGTGACACCCCTTCAAATACTTAAACAGGGCTATCATATCGCACCATCTTTTTTCCAGGCTAAACATTCCCAGCTCCCTAAGTCTTTCCTCATAAGGCATGGTTTCCAGACATTTCACCATTTTAGTCACCCTCCTCTGGACATGCTCCAATTTGTCAATATCATTTTTGAATTGTGGTGCCCAGAACTGGACACAGTATTCTGGGTGAGGCCTGACCAAGGCACATAGAGTGGCACTATTACTTCTCTTGATCTAGACACTATACTTTTATTGATGCAGCCGAAAATCACATTAGTCACACAGCATCACACTGTTGACTCATGTTCAACTTGTGGCCTACTAGGACTCTTAGATCCCTTTCGCACGTAGTCTCGTTCAGCCAGGTCTCTCCCATCCTATATCTATGCATTTTATTTTTCTACCCTAAATACAGTACCTTACATTTCACCATATTGAATTTCATTTTGTTAGCTTTGGCCCAGCTTTCTAGTCTATTCAGGTCATTTTGAATTTTGATCCTGTCCTCTAGGGTATTAGCTACTCCTCCTAATTTGGTGTCATCTGCAAATTTGATAAGTATGCCCTCTATTTACTCATCCAAGTCATTGATAAAGATGTTGAATAGCACTGGGCCCAGGACAGAACCTTGTGGCACCCCACTAGTCACATCTTTCCAAGATGAAGAGAAGCCACTGCTGAGCATCCTTTGGGTTTGGCCGGTCAACCAATTACAACTCCATTTAACAGTTAAGTTATCTAGCCCACATTTTACAAGCTTGTTTGCAAGAATGTCATGGGGAACCTTGTCAAAGGCCTTACTGAAATCAAGGTATGCGATATCCACACTGTTCCTTCATCTACCAAGCTGATAATTTTATCAAAAAAGAGATCAGATAATAATAATAATAATAATAATAATAATAATAATAATAGTTTATTTATTTATACCCCACCCCTCTGCTAAAACAATCGGGGTGGCTTACAAAAATTAAAATACAAATACAGATTAAAATCCGTAAACACCACCCACCCCACCCTCCCCCATAAAAAGATATTAAACCAATATAAATTAAAAACAACTAATCTAAAATCACATTAACAAAAATAATAAATAGCCAGCAGACTAAAAGAGGCCAGGAGCTCCTGAGGCCGGGATCTAATTAGGAAAGGCCTGCCGAAAGAGATCAATCTTTAGTGCTTTTTTAAATCTACTCAGGCTCGTCATCTGATGGATCTCATTCAGCAGGCCATTCCGTAATTTTGGGCGATTACCAAAAAGGCCCTCTGGGAGGTTGCAGACAGCCTAGATTTTTGTGCAAATTCCTCCCAGAGGACCGGAGTGTGCAGGGAGGACTGTATGGGAGTTGTCAGTTCTGAAGATAAGTTTGACCCAAGCCATTTAGGACTTTATAGGTAACAACCAACACCTTATACTGGGCCCAGAAACTGATAGGCAGCCAGTGGAGAGATTTTAATACTGGAGTTATATGGTCTCTCCGAGATGTTCCCGAGACTACTCTGGCTGTGATATTTTGTACCAACTGAAGTTTCTGGACCAAGGATTGCAGAAATCTAGACGAGAGGTTACCAGTGTGTGCACCACAGTCTCGAGGTCCCTTACTTCCAGGAAAGGGCGCAGCAGGCATATCAGCCGAAGCTGATAACAGGTGCTCCTGACCGTCGCATTCACCTGACTAGTCATCTGAAGCGATGAATCAAGGAGCACCCCCAGACTGCGAACACAGACCTTAACAGAGAGCGTGACCCTGTCCAGGACTGGATGTTGCAACCCAACTCCTGGTTTTGGGGCCGCTACTGTGAGCACCTCTGTTTTGTCCGGATTTAATCTGAATCTGTTTTTCCTCATCCAGCCCATTACTGCTTTAAGACAATCATTAAGAGGAGAGACGCCATCAGAATTCGAGGCCGATGATCAGGACAAGGAGAAATAGATCTGGGTGTCATCAGCGTACTGATAACACCCAGCCCCATAAGTCCAAATAATCTCACCCAGCGGCTTCATATAGATGTTAAACAGCATCAGGGACAGGATGGCACCTTGCGGAATGCCACAAGTAAGCTCCTTTCTGCTGGAGCAGCTGTCCCTGAGCAGCACCCTCTGGGACCTGCCTGAGAAGAAGGATCGGAACCACTGGAGTGCAGTGCCTCCAATTCCTAACCCACTCAGGCGATCCAAGAGGATGCTATGAGCTATCGTATCGAAAGCTGCTGAGAGGTTTAAAAGCACCAACAGGGTCACACTACCCCTGTCAGTGCTTAGATGCAGGTCGTCGGTCAAGGCAAGCATGGCAGTCTCAACTCCAAATCCTGTCCTAAAGCCAGTTTGAAATGGGTCTAGATAATTGGTTTCATCCAAGACCACATGGAGTTGAAGCGCAACTGCCCTCTCGATCACTTTGCTCAAGAATGGTAACATAGAAACCGGCCTATAGTTGTTCATGTCCAGGGGGTCCAGGGAAGGTTTTTTCAGGAGCGGCCTAATGGCTGCTTCCTTTAAACAGGATGGAACACACCCTTCTCTGAGGGATGCATTGATGATGTCTTAAGGAACACCATCAAGGCACACACACCCTGGATGGCCAGCCATGAAGGGCAAGGATCGAGAGGGCAGGTTGCCTTCCTCACCCTACCAAGTAGCTTGTCCATGTCCTCAGTACTCACAGATTGAAATTGATCCAGTAAACTTACATCAACAGAGTTGCTGGACACCTCGTCAATTGTTTCTGTCAAAATACTGGCATCTAAATCAGATTAGTCTGGCATGATTTGTTTCTCTGAAACCCATGTTGACTTTTTGTGATTATGACATTGCCTTCTAAATATTCACAGACTCTCTGTTTAATGATCTGTTCCAGAATCTTTCCTGGTATTGATGTCAGACTAACTGGATGATAATTGTTGGGATCCTTTTTTTTTTTTTCCTTTTTGAAGATGGGGACAACATTTGCCCTCCTCCAGTCTGCTGGGACTTCTCCTGTTCTCCAGGAGTTCTCAAAGATTATTGCCAATGGCTCTGAGATTACATTTGCCAGCTCTTTTAATACCCTTGGATGTAGTTCATCCGGTCCTGGAGATTTAAATTCATTTAGATTAAGAAGGTATTCCTGTCCTACCTCTTTACCTATTCTGTGCTGGATGTCCCCTATTGTGTCCTCTGTTCTATTATTCTCAGGTTGATCACCCTTTTGTTTTTCTGAAACACTGAGGTAAAGAAGGCGTTGAGTAATTCTGCCTTTTCTCTGTCCTCTGTTAGCATTATGAAAAAAGAATGAAAAAATGGGGGAATGGATGATGGTTTTTGGCAGGCAATTCACTCGTGTCCACCATCTTTTCTTGGGGTATGCTCTGTGTGAACTGCAAACTTGGCTAATTTTCCATGCCAGTGATCTTGCAAATGAGTTGTGGGCACAAATGAACACTGCAGCAATAGAGAGGTAAGGCGCTATTTTTCGCTATTAATTCTCCCATCTAGCGAACCCTGTGTATTTCCATATAAATCTGCCTGAGTCTTTAAGATCCTTGGAAGAAGACTTTCTCACAGTCCCACTATTGTCACAGGCCTGTCTGGTAAGGATACATGAGAGGTCCTTCTCAGTGGAAGCACCCAGACTGTGAAATTCTCCCATAGGTGTCTAGGCTGGCCCCAGCTCTTCTCCCCTTTCACTGGCATATTATTTAAACAGATATTTGATTATTTCAAAATAGTGCAGAAGATTTTTTTTATTGTGGTATGTGTGTGGGGGGCTGAATTTTTATCTTTATTGTTATTTCTTTTAAAGGTTTTTAAAATGAGATGTTTTCCCACTATAGTTAACAAAATCACAAATAAAGGACAATAACATTTAATGAAACAGCAGAAAATGTAGGAATGTTTCCTACATTTCAGACATTTGAAGGCCTGTTGAAATAAAAAGATGTTTAGCTGGGTGCAAGAAAAAACATTAGGCTCAGCCATATTATCTGTTGCTTAAAATGGAAATGAATATAGAAATGTATACCTTTGATTACATTACATAAAGCAGACACAGATAAAAATCCACATCATGCAAAAGTTAAAATATAATTAGACTATAAATAAAATTAAAAGTTACATTAAAAGTATAACCATAAAAAAACCACAAATATAGACAACACAGCACATTATTAAAAGCTCTTTTCCCATGAGCAATCAGTACTCAAAGGCCTTTTAAAACAAACAAACAAAAAACGTATATGCTTACAGAAAGATAGCAAGGACATTCTTGCAAACAAGCTTGTAGAATGTGGGCTAGACAAGTTAACTGTTCAATGGATTTGTAATTGGTTGACCGGCCGAACCCAAAGGGTGCTCAGCAGTGGCTCCTCTTCGTCTTGGAAAGATGTGACCAGTGGGGTGCCACAGGGTTCTGTCCTGGGCCCAGTGCTATTCAACATCTTTATCAATGACTTAGATGAGGGAATTAGGGGCATACTTATCAAATTTGCAGATGACACCAAATTGGGAGGAGTAGCTAATACCCTAGAGGACAGGATCAAAATTCAGAATGACCTGGATAGACTGGAGAGCTGGGCCAAAGCTAACAAAATGAAATTCAATACGGAGAAATGTAAAGTACTGCATTTAGGGCGGAAAAATGAAATGCATAAATATAGGATGGGAGAGACCTGGCTGAATGAGACTATGTGCGAAAGGGATCTAGGAGTCCTAGTAGACCACAAGTTGAACATGAGCCAACAGTGTGATGCGGCAGCTAAAAAGGCCAATGCAATTTTGGGCTGTATCAATAGAAGTATAGTGTCTAGATCAAGGGAAGTAATAGTGCCACTCTATTCTGCCTTGGTCAGACCTCACTTAGAATACTGTGTCCAGTTCTGGGCACCACAATTCAGAAAGGATATTGACAAATTGGAGCGTGTCCAGAGAAGGGCAACTAAAATGGTGAAAGGTCTGGAAACAATGCCTTATGAGGAGAGACTTAGGGAGCTGGGTATGTTTAGCCTGGAAAAAAGACGGTTTAGAGGCGATATGATAGCCCTGTTTAAGTATTTGAAGGGATGTCACGCTGAGGATGGAGCAGGCTTGTTTTCTGCTGCTCCAGAGACTGGAACACGGAGCAATGGGTGCAAGCTCCAGGAACAGAGATTCCACCTCAACATGAGGAGGAACTTTTTGACAGTCAGAGCTGTTCGGCAGTGGAACACACTCCCTCGGAGCGTGGTGGGGTCTCCTTCCTTGGAGGTCTTTAAACAGAGGCTGGATGGCCATCTGTCGGGGATGCTTTGATTGTGATTTCCTGCGTGGCAGGGGGTTGGACTGGATGGCCCTCGTGGTCTCTTCCAACTCTGCAATTCTATGATTCTATGAAGGAGGGTGCCACATCAGCATACATGGAAAGGGAATTCCAAAGCCTGGGAACAGCCACTGAGAAGGCCCTTTTCTTTGTTCTCTCCAGATGTACCTGTGAGTGTGGTGGGAGGGAAAGAAGTTCCTGTATGGAAGCTCTTAAAATATAGGCAGTTTCACAGACAGAACCACAGAGAGTTTCTCCAGTAGCAGCAGGTTTGAGGTAGAGTCAGAACCAGTCACCAATTCCTCTGAGATCCCTCTACCTTTAGTCCTTTATCCCAACTGCTAAATCCCAGGGAAATGTTGTTGGTCGTGGACAATTTCAGCAAGCAAGAAGGACTTTGGTAATTCACCCAAATAGGATCCCCACTCTTCAGAAAGCACTAGTAATTTCAGAGGGAAAATGCTGATCCTTTTGAAAAGCCAGGTGCAGCTCTTAAGTGTGGTGCTCGTGACCAGAAGGGTGCTTCTGACCAGGCTCCAAACAATCTGGTAGTTGCTCTAGACCACTGCTGGGACAACTGGTTTCTAAGGTTTGCAATAGGGTTGTTAGTTATAGTCCTGAATCTAAATCAAGCATTATCCATGGTACTGTCCAGGGTACTGAAACTGCTCTGCTTTGGAACAGCATCAGTCAACCACCCTTACCTTGTGGTTTCTTGCTTGAATTGTCGTGTTGCTAGGATTCCCAATGAAGTACGATAAGTGTCTGTAGTTTGATGTAATAGGTGGGTATTTTTTAGAGATAACATTATTAATCCTAAAGAATTGAACTGTTTGTCCCCAGAAATGCTTTCTCTGTATCTCTCACCCTGGGATACTCAGTAGCAGAGCCATCCAGTAAGCTAACTTTACAAACCAGCACTGGGACTCAGAGTTATTTAAAAAAGAAGATTTTCTTCAAAAGCCTAAGAAACTAGAGACATTTGTCCTTTCTTCTCAGTTAATAGGCATGCATGCTGTTATTAAATGCTCAGTTTAATGTAAATGTTTTGTGATAGCCAGCTGAATGAAAAAAAGATGGCTCTGTGTTGTTGTGGGTTGTTGTTTAAAAATACATTGTGGCTTTTATAATTATGGTTTGGGTGATGAAGACAGACCGAAGCGGTCTGTGGATTCTAACTTCACTAGGATAGCACATTTTGCCCCAGGAGAGAAGCAGAAGCAAAGACATAAGGCCCAGCTGATCCAGAAGTTAGGTTCTATTGTTTCTAAATAGATTGACAACATTTGCTTCAGCATAATATACCATTAAGATCTTACCTGATCAAGGCCCCAGAGTAGTAGGTGGGAAATATAAGCCCCTAATGGTGTTGGACTGCACCTCCTATCAGCCTTAGCCATTACAGCTGGTGTTGAGGGAAGATGGAAGGCCAGTCTGGTAACATCTGAAGGGCCACAGTTCTGCACCTCTGTGTTAGAGGGGTTTTAGTACTTGAAATGGAACTATTAGACCAATTCATAGAAAGATGCATGTGACTCTTAGAGACAAGAGTGGGGAACATTGCTGTCTTTAATATTACTGATAGGAGTCATGTCTAGAGTCCAGAAACAGAAAAGCTGATTATTCCAAATTCATAAATGCAGTTGTTGGTGCCATGGTAAAGTACATCCCTTTTTACCCTTGGTGCAGCTGTGTATATTCAGTATTTGTTGCTAGACTGCTGACTGTTTCAATTTATACATTTCTGTTCACTCTAGAGTTTCTAGACATATTCTACATAATTTAACCTTAATGACTGTAGACTTTTTAACCTAGCACATTAAAGTAAATGAAAACTATATATTGGATAATTCCTATTGTATTACTGAGAAGGGAACATTTGCTTTTCAGTGAGACTGACTGAATTCACAGACAGGCTTGTGAAGTTGTGAGCACAGAGCAGCATAAATTAGTCTCTTGTTCCATCATATAAATGGCATTATGAGCAATATATTCCCCCAGTCTTCCTAACCTTTGCCTACAAGTAAAAAATGAGATCAGCCTCTGAACAAAGTATACTGAATTATAATTTTGAAAGCTGTATAAGGAGCTATTTTGATGGAAAAACCTCTTCCTTCAACAGATAATGGGTGCCACAAGAAATTCTTTCTCTAGTCTTAATAGAAAGATTTTGAATTTGGGTATATTTAGGACTGAACTGAAGATTTATTTTGCTAAATTCATCTTCACCATACACACCACAGTTGTAAGAAGCAGAATAAAATCACCCTGTTACAAGAACGGAAGGCTAGAAAAAGAATGGCATTTGATCAAGTCATAGATGATCCCCATGAAATCAGTAGCTAGAAGCCTCCTGGTGTCTGATAGAATCATAGACTCATAGTGTTGGAAGAGACCACAAGGGCCATTTAGTCCAACCCCCTGCCATGCAGGAATACCCAATCAAAGCACTCCCGACAGATAGCCATCCAGCCTCTGTTTAAAAACTTCCAAAGAAGGAGGCTCCACCCCACTCCGAGGCAGTGCATTACACTGCCATACAGCTCTTACTGTCGGGAAGTTCCTCCTAATGTTTACGAAGAATCCCTTTTCCTGTAGCTTGAGTCCATTGCTCTGTGTCCTAGTCTCTGGAGCCTCAGAAAACAAGCTTGCTCCATCCTCAGTGTGACATCCCTTCAAATATTTAAACATGGCTATCATGTCACCTTCTCTTCTCCAGGCTAAATGTACCCAGCTCCCCCAGCTGCTCCTCGTAGGGCATGGATTCCAGACCTCCTATCATTTTGGTCACCCTCCTTTGGACATGTTCCAGCTTGTCAATATCCTTCTTGAATTGTAGTGCTCAGAACTGGGCACAGTATTCCAGGTGAGGTCTGACCAAAGCAGAATAAAGTGGCACTGTTCCTTCCCTTGATCTAGACACTGTACTCCTATTGATGCAGCCTAGAGTTGCATTGGCTTTTTTAGCTGCCGCATCACATGGCTAACTCGCTTTCAGCTTGTGCTCCTTAAGACTGCTAGATCCCTTTCACATTTATGGCCATCAAGCCAGGTTTTACCCATGCTATATCTGTGCATCATTTCATTTTTACTGCCCAGGTGTAGTATCCTACATTTCTCCCTGTTGAAATTAATTTTGTTAGTTTTGGCCCAGCTTTCTAATCTGTTAAGGTAATTTTTTAATTCTGATCCTGTCCTCTGGTGTATTCTCTACCCTTCTGAATTTGGTGTCATCTACAAACTTGAAAAGCATGTCCTCTATTCTTTCATTGAAGTCATTGATAAAGATGTTGAATAGCACTGGGCCCAGGACAGAACCCTGTGGCACCCCACTGGTCACTTCTCTCTAGGCGCCATTGGTGAAGAAGAGCCATTGGTGGGCGCCCTTTGGGTTCAGTTGGTTGGTTATGTGTTGTTTACATTCCTCTGTGGAAGTAGTTGGACATTTTTGCCTGATGCAGAACATCCACATTCAGTTCAATGTTGTGGAAGCAGAGATGTTCATGGGTTCCACAGTGTTGCCAATCAACCTAAGGTTTGCACAGAAGGATTAATGCATAACTCTGCACGTGGAGATTTATACTATACAGCCCTGATGCAGGATCTTGACCAATATCTCCAAACATTTCTATCTTCACTATGTGATAAACATAGTGGGTCTAAGCAAGAGTACTGAACATTACGAATGTAAGAGAAGTTCTGCTAGATGTGGTTAATGTCTATCAGTTTTAGTATCTTGTTTCCCATAACGGCAAACTCAATGTTTCTGAGAGACCTACAAGCAGTGGATGAAATTAGTACCTTCCCTTGCCACAAATAGTATTCATCGGCATATTGCCTCTGAATATCAAGACTGTATCTAGCTAACTGTCAGGGGAGGGCAAGGGCAAAGTGATGCCCATGGATTATACACAACTCATCAGGGCCATTTTTGTGACCCAGTGATTCTTTTTTTGTCCCCAAATGCCCCCTGGGGGCCTGGAGGACATTTGTCATGTTTTAGTCTCCCTGGGTCAATTTAGGCCCAAGAGAGCCTTTCTTTGAAATGGGAAGTGAATAGGCAGTGACTTCTTATTACTTCCTGTTGTTAAAAAAGGCCTCTCCTGGGTCTAAAATGTCCCAGGGGACAAAAATGTGGCAAAAATCCCCACACACTCCCTAGTAGATCTTTGCAGGGTTTTTTAAAAGTCCAGGGGTGCAGGAGGGTTCAGCTTTCTAAGGTCTCCCACTGGACTAGTCCCCCCAACCCCCAACCTTCCACAGTAAGGTAGGGCCATAGACAGCAGTCTAAGGTAAATCAGTAGTCTGGACTTAAAGTTAAGTCAAAGCCAAACCACAAATCACAGAGCATTCTTATTGAAGAGCAAACTAGAAGTCAGATCAATTAAATGCCAGAGTTCAAGAAGACCCAGTTGTTCAAACAAGGTTCAGCTGGAGCAGAAAGGCTTGATGTCACCTACTGAAGTAGAAATTCTATTATATTTCCATAATTCGGTCTTTGGTTTTAACAGTGCTGTGTTATCGACAGTATGTACTCAATGTAATAGGGGCAACACCAAGAAACTCATGCTTTTTCATTTGAATTTGTATATCTAGATACATAATACTAGCAGACATATTAAAGGCCTCCCTGTGCTTTTGTATAGCAGTAGTAGTAGTAGCAGCAGCAGCAGCAATATTTATTTCTTACCTGCCTCTCCCAATGGATGAGAAAGGCTAGGCTCCAAACTAGTCAATTTAAGAGCAACAAATGGTAAACAACCTGGATTAGCAGAAAGTTATCAGTGCCACCTTTGGAAGGCTGACTTGGTTCTATGAAGAGATGTGTGAAATGTGTGTTGATATTAAGCAGAATGATGTCCTGGGGTCAGAGTGACTGAGAGAGAGAGAACAATTTGACCAGAAGGAAGAAGTACCTGAAGGTGAATATTAACAAAGAATATAGACTCCAGCCTAGAGTATTTATTACCCCAAAAAGAACCAGCTCTGAAACAGCTGCTCCAACCATTCATCAGAGAGTACATACTTACCAGCAACTTGGATCTTGGTGTGCCTGCAACACTCCCAATACCAAAGGAACCTGAACAATGTGGCCAAAATGGATGAGTTGCCAAGATAATAGCATTAAATGTGCTGAGGAAGGATTAAAGAGGTGCCTTGGACAACCAGCACTTTGAGGAAGCCTTTTCGTCACAACCAAGTTACAGAACACTGCGTGCTGTCCTTATCCTTCCATCCTTCCTTGGAATTGCCTCCCCTAATTTTGGGCAAGATAAACATGCTCTTTGCTTGACATGCTTTCTCTGTGTATGGTTATGGATGGACCTAACCAAATCTCTTCCTCTTGGTCTCTCCCTTCCTGCTTCAGTAAGGCCCCATTATCTCCCTACAACTTCAACCCCTCTTTCAACCTCAAGCCCTAGCACCCCAGTAAATCCCCCTTCCTTTCTCTTTTCTGGCAAATAACCTTCCATTTCTCCCTCCCTCCATCCCAAACTTAAATCCCCTCAATTCCTCCCCACACACACATACACAAATATTCTCTAGATTTTAGCTGTATCCATCAGCCAGATCCTCAAGGAGACATAAGCAGACTGCTTTCTTGTTACTGCTTTGTTGTTGTGTGCCTTCAAGTCATTTCTGACTCACAGAGACCCTAAGGCATATCTATCATGGGAGTTGTTTGGCAGAATTTGTTCAGAGGGGATTTGCCCTTGCCCTTGCCCTCCTCTGAGGCTGAGAGAGTGTGACTTGCCCGTGGTCATCCAGTGGGTTTCCATGGCCAAACAGGGATTTGAATCCTGGTTGCCCAGTGTCCTAGTCTAGCACTCAAACTACTATACCACATTGGCTTTACCCTTTTATAACCTGTTTCACCATTAATAATAAGGTATATTTGAACCACTTTGGCTGGAGCATTCATCCCTTAGGGAGGCCATGGATCACTTGGATACAAGCAAAAGATCCCATAGTCCTTAATTGGGGGGGGCAGTCCTGCAATTGGAAAATGCATGCTTGAGTCTTTCACCCAAAATTTCATACTATGTATCACTGACATATTAATTCCTGCTCATGAGGATCATATGGTTAATCTGGGGCTTCTTGGCACCTCAGTAAGAAAATGCCACCTGTAGTTTCATGACTCACCACTTGAGGAGCTGGTTGAATATCCCAGCTATTCTCACAACTGATAGCCATTAGCATAATTTCAACTTTGGCTGCCCTTCATGAGTTAGAGGCAAATTTCTACAGCAGGGAACCTTCCCTACTCATGAGCAATTAAGATTTTCCAACGTTCTAAACAGCTCTTGATGCCTCCATGATTAGAAAAGGCTTCAAATTGCATAAATTTGCATTCAGCCTATGGAATACTGTAAGAGTAGCATTAGAGAATCACTAAAGATGGTGTGTTCACCCTTGTTCTATAGTCTTTGCCCAAAGGACATACACTCTGCACTGAAATGAGGTAGAAGGAGGGATACAAATGAAATTGGGTGGGAGGGAGAAGAAAAGGCACAATCAGCAAGTATGATTTTCAGATGGCAGAGGAGGAAGGTCCCCTTACAGCAGAAGGTGTAGAACTAAAGGAACTATAGTAAGCCAGGAAATGCATTTAAAAACACTGAATCTTCACAAAAGTATTGTCAGGTACCACAAAATGTTTGGATAGATCGTATGGCTATAAATTAGGTAACTTGGAATGAAAATAAATTCAGCATAGTCCCAACTATGTACACCATTGAATCAATGGGATTTACAAAAGTGTTAATTTGCTATCCAGTAATTAATTTAAGGGATCTACTGTAGCTGAGATTAGCCATTGGATATAGGCCAATATGTATTATATAAGCAATACATTTGGCTCTCCACATTTGCAGGGTTAACTTTGGTGAATTGTATTATTCACAGATTGTTTGCTGCCACCTCCACTGCTGCCCCATGCCATTTTTAATGTGCTGTAAGTCTCGTGAGACTGAAAGAAACTGTGAACATGTTGCTATTACACATGGCATAGGGCAGTAGTGGAGGCGGTGGCAAACCCTGACAACCACCTGCTTCTGCTCTGTGAAGGAACCCCGCCTCAAAGGCATCCACGGTAGGTTGAATCCATAGATCATACTTTTTGTGTCTGTTAAATATTGTTTGGGGAGCCTAGAGATATTCAGTTTTTCCACATTCACAGGAGTTCTGCACCCCTAACCCCAGCAAATTTGGAGGGCCAACTGTATATATATTTCTCTTATATGTTCTAACCTTCCAGTATATATTACATAAGTTAAACTAGAATGAGGTTATTGTCTACAGCATGTAATACAGATTAGAATATATTATATATTATATAATTAAATTAAACATTTATTATAATGTAATATAATGTAATATCTATATTTCTATATAGTAGCTATCATTCTAATATATAAATATATATTAGCTAACATGGGGTGGAAGCAAGTGACATTGGCAGAAGAAATATTTTTGACTTCTATGTTTCTAGGTTTTATAGAAGACCTTGCAGCTAAAATCCTACAAAATCTAAAGCTGTCAAAAGAAGATCAGGACTTTGAGCATGACAAAAGTATAGATAATTGTTTTTCTATGACTAAGCTGCTACCCTGTGACCTCCAATTCCTAGAAAACGAAATGGGAATGTTTTTCAGTTACTTTAAAGACTAATGTTTGGTTTGAAAGAGATTGTGTCAAACCATCATAATCAAAGATTGTACCAGGCTCAAGCGATAGTTTTCTGGGTGTTCATAAACTATCTCATCGGAATACTGTCTGGAACATAAAGTGAGGATAAAATTTATTTTTTGAACTCTATTTCAACAAATTTATTCTAGCACGGTCTCATCCATATTTATGGCATTGTTGCAGACTAAGGGCTCATCTACATGAGCCAGGAACCCCTGCTAGTGTATCTCAGCTGCAAATCTGGCCCATTGTTCCCCCATTCCCTCCACGGAGTGGAAGAAGGTACTGACAAGCGAACAGGCCTGTTGCTGCAGCCACCACCACTGCCATTTTCGTTGCTAATTCGGAAGGCAGGAAGGAGGCCCACAACATGTTACCAAGGGCCCCTGCATGTGACCAGCTTTGTCACATGCTGTGGGACTCCTTCCTGCCTTCTGGTATAGCCAGGGGAATGGCAACAACAGTGTGGTTCAGCTCTCTATGACAGACTCTGCGGACATGCAGAGCCCGATATGTTGTTTGCCACTGGGACCAGATTAAGCGGGCATTTTAGAAAAATCATTGTATTGGGCCCTCCCCCACCCTCTGCCCATCTCAGCTCTGTATCTGCCCCGGGGATGGTGAGGACTGTGCAGGGGTAGAACTACAGGGCTATGAGACAGAGGCAAGACAGGGTATATTGACTGTCTAGACAAGCCCTTAAACGGGCTGGTCTTATGGCCTCATATACAATCATGTTTTGCTTAAGAGCATTTGTGTTTAAGCCTATTCAGGGCTAACTAAAGGCAGATCTGCATTCACTAGGCACCGTGAAGTATAATTTGTAATGGTGCAGATAGCTACAACAGGAGAGGACCTTTGATATTCCTCACATGAATGTCACAGTCACTAGCTACTAGTTTTCTTTATGACACCACAAGGGCCACTTTTGCTACATGGAAAACATCCATAAGAGGAATTTCAGCAACTATTCTTACGGATGTCTTTTCATGTGGGGAAAGTGGCTCTTGTAGAGTTATAAAGGAACCTAGTAGCTGATGACTATGACATTCATGTGAGGAGTACCACAATTTCCTCACCTGTTGTGTCTGTCTGCACCATTCTTAATTGGCTTTTCTCCAGAGCTTGGGGGAGTTATTTTAGGGGCTACAGCTCCCAGAATCCCCAGGCAGCTTTCTCTATGACTTTTTCTGTCTGAGAGCCTGGACACAAACCTTCTCCAATTCTTGAATGTGTGTCTTATATATTTAAAAACCACACTATTTGACCACACTCATAGATTTTTAGGAAATTGCGGTGTTGCCTAAGCAGATGTTGATCATTTTGCCTGATCTGAATGAAGAAAAAAAATTGACTAGTAATTAATATATACAATTCTTAATTTCATACCAAGGTCTGTGCAAAATGCAAAATGCA
Source organism: Gambelia wislizenii (assembly GCA_030847615.1). Lineage (NCBI taxonomy): Eukaryota > Metazoa > Chordata > Lepidosauria > Squamata > Crotaphytidae > Gambelia > Gambelia wislizenii. The sequence goes on along the minus strand of JAUMIR010000001.1, from coordinate 45,981,397 downwards.
AAAAAATAAAAAGCCAAAAATTGCCTGTCGGTCTCAAGCTTGCACAAAAATGTTCAGAATATCAAACTAAGTATCAAGTTTAATCAGAATTGGTTCTTAAATGTATATTCCAGAGCAAAACAGAAATCTGAAGTGCTTGTTATAAGAATTATCCAAAGAAGGTAATAAGCCCCAAAATATGCTAGGATCTTCAGTTTGTTCCCATTACATAAACCCAGGGGCTGCAACCTTGTATGGGTCATCATAGTGTAGTAGGTCTACATGCAGATTTAGGAGATTATCAGACAGGAACACAAAAAGCATTCCTGTCCCACAATCTCCAATCCTGTCCCTGTCCTGACACAATAACCCTCCCCATCACACTTCTCTTCTGTCGACAGGCAGCCCAGGAATGAATGGAGCTCTAATGGAGTTCACTTCCTGGACTGAAATCCCGCCTGTTGTCATAAGAAGATGTGAGCACAGGAAATTCAAAAATAACAAGTAAAATAACAAGAAAAAAGTTTTTAAAAGCACATAAATATACTAAAAAAAAAAAGTCCTAGGGAAGGTTCATAAAAAAAGGTTAGCCTACCTTATTTTCATGATCCCACTCGGAAGTGTTCTGGCAGGACCACCCATTGACGCTGTATTTATGGCAGAACAATGTCACGAGCTTTCAGACGCTGGCAATGCTGTCACCAAAACAGGATGGGCAACCTATTGATGGTTCAGCCCATCAATAAAGAGAAACGCCAGAATAACAACAGCGGAATGCAAAATGATGATAGTGTGTGATATTGGCATCCTCACTCTGTGCTCCTTCATTATTCTGGTGCCACATTAGCCATGTCTGATAATCTCTTTACACTAGGCACAACCATATACCTTTCCCCAACCTACTGAACAGCCCCTCCTGTCATTCCCTACATGCCCATTCCCCACCATGGGGAGTAGGCAGTATCATAGAAGGATCTGGCTGCATTCACATAACCAAACATTAAATTCTTATAGTAGTGCTCATATCTCCAGAGTACTCCAGTGGATGTTAGCATTTTACATATGTCAACATGGAGATTTTTCTGTGTTCCTGCTTATTCCCCATGGAGTGGCCATGCAGGAGACTTCAAATGTCCCTGCGGTACCGCAACAGTACCGGCAGGGACGGGCATCATCCGAAAGGGACGCCCTGCAGCGCTGCAGCCTCACAACGTGGCGAGGCTGCTAGTGCTACAATTAGCTTGTCCGAAAAAGTCCTTAGAAAGTGTGTGAATATTATTATACAATGGGGTGGGGAAAGCACACCATGTGTGCCACATGTGACCCTCAAGGCCTTGGTTTGCAGCCATCCAGGAGATCCCAAACCCCTAAGTTTCTTTGTTATTTTTCAATAGTTATATACAGTTAGAAACTGCTGCAAAATGCAGTGATTTTGTCTCTCTCTCTCTCTCTCTCTGGCTTTTCTTCGCAAACGAAGATTCAGGAAGGACTCATCCCGCGCCTTCTGCAAGCGCGCTGATGACTAAAAAGGCCAATCCGAGATAAACAAGTCCGGTTGCAAAAAGTGCAGCAGAAGGTCTCCTTGGGTGATGTTTTTGGGTTGTGATTCTTTCTGCGTTGTCGTTTCTCTTCAAGACTTGTTCGTCGTGAGTTCTCAAATAAGGCTGCAGCATTGTGGATAGTGCGTCTCCATGCCTCCCGATGTGAGGCCAGGGCGGACCACTGTTGGTGATCAATCTGGCCAAGCCTGAGATGTTGTTTCAGGGAGTCCTTGTATCGCTTTTTTGGAGCGCCCCTCCCACGCTGACCCGTGGCGAGTTCACCGTAGAGTAGTATTTTTGGGAGGCGATGGTCCTCCATCCTAGAAACGTGCCCTGCCCAGCGCAGCTGTGTTCTCAATATCATGGCCTCAATGCTGGTGATCCCTGCTTGTTCAAGGACAGCAACATTTGTCACATAGTCAGTCCAGTGTATATTTAGGATTGTGCGTAGACAGCGCTGATGAAAGCGCTCGAGGAGTCGTAGGTGGTGGCGATAGGTAACCCATGTTTCAGATCCATAAAGGAGGATAGACAGTACGATGGCTCTATACACACTGATTTTTGTGCTTTGCCTCAGGTGTTTATTGTTCCAGACTCTTTTGTGGAGTCTTCCAAATGCACTATATGCCTTTGCTAATCTGTGATCGATCTCTTTGTCAATCTTGGCATCTGAGGAGATGATGCTTCCCAGGTAGGTGAACTGCTGAACGGACTTGAGCACTGATTTGCCGACGGCAATGTGGGGATGGTGGTGTTCGTCCTGTGGTGCAGGCTGGTAAAGAACTTCTGTTTTCTTCAGGTTGACTTCTAGCCCAAACAGCTCTGCAGCTGTTGCAAAGCAGGACGTTAGGCGCTGCAGAGCTGCTTCTGTGTGGAAACAAGGGCAGCATCATCGGCGAAGAGCAGCTCACGGACTAGATAGTTTAGAGTCTTAGTGTGAGCCCTCAGACGGCTTAAGTTAAACAAGCTACCATCAGTACGGTAGCGTATATAGATGCCGTCGTCTTCTTCAAGCTCTGCCATAGCCCTTTGGAGCATCGTGCTAAAGAAGATTGTAAATAAAGTTGGTGCAAGAACACAACCTTGCTTCACTCCATTAGTTATTAGAAAGGGCTCTGAAAGAGCATCGCCATATCTGACTTGACCACGCTGGCCCTCGTGTAGCAAGATAATCATTTTAAGGAATTTGGGGGGACATCCTAGTTTTTCCAGGATCTGCCACAGACCTTTTCTACTTACAGTGTCAAAGGCTTTGGTGAGGTCAACAAATGTTACATAGAGACCCTTGTTCTGCTCCCTACATTTTTCTTGCAGTTGCCTAAGGGCAAATACCATGTCTGTAGTACTCCTATTGGCTCTGAAGCCACATTGGCTTTCAGGGAGAAGTTCTTCTGCAATAGCAGGAACTAATCTGTTCAGGAGTATCCTTGCAAGGATTTTTCCAGCAATAGAGAGCAGTGTTATGCCTCGATAGTTTGAGCAGTCGGATTTTGCTCCTTTTTTCTTGTACAGGGTGATGATGACTGCATCTCGGAGGTCTGATGGCAGTTCCCCTTTTTCCCAGCAATTCACAAGGAATTCGTGGAATTTTTCGTGGAGTGCATGACCTCCGTGTTTCCAAACTTCAGGTGGGATTCCATCAATCCCAGCTGCCTTGCCGTTTTTCATCTGCTGTATGGCCATAAGGGTCTCTTCCAAAGTGGGAGCTATGTCCAATTCATTTTTCATTGGTTTTTGTATCATATATTGGATAGCTGAGGCTTGGACTACTCGGTTGGCGCTAAAGAGACTTTGAAAATGTTCAGCCCAACGATTTAGGATGGAGGCTTTATCAGTAATTAATGTTTGACCATCTGTACTGTATAAGGAGCTTTGGACCTGATAAGTAGGTCCAAACACTGCTTTAAGAGCTTCATAAAATCCTCTATGATGACCCAGATCTGCACACCGTTGTGTCTTTTCTGCTAAATTGATCCACCACTTGTTCTGCATGTCTCGGAGTTTTTGTTGTAGTTTGCTACATGTGAGGCGGAAAGCTGCTTTTCTTACATGACAGGTTGGCTGGGCGAGGTATGCCTGGTGAGCAGCTCTCTTCCTTGCCAACAGCTCCTGGATCTCTTGGTTGTTTTCATCAAACCAGTCTTGATTTTTCTTGTGGGAGAACCCGAGGGATTCTTCTGCAGACTGGAGGATACTGTTTTTGATATGTTGCCAAAGCACTGTAGGAGAAGGATCTGTAGGATGGTCTTCAAGTTTCGTTTGTAGGTTTGCCTGGAAGTTGTCTCTCATGGTAGCTTGTTGAAGATTGTTGACTTGGAGCCTCTTCTTTAAGATGCCACCCCTCTTAGGTTTGAACTTAAGATGAAGATTTAGTTTACATCTGACGAGGCGATGATCTGTTTGGCATTCTGCACTGGGCATCACTCGGGTATGACGGACATCACGAATGTCTCTCTGACGGACTAGAACGTAGTCAATGAGGTGCCAATGTTTGGATCGGGGATGCATCCAGGTTGTCTTCAAGCTATCTTTCTGCTGAAAGATTGTGTTTGTAATAGTCAGCTGTTGTTCTGCACAGAACTCTAGCAGGAGGCGTCCGTTATCATTGCAATTTCCAACACCATGCTTGCCTAAGACACCTTTCCAGGCTTCGGAATTCTTTCCTACTCTGGCATTGAAGTCACCAAGTATAATAATTTTATCTTCTACAGGGACTTTTTGTATGAGTTGGCGTAGGTCTGTGTAGAATTTGTCTTTCTCTACAGGGTCGGCTTGCATAGTTGGGGCATATACACTAAAGAGAACAACATGTGGGAGGCGTAAGGAAATAATGCGATCAGAGTGTCCTGTTGGCAAGGTTTCGAGTTTGGAGGCAATGGAGTTTTTAATCATGAAGCCTACTCCTGAAAGATGTTTTTCGGTTTTGGGTTTGCCAGACCAGTAAAGTGTGTAGCCGGCGCCGTGTTCTTTAAGGCTGCCTTCCTCATGGAAGCGAACTTCACTAAGAGCAGTGATGTCAATATTAAGCCGTGATAGTTCAAGGGCTATTAGGGCAGAACGACGCTCAGGCCGTCCACTATCTTTAGAGTCTTGCATGGTTCTGATGTTCCAGCATGCAAGTGTCAGTTTATTTACACCTTTGGAGGCCGGTGTGTGCCTTTGTTTCTTTGCCTTGGTTTGACCGCATCAGAAGATTCCCGTTGGCCGCGGCTAGCCAACCAGGTAGTTGGGGATGAGCTTTCTTTAGGCCACCTTTTCTAGGCCCCTCTCCATATGGAGCAAGCAGTGCTCTCCTTAAAAAAGGCTGCTTGGTCGTTCAGAATGCTGCCGAACAAGACTGTCATCTCCCGGGTCAGGCTTGAGCGACCAATGTCCTGAACCGCCTGCATGCAGGGTTGGGGCTGCGGCTTCCAGTGCATCTTTACACCTGCCGGTTTCGTCCCTCGCCAGTCGCTACAGGGCTTTTTTGGAAATGGATTTGTCCTTCGAGCCTGTGCAATGGATTTTTCTGGTGGAGCGCAGCGTGCACAGAACTGGCCTCACCCTTTAAACCAGAGATTCATCTGCCGTGGCCTTGCAAGCATGGACGTGGCAGCGAGGTCCTCGGGCCGTAGGTTTGATTAGAGTTTCCTTCTCTTAGATGGTTGACCTTACAGGGTTGGACGAGCACCATCTGCCCGGGTTTGGGATTAGAGTTTTCCTTCTCCTAGGACGGTTGCCATAAGGCTAGAGAGCCCATCCTGCCCTTTGACGCTCTTTGTCAGACCCTTCGGTTTTGACCTGTCTGGCATGGGAGACCCTACCGGTGGCTATTATGCCACCGCCAGCATAGCTCAAAACGTCATTAGGGTACGCAAGCCTCTCTCCCACGACAAGGGGGCGTCAATGGAGAGGGAGAGGTTTTGTCTCTAGAAGCTCCGAAACCCCACAAGTACCTTATAAGCCCAACCTACTCCCTGAAAAAAAAAATCAGTCAAAAGTGAAACTGGAAGCGACATGATATCACATTCAGTCACACTGGAAGCATAGATACAAGCCCAGGAAATGTCAGAGGGGTAAAAAATGGCTTGCAACCCCTCCACAGTTGTTTCCCCTGTTACAGTATACATAATACAGATATGTAGGAGATTTTCACATGGGGAAATTATTCCCCTGAGAGATCGGGAGAGAAACTGGGCTCTTCCAGGAGCAGAGCTCCGTTTCACATGCCCCCTTCCTTCTCCCAATCTCACATCATCCTCACTCTGTGCTCCTTCTATTTCTCTGCTGGTTTCTTCCATCATTTTTTTACTAACAAAGAACTTTCGTTAGTAAAAAATGATGGAAGATACTGGCAGAGAAATGGAAGCAGCACAGAGTGAAGATGATGTGAGATCGGGAGAAGGAAGGAGGCATGTGAAACGGAGCTCTGCTCCCGGAAGAGCCCCGTTTCTCTCCCAATCTCTCAGGGAAATAATTTCCCCATGTGAAAATCTCCTTTGAATTACAATGAGACAAAGAAGAATCAAAAATGGAGAAATGAGGGTGTCAAAGTGACGGTGCTATTTGAATGAATTGCATTTCTCTTCCTTTCTTTTCTTTTTGGCAAGCCATATTAATTACAAGTATTAGAGGAAGTTATTGTAAACTACACACACACACAAAAGGAGGTATCTCAGCTGTCAGTAGTGAAGCTAGGAAATTGTTTGCTCAGGGAATAGCAAGATACCTAATTAAGTGGTTCTTATTGAAGGGATTGTGAAAGTTTTTGCTTCATCAGCAAGGTATCAGCACTATCTTTGGCACCATAATGAAAACAGTGCTCATTAAAAAAAACCCTTTTTTACATGATCCAAACTGCTTCAGATTTCAAAGGGGGGGGGAATCTAGTGATGAGTTTGAAACGCAGCTAACCCTCGGGAAGGTTAACTCTGAAGAGGAACTCAGGAGACCAGAACCTAGTTTTCACTGAGGTGGTAAACCTATGTCTATCTTCCCTCCTGTCTGGCCTCTGTTGTTTCATACCAATATATGTGTATATCCAGGCATGTAGAAACTAGTTTGCACTCAAGCTTAGGAAGAAAGCACATGCTTTAAATATAAGACTTGGTTTTGGTCCCTGGAATCTCCATGATTTGCTGGGAAGACTTCCTGTGTGCACTCCTGGACCAGGGCTGAGGAACCTTCTTCTAGACATTGATAACATCCTACCTCACCACCAGCCAGACCAAATGGATGTGATGGGAATAGGAGTTTCACATCTGGAGGGTGACAGATATTCCAGACCTTTCCTAGAAAGTTGCTACCAATCACTGAGGACAATAGAGAGCCAAATGGACTGAAGTGGTACAAGACAGCTACCTGCGTTCTAGCTCGACTTGCAAGGTTAGGCCCTTAAATTCCATGTCCCTACCTGAAACCTAGGGATAGAGCCTGGTAGTGTGGTAGGGGAAGGAGCATCTTCATGTCATTAAGGACTTTATCAGACCATATAAATATGGCATCATAAAGATGCCTAAGCATTGCGAAAGGGTGTGCACACAAGACAATGTCGCCCTTTTGCAATCATGTCCAGTTTAAAAACTGTCCTATTTTATTGATGACCCAAGCTATTAATTGATCCCCCGTGGTGCTTTTGTGCCATCATTTGAATCTGTGTGCCATTGTACTCACATGAATGCAGCATGAATGGCCAGACCAGCCAGAACACTTCCAGGTGAGATCGCAACATCCAGGTTGGTGACACATTTTTTATCACCCTCCCCATTTTACTTGGAAGTTTTTAAGTGTGTTTATGTGCTTAGTGTAACTTTTTGTGTGGTATTTTTGGTTTTATTTTTGAATTACCCATGCTAGGTGTTCTTGCGAGAAGCTGTGGGATTTCAGATGAGGAAGTGAACGGAGCTCCATTCATTCCTCGTTCATTGCTGGGGAAGCCTTTTAATGATTGACGCAGAAATGACGAGACCACACACAGAAGTTTGGGTTGAAATATGGGCCACTTTATTGATAGATTTCCTATTTATTGTAGTTTCTTGAGGTATGCCGAATGTGCTAAAAGGGGGGGAGATCCCTCATGGGGGGCACGCACATGGGCAGTTGGTCACAACCGACCTAACCCCCAGCGTCCCTGGGCGACTCACCTGAGCCCCAAGGGGGATCCCGATGTAAGGGGTTCCCCTTGGGCGCCAACTGCTGGAGGGCCCCGCGTCGGGAAGGAAATCCCTAAGCCATATGGCTTCTGGGAAGGATCTCCCACCCGAGGCTGACCCCAAGGATATCCTACATCCCTGTACCCTATCCATTAGGGACGCCGGTACAGTTCAGTGGAAGATATCCTACCACTCAATTTGAGGTTGCCATAGGTGAACGCCAAGTTATAATCTCCCCGCTCCCCGCAAGTGACCACCTATTTAAAGAACCGCACCCGGAGCCAATTGTCAAAGTCCCAAGCGACAGTATGGGGTAGGCAAAACACCCCTCGGAAAAGAGCAGGTAAAAATTCCTACCCGGCCCAGAATGCGACCAGATATGTCATACTGTGGCAGAGGCAGGGTGGGTGGGTTTCGAAGATCAGGAAAAGAGGAGGAGACCAGGGGAGGCAGTGGTTGAAATAGCCCCTGCTTTGGTGCCTCCCCTGACTCCTCCTGGCCGGGGCGTGTCCACGCCCAGGCCAGCCCATAGGTTCGCCTCTCTGCCCATCATTAAAACACCTCCCTCGGATCCACCATTCTTCAGGATCCGTGGGGGTGTCTGTTAATGATTGACGCAGAAATGACGAGACCACACACAGAAGTTTGGGTTGAAATATGGGCCACTTTATTGATAGATTTCCTATTTATTGTAGTTTCTTGAGGTATGCCGAATGTGCTAAAAGGGGGGGAGATCCCTCATGGGGGGCACGCACATGGGCAGTTGGTCACAACCGACCTAACCCCCAGCGTCCCTGGGCGACTCACCTGAGCCCCAAGGGAGATCCCGATGTAAGGGGTTCCCCTTGGGCGCCAACTGCTGGAGGGCCCCGCGTCGGGAAGGAAATCCCTAAGCCATATGGCTTCTGGGAAGGATCTCCCACCCGAGGCTGACCCCAAGGATATCCTACATCCCTGTACCCTATCCATTAGGGACGCCGGTACAGTTCAGTGGAAGATATCCTACCACTCAATTTGAGGTTGCCATAGGTGAACGCCAAGTTATAATCTCCCCGCTCCCCGCCATAGATAGGGGCAAGTGTCAACTTAGCCCCTATCCCGAAGGCAGGCGCACGTGGCTCGTACCAAGGGGGGGGGAGGGACGGAGAGGGAAGGAAAATCAAATCCAACTATAAGATAAATCAAATTAAGCACCAAATCAAATAAGCATGCAACCCCAAGAAATAAAAAGCTAAATCAACTCGCTTAAGAAAGTAAGGACTGAAATAAGCTAAAAACAGCCAAGTTACAGAAGGCTAAAAGGAGAGAGGAGTCCAAACAAAGGAACAAAGAAACTTATCCGAGTCCAGCGCAGCAGCTCTTCCTTTCGAAGATCAGGAAAAGAGGAGGAGACCAGGGGAGGCAGTGGTTGAAATAGCCCCTGCTTTGGTGCCTCCCCTGACTCCTCCTGGCCGGGGCGTGTCCACGCCCAGGCCAGCCCATAGGTTCGCCTCTCTGCCCATCATTAAAACACCTCCCTCGGATCCACCATTCTTCAGGATCCGTGGGGGTGTCTGTTGCTGGGATTACAGGTGAAATATGGGGAGCTCTTTTGCTGGCACAAAAACAGCAGAAGTTATGTTGCCCAAAAAATGTGTTTGGGGTTTGTGGTCTGATAAAGTCCTAAGAATCAACTACAGTTGTTCAAAGCATGTCATTCATTTTTTTTTTAAAAAAAGACACAAAAAGAGAGGAGGAGGTGAAATTTCTGGAAAATCTACAGCAGTTACTCCGAAGCAGTCTGCAACAACTGCTAGCAGCACATCTTTGGAAAACAAATGTATATTGTATTGTATTGTATCTTTGTTTTAATTCTCTACTAGTTTAATTTAATTTTAAGGGGTGGGAGGGTTAGGATTGGGAAGGATTGTTTTAACTTGCTGCTGTTTTAATCCTGTTATACGCCGCCCCGGTTGCCAAGCAGAGGGGCGGGTTAAAAATAAAAAAAAATTATATTATTAATAAAAACAAACTTTTCAGAACAGTGCTTTCACCCTGAGAGTCCTCCCAGCATCCTTCCTAGAGACACAGGGCCTACTTCCGGTGAATGGTCAGAGCAGGCGAGGAGCGTAAGATCGGCGCTGTGGCATCAAAAAAATACTTTGAACAGCCAGCAAGGTGAAAATACTGGAGGAACCCACTGGAGGAGACCCCAAGAGAGAAGGGATCCCAGGCTTGGCCATAACTGTCACGAGAACCGGTGGCGAAAAACACAGAACTGACTCTGCTGCAGGGAGAGAAGACGGGGCAGCAGAGACATGCCGGGTGGCATGGTGGCAATAGCGGCTGTTCAGATATAAAGAAGTGGGTGAAAGCTTTGCCCCACTCACTCTGCTGACAAGCTGCCAGACCTCTCAAACAGAGGATAAACTAAAAAAGTGAAATTAGGAATTTCAGGAGCTCATCTTTGTTTGTTTAATTATTTCTCTCTGAATTATTTTGACATCTCTCTCCTTTGAATACCTGAATATTTTATATAAAAATTTTTGTGTAAGTTGTTTTCTTTTTGCTTTTGTATATTTTCTTTTCTTTTTCTCTCCCCCCTTTTTTGTGTAGTGGGTATTTTTTCTATTGGAACATTAAACTTATTTAAAGGAAATTACCTTTCTTATATTTGGTTGCCCTAACTTCTATGTGACGTGCTTGGTTTGGAATTTTGGTTTGAGAGCTTAAAAGAAACCCTGGAGAACAGCTCAGAGTGTCCATATTGTTTTGACTAGACATTAAAGGAGTGACTTTGAATACACCAGCAAACTAAAGGGAAAGCATTAAAAAAAAAAAAGAAGGGCAAAAGAAAGTTACTTACTAATAAAATATATTGACTTTCCACCTTTTTTTTCTTTTTCTAATTCTTTTTAATTTTTGAGATTGCCTGTTGCTTGAATTTTTTCTTCTATAATTTTGTTCAATACTGACTGGTTTGCATTATTTTCTTTTTTTCTTTTGATTTTTGATGTTTCATATCTATTCTTTTTGATATCTTCAGTGATTATTTGATAGTTTCAAATATTTTGATAGTTTCACCATTTTGGTTTTTTTTTTATTTTTTACCATTTCCCCCTCTTTTTTGATAGACTTTACCATATTTCTTTCTTTTCTTATTTTTCTCATTTTTCTTTGGAATTTTTCCTTTTTGGATTTTTGAACAATATTGTTAGTGGTGTTATTTTTTTTCTCTCTTTTTGCCTTTTTTAAAAATTATTTTTATCACACCATTTACACCATTTCCCACAATTTTTAACAAAAGCTTCCAAAACTCGCCAGGTCAGAGTCGGTTTTACAGAGGCAATTTGACTTTCTTAAACACAATATAAAGTTTCTGTACTGCTTAATTTGTTATTACAGGATCAGTTTAACAACTTAAATATCGCAACATAGTGCAATTCAAACAATTTCTCAATGCCTTTATACATAAAATCACCCCTTATCCACCTGCAACTCAGGCAGAAGGGTTAAGTATGAAATCATGCTTTTAATATAATTCTCTTCTATTCTTAAACACTCCATCAATTCCCAAACAAAAAAATTTACGGCTTAAGCCATGTAGCCATATATCTGTTCCATTTTCCACTCCAATATTCAATTATGCTTTTCCATTACTCTCTAAAGTTCTCTACTGAGCGATATTTAATCCAACATGTAAATTGCTCCATTTGGGCCACTTCCCATAATTTAAACATCCATTCATCTTGACCTGGAATTATATCCTGTCTCCAATGTTTTGCATAAACAACCCTCACAGTGGTGAGCATGTAAAGCATAATGTTCTTAAATTCTCGTGGAAATTCTGGACCTTTTTGAGATGCCCCTTACCACACAAGCAGCATCCGGAGCAGTAACGAGGCTGCTGTGTGGCAGGGGGTCCTTTTCGGACACCGACATCCCTCTTCCGGGATCATTTGTGGCACGTCCATGAAACTTTGGAAGCGGCCGTGCCATATTTTAAGCACGGGCAACTTCTGTGCTTAAAATATGGTGCAGCCGCTTCCAAAGCTTCATGGACATGCCACGAATGATCCCAGAAGAGGGATGGCGGTGTCCGAAAAGGACCCCCTGCCGCGCAGCAGCCTCGTTACTGCTCCGGAGGCTGATTGTGTGATAAAAGGCATCTGAAAATGTCCTCTGTGTCAAATATATTCAGCAAATAAAGTTCAGGATTTAATCTGAAATCTTTCTTAAGAATCTTGGTAATCTCATCGTGTATATAAACCCAGAATTTCTTTGCTGCTTTGCATGTCCACCACATGTGAAAGAATGAGCCATTTGGCTCACCACATTTCCAACAATTAGGTTTGATTTTCTTATACATTTTTTGCCAACTTTACTGGGGTCAAATACCAGCGAAAGAGAAGTTTATAACAATTTTCCCTCCATTCGTTATTTATTGAAAAGTTTATATTTTTTTCCATAAAATTTCCCAATCTTCTATCAAAATGTTTTTCCCAATATTATGTGACTAATTTGTCATCTAATCTTTGATAGTTTCAGGTTCCAGCTCTAATTTTAACAATAATTTGTAAACCTTTGTTACCTTAAACCCTCCCTTATCCATGATTATGTTTAAATTTTCAATCCCACAATTCTTCATGTCCAGTTTAAACCTTTCAAAAAGTTGACGGTATTGAAACCAATTACACTTTTTTTGGTCTTGCTCTAATTCCTCCTTTGTCCTGAATTTACACCCTCCCTTTTGAAAGGTCACTAAATCTTTATACGTCCACCATTACCCAGAATAAATCATTTCAGTACGTCTAAACACTTCTTGTGGGGAGACCCACAAGGGGAGCTTAACATAGATTTTTTGTTTGAACCTTTCCCAAGCTCCGAGAAGAGATTTTCCGATAAAGTGATTATTAAAGCTACTATCCATTTCTTCCTTTCCATACCACATGTACACGTGAAATCCAAATCTCGTATCAGAGCCTTCCAAGGTCAAAAGCTTATTGTTTTCTAACACAACCCAATCATATAGCCAAACCATGGCATGTGCTTGATGGTAAAGTTTCAAATTCGGCAGGCCCAATCCTCCTCTACCTCTCTACTCTTGTAAGACTCTCCACTTTATTCTCGGTTTTTTATTCTGCCATATAAAAGTAGAAAGATCTTTGTCCCATGCTTTAAATAGTTTATCACTGTTTACTATGGGTAGATTTTGTAAAAGGAAAAGAATTTTGGGCAATATCATCATTTTTACAGTAGAAATTCTACCCATCAATGATAAGTTTAAATGTTTCCATCTTTTAATATTATTTTTAATTCCTCTCCATTTCTTTTTATAGTTGTTATCCACCCAATCCATGTTGTTTTAGTAATGATAATACCCAAATACCTAACCTTCTTTTCAACTTTATAACCTGTTAAACTATCTAATGTATGTTCTTCCTTCTCATCTAAGTTCTTAGTAAGTAACATGGTTTTATCTCTATTTATTATAATCCCTGTAATTTTGCCGTATTCTTCTAGTATTTTCTGGAAGGTAGAAATAGACTTCACAGGATCATCCAAACATATTGACAAATCATCCACATACACAAATATTTTAAATATCTGGTTTTTAATCTGAACCTCATATACTTCCTTTTCACTTCTAATCTTATTACATAAGATCTCCAGGACCGTAATGAAAAGTAATGGGGAGAGGGGGCATCCCTGTCTTAATCCCTTCTCCAAATTTATTGTCTTTGTTTTAAGACCATTAACTATTATTTGTGCCGTTTGTTTCTTATATATGGCTTTAATACCATTTAGGTATCTCTCTCCCATACCCATCTTGCTAAACAATTCAAACATGAAAACCCAATCCACACTGTCGAATGCCTTTTCTGCATCCAGGGCAACCAAGGCAAATTTTTTGTCAGGGTGATTGTCAAAATACTCAATCAAATTTAATATCTTCCTGATGTTAAATCTTAGATGTCTGTCTGGAAGAAATCCTGTTCAATCATGATTTATCCATTCAATTAATACATTCTTAAGCCTCTCAGCCATAATAGTTGCAAAAATCTTGTCGTCTGTGTTCAATAGTGAGATGGCCCTGTAGTTCTTCATCTCTTCCACGTCTTTGTTTTCCTTAGATAGTAGAGCTATATTAGCATTTCTCCATGATAATGGCATATTCCTTTCTATCAATATGTTGCTCATAGTTTCCTTCAGTGGTACTTTTAATATGTTTTCAAAAGTCTTGTAATAGCTAGAAGGGAACCTGTCAGGCCCTGGAGTCTTACTTGTTTTCAAGGATTTTATTGCCTCCTCAACTTCCTTTAGAGTAATTTGTTTATTCAGGTCTTCCCTCTGTGTTTCTGATAACATTGGAATTTCTTGTCTAGTCAGGTATGCTCTAATTCTCAATATCTTCTCTTCATCTGTTGATCTTGTCTCAAATAACTTTCTATAGTAGATTTGGAAGGCATCTCTCATTTTCTCCTCATTGGTTATCATTTTCCTATTTTCTTTAATTTTTAAAATTTGTCTCTTCTCTTGTTCCTTTCTTAGTCTAAATGCTAACCAATCTTATTTCCATTCTCAAAATAGTTCTTTCTAGCATAACTCATCTTCCTCCATCATACCTATTTTCATTTGCTCCTGTATTATTTTTAATTCTGTTTCCAAATCTCTATTTGTTGGGTCTTTTTTATGTTCTTCTTCTTTTTGTATCAGGACCTCTTGCAATCTTTGCATCTTTTCGTTCCTCTTCTTGATCCTTTCCCAATTTATTTGCATTAGTATTCCTCTTATAACCACTTTACTGGTATTCCAAATATTACATATTGATGTTTGATCTTCTGTATTTTCATTAAAATAATGAATCAATGCATCCCTTATTCTCTCCTGAACCTTCTCATCATGCAGCAGACTTTCATTGAGCCTCCAATTATAATCTCTTTTAGTGTCTTTCATCTTTAATGTTATCAAATTATGATCAGATATTATTCTGGGTAAAATATCCATACTCTCCAGCTTACCCACTAAATTTTTTGATATCAAGAACGTATCTATGCATGAGAAAGATTTGTGATATTCTTAATAATAAGTGTAATCATTAATATTTCCATAAAGATATCTCCAAGGATCAAGTAGTGAACAGTTACTCATAAAGCCCATAAACAATTTGGTAATTTCTCTTGTTTCTCATCTATTTTGGACTTTTTTCCAATTGTTCTATCCCTCAAAGGGTCCAAGACCCCATTCCAGTCACCCAAGTGTATCATATTATCATATTAAATCTGTGATATATCTTTCATTAAATTTCTGTAGAAATGGTCTTTGTTCTCTGATGAGGCATAAACCCCAAGAATTAATGTTCTTTTACATAACAGGTTCACTTCAGTACCTATATTCCTATTGCCTTTTATTATTTCCTTTTGTCCTCTTCCCTTTTTTCCTTTTTTTAAATATTTTGTTGCTATTTTTCTTTTTGTAGTTTGTTGCTATTCCAAGCAACAATAACACAATTCAAGCAACAAAAAATAAAAATAATTAGAAAAAGAAAAAAGGGGGGAAGTCAATATATTTTACTAGTAAGTAACTTTCTTTTACCCCCCCCCTTTAAATTTTTTTTAATTTTTTTATTTATTTCATGTTCCTCTGAAGAAGGGATCTGAAGAAAGTTAAAGAAAGTTGAAGAAGGTTTGTGGAAGTGAGAAAGTTAGAGAAAGTGGAAGAAGGAAGAGAAAAGAAAGGTTGAAGTAAGAGAAGGAGAAAGAAAAGGACTGGAAAAGGAGTAAGAGAAGCAAAGAGGAGGAAAAAGAAAGAAAGAAGTTGGAAGACATTGGAAGTTGGAAGAACTGTAAAAGTTTGAAAGTTAGAGAAGATGAAAAAGGGAAAGGAAGAGAGATTGAAGTAAGAGAAGGAGAAGAAAAAGGAAATGACATCAAGTCTAAGAAATAGAAATAAAGGTCCAGAAGCCCAAAACAGAAAAGGTTCAACAGAACAAAGTGTCTCACAGTATAAAATTCATGAAGGAGATTCGCCAATTTAGAAAAGAAACTGGTGTGTATTTAGATGATTTAAACATAAAATTTAATGTGATGCATAACTTACTTTCCCAAGTCAAGAAGGAAGTGAAAGAACAAAAGGAGAACATACAGGTATTGAAAAAATAAAATGAAGAGCTAAATTTAGAATTGGAGAAGCAAAGAGACCAAATGGCACTAACTGAACTAAGAGAAAAGGAATCCTGGATCCACATGCAAAGACTGAAAGAACACGTAAGTGAAAATATAGGAGCCAAGGTTATAGATTAGTTAGCCAGGAATTTAGGGTGACCAGAATCTCAATTGGAACAGGAATTGGACCAAGTGTATAGATTAAAACTCATTCTATGCAAAAAAAAAAAAAAAAAATCTTCCCAGACACATAATTATTCAGTGTACAAAGAAAATTACAAGGAATTACATCTTGGAAGTGCACAATAATAAAGGAATTATAAATGAAGGAAAGTCTCTGATTCTTATGAAAGAAATACTGACAAGTATTTTACAAAGAAGAAAAGAATACATTTTCTAGTTGAAATCCTCAAAAAAGAGAAAATTATATTCAGTTGGGACAAATTAGAAGGCATTAATGTCACATACAAAAAAGAGAGATACAAATTGATTCGATAGAGAAAGCCAAGGATTTTATTAAAAAGAATATAAGAGTTCTTGGAATGGCATGAGAGAAGAAAGAAGAGAAAGTGAATCATGAAGATCCACCACAAAAACAGATGGCAGCAATGAAGAAGAACTGGGCACACTGAGAACGAAAAAAGAACAATCTGCCCCTGGACAGTCCAAATGATCCTCGGGGTAGATACAAGGCTGGAACAGAGGCAAGCTGGGATAGGGCCCAATAAACTGTTTTAATATAATACCTGGTTTACTCTAGTTTACCCAACAAAAACTGGATCAGGCTCTGCACATCCACAGGAGACCATCCAGCATGCCACTCCTTGCTTCCACTGCCAGCTCCCTGGCTCTCCCAGAAGCCAGGCAAGGGTCCCTCAACATGTGAACAAGGCTGGTCAAATGCAGGGGGCAGGCAGTCACACCTGCCTGGCTACCGTGTTAGCAGGGATAATGGTGGCAGCGGCTTCAGTGACGGTCCAGTATCCTGTTTGGAGTCCAACCCATTTTCTCCAGGTAATGGGAGGTAAATGAGTGCGTTCTGAAATCAGGATACACTGGCAGGGAGTAGATAGTATTGATTAGCATAGCATTGATATTTATATACCACTTAGCAGTGCCGACGCACTCCCTAAGCAGTTTACAATGTTTTAGCTAATTGTCCCCAACAAGCTGGGTACTCATTTTACCATCCTACAGAAGGATAGGAGGCTGAGTCAACCTTGGAGACCTCTGGGATCGAACACATAACCTTGTGACTTGCAGTGCTGGTATTTAACCACTGTGCCACCCGGGCTGAGCCCCTACATATTCATGATTCTCACAGCCCCTACATATTCATGATTGTGACACTATTGCCACAGCTGTAAAAGTCCCCCAGTTCTGCTTTACTGGGTAGCAGCTGCTATGAGCAACAGAAGTCTGTTCTCCTATCAATCAAGGTGCAGCATAGTGATGTTTCCACCACCACCCCTCCTGCCAGTGATATCCTTTGTGAGGAGGAACTGTGACAGAGATCCTGCTTCTGATTGTTACACTGGAGATTGTCGGAAGAAAGGGGACAGAAGCCTCAGCATGTTGTGCCTCAATCAACAGTTGAACAGACCTCCTTTACTCGCAGCAGTTGCTGCCTGATAAAGCTGATTGTGGGTTGGGTGGTTGGTCCAGGAGGCACTACTTAGTTAAATATACTAAGTGGTGATTTAGAATCTCAGCCCATAATTGGTTAAACCATATAAATTTATACTTGAAATACATTAGTCCCTAAAGGCTTCAAGGTGATCGAGTGGGCCGTTGCTTCTCAACTCCAAGTGATCTTGAATGAAACTGATTTTCTAGATCCATTTCAAACCGGCTTCAGACTGGGATTTGGGGTGGAGACTGCCATGGTTGCTCTGGTAGATGACCTTTGCCAAAACATCGACGGGGAAGTGTGACCCAGTTGGTGCTTCTGGATTCTCAGTGGCTTTTGATATGATAGATCACGGCATCCTCTTGGAACGCCTAGGAGAGTTGGGGATTGGAGACACTGCACTTTAGTGGTTCCATTCCTTCCTCACAGGTAGATTCCAGAGGGTGATGCTCAGAGACAGTTGCTCATCAAAAATAGAGCTTAATTGTGGTGTCCCTCAGGGCGCCATCCTGTCCCCGATGCTTTTTAATATCTATATGAAGCTGCTGGTAGAAATCAGCCAGGGACATGGGGCAGGGTGTTCTCAGTATGCTGATGACACCCAAATATATTTCTCAATGTCTTGGTCATCAGCTATGATGACAGATGGTATTTCTCCCCTCAGTCACTGTCTTGTAGCGGTAATGGACTGGATGAGGAAAAATCGATTCAAAATGAATCCAGAGAAAAAGGAGATGCTTACAGTGGGGGCCCCTAAACCTGGTATTGGGTTGCAACTGCCAGTCCTGGGCGAGGTCACGCTCTCTGCTAAGGACTGTGTTCGCAGTTTGGGGGTGATCCTAGACTCGTTGCTTCACATGACTGCTCAGCTGAACGTGACAGTCAGGAGTGCCTGTTATCAGCTTCAGCAGATACGGCAACTGTGCGCTTACCTTGTAATATAGGCCCTAGAAACTGTAGTGCACGCACTGGTAACTTCACGACTTGATTTCTGCAATGCTCTCTACATGGGGCTACCCTTATATCTAGTTCGGAAACAACTGGTGCAAAATATGGCAGCCAGGATAGTCACTGGGAAATCGAGAAGGGAGCATATTACTCCAATCTTGAAATCCCTTCACTGGCTGCCTATCAGTTTCTGAACACAGTATAAGGTGTCGGTAATGACCTATAAAGCCCTACATGGCCTAGGTCCAACCTACCTTAGGGATCGCCTCCTTCTATATAATCTGCCCCACGCCCTTAGATCTTCTCGGAGGGGTTTATTGCAACCAATGAGATCTAGATTAACATCAACCTCCCAAAGATCTTTTTCTGTCGCTGCTCCCAGACTATAGAACGCCTTGCCGGAGAAGATCCGTCAAACAACTAGCTTGGAGAATTTTTAAAAAAGCCATCAAAACAGATCTCTTCCGGAAGGCCTTCCCTGAATAGAACAGATCATTTTAATGGATGCTTCTCCCTCTTTTTATATTTTTATGTTTATGTTTTTATGTTTTGATTCTATAGTTTTAAAGTTTTAGGGTAGTTATTTTATGTCACTGGTGAATCTACCAGGTATTTTAAATATATGCACTATTATATGTAATTTTAAGGGGGGAAATTGTTTTAAGTATTACTATTGTTATGGATTTGTTTTTATATCCAATTGTTGTGAGCCGCCTTGATTGCCTAATAGGCAAAAGGTGGGGTACAAAAATAAAGTATTATTATTATTATTATTATTATTATCTGTCTTGAGGCCAGAAAGAAACCAGTGTTGATGCCAATCAGACCTCCAAGAGGAGGGCATTCCAGAATTGGGGCATCATAGCAAAAAAGGCCCTCTCCCATTTCCTCCTACTTCATATTGCCTGCAGTGGTGGGACAAAGAGGAGGGCCCATCCTGCAGATGCTAGTTCTCAGGCATATATATATATATATATATGCAGATAGAAGCACTGTCTTGAGCTGGTCCTTTTGTCTAGTCAAACATCTTTTGCTTCTCTCAAAATTCTGTGGATGTTTTACTTCATTAACAACCTACAAAGCCACTTAAGTAGACTTAGGTGAATTTGGAGACATAAATTCTACTTTGTACACAATTCCAGAGTCTGGTTTTAATCCACACAGCTGTGAACGTTGTACTGGAAACTGATATTATGCAATAAAGTATATCCCATATAACAAAGGACATCTGGCAGTTCTGTCATGTGGGGGAGATGAAATCCTGGTGAAGAATGCTGAATGTTCGCTGAAAATATTTTAAAAGGAAATCCACTTTTTCACAAGTAAGAGAGAAGCGGGTATGAAGAGGTGACATGATGCTTCTATTTATGCCATAATTTAGTTACGGCTTTGGGGAATGACGCAAAACCAACAGTTGTTCCTGGTTTATTGAGTACAGTCCAGTATAAAGTCAGTTACTTTTTTTCCTGCACAGAGCTCTATTTTATTTTGATTTGTGTCTGAGATTCAAGCAAAAGGTTCCTTGAGCAGCTGTGGAAAGGAGAAGGAAAATAATGAGGTCTCTGGAGCATATTTCAAATTCCGTTTGTGTTGCAAGGGGGTGGGAATAGAGGCCTGCTCCTGGGTTAGCTGTCACCAGTATTTTGGAGCACTTGCAGACTGGTCACATGCAAATAGGCATTTAAATAGGAGCTCATGTTAGTCAGAATCAATGTTCACTGACAGGTTCCTATGGTGCATAGAAAAGAGCTTAGCATAGGCTTCTGATAGGCAACAAATGTTCTCCCCTCCAGTAGCTCTACATGGAGTGGTCTTATGTAATACTTCTTTTATTTGCAATGGCTACAGACAAGTCAATATTTTCAAGGTGGAAAAGTCTATAAAATGGCACAAAAATTTGTGTAATAGAACAGGCTTATAAAAGTGAAAGTCTAAAATATAGAGAGAAATTGCCTTATGCTATCTTTTTTTTTAAAAAAACCCTCATGTTATCATGTAAATGGGCCCTTAATATTCCTTCACTCCTCACTGACTTGGAAATTGTTATGTATAATTCATGGAGTGTTGTTTCATTTTTATTTTATTTTATTTTTATTGATATCCTGCCCTTCTTCTCACATGAGACTCAAGGTGACTCATACCAAAAAAAGTACACTAAAACCTTATTTGGTACAAAAGTTAAAGAAAACATGAAATAAACAGTTCTATTAAAGACACTAAATTACAACAGTTAAAAACCCATTAAAACATAGTAAAATATAATACATCCCCTTAAAAAGATCCTTCTGCCACAGGGTGCCGGTCTAAGCTCTCTCAGAAGGGAGTTCCAGACTCTGTGAGCAGTCATTTGTAGTTTTGTAAGGAACTAAAAAGTGTAGCTCAGGGGACTTCACCAGTACCCTAGCAGAAAATCCAAAGTTCCTCACCAAACTACAGATTCTAAGATTTCATAGGATGGAACCATGACAGTGAAGGTGGTACGAAACTGCTGTAAGTGCGGTGTAGATACACTTAGGGTATTACCCTAAGAGCATCTCCTGGAAGTTTGGGGGAATTATAGCTAGAGGAGGGTAACTTCAGGGATCTTCTCACTTATATATACCGGTACTAACTGTAGAGAGCACTCCAGTTGAAATTAAACAAAGTATTGTATTTGAATTAACACTGGAGATAAACTATCATACAAGAAATACACTTTTAAGAACCATGCAAGGCTATTGAACAGAAAGTTGGAAGGGTTGGATAGAACGAGGTTGGGATTGGAAAGGTGATAGTTATCAGTCTTAAAGAAAAAGGTCTGTGCTGCAGAGGGACTCAGACTGGATCTGAGGGTAGCACAGAGGGATCTGGTCCAGTGAGAAAGAGAGTGATGAGGTGACATGCAGAATGGGGGGTCCAGTCTGTGGCACACATGGTTAGGGTCTGAGCTAGAATATTTATACCCTATTTCATACCCTGAAGGATTGTGTTAGTTAGGACAAAGCCTGAATGGCTTTCTCACAGATCACACACAAGGTTTCAGAATGAGCCCCAAAGTGACAAAATATTGATGGGATTTCCAACAACCTCTTAATAGTTCGACAGGTATAGGAAAGATTTCCATAGGGTATGGGTCTAAAGATGGTCACTGATTGCATGTTTTAAAGGATTGACATAGATCCATTAACAGCTGGTTGTTTCCACATAATTCTCTCTGGGTTTTTCCACCATCATGATATGGACACATCTCAGGTCATCGTGACCTCGACGTTCCTCCAGTCAGCTTGACCCCAAACAGTGTCTGGTCAGTGTGACCCTGAAAAGTATCCACTATATGCAGTTATGAGACCTTGTGGGGAGGGGTAGTAGAGTATGCTAACAAGGGAGAAAAACATTGCCCTCTTTGCCATCTTACACGATGCATAATTTGCATGTCCTTATCATATGTGCCTCCCTCTTACTTGTCCTTTCCCCGCTAAATTAAAGTGCTCCATACTTTGCAACCTTTCCTCATAGGCATTCTGCTCTAGTCCCTTCATCATTTTCATTGCCCTTTTCCATACCTTTCCCAGCTGCAGAATAATATACAAACCTGTGCACAGTATCCCAATAGTGGTCACACTATCTATTTGTGAAAAACCATTATAGCAATAACAGTTTTATTTCTGGGGTTTTTTTTCTTCCTAATGAGCCCCATCTGGAATTTTCCCCTTTCTTCCAGCAACTGCACACTGGATTGACGTTTTTTACTGAAACATAATTGGTTCAGAAATATGATCTGCTCCATTTTTACCATTTTCCTTTTAAGTTTCAATTAGATTTGTGCTTCGATTTCCAGTTCAAATTAATATTAGTCACTAAAAGATATGTCCATACACTGCTTGTCTCTAGATCTCAATTATTATCTAAGCCATCTGGCCATTCTGACAGCATTATTTCTTCTTCTGTCTTTCCCAAACACTGATCTTTTAAGGTCTGTTTTAAGACTTTTGAAGACAGAGCAGGACATCTTTAACACTCCTGAGACTTACAAAAACATACCATTTCTTTTTAAAAAGTGGTCCGGAAATCAAGTGGAATGTTTCAAATAGGAACATTTGGCTTTATTTATGTATTTATTTAATGAAATATTATGATTATGGATAAGGTCACCTCAGGATGAAGCAATGCAAAACTCCTCCATGATAATTAAGGAAAGACAGACCTAAACTGAATGGAAACATAGAGAGATGGTGTCATTTTGCTTGATTGTTGGTAACTTTTTCCTTTATGAGTAATAAGAAACATGCTAAAACATGACAGGATTTCTTGATAATGTCATTGTTTCCATGATGTCATATACATTTGTTTGGGTGGGAAAATGTCATGCATTCTCCTGTAGCTCAATAAACCAAACCCAGCTTTAAAACCCTAGGGCATAATGTACATGGTAAGAAATATGGTGTCCAATATTTTATTAAATAGAAGAGTGAAATGCAAATGGCACATTCTTTAATTCAACCTTTCCCCTTTTACCCGAATTGCATGGGGTTCATGGGAACGCCATTCATATCAGATATTAATATGAGGAATTTTAATTAGCTCAATATGACAATGAGATGCTGGGTAACTATGGGATCTTTTGACCTACGTATACCAGTACTAACTGATGAGACTCACAGCCAGGAAATAAAATAAAATGTTTTTTATTCCTTCTCCCTTTAGCTGCCACTGGATTATTACATTTCTTTTCATCTTTTTAATTAATGTGCAGTCATCATCACCCTGTACACGAAAAAAGGAGCAAAATCCGACTGCTCAAACTATTGAGGCATAACACTGCTCTCTATTGCTGGAAAAATCCTTGCAAGGATACTCCTGAACAGATTAGTTCCTGCTATTGCAGAAGAACTTCTTCCTGAAAGCCAATGTGGCTTCAGAGCCAATAGGAGTACTACAGACATGGTATTTGCCCTTAGACAACTGCAAGAAAAATGTAGGGAGCAGAACAAGGGTCTCTATGTAACATTTGTCGACCTCACCAAAGCCTTTGACACTGTGAGTAGAAAAGTTCTGTGGCAGATCCTGGAAAGACTAGGATGTCCCCCCAAATTCCTTAAAATGATTATCTTGCTACACAAGGGCCAGCGTGGTCAAGTCAGATATGGCAATGATCTTTCAGAGCCCTTTCTAATAACTAATGGAGTGAAGAAAGGTTGTGTTCTTGCACCAACTTTACATACAATCTTCTTTAGCATGATGCTCCAAAGGGCTATGGCAGAGCTTGAAGAAGACAATGGCGTCTATATACGTTACCGTACTGATAGTAGCTTGTTTAACTTAAGCCGTCTGAGGGCCCACACTAAGACTCTGAACTATCTAGTCCGTGAGCTGCTCTTCGCTGATGATGCTGTCCTTGTTGCCCACACAGAAGCAGCTCTGCAGCGCCTAACATCCTGCTTTGCAACAGCTGCAGAGCTGTTTGGGCTGGAAGTCAACCTGAAGAAAACAGGTTGTTTTAAGGGGTGAGTGGGTTTGGGTATTAATGTAATTATGGAATTTTTATGATGTAAGCCGCCTCAATTGCATTGCAGAGGGGCAGGATAGAAATAAATTTTATTATTATTATTATTATTATTATTCAAAAATAATCTTGGAAGCAGTCACAACAACACTCAGGTTTCAAGCAATCACACAAGGCTATTGAAGAAAGTAGGAAGTACTGGGATAGAGAATAGAGTTTGGGACGATGGGCTATACTATACCTGTCTGAAGAGCAGAGATATGTGCAGGGAAGAAGTACAGCTATGTGCGTTGTGTGACACAGCAAACCAGCAGAGTGACAGCCTCTGGGAAACAGCACACTTTGGCGGTATTTTGGGTTGATATTTATATTTGATATCCCCCCTGAAGGGATGCTATGAGTGGAATACGTTTGTTGGAGTTTCTCACAGTTGGACAATGGAATCTCTGGCTATGTTAATGATTGCTAATGGCTGAGACATTAACACTGATGGCCATCAAGCAACCTTCTATTTTTGATGAGAGAGGTGCAAAGGAAAACCAGTTTGCAGAGTAATGAGTTTTCTGGCCACTTGAATGTATTAGTGAATGACTCACTTCCAGGTGCAACTAGGAGAATTAGCACATTTCCATCCTAACTCACTGTCCAAGGGAGGGTCCGCATAATTACTATCCTGGCATGTCTTTTGGGAATTTGGGATGGCCTCTTCCTTAGGCTTTCTGAGTAAACCTTGAGTCCTTGCATTTGGGAGGTCTTGGCCTACTGCCATCCACGTGGAATGCTGATAAATAAGCCAATTTATGAAATATAGCCAATTGATGAATTATTGAAAGGGTGGGGGTGTCAGGGCAGGTAACACTCCAACCAATCAGCCTGAAGATCACTCTTGCTTGGATGGCCACCTGGCCACCTGGCTGCATGCAGCTGCATCCATAAGGGTGAAGAGATGGACAGAACCCCATATCTCCAAGTTCTAGTAAACTGTTGTCACCAACTGTAAATACATGTCACTCATTTGTAGGGAAAAAACATGAAGCTATCAGACTGCCAGCAGCTCTCCAGGTTTCAGATAACATTCATTTTTTTAGCCCTACACGGAGATTTCTGGGACATGTGCTCCACCATGAGCTACTATCCTTCAATATTGTCTATACTGACAGCAATTATCAGTATTGTCTATAACAGCAGCAGTTTCAGACAGTGAAGGAATGTCATGTAAAAAAAATGGAGCAAGCTTATTTTCTGCTGCTCCAGAGAACAGAATACAAACTGATGGATTCAAATGGCAAGAAAAAAGATTCCAGCTAAAAATCTGGATGAACCTCCTGACTGCCAGAGCTGTTCAGTAGTAGAATGGATTGCTTCAGAGGGTGGCAGCCTCTTCTTTGGGAATCTTGAAACAGAGGTTGGATGGCCATCTCTCAGGAATGTGTTAGTTGTGTATTCCTGCATGGCAGGGTTGGACTGGATGACCCTTGTGGTCCCTTCCAACTGTATGATTCTGTGATAGGTCTTATTAGTAGACAGATTGCTTGCTGCATATACTAGAATGAAACCCTGTTATGGGAATAAATGGTTATAAATATGGGAACCTGTTATGGGAATAAATTGGGTCACAGCTACAATTAACATAATAAGGATCTGCAGTGAGTGAAATATGTGTTACCAGCAAGCTAATTTAATCCCAGATAAGAGCTGGGAGGATCTTGCAGGGCCAGCTCCAGCATGGATCCAAGCAACAGGCTCTGTTACTCTGTTGCAGAATTCATTCAACTTGTCTGTGCCTTTTCTCATCTTAAGGTGTACCAAGGACAACATCATCTCAGAGCAGTGTTTAGATAGAGATAGAGTTTACAATAGATATCATACAACTGACTATGAGACATTTGTACATAGATGCATAACCCCTCATTGGGCTGTGCACCAGATTGCTATCTGCTAAACCCACACCCTCACCTGCACTGCCTTGCCTGATATTATTCATTCATCATATGTGGCAACTTACTAGCCCCCACCTCCATTTTGGTCTTTGGGTACGTGTGTTAGGGCAAGGGGGGGTTAGATTATAGATCCAATGCCTTCTCCGCTATTCCCTCACCATGCCTCCCGAGGCCCCTGTTTTCATCCTGCTGTTTGCAAAGCAATATAGGTGATGTTTGCAGAGCAATATAGGTGATGTAGCAGAGGTGGGACCTTCTCCCATGATGCCATGGAGACACACAGAGGGAGACAGTGCCCCCCCTGAAAATCCATGACACCCAAGAGCACACCAGCTTCCCTCTTGGGTGCTTAGGTTTTCTCTCTAATGATAGAGTTAAGTAGTTTTCAATGATAGTATTGGTTTTAGGATTGCTATGCTGTTAATACTTTATATAGGGTATTATATTTGTTTCAGGGGATAGCCATGTTACTCTATCACAGTAAAACAACAGTCTGTTGATGCTCTAAAGACTTGCATATTTCCTGTGGAATAACCATTCACGGACTACTGCAAATGCATGCAGTGATTTGGCAGATATACAGACACATTGTTTAGGGAAGGAATTATAATGTGCAGTCAGAAAGAAATGGGGGAAAAATACAAATGGTGATGACAATTACGTTAAAACTTAAATGTTATTTGAAGGACCGTATTCTCCCTTACAAACCTGTCCATACTTTGAGATCTGCTGGGAAGGCCCGTCTCTTTGTCCCACAATGCTCACAAGTACATCTGGTGGGATCATGGGAGAGCGCCTTCTCAGTGGCTGGGCCCACGCTCTGCAACTTCTTCCCCAGAAAAGTTAGACTGACAACCTCTCTATTTTCTTTTCTCAGACAACTAAAGTTTCTTTCTATTTCAACAAGCATTTGATGATTGAGTGTATAAGGCCCATCCTCTTAAACAATGTACTAGATCTTGTTAATTGTTGCAGTGGTGTGATTGTGTGTGCGCTTGTTTAATGATGTACGTTTTGATCTGGTTTTAATTTTTATGATAATTTGATCTCTTTTTAACTTCTGTATGTTGTGAATTTTTTAACTATGTGTTTTTAAATTTGTTGTAAGCCACTTCAAGTCCCAAACTGGAGAAAAGGTAGGATAGAAATAATGATGATTGTGATGGTGATGGTGATGAAGGAAGAAGAAGAGGTGGAGCAGGAGGAGGAAGAAGAAAAAGAAGAGGAGGAGGAGGAGGAGGAGGTGGTAGTGGTAGTTGTTCTCATGAAATGGGAGCTATTCAGAAAGCATTCATTGATAACAAAACAGTCTGGCAGTCTAACACAGTCTGTGCTAATTTACACTTTCCAGATGGTAGCCCTATTAATGTGTGGCAGTAAAGACAACAAAAGCTGGTGACACACTACAGATATAATTCAGTTTGACACCGTTTTAACTGCCATGGCTCAATGCTATGGAATTCTAGGATTTGTAGTTTTGTGAGATAGCTCTAGTGCAACAACAAGGATTCTATAGGATGGAGCCAGGATCATTAAAGCTATGTCAAACTGCTTTATTTCTGCATTGTGTTAGCAGCTATAGTCTTCTGGGGTCTTACCTTACATCTCAATACATTGAGCAGAGTATAACTTTTTCTGAATTAGGACTTTATCAGACACGGAAAATATGGCATCATCATGATGCCACATAACCGCAAAAGCGCGTGCAGATCAGACAACATTGCCCTTTCATGGTTAAAAAGAGCCCCAAACCTGTACCTTTTAATTGACAGCTGAAGCCGTCAATAGATCTCCCTGCCGCTTTTCTGCTGGCATTGCCAGCATATGATACCTGTGTCCCTTTAAATCTCGGACTTACCCCAGCAGTGGCTGGACCAGTGAAAACACTTCTGTGTCAGAACAGGACATCCAGGTAAGTGGCAAACTTTTTTTTACCCTGCCTGGGTTACTTGGAGGTTTTTTAGTGTGAGTGTGTGCTTGGTGTGACTTTTTGATGTGTATTTTTATTTTTGAATTTCCTGCATAATTTCATCACTTGGGATTTCAAAAGAGGAAGTGAACAGAGCTCCGCTCACTTCCTCTTTATTCACAGAGCTGCCTGGAGCTGCCTTTGCCGGGATTAGAAGGTAAGTGCGGTGGGGATGGGGAGACACGTTCTTTTGGCAGCATAAAAAATGATATATTTTTTAGGCCAGCAAAAGAACATTTAAAAGTGGACGTCTGATAAAGTCCTTAGACTCCACTACTTCATTGCTATTCTCCTGAGTTACAAGTTAATCCAACATTGCGTGAGGCAAATCTGCTCACATGACAGGACCTTCTGAATGTTCTTCTCCTACTCTGCCTCCAGTCTCCTTAATCTAAACCTTGAGGTTCTGGCATAGATTTTAAGGGGATATGGAGAGCTGAAGGGATGAGGGCAAATCACCCCCTCTCCCCTCCTAATTCTGCTGATTGAAGCAATACTAGCAGCTGAAGAACTTCTCTGGATTTCATTCACTGTGTATGTATACCAGTAACTCAATCTTTATGGTGCTCCAAATAATTAACAGCAGTACTGGGATAAACTGTTATTGCGATTTAGGCCACAAGTAATGGAACTGACAATGTTGTTTTAAGTGGTATGCCACGGCTTGCATTATAAAATTGCCAATGAAGAGGCAGCCGGGCATACTTACAACTATGTTCCACTGTGCTCAATGGGGCTTTCTCCAAAGTATGTGTGCATAAGATTGCAGACTAATTTACTCAAGATGAACAGAATACTTCATGAGAATGAAAGCTTGTGTTGCAAACTGTCTTACCTCTACTGTGAACTTGCTTGGCTTTCACTCTCAATCTATAATATGGAGATGATGGTGCGAGTCTTGCTTACAGGATTATTCTGAGGATCCACTGAGGCAGTGGATGTGATGTGAATTGAATGCTTGAAATATGCTCCCCGCATACCAAGTATTAGAATTCCACATATACCAACTGACTATATTGTCTATTGAAGATTCCTTGTTCTGACCGTAGTGGAAGCAGAAATCTCCTCACATCAAATGCAGTTGTCAGAATGGTAATCAATCTTGTCAGAAAGCAGAAAAGTTTGCTTGTTAGCCACCTCCAAAATTCTATAACACTCAATAAAAGGCATTGATTAAATGTGGCTTACAATTATGACCAACTGAACAGTTCAGCTCTTTGACATCTGCATTAACCTCAGACAAGAGAAAGACTAAAAACCCCTAGTACCCTTCACCCTTCATGTTACTCCCTTATTCTACCTCTCCTGCAGGCTTAGAGTACCTTTCTAGGCCCTCTTGTCAGGACTAAACTTACTACAGAAGGCTCTGTCCTGTATCCTGATCACTCAGATGAATAGTCAGAAATAGGAATATAATTATCTCAGGTCTTATTTTTACTGCACAATTATAGCACTCTGAGACCAGTTTACTGCCATAGCTGCAGTCCACAGAACCACGGCATTTGAAGTTTGGTGAGGTGTTTGAGCTCTTTGGTGGAAAATTCTAAACACCTCATGAAACTATACATCTCAGAATAAGATCAAGCCATGGCAATTAAAGTAGTATCATATTAATATAATGTTTATTCAAAAATTAAATATATTAATACATGAAAATAGACATCAACATACAACATACAATGGAACATACAAAAGCTAAGCATACAAAAGACAACATTTGAGACAACAACCCCTTTCCCCCACCCCTAATATGTATATATATAAAAAGAGAGATAAGACTTCCCACTTACTCTCCAATTGCTTTTTAAATTAATAATATTATTTCCTCCTCTATTATCCATAATACTTCCTATCTAACCTAACTATTTATCCTACTAATAATCAACATTCCTTCCCATAATAAATCCATTAAAAAAAAATCACAGTCCCTAACTACAAATCCAAAGATACTGGTATCCCCTCTTATTCACTTAAGATAGTCTATTAGTGGTTTCCATGTTTCCAAGAAAGCAAATGAAGTAATATCAAAGTGTTATAATTGTGTATTGTGAAGAAGACCTTACGGGTCTACATGAGCCAGAATACACTGGCTCCCCATCGGTGTATCTTTGCCGCAGTTTTGTTTCCCTGTTACTGCCTCCAAATGGGCCAGAGTCCAGACAGGCACATGAGTCCATTGCTGCAGCCACCACTGTCACCATCTCCCTCATTGTATTCGAAGGCAGGAAGCAGATATGGTCACATGGTGTGGGATTCCCTCCTGCCTTCTGAGCCAATAAGGCAGACCAGCAGTAGTAGTAAAGGCTGGTTTTCTGGGATGGGCTCCTATGGCCTCGCAGAGCCTGATCCGTTCCTTCCCGGTAGTATTATTTTAAAATGTTGTACAATCCTGCAGCCTTATTTGAGAACTCGCACCAAACAAGTCTTGAAGAGAAATGACAACACAGAAAGAATCACAACCCGGAAACATCACCCAAGGAGACCTTCTGCTGTGCTTTCTGCAACCGGACTTGTTTATCTCGGATTGACCTTTTTAGTCATCAGTGCGCTTGCAGAAAGCGAGGGATGAGTCCTTCCTGAATCTTCGTTTGCGAAGAAAAGCTAGAGAGAGAGAGAGAGAGATCAGGCCCTACCCTGTCTGAGCCCTGTATGTGCCTTGGGTGTGGTGAAGACTGCCCCGGGGGCAGAACGGGACAAATGCCCTGTGTTGTCAGGACTCCAGGGCTCTACGACAGAAGAAAGACAGGGTATATGGTCCATGTCAACAAGGCCTTAGACAAAGATGGTGAACTTATGATCTTCTAGATGTTGCACAGCTACAGTTCCTGTCATTCCTTACCCCTGGTCATGCTGGCTGTGGCTCATGGGTTCTTGAGTACAACTCCTAAAAGGTCATGGGTTTCCTTCTTCTGCCCTAGGAAACCTTTGTGTTGGGTCTATGTAGTACTATGCTGACCCTGTTTAGTGTATCAGGTACAGTGTCTACTTTTATAATACACGAGCAAGACTTAGGAAACCTCAGATTTCTTTTCCACATTTAGGCAGAAACCTTTGCTTTTTTGAGTCTGACAATATTTGAGAACTCTTGTAATAAACAGCTGCTCTGTTTTTGTAATATTGGCTCCTGTCTTTGTTATCTCATGTAACAAACAGCATCACCTGAATTGTGAGCTGTTCCTGTTGAGTGACTGCTGTCCTGTTCAGCCAACTCAATGCCTCTTTCATTTGTGTGTTAACTGTGACTTCTCAGCACTGTTTCTAGTATATTAATATTTAAAAACCTCTGTCACCTCAGCTTCAGGCCATTGTTGTTAGAACATGGCACTCAAGGCTAAATTCTGCTTTCTTGTATCCCTCCCTGCAGGCTGCACCATTTTAAAGGTTTGCTTGGCAAGGGAACAGTGTCTTTTGTCAGCATGCACATTCTTCTGCATACCCGTTAGTCCAACAGGCAATATAATTGGGCAGAACAATCTGAAGAGGCAAAGTGGAAGATTCCCCACCTCAACCCAAGCTCTGCAGGTAGAAGATGTATACAGGACAGTTTCACTAGGTTTTTGGCTTGACATGCAGTGGAGTTGGTAGATTAGCAACACTAGGGCAGATGTTCCTTAATGGACCTGGATCAGGCCCATCCAGGGGAATTGAGGTGCTTCAGATCCAGCAGATCCAAAACCAGCTCCCCACTTCTGCATCTCCTTCATAAAGTCCTTTTTGAGCGCTCCTTGTCAGCTTCTTAGTAGAACCACTAGTGATAGCTTTCACGCCTACCCAGTCACAGCAAAGTCCATTGATATGACCAGTAGAGACTGATGATGAGACAACAGAGCACAAACTCAGCTTGCTGCACCCACTAACATTATGAGTTAGGGCCAAATTCTTGCTTATTTTGTATACCTTATACCAAGTGTGGGAAAAGTCTGCCTTGCAGGCTGGATAGGGTCCATGAGGGCTCCTATTCCAGTATATGAGGGTTTCCCCCCCTACTGTTATCACTAGAGAAGGCATTTTAAACTTCACTTTGCTCTGAAATATCCTGCTCGAAGCTGAGCTGTGCTTCACAGGACAGGTAGCTATTGCACTGGGGTGACACTTACATCTCAGTGTGCTGGTATAGAATTGAGCTTTGCTTTGTATGCTTATGGGGGAAATGGCCAGACTGGTAAGAATTGTGTTTAGTTCTGTTTATTTTCCTTTGCCTTCAATTATTTAGCCCCTAGCTGTCATCCATTGCTGCAGTACAGCCCATAAGATGCTTTCCAAATTGTGTACACAAAGAAACCCACCACAAACCCTATCCCTGCTGTATTCATTAAAATTACCATGACAATAGTTGTATATTCTATTGCTCTTTATCTGGAAGGCAGAAACTCAAAAATTTTGTGTAGATCAATGTACCACTCACAACCTCAATGTCATTTTCTCTTCCTTTAAAAAAGCAAATAAAAAGATAGGAGCATAAAGACAGACGTCTTGTAACCCTAAGAGGTGGGGAATGATTTAGAAACCCACCCATGATGCCCAAAACTCTATTATTATCAGGAGAATTACCGTATATTCCGGCGTATAAGATGACTGGGCGCATAAGACGACCCCCCCAATTTTTAAGTTAAAATATAGAGTTTGCCCCCACCCCAGCCAGCCAGCCAGCCAGCCAGCCAGCTGGCTGGAAAGCCTGTTCCCCACCAGCCAGCCAGCTCAGTGGCTGTAGATGATGGAATAGTCTGTGAAATTAAAGGACTGAGAACAGCTAAAAAAGCATGGGATACTTTGAAAAATCTCTGTGGTGTTCAATCTTTGGAAAGTAAGGTTGCATTAATACTGTAAGTTGGTTAATATGAAGCTATCAAATCCCAAATTTTTGAATGAGCACATTAATGAATGAGCACATTAATGGTTTTAGAGCCACATTGGCAGACAAGAGAATTTCACCATAGACAAAACTTGATGCAAAATGAGAAGTTGAATCCAGAAATTCTAATTTTAGGCTAACTTGTCCTGAAAAGAAACATCATTTTGACTCTCCTGAGCTAAATAGAGGGCCATTTAACTCTTCAAATGCAAAGCAGCCATTCTCACAGCAGGAGGAAGGATCTGCTGGGAAAACTGCCCAGGCCATTTTACACTTCAATCATTCTCACAGCAGGGGAAAAGGTCTATTGGGGGTATAAGACCCCCCCCCCCACTTTTGAGGAGATTTTCAAGTGTTAAAAAGTAGTCTTGTATGCAGAAATATACGGTATTTGCTTAAAAAGGAGGCCTGTGAGAGGAGGGTAACTTTGGGGATCTTTTCACCTATGTGTACAAGTACTAACTGTAGAAAACACTCTAGTAAAAGTGAAATAAAGTATTTTTATTGGAAATAGCACAGGGGATATGCTAGCATACAAAACATACACTTTTAAGAACCATAGAAGGCAACTGAAGAGAAAGGTGGGGAAAATGGATACAGAGAGGTCCAGTAAAATAGGATTATAGTTACCAGTCTAAAAGAGAAGAGTTCCTGCAGCAAAGATGCTCAGACTAGCACCTGAGAGTGGCACAGAGAATCTGGCAGAGTGTCGGTATCCATCTGTGGCACACTTACTACTGTCAGAGAACTAATATTTATCCCCTATTTCATATCCTGAAGGGGTACTCTGGTTATGACAAAGCCTGGATGGCTTTCCCACAGGATAGACAAAGGAAACTAAAATTCAACTGATTGCTTTAATTGCTGAGAGACAGAAATTGATAGATTTGTGACAACCTCACAAGGTTGGACAGGAGGGAGTATAGAAGAGGTTTCCGTAGCAATAGATTAAGGAATGTTCACTTAATTGCTTGATTGAATCATTGTTGAAGCGCCCAGGGCTAGAAGAAAGGGTCAGCACATACCTCCTTAACAATTGTGTTTACTAAGGGGCTTTTCACATAATCCTAACTTGGGCTTTCTTGCCATTATATTTCTAGACATGTCCCAGGTCACTGTGACTGCCAACTGACCTTTGGTTTGCCTCAGCCAACCTGACCCCAAAAAGTGTCCGATATTTACAATTATGAGATATCACGGGGAGGAGGTAGCAGGGCATATTAACAATATATTGTATAAAAAAGAAAAGAAACAGAAGTAGATCTCTTGTAGCATATTGGGGTTAAACTTAATTCGGGACTGAAGAATATTCAGGCTGCTGTGTACTGAGAAAAGCCTACAGTGGACTTAAAGAAGGACTTAAAGGGTAACTCTTAGGAGAACAACATGACACTATTATTACTAATGATACAGAACATATAATATCTAAAACATCTGTTAGCTTGCTTTGTTTGCACACAACAAGCTTGTAATGAAGGCCACTGTTTCCATTTTACAGAAACAGGGAGAAATGCAGCAGAGCACAAACCATCTGGTATTCCTCTTGCAATTGAATGAGATCTATGACTTAGAGAAAGGTCAGGAAGTAGCCTGTAATGTCAGTGATTCTAGTTTTAACTGTAGCCTAACATTAGCCATTTAGCTCATTTCTGTATGTGAAATTCATCCCCCTACAAACAGCGTTTCATTCCAGGCACACAGTTCTTCAGCCTCTAAGTTCCTTTGCCTGTCTGGTAGTTTTCAAAGAAGTAACTGTGTTAGGACTTTATCAGATGGACAAAATATGGTGTCATAAAGATGCCACATAACCACGAAAGGCCGTGCAGATCAGACAACGTCACCCTTTCACGGTTATGTCCTGTCAAAATCCCATACATTTTAATTGATGACTTAAGCCGTCAATAGATCCCCAGTGGCACTTTTGTGCCAGCATTGCCGCTGTGCAAAACCTTAGGTCATTTAACTCTCGTCACTGCAGCGAGAGTGGCCAGTCCGGTGCGGACACTTCCAGGTGAGATCTGGACATCCAGGTAAATTTCACTCTTTTTATGATTCTCCCCAGGTTACTTGAGACTTTTAAAGTGTGCCTAGATGTTTGGTGTCACTTTTAAGGCTTTGTTTTTGTTTTTGTTTTTAAATTTCCCACATTATGAAGTTTTGTGGGATTTTGAACGAGGACATGAACAGGGCTCCATTCACTTCCTCTTTATTGCCAGGGAGCCTTTGTCAGGAGAGGAAGGTAAGTGCCGGGGGAATGTTCTTTTGCCGGCATAGAAATGGGTTTTTCTATATCGGCAAAAGAACGTCTTAAAAGGGGTTGTCTGATAAAATCCTTAGTCTCTTGCAGCATTAAAAGGAGGAAGGAAGATGGAGGGAAAAAAGAAAAAAGAAACATGGCATCACCTTTAAGATGAACTGGATTTTATTTTCAGATGAGCTATCATGGCTATAAACCCATTTCTTTGAATGTAGTACAGAGTGGTATGAAGGGCTCAGGCATCAAGCATATTTATATTGTCATGGGAGTGAGACAGAATGTAATCAGATCCAGAAAGCTGCAAATCATGACACTTCTAAATTTTCAAATGGCTGCCTAAGGTCTTTCAGATCTTTACAGTGATCAGTTAGTATGGATGTGTGAAGGCAATAAATCTGTCTATCAAAAGTCTGTTTCCCAGGATTCAAAACTGTCTCTAAGAAGATTCCTTCTTATATGTGCAATAGTGAGGACTCTTGTATTAGTACAGTGTATTTGTGTGTCATGAAGCCATTGCCTTTGCTCATACCTCTGCTAATGGAGTAGGTTTTGTGAATATAATTCAATTCAGTAGTTTCTCTTTCTAGTCTTCCTTTGTAATTTCCTTGTCAAGGACTGCAATCTGTAAATCACTTACAATGTGTTCAGGAAGGTTGAAATGTTTTGCAACCAAGAAAGCACAATACCTTGTTTGGATTCATTAGAATACAAAGTCAGTTTTAAAATTGGGCAATGTATAAGGCTTCTGTGTACAAAAACTAAAAGAAAAGAAGAGTTCTGCAACTGGTTTTTGGGTATTGCCATTTCTAATGTCAGATTTATGTCCATTAATCCTCCAGCGTAGAGACTGTGCTGTTTATCCAGTGTAGAGTGCAGAGGGGCATTGCTAGCATAGGATGGCATATATTACATTGGAGTAAGATCAAGTAAATGTACCTCTGATGTTGTGATTAATATTATTGTGATATTTCTCCCAGAGTACATGTAGGGACAGAGTTGACATCTGGGTTTGTGTCAGGGTTTTGTCCCTGTACTTCAATCCATGCTAAGTAATATGTTGTGAATCAGTAGTTGTTTAAGATTTAGAGGCTGTCTGTATATTCTATACTGCTCAAAGCAGGCTGCCAAGAACCAATAAGTCAACTTCCACAGTTCAAAGGGAGTAACTGGATTTTAGTCATCTTACCTGTTTGCAAAGTCAGTCTAGGAGCCAGGCACAAAGAGTAAATGCAGTCCAGTCTTAAGAATCAAATAAGGAGAGATGACAAGCTAAATCAACAGTCCAATGGGGAAATCCAAAGACGAGGTCACAAAGGCAAAGGCAAGGTTCAAGATCACAGACAGTAATTCAAGAGTTGGTGTCTGGCATGGCTTACACCCAAGCAGGTTGGTTGTTAGCTATGCCGTTCTGAAGGAGTTGCTGCCTAATTTATGGGCCAGCAGGTTCCCTCAGGTGTTGCCTGATTACTTCCTGGTTTATTTATTCTCACTGACCTCCTACATCTTTCCTTTTCTTATCCACCCTGCATGAAAATAGGTAAGTTTTATTTTGTTCTTCTGGTGGCTGTGGCTGTGGAATATCCTGTTGCTCAGATGAGTGAGCCTGCTGGACACTCTGTTCCTCAGCAGCTTGTGTCTGTTCAACATTTTGTTCCTCAGTCTGCTGGTCACTCTGTCCCTGTATCTCTAGCTCAAATTAATCTTCGCTGTCCTCTGAGAGACAGGGTATGACACTGTATGTCAATAAAGATCTGCCTCCCAGAGCTTGTGAGAGGGCTATGTTGTATTTGTTGTAGCTTGTTGATGATGCATTTGAGTGGTCTCAACTGTGGACTGTTGGTGACTACTAGAGATGTTCTGTCATTTCGTGTGTTTTGGTTTTTCATAGAATCATAGCATTGAGAGAGGCCATGAGGGCCATCGAGTCCAACCCCCTGCCATGCAGGAATACACTATCAAAGTACATGGTTTCTCAGTATTAATCTTGCCTTGTCAATTTGTTTCTTCACCTCCTTAGGTGGGCATTGTACTTTTAAAAGTGCCTGTTGTAAATCCAAGAGTTGAGATTCTCTGTCTTGTGGGTATGAGCAGATGCTGTTGCATTGGAGGGCTTGGCTATAAACAAGTAGATTTGGTAGTGTGTTCTTGGTGGAAGACCTATGAAGAATGGCTTAGGGAGCTGGGCATGTTTAGTCTGGAGAAGAGAAGGTTGAGAAGGGATATGATAGCCATGTTTAAATATTTGAAGGGATGTCATACTGAGCATAGGGCAAGCTTGTTTTCTAGGACATGGAGCAATGGGTTCAAACTACAGGAAAAGATATTCCATCTAAACATTAGGAAGAACTCCCTAACAGTAAGAGCTGTTTGGCAGTGGAATGTGCTGCCTCAGAGTGTGGTGGAGTCTCCTTCTTTGGAGATTTTTAAACAGAGGCTGGATGGCCATCTGTCGGGAATGATTTGATTGTGTATTCCTGCATGGCAGGAGGTTGGATTGGATGGCCCTTGTGGTCTCTTCCAACTCTACAATACTATGATTCTATATTCTATGAAGCTGCAGGCATGTAAGTATGTGTAGCAATAATTGGGTTTTCAATAGAGAATGGTGCTTAGAAGTCCATTGTGCAGTTGCCCAGTGGTGTCAAGAAAGTGAATTTGTCATGTGGATTTTTCCAGACTCAGGAGATTTTCAGATGGGAACAAAAAAAGTGTTCCTGTAATCTTCCCTCCCGCTCCTCTCCCATCCCTGTAACAATAAAAAATAAAAACTTTTCATACCTACCTTAATCATGGCTCATTGCCTCGGCGGGACAGTCCAGGATTGAATGGAGCTCAAATTAAGCACCTTTCACTTCCTGGACTGAAATCCCAGCTGTTCTTGCCAGAAGACGGGAGCGTGGGAAATTCAAAAATAAAAACCAAAACACAAGACAAAAAGTTACACTAAGCACACTTAAAACTTTACAAGTAACCTGGGGAGGGTCCAAAAAAGTGTGTCACTTACTTGGATGTCCCGATCTTACCTGGAAATATTCTGGCACAGCCCTCCCACTGATGCTGGATTGCACCACCATAACGGTGCACCTTTTCACTCACAACAGAACCTCCATAACAGAAACAGAACAGGGGATCCATTGACGGCTTAGTCCACCAATAAAAAGCAGCACCAGCATAATGACAGCTGAACAGGAGCATTATGAGAGGGGAACAACGTCGTGTGAAAGGGAAGCCCTTTAGCAATCTCCTGGCACCGTGGTAACGCCATATTTAGAGCATCTGATAATCTCCTCAGGCTGAAGGTAGGGTGGAATGTGTTGAAATCCTGGTGGAATTTCTCAAATGATTGCTTTCCTTGTAGCCAAATTACAAAGATGACATTTAAAAAATCATAGGTAAAGGACAGGTTTTTGGATGCATGTGCTGTGGAAATGTCCTTCAGGTCAGCCATGAAGATTTTTGCATACTGTGGTGCCATGTGGGTGCCCATAGCAGTGCCACTGACTTGGAGGTACATATTCCCAAAAGTGAAATAGTTAAGAGTAAGTACAAAGGTGGCTAGGTCTGCCTTTGCATGTCTGTTCTCTTACTGAGCAGAGCACACAATTGTTCTTGTTTTGTTTGAATGAGCTTTCTCAAATCTCTATTTACTTATGCTACTTATTAACTCTTGCTTCTTCCTCTTTTTCTCTTGGTTAGCTTCAGGCTTCACTCAGAATAGTTGTTTCCTTACCTGATTTCTACCCTTCTCTCTTTCTTTATCTCACCAGTGATCACTTTTTATTGTTTGACTTCAGCCTCATGAATCTGCCTTTCCTATACTAGTATATTCCGGCGTATAAGACGACTGGGCGTATAAGACCACTGCCCCAATTTTCAGCCAAACATCTAGGGTTAGGCATATATTCACCATATAAGACCCCGCCCCCCCAATTTGGCTGGCTGTCTGACTGGCTGGGGGAGCCTTGCCAGCTGATCCTCTTTGTTCCCAAATCAGGAGGATCTCCTCGTGAGTTGGGAAAGTGAACAGGATCAGCTGGCAGGGTTCTTCCAGCCAGCCAGATGCAACATTCGCCCCTCTTTTCAACCTTCCAGTCAAACTTGACTCAAGGTGGAGGAAAGGGGCAAAAATGCCCAGTTTGTCTCAGCAGCCCCCTTCCCTCCGTCTTGGCTCTTCTGAAGGGGGCCAAGGCGGGGGAAGCGGGGGCGGCCACGGCAAACCCCTACATTCATCCCCTCTCCCCAGAAGGGGCGATGATGCCCCATTTGGCTCCACAGCCCCGATCCCTCCTTCTGGGCTTCCTTCCGAAGGGAGCTCAGAAGGAGGATGTGGGGCCGTGGAGCCAAACCCCGGGATTCGCCCCCTCTCCCCACCTTCAAGGAAGAGGGACCAAATCTAGGGGTTTAGCTCCGCAACCCCGATGCCTCTTTCTGGGCATCTTTGCAAGGGAGCCCATAAGAAGGCATCCGGGCTGCAGAGTTAAACGGACCGTCTTCACTTGCTCTCCTCACCTTCAAGGAAGGTGGGGAGAAGGGGCGACAATGCCCTGTTTGGCTGCACAGCCCCAATCCCTCCTTCTGGGCTCCCTCCTCGAAGGTGGGAAGAAGGTGGGGAGAAGGGGTAACGATGCCCCGTTTGGCTGCACAGCCTCTGCATCTTCCTCCTGGGCTCCCTTCCAGGAGAGAGCACAGAAGGAGGGGTCGGGGCTGTGCAGCCAAACGGGGCATCGTCACCCCTTCTCCCAACCTTCCTTGAAGGTGGGGAGAGGGGGAAAATCCTGGGTTTGCCTGCACAGCCTCTGCATCCTCCTTCCAGGAGGGAGCCCGGAAGGAGGGATCGGGGCTATGCAGCCAAACGGGGCATCGTTGCCCCTTCTCCCCACCTTCAAGGAAGGTGGGGAGAAGGGGTGATGATGCCCCATTTGGCTGCACAGCCACCGCATCCTCCTCCTGGGCTCCCTTCCAGGAGAGAGCACAGAAGGAGGGATCGGGGCTATGCAGCCAAACGGGGCATTGTCGCCCCTTCTCCCCACCTTCAAGGAAGGTGGGGAGAGGGGGTGAATCCTGGGTTTGGCTGCACAGCCTTCGCGTCCTCCTCCTGGACTCCCTTCCAGGAGGGAGCCCAGAAGGAGGGATTGGGGCTGTGCAGCCAAATTGGGCATTGTCGCCCCTTCTCCCCACCTTGAGAGGGGGAGAATCCTGGGGTTTGGCTCCACAGCCCTGCGTCCTCCTTCTGGGCTCCCTTCGGAAGGGGGCCCAAAAGGAGGGATCAGGGCTGCAGAGGAAAACGGGGCATTTTCGCACTTTTCCTCCACCTTCAAGGAAGGTGAAGGAAAAGGGCGAATCTAGCGGTTTGCCTCGGCCGCTGCAGAGGCGATCGAGAGGTGGCCGTAGGAAACCGCAACATTCGCCCCCCTCCTCTGTCTTCCGTTGCTCCCCAAAGAGGGAGAAGGCAGAGGAGGGGGGTGAATGAACTGCAAAACACTTTGCTTCACCCCCCTGTCCCATCTCCTGCCTCTTCGCTCTGTTTGTGAAGAGGCAAGAGATAGGCAGGCAGGCGAAGCAAAGTATATCCGGCGTATAAGACGACTCTCGATTTTGGAGGGCACTTTTGAGTGCTCAAAAGTCATCTTATACGCCAGAATATAAGTACTTCTTGCCAATCATGGGTTGCCATTGTGAGTTTTTTCCATGGCTAAACACCTTTCCATTAATCTTGCGTACACTATTTTTTTTTCCTGAAAGGACCTCAGTTGCTTTTGGACTACGACACCAGAAAAACTCAGCCACTGGCCGAGAAATAATTTTTTGTTACATATGCAAAATATCAGGTGAATTTTGTTTTCCATCTTATTATAGGAAAAAATATATTTAAGGAGTCTATACATGTTCACTTTCACTTTTTACATATTCACTTCCACTTTTTAATATAGAACAATTTACATTTCCAGTAAGATTTTATTGCTAATTGCATGTAAATGTGACATAAAGTGCGAGTAAATGTAGTCACTGCTGAAATCTTCATAGGAAGACCAAATACATTAAATCAGGTAACTTCCAGTGACAGGCTGAAATTGCAAGTAAATAGGGATCCCTTCTATCTTGCAGCCTATTTTTCTAATTTCTTTTTCAGTTATCCTTTTTAAAGTATTTAAGTTTTTCTCTGTTATGAAAACTTTTATAGCCTGTAATCAAAAATGAAATAGTGTTTTCATTGCAATTTGCCACTTTTTAGAGTGTGTGAAGAGACAGATTTTGGTCTAGACTACAGATGAAAACAAATTTCAGGGAACAGCAACTCTACCAAAATGGACAGAAAATTCACTTTTAACTTACCGGTAACATCATTAGAGCTGTCCAAGTTCTTTCTCCAACCAAGGCACTATTGGGATAGGCTTTCACAAAACCATGGACAATCCTATCCCCCAGCACTTAGCTAGCTTTCTTGCCTCTGGTTCCCAAGTGCCTTTGTGTCTCTCCATGTTATTTTCTTTGCATGAACAAGGACTCAGTGAAAAACTGTGTTTGTTTCCACGTTCTATTTTTGAACAGCGTTCCACACAGACGTAGTTCTAGCAATGATTTAGCTGGCTGTTGATGCAGGGGGATTGCAGTCACATGTTGTGACTGGCTTCCTGGCTTCTGCATCAGTGGAGAAAATGGTGGTGGCAGCGATGGCTTCAGCGATGGGCCAGTGTCCTGTTTGGACTGGCCCATTTTCTTCAGGTGGGGGAAGTGGGCCAGCTCCAAAGTCAGGATACTCCAGTGGGGAGCCAGCATATCCTGGCTAGTGTGGATAAACCCACAGTCACATTTTAGTCCCAATAGAAGAGATGGGACAAGTTAGTCATAACCAACTTACCTACTCTTTTGGGAGATCCCAGCTCAGATTCCAAAGAGAGAAAAGTAGTAGTGACACAAGCTTTTTGGTATCATTTCTTGAGCCTGCTTGTAATCCTGTCCCCTCAGTCTGAATGAAGAGCAGTTACAGATGATCTGTGCAGTAAAAGGGGCAAATGCAGTAACATTATTAGAAACTCTGTACCAGTTGCAGTTACTTTCTTTCCATGTCAAAGTTTTCTTTTTTCAGTTTTTCATCCTATATTTTTAATAATAGTTTTGTTCAGCTCTCGAGACATGTTGTGTTTTGGATTGGAGTTTCTTTCTTCTTCTTTTGCCATCCATTTTTAATGGCTTTGCTGAGTTAGCAACAGCATTTCAATGAAGCAAAGTGAAGCACAGTACAGGGAAGTTCACTTTGGAGTCCTCCCCGAGGGAGCCGAGACATGAAAAGAAGCCCTTTTCAGGATGGAAAATTTAATGAGCAAGTCTTACCTTGCAGCAAGCAGGGAGACATCCTTGGGAGCATGAGTTTTTACAGCACAGGCCTAATAAAAATAGTTGACTCTAACTTGACATGAAGCCTCCTTCTGACAATTGTCACTCACTGGGATATTTCAAATCCCTGTTCATATATACATGCAGTCACTGAGAGTCTATGCTTCTGGAGAACAGGTATGTTTCACAGAACCATAAGCAAGAATAGCTATGTGAGTTTTGTCCATCTGACTGTCACTTTGCCGGAGAAGCCCACATATAGGGAAGACATTCTGCTGCTTAAAGCAAAGGACAAGATGCTGTAGCCTCTCCAGTCCATATACATTATTATTATTATTAAAGTTTCTTTCTAGAGCGCTGTCGGTGTACACAGCACTGCACAAAGACAATCAGGATAAAACAAAATGAAACCTGCTGAAGGCGTACAATCTAAATAAAACAATAGGCTAAATCATAAAAATCAATTAAAACAAGGATAATTACAATTAATAACATCCACAGTAAACACAAGTGACAGAAAAAATAAACAAACCCAGGGAATGCCTCCCTGAACAAGGTGGTCGTTAACTTGGATTTAAAAGTGGACAAAGAAGTAATGACCCGTATTTGAGGGGGAAGAAGGTTCCAGAAGTGAGGGGCGGCAAGTGAGAAAGGACGAATCTGGGATGGAGCAGTGGAGATTCTAGGTTGGGACAGTAGGCCTTGAATACTAGAACAAAGGGTACAGGTGGGAATGTAAGAAGAGAGAAAGTCAGATAAATAAAGAGGGGCTAGCCCATGCTGGGCTTTGAAAGTTAGCAACAAAAGCTTATATTGGATACGGAAAAGAAAGGGAAGCCAGTGAAGAGAAAACAGCAAAGGGGAAACATGGTCAAAGTGGTGAGCGGAAGTAATGATGCAGGCAGCTGAATGTTGAAGAGAAATTAAAGGGTGAAGATGAGAAAGGGGAAACCCAGATAAAAGGAAATTACAATAATCTAATCGGGAGACCACCAAAGCGTGGACCAAAGTCTTGGCAGTGGAGGTCAAAAGAATAGGACATATTTTGGTGATGTTGTAAAGGAAAAATCTGCAGGCTTTGGCTGTGGCCTGAATATGGGGAATAAAAGACAGCGAAGTGGTTCTTAACCTGTGGTCCATGGGCCTCCAGGGGCTACAACATCCCCACAAGGGGTCATAGAATCATAGAATTGCAGAGTTGGAAGAGACTACGAGGGCCATCCAGTCCAACCCCCTGCCATGCAGGAAATCATGATCAAAGCATCCCCAACAGATGGCCATCCAGCCTCTGTTTAAAGACCTCCAAGGAAGGAGACCCCACCACGCTCCGAGGGAGTGTGTTCCACTGCCAAACAGCTCTTACTGTCAGAAAGTTCCTCCTAATGTTGAGGTGGAATCTGTGTTCCTGGAGCTTGCATCCATTGCTCCGTGTTCCAGTCTCTGGAGCAGCAGAAAACAAGCCTGCTCCATCCTCAACGTGACACCCCTTCAAATACTTAAACAGGGCTATCATATCACCCCTTAACCGTCTTTTTTCCCGGCTAAACATACCCAGCTCCCTAAGTCTCTCCTCATAAGGCATCGTTTCCAGACCTTTCACCATTTTAGTCACCCTTCTCTGAACACACTCCAATTTGTCAATATCTTTTTTGAATTGTGGTGCCCAGAACTGGACATAGTATTCTAGGTGAGGTCTGACCAAGGCAGAATAGAGCGGCACTATTACTTCCCTTGATCTAGACACTATACTTCTATTGACGCAGCCCAAAATCGCATTGGCCTTTTTAGCTGCCGCATCACACTGTTGACTCATGTTCAACTTGTGGTCTAATAGGACTGCTATATCCCTTTCGCACATAGTCTCATTCAGCCAGGTCTCCCCCACCCTGTATCTATGTATTTCATTTTTTCGCCCTAAGTGCAGTACCTTACATTTCTCCGTATTGAATTTCATTTTGTTATCTTTGGCCCAGCTCTCCAGTCTATCCAAGTCATTTTGAATTTTGAGCCTGTCCTCTAGGGTATTAGCTACTCCTCCTAATTTGGTGTCATCTGCAAATTTGATAAGTATGCCCCTTAATTCCTTCATCCAAGTCATTGATAAAGATAGCACTGGGCCCAGGACAGAACCCTGTGGCACCCCACTGGTCACATCCTTCCAAGACGAAGAGGAGCCACTGAGGAGCACCCTTTGGGTTCGGCCAGTCAACCAATTACAAATCCATTGAACTGTTAACTTGTCTAGCCCACATTTTACAAGGTTGTTTGCAAGAATGTCATGGGACACCTTGTCAAAGGCCTTATTGAAATCAAGGTATGCGATATCCACAGCATTCCCTCCATCTACCAAGCTGGTAACTTTATAAAAAAAGAAAAAAAAGAAATCAGATTAGTCTGATATGACTTGTTACTCTGAAACCCATGTTGACTTTTTGTGATTATCGCATTGCCTTCTAAATGTTCACAGACACTCTGTTTAATGATCTGCTCTAGAATCTTCCCTGGTATTAATGTCAGACTAACTGGACGATAATTATTGGGATCCTCTTTTTTCCCCTTTTTGAAGATGGGGACAATGTTTGCCCTCCTCCAGTCTGCTGGGACTTCTC
This sequence comes from Gambelia wislizenii, assembly GCA_030847615.1. NCBI lineage: Eukaryota > Metazoa > Chordata > Lepidosauria > Squamata > Crotaphytidae > Gambelia > Gambelia wislizenii. The sequence goes on along the minus strand of JAUMIR010000001.1, from coordinate 45,936,580 downwards.
CTGTTCTCTAGGAGTTCTCAAAGATTATTGCCAATGGCTCTGAGATTACATTTGCCAGCTCTTTTAATACTCTTGGGTGTAGTTCATCTGGTCCTGTAGATTTAAATTCATTTAGATTAAGAATGTATTCCTGTACTACATGTTTGCTTATTCTGTGCTGGATTTCCCTATTGTGTCCTCTGTTCCTTTATCCTCAGGTTGGCCACCCTTTTCTTTTTCTGAAAACACTGAGGCAAAGAAGGTGTTGAGTAATTCTGCCTTTTCTCTGTCCCCTGTTAGCATTTTGCCATCTTCCACGAAGTGGAAGGTCCACGAAGGCTTGAAGGCTGCTCAGCCCACATGACAGGAGCCAAGGCAAAGGCTGGCTGGCTTGGCCTGGGCATTGCTGTTCAGCCCACTCCAGCCACAAATTTTCAGGAAAAGAAACAGGAGAAAAGTCTTCCCTCCCCTTCAGTACCTCTCAGGGAAGGGTTAATGGTTGGTGTAACTGTATTATCAGGTATTATTATTGTTAGGGTTTTAAATCTTGACTTAAGCCTTGGAGGTCTGCAGCAACAACAAAAATATTTTAAGGGGTCCCTGGTAAAGAAAAGTTTAAGAGCGATTGCAGCAGCTGACTAGACAGGGGACATTTTCAGACTTGGCTTGCAGTGCAAGAATCAAGCGGAAGAGCTTCATAGCTGCAGTGTGGCAGGGGGTCCATTTTGGACGACGCCATCCCTGCGGCGAAATTGTCCATGTCTCTTCCGTTTAGGGTTGGAGCCTGCCACGCCATATTCCGCCAGATTTTATTCACGGACAATTCACATATGTCTAATTGGGTGCATTAAGTTGGTCTCCCAGGTGGCCAGAAGGTGATTAAAAGACTCCAGACAGAAATGGATTAGCTGAAAATGGCAAAGTACCCTCAGACTAAATGGGTGTGGGGAACCATTACTGTATTGTCCCAGAGCTTGGAATAGTCAGCTCCCAGAATCCTCCACTCCACATGGTCAGTTAACAATCTGCATACCCTCCAACATTTCACAGATGGAAACCAGGACGCATGTGTCCAAGCAACATCAGATTGTGGTCATGGGAAAAGTTATTAATGAGGAAGAACACATATGAGAAGGAAGATTACAGCCATTTGCTTTTGCCTGAGCTACTGGGAAGGGTAAGATTCCAAACACTCCTCTCCTCTCCACCCCCTCACCCATGAGTGTATTGAGTGCAAACTACTTTTTGCACATTGAATTCAATTTGCAGCAATTGAAGAAAGCTGAGGACAAGGGGGAAGTGAAAGAAAGAGGAGGAAAGAATGTGGGACATTTTTAAAGTAGTTGAAAAAGTATGGTGACATAGGATTAATCAGGATTGTCACTGCCATATTGGGACTGTTGGAGAATATGGAGCAATAGTGCAAAATTAACTTTCCATTGCAGTGCCCTCTCCTGCCGAACATTCATTTATTCATTTGCTCACTTGCTTGCTTGTTTGCTTTATTTATATGCTGGCTTTCTTCTTGTATGGATTTGTAGTGGCTTACAAAAAGAAAAAGCTAAAAACTTGATAATGAAAAAGTTAAAACACAGTGAAACAAGTTATCTTATTTAAAATCCTATTAAATTATTAAAAGTGTAAAAATCATTTTAAAACACAGTAATAAAAAGTACAGGAACTCCCTCTCTCATTTAAATGATTCTCTGCAACCAATTAATCATTAAATGCCTGTTTGAATAGAAAGGTCTTTGCCTATTGGTGGAAGGAGAGCACAGAGAGGGGGCCAGCCTAGCCTCCCATGAAAAGGAATTCTGCAACCTGGGAGTTGCCACCAAGAAGACTGGCTCCTGAGTCCTTACTGGTTGGGCCTGTGAGAATGGTGGAACTGAGAGAAAGTTCTCCCTTGAGGAATTTAAGACTATGGTAGATTCCTAAAGGAATATATGATTTTCCATTTAGTCTGGACCTAAACCTTATAGGACTTTGTAGCTCATATCTAGCACTTTGAATTACACCCAGAAATGAACTGGTAGCTAGTAAAGCTGTTTCAACCAGCCAACCCAGGGGTGCATCTACACTACACAAATATTCCAGTTTGAAACTGGATTATTTGCTATGGCTCCTTCCTTTGGAATTCTGGGATTTGTAGTTTGGTGAGGCACCACACCTCTTTGGTAGAGAAGGCTAAAGACCTTGTAAAACTACAAGTCCCAGGATTCAATAGGAAGGAGCCATGGCAAGGTCTAATTTGCCTTTTTATGCTTGCATGTGAATGTACACAAACCAGGGTAGGTGACACCAGGTACTGCCTAACTTACATGTGTCTTCACATATGTCTAATTGGGTGCATGACTTATCAGCATCAGTGATTGACTGGGGTGAGTTGCTGGGCCATGCTGTGGCAAGTTGTTGGTATGTGCTGTTGCTAGATTATCTCTTCTCAGATGATCAATAGTTTTCTGCAGGAAGAGTATAGAATCATGGCTGGAGTTGTATAAGCATCACATCAGTTTGATACAGCAGCTTCTTCTGGTGTCATGAGACCAAATATTTGGGCTGGCATACTTTTAGGGACATAGACATATGTAGGTTTCCCTTACGTGTGTATATATCCGTGTGTGTGTGTGTGTAGGGATTGGTATTTCCATTATTCTTCCACAGTGCCCAAAGTCCCCCCCGAACTTACTGAACATTCCTGAAGCTACACAAATACACATACACAAGCATTTCTGCTTTGTCAGGAACAGGCAGGATCCCAGAATTGTTTTTCCTTTGCCAGACACAAAATGATAACATCAGCACGGAGATCCATTGAGGTCCTCTGCAGTCTCAGCTCTGCTATAATCATTTGGCATGCATGTGGATGTAGCCAGATGATTATGTGATTCTGCCTGCTCCCCATAAAGTGGGAATGGATGTGTGGGACAAATGGATGTGTGGGAAGGAGAGTTTGGAGGCTGTTCAGTAAGTTGGGGTGTAGTATAGGTCCACACAGAGACCAGCTATGCTATGTTGAGTCATACATGATTGCAGTCTTGGTCTGTAAAATGATTAATCAGTCACAAATCATGTTTCAGCATTTTCTCTGAGGTCATCCATTACTATACATATATACATGTGAGTGTGTGCATGTGTATTTCTGCCAATGTTCAACATCGGCTTCTTAAGATGAATGTTGCTGTCCTTGAGTAAGCAGGGATCACCAGCACTGAGGCCATGATATTAATAACACAGCTGCGCTGGGCAGGGCATGCTTCTAGGATGGAGGATCATCGCCTCTCAAAAATAGTACTCTACGGTGAACTTGCCACGGGTCAGCGTAAGAGGGGTGCTCCAAAAAAGCGATACAAGGACTCCCTGAAACAAGATCTCAGACTCGGCCAAATTGATCACCAACAATGGTCTGCTCTGGCCTCACATCGGGAGGCATGGGGACGCACTATCCAAAATGCTGGAGCCTTATTTGAGAACTCATGCTGAATGAGTCTTGAAGAGAAACGACAACGCAGAAAGAATCACAACCCGGAAACATCACCCAAGGAGACCTTCTGCTGTGCTTTCTGCAACTGGACTTGTTTATCTCGGATTGGCCTTTTTAGTCATCAGCACGCTTGCAGAAAGTGCGGGATGAGTCCTTCCTAAATCTTCGTTTGCGAAGAAAAGCCAGAGAGAGAGAGAGAGAGAGAGAGTTATAGAGACATAACTAAGTAATGTCTCCTGTCCTGATGCCCTCCCCCAGCTCACCTTAAGAGCCAGCAGCCTGATTAAGCAAAGGAAGTCCATTCAGTTTCTGACTGGGACATAAGGAGATGCTTCAACCTCCCTTCCAACAGCAAGCAAGGCTGTGACAAGGAATTGTGACAAGTTCCTGTTTCTGATTGTCGCAGCCTCAGTTACTAGTGAAAAGGGGATAGAAACATCCACCTTGCACCTTATTCAGAAGCTGAATAGATCAACTTTGCCTGATCTAGCTGCTGGCTCTTAAGGTGGGCTATGGTAACATTTATGTAGGTTTACAGTAAGACTACACAGTCTTACTGAATACAGACCAGTTACAGATCTGTAAGTCTAGGTTACAAATTCATAATGACAATGCTCAATATTTTTTTTGCAAAATGGCTCTCAAGAGCTATTTATAATATTTAGACCATTTTGAGTTGAGAATTCTGTTCAATTATGGCCTAAGTTGATGCACACTATATACTTGTGAGAACCATTGATTCAAATGTAAAGTCTAAACAAATTTGTTCAGAACAGGGGCCTTAGTTTACAAGAACCATAAAATAAGCATAAACACCAGCAGCGGAGCAGTAGTAGCAGCTGTTGTTAATATATTTATTAAAATACAGGTTAATGAATGCTGATATTAAGTACAGCATTAGGAATGACTTAGAAAAATGTATTTCTTTGAAATAAAACGGTTGAAACTTCCATTTTGTTTTGACCATATCTTCTGCATATTTAAAAACACTTTTTGAGACTTACGATTTAGAAATGTCTTATTATCAGTAATGAAAATGTAGCCATAAATTCCATTCTAATTTATAATTAGAAAAGTAATTTGAATCTGTTCCACTGGAAAATATTATTTATCACTAACGAGAGTACTGTGGATTGCCCATTTAACAACTTGCACAACTGCCTCTGGAGAAACAAGATCACACTGGAGATTGAGATAGATGTTACATATTCATTATCCTGGATTAAGGCAAATTAACAACTGAGTTATAGCAAAATGAAACACCTATCGAAATATCTCACTGGTGCTGTTATTTACCAAAATAAGTTAAACATCTGGCACTATGTAAATGCTTCTTTCAGGTCATGTGGATCAATCTTGCTGAACTCACACAGATGCCTTCAGTGCTTTAGGGAAATATGCTATAAAGTAAAAGACATGCAGGGAATAATTTAAGATATACAAAATGTACAGGCCTGCAAGGTACAAGTTAATGTTTCACATTTATAGAATTGCTAAAACAAGGATGGGAATCATTTTGGTCCAGGGAACAATTTCCAATTTGGGAAGGAGCTCAAACTTATTCTATCAATTGGTGGGACCCAGGCAATGAGATGTAGCCTATCAAACTGTGCAGGTCCAGATTGCATTCATACCAATTTGGACATTTTCCTGTGAACCATAGAAAACACTGTTAAAGTTTAGGCATGCCTACACAGAAGAAAGCCCCAACGTTTAACGCCTGAAACAGGGGTGGACAACTTGTAGCACTCCACAGGTTGCTGGACTATTTTTTGTGATTCCCCACCATTGCTACACTGGTTAGGGCTGGTGAGATTAGTAAGCCAACAACACCTGGGCGTCCCTAAGCCTACCCCCCAGATTGAAACGTGCACATTTGAAAAGGTCACCTACAAAAATGCAGGCATTTCAAATATTTGCAAATAAGGAAAATGCCTGCAAGCAATATGTAGATAAACATTTGAATTCTGGGATTGAATCCATTCCATTTTTTAAAAAAATGATTCAATGGGGCACAGACTAGATGTGGAAGTAGGAAAGAGAAAAGTCTGTGTGGGGGCTTTAAAGCTGTGTCCATCCCTAGTGTGATACTTATATTTTATTTAGGCATTTGTTTATTGTCCCTCAATCCACCTGGGCCAAATGGCTCTTTGTTTTTTTGTTTTTCTTCAGTTTATAATGTTGCTACACACACACAAATGGTGCTCTGATTATGCACATTAACTACTTTAGCTCCTTCTAATGATAGTGTAGCGTTTGCTGTTTTGTGCACACCACGTGGAGTGGATCCCAGAATTTTTAGTCTGCTGCAAAAAGATGGGCTGGGGAATTTCCCAGAAAATCTTCTACTTCTAGTGCTATATTTTCCCATCGAAATGTTTCCACCAACACCCCCCTCTCTCTATTTATCCATAGTTGTCTAGGCTGTTGTGCTGCAATCAGTCTTTAGTGAAATAGAATATTCTTCTAGTTGTACTGAATCAGATTGTTTTAAAATTGAAATGGGTAAGGAGTACAGAGATAGAGTGAAGCTGAAGGTGCTATGCACCTCGTATCAGGTACTTCTGTCTTTAGGGGTGTGTCCTTAAAACTGATGACTGATAAATACCTGATAGGTATTTACATCAGCATAAACTGACTTACAACCACATGAAAAGGTAAATTGTGATATTCTGCAATGCTCGCATTCTCAGGAGAGAAGCATACGTAACTACATCTCTGGGACCATTGCACAAATGGAGCCAGCAGCATTGGCTTTGGGCAATGGTCCCAATGCACAATATGCCCCAATGTGCATCATCACAATTCACTAGCATGGTTGCATATCATGTCAGCAGCATAGCTCTGCTATTGTACCATTATGCATTGTTGCCTCTGATACAGGCCAGTGTTCTTTCAGCTGTAGCAATTTTTGTTAAATATAAGGGAAGTACAGGTCAACCCCTGTACCTACAGGGGAAACATTCCAAGCCCCACCCCGTAGATACCTGAAACCATGGATAATAGGGAACCCTATTATTTTTAATGAGATGAACACTGGAAGTTGACCATAGACTCACATTGGAGGACCAAGAAATGCCTAGAGAGAACATATGTTTTTGGACATGGATAAAGTGAAACTGTGGACACTGAATCTGTGGATATGGGGGTCAACCAGGATATGCTATTCTCTTTACCATATTACAAATATTCCAGCAAAATAATTGCTACATAAAGCTTTTAATATGTTTGACTATCACTTTTAAAACAAATATGTTGAACCAGAAAAAAAATATTTAGAGCACTAGAGTCCAGACTACCTGAAAGATCATATATTCCTTTATGAATCTGCCAGAGTCTTAAGTTCCTCAGGGGAGGACTTTCTCTCAGTTGCACCATCATCACAGGCTTAACTGATGAGGACTCAAGAGACAGCCTTCCTGGTGGCAGCTCCCAGGCTATGGAATTCCCCCCATGGGAGGTTAGGCTGGCCCCCTCTGTACTATCCTTCTACCTACTTTTTCCAGAAAACCCACATCGTTAGTCTGTAGGCAGGAATTGTGCTCCTGGTTGGGGAAAAAAGGGAAGGGATTTTTACCAACCTCCTCTTCTTCTGCAGCCACTAGAACCAATTCCTCCAGCCCACTGGAACATATTTTCAGGTAACATAGAGGATTCCAGGTGGTGGCATAGTAAAGTTTACCTGCCATCTCTTACAAGAAGCAGAAAAGCTCCACTGCATCAAAAACCTCCTGGTGAGAGGTGGCCTAATAATCCATTAAGAAGGCTGTTGTTGGATCCAATCCATAACACCAGTTCTGCTGGCCACCCACTGCAAACATACCTAGGAATATCACAGGCTTTAATATTTGGATGTGAGAAAATAACACCCCCATAAAACATCTGCAAGAGGCAATCAAAACAACAGACTGGAAATACAAAAGACTCACCAAACAAGAAGACAGCTCGGTCAGGTGTTTTGATTACATAGTTCACAGCAGCACTCACTGGGAGGAGGTTCAGCAAGTGTGAGTTATACTGAAGAACATCTATGTGCCTCATTGCACTGTACTGACTATGCAGTTCATTTATTTTTGCAGCAATTAGTGCAGCACATGTGAAGATGGTCATGCACCTATGAAACAACTTCCAAAGCAGTTCCAAGAACTGCTGTTCTAATGGACTCAATAACAGTTTACTTTGTTGATCAAAGCAGCAATGCACTATTAGCCATGTGGTGTAGGAGTTTCCTGGAAGTACTAAGTAAGAGTGATATAATGACTTCACATTAGCTCTTCATGGATTTCACAAATTACTCTTTGAGATAAGAAATGTGCCCTTGCCAAATCATGTTCTTGGGTACCTCTTTATTTCTGGCTAGCTCAAAATGAATATAAGCTCTATTCTCAAAATCTTTTGTCAGCATGGGCTCTCACTGTTACAAATAGATCTTGCACTGTCTTAAGAAAAACCTTCTCCTTACTCCTCCATGCAACTACCTCCTTCATATTTGACCAGGCTATTTTTCTAAGGATGAAAGGAGAGGGACAAACACAGCTGTAATGCATCCCACCCAAATAAGTGTGCCTGAAAATGGGAGCTCTGGTGATACATAGCAGAACAGGTATCAAAACAAGGAAAAAAGAGAGAAGGGTGTATAAAATTGGTGGCACAGGTATGGGGACTGAGAACATTTTGTTCCAATTTGGTACATATCTTCTCATTTTTTGTTGTGTGCCTTTAAGTCATTTCTGATTTATGGCAACCCTAAGGCAAACCTGAAACCACTACCCCATGCTGGCTTCTCCGTGTATTTCCCATTGATTATCATGCAGGGTAAAAGCCCTGTAGTAGACATAGTTCTGGTCAGTTTGGAAAAGTTACTTTTGGACTACAACAACCAGAAACCCTCAGAACCACAGCCCCACTAGCCTGGTTGCAGTCCATAAAAGCAAGCCCTAATTTTGATTATCCAGATAGTTTGGTTGCGTTCCAAATCAATTGGCTAAAGGTGTGTCATGGTCCAGGATAATGTGATTTTAGGTGTTATACATCTATGGGATGATGAAGAATAGAAGATGATGATCCATAAAAGCAAGCCCTAATTTTGATTATCCAGATAGTTTGGTTGCGTTCCAAATCAATTGGCTAAAGGTGTGTCATGGTCCAGGATAATGTGATTTTAGGTGTTATACATCTATGGGATGATGAAGAACAGAAGATGATGATCCAGAATATTGAGAAGCCAGCTGCTGAGGAAACTGAGTGAAGCCAACTCAGATTGTTTTTCATGGTGCCTAATCTTCTATTGAAGACTTTGTTTCAATGACATTTGGGAATCACAGAATGACATTCCCTCCTCTACAGAAAAATTGCTAATGCAACTGATCCCAAGACAACTCAAGTTATATCCAAAGTATATGTTGCTTTGAAAGATTTTTAAAATCAGGCTTATAAGATTTATTAATAAACATGCCTTGGACAATTTGTGCCCCACCAGGCTAAATACAGCCTATCATCTGTGCATGCTGGCCTACTAGGTGTTTTGACAACCTCTATTTTTGCAGTTCTAGGCAGGCAACAATTTTTTTTTTCCTGTGGTGGGCTGATTTCATGTGCTTTAGTCTGTAGTGTACTTCAGATACACAACTCTTTTACAATCCTGGGATATACTATAGAATGATTATATCAATACTGCATATAGAGTTTAATAAGTTCTTACTGGAAAATAACTAAGGGCTCATCTACATGGTCCAGAATACAATGGCTCCCCAGCCAGTGTATTCCAGCCACAGATCTGGCCTGTTGTTCCCATTACCTGCATGAAATGGGATGGAGTCCGGACGACCACACCATCCAGTCTCTGCAGCTGCAACCGCCTGAGTCAAATTCTCCATATTTAATTTATTTGTGTAACTTCTATGCCACCTTTCTCCCAAAGTGGAACCCAACGAAGCTGAGAAGCCAGCCCACAGCATGTGAACAAGTCCCCCTGCAGGTGACTGGCCTTGGTCACATGCTGCATGACTCCTTCCTGGCTTTGGAAGATGGCAGCTGCAGTGATGGGGCGGCATGGTGGTCTGGGCTCCTATGGTCACATGGGGCCCAACCCGTTTTATTTTGGGTGAAGCGTTTTTCCCCCCAGGTTTTTTTTAAAAATGGTTTAACAGGCTTTACTCTGTCTTGGCCTTGTCTTGGCCCCAGGTGTGGTTAGGACTGCCTGGAGGCAAAACAAGGCAAAAGCCTTGCATCATTTGGACTGCAGGGCTCTAAGATAGGGGCAAGATGGGGTAAATTGACTGTCTAGACAAGCCCCTCATCCTAAATATCCTGTATCTTGTTCTTGGTTGCTGATCCCATAATGTTTAGAAAGAGTATGGAAATGCTTATTCCTTTCAACTACATTTTCCAGAATCCCACAACTAGCATGGGTGTGACTTAAAAAAAAATGATAGGAGTCTGTGGCCTAGTTGTCAATATGTATTTGTCTTTGAACCCTTCCTTTTCAAACTGGAGATAGTAACTGACATGGCCAAATGCTGTTCCATACCAAATAAATAAATAAATATTCATGAACATAGAATGGATTTAGTGTACTCCTTGACCAGCTAGTTTTGTATACAGTCAGCCCTCAACTTTCATGGGGGTTAGGGTCAGAAGACCCCAGCAAAAGTGAAAAATGTGAGTCTAGGCTCGCTTTTTTTTTTTTTAACCTGAGATAACACTTCTCCAGGTATTTGAAGGTCTTCCAGTATGATTCTATGGTCAATTTGTGGCGGAAGCTGACCATAGCATCACACCAGAAGACCTACAAATGCCTAGGGAAGTGTTCTCTCTAGGAATCTCTAGGTCCTCCAGCACGACACTATAGTCAACTTCCAGCAGAAGCATACTATAGAATTGTGCCAGATGACTTAGAAAATGCCTAGAGAGAACGTATCTAGTAATCTGTCAATGATCAAATCCGTGAATGCTTAAACCACAAATGTGGAGGGATGTCTGTATATGTAGAAGTTTCTCAGTTAAAGATCATTCAATCCTGTGAGGTCCCACTTGCAAATAGTACAAATTAGACACCCCCATGAGAACTAGACCTATTCAGAGATCTATTTGTAAAGAAAAGCTTAAAAGTATGTACGGTAGGATTGTCTTGACTTCCTCATTGATTTCAGTAGGGGGAACCAATATGCATTGCCCATTGTACTGACTAAGCAATGCCTTCAGCTTAAATGAAGAGGAACATCTGCACACATCTAAAAACATTGAAGTTCAGGTATTAGTACACTGTAGTGTAAATTGGACTTAATCCAAAATAATCTAACACCTAAACCTTGGAAATGTTACCTGGAAGTAATTCCCAATGATTCTTATGCTGCTGCTTAGAAATAGAAAGTGGAAAGAGAAGGAAGGAAGGAAGGAATTCATATAATGAGGATGTGGGTGCTCGGGGCTCCCAGGAAAAGGAAACAGAGGAGTGCAACCTCATTTCTTCTCCCCTTCCAAACTGAGACCAGTTGCTTCTTGTAGGATCTCAGCCATGGAGTGAGAGAACTTCTGCTAATGCAACAGGAATTTCTCTCCTTGTCCTCCCTTCAAATACATACTACTCTCAAATCTGCCCTGCATAGTCTCCAAATCCTTTGAACCAGATGGTGGGAGGGCTGCAGGGAGAGAGGGGAATTTGACCTGCTGGTGGTGTCTGTTCTGCTGATATTTTCATTACAACTCCCTATTTCCCTGTTATAACCTGACTTTAAAGAAATGACAGCAGATATAAAAATCAATATATAAACAGATGTGGGTTGTTTTGCTTTGCAAAAAGCAACACTGAAGTGCAGTTAAGCATCACTAAACTGTTAGGCAATTTCTGTCCACATTTTTTTTTAAAAAAATATAGCAACCAATGCCATTCTACTAACCATGTTCAGCGACAGGAAAATAAAGCCCTGTTGCGTGTTCAGCCTTTTCTGAAGATATAAAAGAGGTTCATTACATCAGGGCCAATGTGTTTTCAGACAAAGTGCAAACATAGAGCAATAACAGCAGAAGAGTATTCATTTTATTATCCATTTTGGAGAAGAAACAAGTTGATGCTGAGATGACATATTGTTTAGTATCCGCCAAAATAGTTTTATTTCCTAAAATTAAAAAGGCTGCAATTTGGTACAAAATCATCCTAATCGCAAAGCTCCACTGTTCTAGTTTTACAAAAGATTTCTCAGCATTATAATGGCAACAAGTAGGAGACTTGGTAAGGCATGTTTTCATTAAAAACTTTATTATTATTTTTGTTATTATTTTCATTACAATTCACAGTTTATACATGGCAGGAGAACCTTTCTTGCCATGTCAACATTCAGAACACTGTGCTGGGGGAAATGGTGGGGATGGGGCCTTTTTCTTTGACGAGCCTGGCTTGGTAAATATTTAATGGAAACGGCAGATTTGAGATGAACAATTTCATTAACTCTTCATTGATTGCTATTTACACGGATATGTTAGATTTGTTAGAAAACAAGATGAAGCATCCATAAAGTTAACATTCATAATTCATAATGTTATTTAATAGTCAGATAATGGATTTGTTATTTAAATGGTGTCCAATTGAAGTCCCATTTTTGCTAATATATTCAGAGCCAGGAGTATGGACCTCAAATAGCTCTGTAGGTGCTCAGGCCCCTGTTATTTCAATGGACTCTGCACCTTTGTTATGCTTTGAGGATCAGGCTGCCTATTAATCTCTTAAGGGGTATTTTATTTATTTTATATACAGCCAGGTTGCAATAGAATTACATGATAAAAATAATAAAAGATAGTCCATTCCATTATTTTTAATCCTGCATTCCTTCTTAATCTTGCACACATTGAGAAACAAAAGAAACAAGAGGCTACAGAATTATAATCAATGCTTTCCCCCCGCTCTTTAAAACGAACCAAAGAAATCCCAAGGATTGGTTTCAGATCTGCATACCAGCCTATTTATCCAGATAATTGATCATATTCAGATTGTGCTATTGGTCAACTAGTTTTCACGTCTGCTTTTGTGTTCAGATACCATGTATATTCTTGATGTAGAAAGTCACAGTGATGCCAGTTTCAACTGCATTCCCACTTTTATTCCCAGCTCCAGAATGAGCAAAAAAATCACTGTAGGATGTTAACATTCAGGAAAGCAATCCAGCAGGCAAGACCCCTGTGCATATGGCATGGCATGGCTAAAGCAAAGAAAAGTTTGAATCCTTCTCTACCAGCAGCACTAGAAATTACTCTGCTGATGATTCAGGATTATTCTGCATTCTTAGTATGTAACGAGTCGTCTGAATACACCAAGTTAATATTGTCTATCAGGTAATTTAGTAACACAAAAAAAGAACATTTTTGGTTTATGCAATATGTTGGGCCTGAACTAGTGATTAGAGCTTTCAGTAATGAGACCTGACATAAATCAATAAATTGTACAGGTGTATAAAGTGTAGATGTATCATCTCAACCTGAGTAAAAAGGAAAAAAAGGAATACTTGCAGGGGGAGACCATTGGCAACCCTTCTAATTGCAGTGCCTTTAAAGCTAGACATAGGAGCAGTGCTTTGTTGTCCTTAGATTTGGCATCTGTTTCTTAACGCTGGTATCCTCAGCTTTAGACACCTTTAAAAACATGATTGTTGGGGGCAAGATGAAATATCAAAATGAGATGTAGTACTCATGCAAGAACCAGCAAACGAACGAACAAACAAACAAAACAAAAAACCGTATGAGAGTTATAGAGGTTCTGTTTCTTTAAAAGATAAGGCACTGACAAAAATTTCTTAGGTAAAAGGCTGCATAAGATTTTCTTGCCATTTACATATAGATTGTAGTCCATACATGGTCCATTCCTAGGCTTGGTAAGGTAGACCCTGAAAAGTTTAAGGACTGATCCCTCAAAGCTACATTGTTAACCTAAACCAGCATTATTCATTCTTAATGCCTTATGGCACATTAGGAGAGATGAAAAACAGTCTGGGCACAAAAAAGGCATCGGACATGCTTGTTCCAGCATTTGTCAATGACAGAAGTGCCATTCGTTTTGTGTCTTTCAAGAAATATGATGGTGACTATGAATCCTTATTGTGGGTGGATTTCTGTTGGAAATTCATGCACGTGATTTTAAAAAATGCTATTAGCATCAGTTATGGACAGGAAAAAAAATATATATATCAGGAACTACAAGGTAAGTCTAAACCATAGGCTTCTTCTTATTAAAAGATCAGGATTCAAAGTCAGTGCTACTTAATGTTTTCAATAACAGCAATTTCTTCAGCTGCACAGTGAGGCGTCAAGCCATTCATATAAATGCTGTCTGTCTTTGTAATGGCAGGCAAGATGTCTTTCTCGCTGGTGAGGTGGTTGACAGACAAGGTTCTCTTGCAAGGAGTCAGGTCTTGGCTATGATTCACTGCCATTTCTGCAGAGAGCTTCCTTTTGATGGAGGTAGCCCGTTGGAACTTGTCGTATATCTCCACGCTTAGGCGCCGGCGGGTTTCTTTGAACTCTGCAGTGACATTGGCTGTCCATTCGGCTGCATGAGCCCTGAACTCTCCCACCTAAGAAGCATAGTAATAGAGGGGAGAAGGAGAGAGGGAGGGGAGGGGGAGAGAAGAAGAGAGGCATGGAAAGGATAATGTCATTGTGAACTTTGAGAAAAGCCCAAGATACATGTTTTCAAGGGTCTAAAGGAACAAAGGGCCCAGTAGGAAGAGAGAATAGGAAAGACAGCTGCCCACTGGCATAGCTCTTGTGTGCCCCAAATATTCCCGGGATCAATCTTCAGTCTCTAATTATCTTGTTCCAGTGGAAGAATTTAGCCATCATCTTGCTAATACAATAAAAAGGGCACACAACCGCAACAGCTAAAATCGCTACAGCTAAAACATTTCACAGCTCTTTTTATAATTTTATCTGGGCCAGTGAGGTGAAATTGCCATTAAAAATTAAGCCTTGACAGCTGAGAGGATCCCAGCTGGACAGGGAGCAACGAATTCCCAGCAATCCAGACTGTGTGTTATGTGTTGTTACCAGGGGAGATGTTGTGGTTATTTATGGACACCCTGGCTGTGTGTGTAATGATCCCTGTGAGACTCAACACAGGCGTTTCTAAATTTAGATGGAGAGAGCTTTTAAAAGAAAAAAATGTCAGCTGTCGCTGTTCTATTTTTAGCGCACGGTTTTGAACTGAGGATTAATGCAAGTGACAGTTTTAGTCAAGTCAGCAGAGTGACTGCCAGCATTTCCCTTTGCAGCAGTAACAAGATTACAAAGTGAAACTTGCAAAGGTACTAGAATGAGCATTCCCTGTCACAAACACCTGCAAATCTTATCGTTCACTTCTAATAAATATGAAAAACCTGTATTAAAAATGCTAAAGTAAAATAATTAATAGTCTTCTTTTGTACAATTTGAGCCTGAGTTATAAGTCGCTAGCCACTTGGGGAAAAGCTTTCCTTGTCTATAGATTTTCCTTGGTTTTTTTTCCGGACTGTGAGGCCATGTTCTGGAAGAGTTTACTTCTGATGTTTCACCTGCATCTGTGGCTGGCATCCTCAGAGAATGGTTGGGTAGGAGTGTGTGTGGAGTTTATTTCCTGTGAATCCCTGTTGGGGAGTATATGTAAATTTGTGTATTTGAATGGCTAGTTTCTGGGTATAGACACTAATCCTCCTTGCATTTCTATACCCAGAAACTAACCATTCAAATACACAAATTTACATATATTCCCCAACAGCGGTTCCCAGGATATAAACTCCACACATACTCCTACCCAGCCATTCTCTGAAGATGCCAGCCACAGATGCAGGTGAAACGTCAGAAGTAAACTCTTCCAGAACATGGCCTCATAGCCCGGAAAAAAACCAAGGAAAATTTATGGATGCCAGCCGTAAAAGCCTTCGATTTCACTTTTCTTGTCTCATTATTTGAAATATTTGTATCCAATTTTTTAATTGTAATTCACAAGTCAGCTTAGATATCTATTTAGGAAACATTAAAATATATATCCAATCAATGCCAACAAATCCAAGTCAGCAATGCAGCAAAAATGAATAAAAGATGAATAAAGTTAATCCATTCATAGTTACTATAATTCTTGAGAAACAGGCTGTCTGCTTTCAGCAACACTTTTTGTTCTGTAATTTCTGCCATTATTTAGTTTCCTCCTCTTCCTCTTCCCTTCCGTTATCTTCACAATTCTGCTGTGGGGGAAGGTTAGGCTCATGGGTACTGATTTAGCTGCAGATCAACCAGTGAACTTTATGGGTGAGGGAGGATTTCAACTTGGATGTCCTCCATCCTAGCACTGCACTGGGGATTTTAATTAATTATAAAATTCAATTGATCCAATAAAGTATGTAAAAGTAGGACATAAAGAAAACAATTCTTCATTATGTTAGCTCTCTTGTGCATCCTGCAAAATGGGCAGTGACAAATGCAATAACTAGGCCCACTGTGACACCAACTAACAGCACTGTCTGAGGTGCTTGTCCCCAACAGTAGCTAAAACCAGCAGCGTGTGGAAGCACAGAACCCTCTAGTAGTAATCTGGCACTGACCAATCTTGAAAAGAAGCACAGACACTGTTGGATCCTTCCAAAGTCCTTGGAGGCTCTTTATCTTGTTGTTGCAGGATATATACAAGATATACAAACACTCCTTCAACAGTCTTCAACAGTAAATAGTAACTACTCCCAGTAAACATACACAATCCACTTTCTACAACCCACTCTTTACAACCCACTCTCTACAACCCCCACACACTCTCGGTCTCAGCACACTGATATACAGTGGTGATTATTCTGGGCTAGCACCTGGTGTTTCACACCCTTTACAGCCATATGAACTTTTTAAACTTTGATTTAAAATCAAAGTGTTCCAACACATTATAGGTGTAAAAAAGCAGTATTTTGCATATAATACTGGTATAAAAAGCAGTATTATAGGTATAAAAAGCAGTAAACCTCTTAGGTGTTCATTCCTCAGTGGCTATCAAAGAGATGTTTAATCTACCTGTTTCATTCAGAGTATGGTGGTTGATATGTACATAAAACCAGACCAAAGGCCTATCTAGTCCAGCTTCCTGTTATCGCTGTGGTTGATGCTGCTCAGATATAACAATTGGCTAAGCCAAGGGTGGAAATCATATGATCCTCCAGGTATCATTGAATTGCAACTTCCAGCATTCCTCACAACTGACTATACTGTCTAGCGCTAATGGGGCTCCAGTCTAGCAACATCTGGAATGGTGCACGATTCCCAGCCTTGTGCTAAACTGAAACTATCTTGGCCTTTGTTAAAATGAAATTTCTTTCCAAATCCTCTGTTAACCGACATGACTGCTTTTTAATGCAGTTGGAAATGTGTGTGTATGAAATTCTTTTTCTATTTTATATCAAAGAAGGAAAAAATGGAGGAATAAATGGCCAAACTGCAATGGTATAAAGCATTGCAGATAGTAGCTCTGGGATAACATAGTTTGATGGTTCTTCACAGATGGTATTTAACATCAGTTAGACATAACTGTATTAATTCTAAATCAAATAGATTATGCTGGCATATGGATGTGATGTTCTTGGCACTTGTATAATACTTGTAGTAGTTTCGTCCATAGCTTAAAGGTTTCTGGATGGAAGTTTTTGAAAAAGTAAGTTTAACTACCATGCAAATGTTGCCAGCATCACCTATAATTGCTTTTTTCTCATTGTATATCAATGAAAATTCACAGGTACAGCATAAAACATTAATTAGTTTTAAGAGTGCAGCAGCACATTTAGAAATTGCCACAAACTGGAATGAAGTTCCTAATCTTTCTTTGGACAATTGAAGCAGCAATTTATCACACTTTATTCTAATGATGAGATTGACAGCTCAGTCAAAACTTATGAATGGCATATAAATTACTGAAAGTTTCTATAGTGTTTGGTCTTCCTGTATTGAATATGGCAGAGATCCTGCATCAGACACATGGCTAGAATGCTATGACTGTGCTCCATCTCCTGGCCTGATCCCTCAAACCCACCTTAAAATCTAGGCATCTATACTGAGGAATAGAGTTCTGCAACACTGGTAAGCAGGGCACTGAAGGATGATGTGTCCAGCTCCCTCCTCCCACCTAGTGGCAGTGTGACAACCAAAAGCAGGAACCCCCAAAAGGTCCTGTCACAACTCCTCATTTAAAAAAGGCTCACTGACAGGAAGATGCTGGACATGTCATCTTTGAGCACTCTACTCACCAGCACCACAGAACTCTATCTCAGTTTGGCTACCTGGATTTTAAGGTGGGTTTAGGGGGCAGAAGTGGTTGTAGCAATGCTAACATGATCGTAAATGTGAATACCAAACAGTTGAGGGGTTGAAAATCTAGCTTATGACATCATATCGGCTTAATAGGATACCCGCCTATGTCAATAACAGCTCTGGTATTATTTGTCCTCCAAAGCCACATATTCTCTTGCTGTGTTCTCTTCTTAATTCTGCATGAATGTATAGACTGTAATTTCTTTCTTTTTATTTTCTTTTTGAATCTCAATGTACTGACGAAGGTTTTCATTACTGTTATTACTCAGTTTTTAAATGTAATGTTATGCATATTTTACTATTATTGTGTTATCAAAAGTGACTCATTTTTCAATGTTCCACTGTTTTGACAGATCTAAATTATATCCATGTACTGTACTGCACTTTCAACCCCTAGTCAGATCTTTCAACCAAGTGCTGCCTTTCCCCCCTCTAAATCAACTCAGTGTGCTGTTGTTGTTTTCTCTCAGTCTACTGGGCCACTATTTTTTTCTGTCTCAGTCAACTTGGCACCATCTAGTGTTCAGTCTTACATTTGCAAACTTTAAAAAACCTGGGTTTTGCTTTTCAACCATTTCCACTTTTTGACAGTGACCTGGACCCTAACATGTTGAATAAGTGGGGGATGCCTGTATTAATTTTTTTAAAATATATAATAGCTGTGGCAAGTTGGCTCTTACAGAAACCAGGATCAGTTTTGTTTCACTGAAAATAATCCAGCCTAGATGAACCACAAATATATTATTGTGGCATGAGTTAATTGAAGTTCACTGATTAAGATTCTGTTGCTCAGTTGAGATTAAAGACTCTTTTTAAGCACACACATATATTTCAATGATTTTGGACGCTTTTAAAAAAATATGAGGATGCTCATCAGTCAATGAAATGAATAAATGTAAGTCACAACTATGTCTAATTGATTTCAGTAAAAATACTCTGAACATGATCAAGTCTGAATCCAGCTCAATAGATCCAGCTATACTATTTCCTAATGTAATTTGAAAGGCAAATTTGGGTAAATGTGTAGAATGATACTGAAATAGTAAAAATGATGAACCCCCTTGCATGTGGTAAAGTTCAGACAGCTTGGTGGGTAACAATGACAAGATTTTTGAATCATAAATGTAAAGCCTACAAAGGAACTGTAGTTTATATTGTGAAGAATAGATACAGACTGCTGCCAACATTTTATAAAAGTAGACTAAACTTATTCTATAATAAAATTCATTTATTTAATAAATACACTGTTTTGCTCCCCCATGGAACACAAAGCAACTCACACCATACATTAAAACAATAAATCTAAAAACAATCTGGAATGCAATCCTCTTAAATAAAACATTAGTTGAAAACAATTAAAAGCACAGTAAAACCTAACCATTGCACTATCCCAACCAGATTAAAAAAATGAAGGGCTGTTTAAATAGGAAGGTCTTGGCCTGCTGGTGGAACAAGCACAGGGAGGGGGCCAACTCAGCCTCCCTTGGCAGAAAGTTCCATAGCCTGGGAGCAGCCACTGAGAAGACTCTCTCCCAGGTGCTCAGCAGCGGCACCTGTGAAGGTGATGGGATGGAGAAAAAGCCCTCCTCTGCAGATCTTAAAAGTTGGGTAGATACAGAGTTCTCACATATATGAGCCTGACAAAAAAAAAATGGATTGCTCCAGAGTAATAGCAATTTGCAGCAGCTGCGACTTGTCTTAACAGTTTTACAGCCCCCATAAACTTCACATGCCCTCTAGCTTCTGGCATCCACAAGTGAATTATTCATGTTTTTAAATCTTCCAATGCCAAATAAAATAAAATAAAATAAAATAAAATAAAATTTAAAACTTTTTCCATGGTGCGCACAAGCGATATTTCATGTTTACAAAATGAGAGAGAGAGAGAGAGAGAGAAAGATAATACAAATTGTTGTTTTCTTGCCTTAGTGCTCACTCGCTAAAGCAAAAGTCCAACATGGTGGCAGCAAGCACTTATAGTGTTAGCAAGCTCCACCCCCTGCCTTCATCTGGCCGGTTTGCACTTCCTCTCGTATGGGAAAGTGATTCAAATTTAATCGCTTGTCCCAATGAGCAGGAATGTGCATTCCCCATGGAGCTTTTTAAAAATTCCAGGAAAAACCGCGAAGGCTCTCCAAGCATAGTTTTTGGAGTATTTTGCTGCCCCACCCCAAATACAATGCATTGATCCCCCTCTCTAGAACAGATGTTGAGGGTGTACTAGGGATATATTCGGATATATGCTGTGTCCAAAGTCCTCACATTCCCCCCGACATGCACGGACCTGACACCCACTGCTGAAAATGGGAGAGAAAATGTAAAGAAAACATATGGAGGAGGAAAAAAGTGGAAACTTCTCTTCATACCTTCTGTAATGATGCAAGCTCAGAAGAGCTTTTTCACTCAGCAAATCATGATTGTTCTGTACATATCATCACTGAAACATGAATCAAGATAGCAAAAATAAAATGGAACTAGAAATAAAAGGATTTAAGGTGTGCAAATATGATATAGATGTTTTTGGAATATATTTATTAAGACATAAATAAGAAAAAAATGGAACATAAGAACAACAACAACAAAAGGAATTTTACAATATAACACATAGAATCATAGAATTGTAGAGTTGGGAGAGACCACAAGGGCCATCCAGTCCAACCCCCTGCCACGCAGAAAATCACAATCAAAGCATCCCTGACAGATGGCCATCCAGCCTCTGTTTAAAGACCTCCAAGGAAGGAGACCCCACCACATTCGGAGGGAGTATGTTCCACTGCTGAACATCTTTTACTGTCAGAAAGTTCCTCTTAATGTTGAGGTGGAATCTCTGTTCCTGGAGCTTGCATCCATTGCTCTGTGTTCTAGTCTCTGGAGCAGCAGAAAACAAGCTTGTATTTGTTTCAATAACCATAAAGTATACGTGTATATACCATTTCCCCCCCAAAATACTGATTGATAAAGCTTCAGTCTCAGTACACTATAAAGCTGAATTAAAATCTGAAAAACTGGGAGCAGGGGGCAAGGGAACAGATCTCAGAGAAAAAGTAATAACACTAATTGTCAAAGAATAGTCATAGAGTTAAACTTATTTCGCCTTGCTGGGAACAGTAGGGTTTTTCATCTCCTATTTTCTATATTCCACCCAGAAAGAAGATCTTGGGAAAGTTATTCTTGGACCACAGTTTCCAGAATCCCTCAGTCAACATGGTTCATGACCATACTGACCAGTAGATTCTGGGTGTTATAGTCCAAAAAATCTCATTTTTCCAAACCCTGGAAAGGAAGCCATTAAACTGAAGAGCTATCAAACTAGCAGGGACTTTTTCATATACTCAAAAGGACAAAAATAAAAAATAATAAAAAGTAACAAACACACTCATTCAGTTTGACTTCCTCCCCTTCTAGAGTTGTTCTCAATTTTGTTTTACAACTCCATTCATTTGATTCTTAATGTTTTTCTGCTTCTTTCATATGCTACTCATCACTTTTGTTGTCTATGTACAATATTTACATATCTTTCTTTCTCCATCAGTTCATATGTACCTTGACTTTTAATTCATATAGATTTTATGGTCACTCAGTTAAAGATGGGGAAAGGTGATACCTGAACATTTCAGTTTAAACTCCAGTGTGAATTATTGTTATGATTCATCAAGTTTAGAAAGGAAGTGACTAATTCCACAGTGAATTTCTTTCCAAGAATTAAAGCACTTAAATAAATTATCCCAATTGTAAAAATGTTCAGCTGTTGGCAAACAAAATGAGATTAATAAATGCACATTTTTTTAAAAAAAAAATCTGGTGAAATGAATTATGAAGCATTTGCCATTCAAAGATTGCACTGTTTTTTTCCTGAATAAAAAAGTCAGGATTATGTCTCTATTTATATTCCAGACTGATATGAATGAATGTAAGTCACAACTATTTCAGACAAGCAGCACTTGCTGAAATCTGCTCTTCTCACAAACATAAAATGTACAGGAACCATCTACAGTTTTTACTTTGGCACCCTATGAACTAAGATACAGCATTTAGAAGAGATTCTAAATGCAAATAAAACCAAACACAAAACACAGCAGCAGCAGCAATAACAAATCTGTTAAAACAATATACTTTTTCCTCTGTATAGTTTAAGTTGGCATTACCATGGATCGGTTAAATCATGCTGAAGCTCCTTGGCACAGTTCAGGGGCCTTTACATGTTTTAATCTCTCTCTCACTATTCATTTTAACCAGGTTGTCATGGGGGTTTGCTGCCCTGCACACACTGTTGAGAAACCTAGTGGTTAGGCCCAACTTCAATTGACCTACTGAATCAATTTTAACATACTTAATTTCTACTGGTTCAATGGGACTATTCTAGTGGGAACAAAAAAATAGGATTTAGGCCATTATCTTGTTTCTTGAGCTGCCCCATTTCATTTTCAAATTAAAAGCCACTAAACCACCTGAGCTCCTTATCAGACAGAATGATAATGCAATATTTTCACAATTTAAGCTTGCAGACATGAGCCCGGATATTCAGATCATGGATCAGGCACAAGTCCATCAAATCTGTCTTACACCAGTATGGGGGCAGGGGGAGGAAATGTATGCACCCCTCTGTGTGTGTGTGTTTGCAGACTTTTGTTGCTCATCATAGTGATGTGATTGTGTATAGCATTCTGGGTTATATATATATTTTTTTTTAAAAAAAAAACCTTTTGTCCAACTGTTTTTTAAAATCCTCCCTCAATGTCACATTGAGAATACACCTTCTATTTACAAGTCTTTCTATAATGCTTCCTGACTTGAATGGTGCCAATTGTTTCGGCAACAAAAATGACTAACTTAAAATAACAGGTAGGAAACACAACAAGAACAAGTTAAGAACATGTAACATTCCTTTTAAAGTAAGTGGATTGAACTTTATGTGTAATACAGCTCTTATTAGTTAGATGCAACCATATTTGACCTCTTTCTTTCTTTCTTTCTTTCTTTCTTTCTTTCTTTCTTTCTTTCTTTCTTTCTTTCTCTAGATTGCCCTCTATGGTTCTTCCCTCATCCCAGCATTATAGAACACTTTCCTACTTCCACTAG
Source organism: Gambelia wislizenii (assembly GCA_030847615.1). NCBI lineage: Eukaryota > Metazoa > Chordata > Lepidosauria > Squamata > Crotaphytidae > Gambelia > Gambelia wislizenii. Next base: position 45,913,734 of record JAUMIR010000001.1, on the reverse strand, counting down.
CTTAAAAAGAAAAGCCTTATGTCTCTGTTACAACACTGATGCTGGTCTAACATCTGAAGATGTCACTGACAATCTGGAATCTGAAATATCATATTTCAAGAAAATGTGTAAAGCCTCCTGGATTTAAAATGAGTTGTTATTGGACTTGTTTTGCTATGGTTACTGCTTTTCTTCTTAGTTATCATTCAATACTTGAGTTCAGGCCAGCTCTTCAAAATACAAACATTCTGAGCTGACCTCTTCTTTTGGTGCTGCTAAAGAAGCAGCTGACTTTGTAGCTGGATAGATTCCCTATCCCGATTCCTCCTCACTCTCAATGCATACACATTCAGGAGAAGATGGCAAAAAGATACTGTACCTCTCTTCTCTGTGATGGTGGATAATCTCATCTGAACTCACCTCATTTGCATTTTTAGATATAATGATCCTTTGAAAGTAGCCAAAGGTGCATTCCCTTCCTCCTCATAAGAATATAAAAAGGAAATTTGCATGAGTGGTAACTCTACAGATCGTAGACAAAATCCTACATTGTCTCGGTGTACCATAAATATCTGGTGATGGATTTACACTCTCTCTCTGGCTTTTCTTCCCAAATGAAGATTCAGGAAGGACTCATCCCACGCTTTCTGTAAGCGCGCTGATGACTAAAAAGGCCAATCCGAGATAAACAAGTCCTGTTGCAGAAAGCACAGCAGAAGTTGCTATACTGAATACTGCTGTAGTGCAAATCATCATCATCATCATCAATCTTTATTTATAGCCTGCTTTTTTTCTCCCCCAAGGCTGGGACCCAAAGCGGCTCAGTTTTAAAAACACACAATTAGAACATACAAAAAGTGCATGTTAAAACAGAATTAAACTAATAACATCATTAAAACAACATCAAAATATTTAAAAGAATAAAATATACTTAAAAGTATTTAAAACTTTTAAAAAAAGTTTTTAAAAGATAAAAAGCTTTTAAAAACAGTCTAGCAAAATCACACAGCACCCCCCAGCCTGTTCTTTTAAGAGCCTGCCTGAATAAAAAGGTTTTGGCCTGCCGCTGGAAGGACAATAGGAAGGGGGGCAGTCTGGCCTCCCTGGGGAGGAAGATCCAGTGTCTAGGGGCAGCCACCAAAAAGGCCCTCTCTCGTGTCCCCACCGACCATACTTGAGGTGGGACTGAGCTACCACACGTTGGAAACTGCTTAATGCAGTGTAGATGTGTAAACTGCTATTGCTTAAAACAATTTGTAAGCTGCTCTGATAGTCTTGTGGCTGAAGAGCAGGGTATAAATAACTAATAAATTAAAAAGGGGGCCTCTCCTGATTATCTCAGGACCCAAACTGCTTCAAGGGTGGGAGGGGTGCAGCAGGAGCAACTCTCCAAGGCCCTGCAAAGTTCTAATGAAGGGACCCATTTGCATTTGCTGTGTCTCAGGTAAAGAGAGTGCATAAATATAATAAATAGACAGAGATATTTCATTCAGCACAGTATGAAAAGCTTCTCTTACTTTATGATGCTTCAGTGTGATAAAGTGGTGCAGCCCTTCCCTGTTGCATCAAATGTCAGAAAGATGGCTTAACAGCTTTTTGGAATGTGTGTTCTGGTCTCCCAATTTTTCTCTGCCCTCAAATGCACTCAAACAAAATGTTACATCTTCATAATACAACTCTTTCCTATGGATTGCTAAAGACATAAGCTCAAAAGGTTACTGATGGAAGGCCGTGTAATGTTCAGACTGCCAGAGCACATAAGCAACAAGCTTTTGTAATTTAATTCTTCCTCCTATTTATAACAATGTTTTGGTGAATGTTCAGTTTCCCTTTGTCCCTAAGGTATGGCATTTTATTAAGGCACACTCAATTTTAGCTTAATTTCAAGACTGGTAGTTGCTCAATAACTGATGCTAAGTGATAGAAATGCCAGTTGTCTTTGCTATTGAAACCACAAATATCCTCACATGAGTATCACATGATAACAAGAATTAGTTACCTCTTTTTGATTTTTCATTATGACAAGGAGAAATAAAACAAAATACAGAGGGAAAATTATTTGTGCTTATACACATGATGACACATTTATTCTGTAAAATATATTGGCAGGAATCCTGTTGGAGACTTATACCTTCCTCTGTGGACTTAACATACATGGGAATTAGAACTGTGCAGATGTGTAGAGGGCTGCTGTTATGTTACTATGTAGCAGAGCCAGCAAAGTGTGCAAGGCACATTGGTGCCTGATGCACAATGGAACTGATGCACAATGCAATCAAAGTGCACAAAATGCACATTTCATTGATTCTGATGCACAGTGAGCACCCTTTCTAGTATCCCATTACACATCTTCGCAGTTCAGTAAAGGGGTTTCTTAGCACCTCTGCTACATGGCAATATATATATAAAGTTATGTAATGTAACACATTGTATAGGATTCAAGAAATTAGTTCTAAAAGTCTTTCTTTTTGTGTGGACATTTTGTTTCCCTAAGATAGAGGTGAGGAGCTTCTAGTCCCCGGGTAAGATGCAGCGCATGCAGCTTCCCCATCTGACCCACAAGGTTCTACTACTGTTATCACCAATCACTTCTTGGAGATAAGCCCAGAAGTCTGCAGAATGGAACTGAGCTCTAATTCAGAGTCTGGATCAAGCAGGGCTGAGCAGCCCACAAAGCTTTCACAGGAGAGCCAGTATGTTGTACCTATCCAAGTTCCCATTGCTCTTTACTGGGGGAGAGAAAAGCAGCATTTTATGTTACTTGGTTATAAGGAACATATAACTCCCTTCTCTCAGTCCCACCATCATCTCAGGTACAGTTGGTGGGGACATGAGAGAGGGCCTTTTCAGTGGCTCCCCCAAGACTCTGGAACTCCCTCCTCAGGGAGGCCAGACTGGCCCCCTCCCTGCTGTCCTTCTGGTAGCAGGGCAAAATCTTTTTATTCAGGCAAGCTTTTAAGACAGACAGTTTCTAAACAACAGACTAGGAGTGCTGTATGGTTTTACTGAATTGTTTTTAAAAGCTTTTAATCTTTTTTTTAACATTTCTAATACTTTAAAGTATATTTTATTTTTTTAAATATTTTGATATTGTTTTAATAATGTAATTAGCTTAATTCTGTTTTAATGTACACTTTTTGTATGTTTTGATTGTGTTTTTTTAAAAGTGTGAGCCACTTTGGGCCCCAGCCTTGTGGGAAAATGGGTTGTATAATAATAATAATAATAATAATAATAATACTTATTGCAACAGCTCCACTGGTTGCCGGTCTGTTTCCAGGCACCATTCAAAGTTCTGGCTTCGACCTACAAAGTCCTTATACAGCTTGAATCCAGACTATCTGAAAGTCAGTATCTCCTTATACAAGCTTGCCCAAGTCTTAGGACATTATCAGACTAGCATCTAAAAACACTGCAATTCCACGAATGACAATAGTGGGAACACTGTGGCATTATAACACTTATTGTTGCACATAGCTGTAATCACACGAAAGAAATGCCACAGAATTATTGCATGGTGACCACGAGTACTCCAAGAACGGGAATTTACTTCCACAGTTCAGCATGGGCGAGATTTTGCTGGTCTCGCAAGAAGACACGAGTATGCTTAAAACTAAAAAAAACAAACCTTAATTAACAAAATAAATGAACACATAAGAACTGAAACAAACAAACCCAAAAAATGTGCAAGCTAAAGGGAACAGTCCATAAAAAGTGTGTCCTGTGCTTCATTTTCACGTTCTCACTTGGAAATTTTTCCACTGAGAACCACCCATTCAAGTTGTAATCTTGTGATTACAATGGGATGTGGTTTTGCACAAAGTCAATAGCGTGAAAAGAACACGCCTGACAATCTATTCATGGCTTGGCCCGTGAATGAGAACAAATGCCTTTTCCATGGCTGCAGCATGCAGCAATAACGCGAGGATGACGTCATGCGATAGCAGGGCCCATTCGTGCTACCCTGACATCGTAATACCACAATTTTCGCCACATCTGATAATGTCCTTACAAGCTTCAGGGTGGGCTTTCGCTCTGTCCCACCACTCTCCCAAGCCTCACTGGTGATGACACAGGTGACAGGGCCTTCTTGGTGGCTGCTCCTAGGCTTTGAAACTCTTTCCTGAGGGAAGTTTGATCAGTCTGCTTTCTATGGTCTTTTCCCCAACAGGCAAAATCCTTCCTGTTCAAACAGCCTTGCCTGACCAGGGTGGAGTGAATAGGTGCCATTGGGTGTCCTATTTTTGGTTCTATGCAAAACACTCCTTTACAAGTTTAAAAACAGACCACCCACAACACACTATGGTAAGGTGCTGCCCCCCCCCCGCAAGCATGTAAAAATGTTCCTCATTGGGGACCCGATCCCAACTTACCTACATTTTGTTTGTTTGTTGTAAACTAGCAATATTACCCTCCTGTTACCTGTTTGTCTATACAGTGAAAATACTCCTTATAGAATTCAAGGATAATACATTTTGTCCCAATGGGGTCCCACATCTTTTCACTGTATTCAGAAAGAAGGGGAGGGGCAAAAACTCCAAATACTCTGCAGGAAAAGCCTTTGTGGTTTTCCGCATTAAAAAAAAAAACTCCAAAGGAAATGCAGATTCCCACCTGTTAGGACAACAGATTCACTTTGCTGTGCATTCCTGATAACAGCGTAAGTGGAAAGCTGATTGGTCAGACATGCACGGGGGGAGAAGCTTGCTGGCAAGGCAAGCGCCTGGAACTGCCATGTTGGATTGTGCACTGAGGTGACAAAATGGCCTCTTTTCTGTTCGTTTAAGCAGAAGATCGCACTTCCGCACCTTGGAGATGCTTTAAAAAATAATGTTTGACAACGGCAACTGGTGGGAATAAAAATGTGAGTAATTCACTAGCACCCACCATCTTGATTCACAGACATGCCCATTTGAACAACAAATGGGTATAGCTTTGCATGCCTGCCATCTTGAAAAAAAAAACAGAGACAAATGAAAGCTGCTACGAATTGGCCTTAGTGTATGTCAATTCACATTTTATTGCCTCGTATAGAAGAGCCCCTTGAAAAGTAATTTATGATGTGTAGCAACCGTAGCAGTAACACATTTATGATGTGTAGCAACTGTAGCAGTAACACATCCAGAGAAGGGCGACTAAAATGGTGGAAGGTCTGTAACGATGCCTTATGAGGAGAGACTTAGGGAGCTGGGTATGTTTAGCCTGGAAAAAAGATGGTTAAGAGGGGATATGATAGCCCTGTTTAAGTATTTGAAGGGGTGTCACGTTGAGGATGGAGCAAGTTTGTTTTCTGCTGCTCCAGAGACTGGAACACGGAGCAATGGATGCAAGCTCCAGAAATAGAGATTCCACCTCAACATTAGGAGGAACTTTTTGACAGTAAGAGCTGTTCGGCGGTGGAACACACTCCCTCGGAGCGTGGTGGGGTCTCCTTCCTTGGAGGTCTTTAAACAGAGGCTGGATGGCCATCTGTCAGGGATGCTTTGATTGTGATTTCCTGCGTGGCAGGGGGTTGGACTGGATGGCCCTCGTGGTCTATTCCAACTCTGCAATTCTATGATTCTATGATTCTACTACCAAGCTCTACAATTAGATGTGTTTATAGTTAGTTTTTTGGCAACTGTTGGCTGCGGTGGTGATGGGTAGGTTTGCAGAACCTCCATGTCCAGTGGCAGTTTACCCCTGTACCCCAGGGGGCAAAGGATGAGCATCTTCAGACTGCCTTGGTGATGCACAGCTGTGGGATAGTGGATGCTGTGTTAATCTCATTCCATAATATAAATTCTGTGTGTGTTCATATGTTTGTGGAGCCGAAATGCTCTAAAGGCACCAGATCCTGTCTGATCTGAGAAGCGAAGCAGGGTTGGCCCTGGTTGGTACTTGGATGGGAGACTGCCAACAAATACCAGGTGCTGTAGGCTCTGTTAAGAGGAAGGGATGGTAAAACCACCTCTGAGAATTCCTTCCCTAAGAAAACCCTTGGAAAATCATGGGGCTGCCATAAGTTGACAGGTGACTTGAAGGCACACAAACAAACACAGACATGCACATGCACACACACACAAGATCTGACCTTGGTCCCATTTCCCCAAATGCTGCAAGCTAGAACTTCCAGAGCATGGGAAAAGGTGCCTTTTTGGACTGTCACTCCCAGAATCCCCACCCAGGGATTCTGGGAGTGGCAGTCCAAAAAAAAAAAAAAGAACCTTTCTAAAGTCCAGAAGGACTGCCAAGGAATCCCAGGTGCTGTAGGCAATATTTCAGAGGAAGGAATGGGCAAAATCATCTCTGAGGATTCCTGGTCTAAGAAAATCTTGTGAAATTCATGAGGTTGCCTTAAGTTGGCAGGCAACTTGGAGAAAAACATACATACATGCATGTGAGTTTTCCAGCTATATATCTTGGCTTTACTACCAAAAGATCAATAGTTACAATGATGCCACTTGGAATAAAAGCAACAACTCCTCAAAATGTCACTTTGCAGAAATGGATGCATTAGGACACACCAGGAGATCAAAATGGATGGGATTTGATTGTGAATGTTACAATGGTCTCGTCTATATGCGGGGGGAAATCCATAAAGGGAATGAAAAATCCAAAAAGTCAGCTGTTTGCAAACATATGAACTACCTAGACAGTTTTTTATTCCCCTCTAGACTCCACACGGCCCCCTAGCCCAGCTGGCTGCAGGCAACAATCTAACCAGTGGTTTTAAATCTCCTGCCACCTTTTGGTTGTTGTTGTTATTTAAAAAGGTGCCATGATTACAGACAGCCATAATCGTGTAGTTACACTAAAAAATAAAAATGAAAAAAGTTAAAATTAGCCATTTCATGGACCTACATTGCTCTCGTGCAGCCAGGAATCCACTGCTGATTCTCCTCCTTTCTAGCCCTTCCCCCTCTGCTCAGCTGGCCAATCAAATTGCACTGCCCATTTGTATGTGTGCAGACAGATGAACGAGCGTTCAGAAGCTGTACGGATTTATGCAGCCAATCAGGAGGAAGCCCCGGATCCGCCGCTCCTGGACTTTGAGGTGAGTTTTGCCACACACACACCCCTCTGAATGACATGTATTTATTCGAACGGTGGTCTGTACAGATCACACCGATCTTTCAAATAAATACGTGTCATTTTTCATCATGTAGACAAGACCAATGTTATTATACCAGGTTTAATAGAGGTTTTATTTATTTTTTCCTTTCATTTTAAGAGGATGTCTCCAGCGATACTGTGCTTTGCCAAACAAACATCTTTTTAACTGGATGAACCTTTTAAGCTGGAAACGTGGGAGATGATTGGGACAAAGTGAGATAATCAGATTTTAGGAGGGGAGAGAAACTGGATGGCTAGAAGACAGAATTACTGTATTTTTATAAAACTGCCTTATTCAGAATTATCTCCTCACCTCATGCCAGAAACCATGAGATATACAGTATACTTAAAATAGTGGTGATGCTGAATTCACTCCTAATAATAATAATAATAATTTATTTATATCCCTCTATGAAACGCAATTGGGGCAACTTACAATTAAAATATACATCCCGGACTCCTGCATTTAGTCAGAACTTTAATGATGCTTTACAATGTGCTGAGACTTGTTCCCCCTCCAAATAGGTTCAGCCATCTTCAATGGATCTTTTTTTAATATAAATTTCTTTGACAGCTACTCCTTGGAGTCAAAGGCACTCTGCACATGGTCATTGGGACTTGGGCAAAATGTGTTGAACAAACATACTGACAGAGATCTTGATCAGGCTGGTAGCTGTTCAAGGGTCCTTTCACACTCCACAATTGGCCTGCATGTTGGACTAGGATTCTGTGAGACCAGAGTCTGTATCTCTACTCAGCCATGGAAACCACATGAGTGACTGGTCAAGACACACTCTCTCAACCTACGAGAAAGGCAATTGCAAAGCTCCTCTGAATGAATCTTGGCAGGAAAACCCTATGACAGGGTTGCTATAAGCTGGATTCAACTTGAAGGCACATAACAGCAGGATCATTGCATGGAACTGAGCTGTGTTTTCTAGGCTAGATAACTGTCTTACTCCTGAGTAAATGTGCATAGAATTGAACTGGGATTTGTGTTCTTTGTAAGAAAATGACCACATTGGTAAGATTTATATCTGGTTCTGCTCATTTTGCCCTTAGCCCAGTATACCACTAGAATGTAGCTCCCAAGACACTTCCCATCTTGGAATTCAAAACAGGTTCCACATCCCTACTCTTCCCAAGAAAGAATTACTGGAGTCCAAAGAGATATATAAGTCAACATAACTTTTTAAGAAAGTTATGGCTTTGGTAAGCCTATTAGCCAGGCTACACATCGCTGCCTGGAGGGATTATAGTGTTAAGCGTAGTTACAGATATAACCGATATGGGGAAATATGGAAAGTTCAAGGCCCCCTCCAAGGTCTTTGACCATCTCAGATTTAATGGTAGCAAAGAGAAAAGAGTGGAAGATTCTCTATTGTGACACTGTCCTTGTGGAACACTTTCTCTTACCCTGTACACTCCATGCTCTACATCTGTTTAGAATATTTATAAAGACTTCTCTATTTCAGATGATCTATTGGTAGGCTGATTCAGTGTTTCAGTATTGTGGTGTTTTGCTGACTATATTTATTCATTATTTTAGTGATTAATTTTATTCACAACTTTTAAAGAATTTTATTTATTGTGTGACTTTTAAAACACTTTAAACAGCTGTGGGCCCTTCTAGGAATTCCTTCAATGGCTGAAAACAAGCACACGAACAGCCTAAAATTTATTGTTAATCCTAATCATAGTAGAGCCACTGAATCAATTGGATTTACCTATGTGTTGGCTCACCATTTCAACACTTGATTGGATGTCTACTCTAGCTGAATACTCAACAGGAATCCAACTAATGTCTGCTTAGCCTGAACTGTTCAATGGTATAAAATATTATTCTGAGCTATGTTTCTTCTTTTCATAGTTCCACTCAATTCCTCCATATCAAATAATGATTTTAGACTGTAATCTTAACTAATGTCACTTGGGGGTGCTAATAGCAGTCAAAACAGGCTCACAGGGATCAAGAAATCATATAATTGTTGGATTTATTGGATGGCAGTGCTAAAATATGTCAAAGTGATGACAAATGCTGCAAATCTCTGTCAAAAAGCCGGGTGCTAGTTATGTTCCAGCCTTGATATGCTTTGCATAGGTTTGCATAGGAGGGAGAGCAATGTTGCTCTATCTCTGATTAATATTTCTTTTAAAAAAATGTGCCACATAGGACATTATCAGGCCAGTGTGTAAAAACACTGTACTTCCGTGATTGAGGAAAGCGGAAACATAGTGGCACGATTACAGTAATTATCTCATGTCACCATAATCACACAATACTACCACCATGGAATTTTTTAAAATTTATTTGTTTATTTATTTATTTATACCCTGCTCTTCAGCCACAAGGCTATCAGAGTGGCTTAAAAATTGTTTTAAGCAATAGCTATTTACACATCTACACTGCATTAAGCAGTTTCCAATGTGTGTTAGCTAATTGCCCCCACAAGCTGGGTACTCAATTTACCAACCTAAGAAAGGATGGAAGGCTGAGTGAACCTTGGAGCCAGCTGGAATCGAACTTGCAACGTGGTGACTTGCAGGACTGGCATTTAACCACTGCGCCACCAGGGCTCCTATTGCACAGCCACCACTAGTGTCATGCCCTGTGAGCCTGATGAGGCTATAGAGTCAGAGGAGGAGGAGGACACGGCAGGGAACAGCCTAGGGACCATGGCACAGGTTTATCAACACCTGTGCCAGCAGGGAACCCTGCCAACCTAGAGGCTCAAGCAGAGGAATAGCCTGGTCTGAGTGGGATGGCATCAGTTCCAGAAGAGAGTCATGCCCACTCAGATAGGGACGAAGAAGAGGAGAGGGACTTACCTCCACCATCGTATACCCAGAAGTGAGATCAAAAGATAATTTATGAGAAGAACAACTAGCGATATAAGAACAGGATATTAGCTTGTGCTATAGTAATACTTGTCATCACATTGCCTTCTAATGACAGAGTATTAATGCCTCCTGCTGGCTGGCGCATGCACCTTTAAGATAATTTTTCTCTTATGCAATTTTGCATGGGCGAGATAGATGAGACTTCAGTGGGGTGGGAAAGAAAGGTCTTAAAACCTGGCTTTCTGTTGGAAGGAAAAGAAATCCAGAGGAAAAGAAGTGGGGCAGAAAAGAAAGGGTTATTTAAAGCCTTGTTTTCTATTGGAAGGAAAAGAAGTTCAGAGGGAAAGCAGTGGGGTGGGAAAGAAAGGGCTTAAAGCATTGGTTTCTATTGGGAGGGAAAGAAGTCCAGAGGAAAAGAAGTGGGGTGGGAAAGAAAGGGCTTAAAGGATTGCTTTCTATTGGAAGAAAAAGAACTCCAGAGGGGGAGAAGAGGACCACCCATTCACACTGGAATTGCATGAATGAATAGGACATAATTATTGCATGCTCATCAATATTGCGAAAAGACTGATATTGAGAGCTATTGTTGGGTTTTGCCTTTCAGTGAAAAATGACACCTAATTAACGGGTGGAGCATGGACAGAGCATGGGAGGATAACGATGCCATGTGATAACAGAAACCCATTCATGCTATTATCCCATTGTAATCACACTGTTGATCCGCCCTGGCTTCACATCGTGAGGCATGGAGATGCACTATCCACAATGCTGCAGCTTTGATTGAGAACTCACGCCGAACAAGTCTGGAAGACAAATGACAACGCAGAAAGAATCACAACCTGGAAACATCCTTGGAAACATCACCCAAGGAGACCCTCTGCTGTGCTTTCTGCAACTGGATTTGTTTATCTCGGATTGGGCTTTTCAGTCATCAGTACGCTTGCAGGAAGCACAGGATGAGTCCTTCCTGAATCTTCATTTGCAAAGAAAAGCCAGAGAAATTTCAGCCTTGTGTGATAATGTCCATAGCGGGAATACAGCTGGCTACTTGTTATTGTTCACTTGGACCTTCCTCTCTATGAATACGTACTTTTGGGTACTTTACTTTCTATTCCTATTATCCTGTCTGGAGATATCTGGATCCTTTGCCACAGTGCATTAGTTAGCTCTGACAGGGATGAAAGGATTCACAACCCACAGTGCTGGACTGGTATGTATGTAAGTTGTCTACTATTAGTGGAATAGTCTAAAATTGCCAGGAAGCAGATGAGGGAGGAACAGGGAGTTAAGAAGGAGATTCTCAAATAGGATTTGTATTCAAATAGGTCTGAATGCTTTGTCAATGGAATTCTAATGCCAAATGCTTTTTATTGCTTTGGTTTTTTCCCTCATTAGCCTTCTTTATTCTCTGACCATTAACATTCTAAATATTAATGTTGCTGTGTCTGTCTTCATGTTCATACTATTATTTTCTATATGAAGGCAATATTATGGACAGGCACTATGCATCATTAAACTGATTCATTTATAAAATCTTGAGTGCTTTACCTTCTAACTTGCTTGGTTGAAAAATTCAAATCCAGATCAGACCCCCATGTTTAGAGACATTTCTACTAGATTTGTTGTCAAGTAAATCTGTTTATGACAGATTTTAAGGGTTTGCGATGGGATATACATTCTGTTTAAGATAGCAAAGTTATGGAAGATGGTACTGGGAATTATTCTAGCCACTGAACCCTCCCTACCTCTTCCACCCCCCATGAAAGATAGAAGAATTCTTTCTATCTCCAGTCAGAGATCAGAGATAACAGGAGGGATTCTTTTCTATGAATCTTCACTGTTATCTCTCATCTCTGATCAGCTCCAGAACTCCAGGTTCTACTACCAGGAAGCAGTGACATCCAAGTCTAGGTCTCAGATGGGACCTGGAAGTGCCAGGTGACAGTGGTTCAATTAAACCCCATGAAGGGTTTGCGATGGGATATACATTATTCAGGAGATTATCACACGCAGGTAAAAAGTCTGCAAAAAACCCACGAGGATGATGTTACCATACCATGTGGTATCACACGTGTCATCATCGTCACATGCTGCCTCCATGCAGACTCTGTGCTGCAGCAGAGAATAAACCATCACTTTTGATTGGCAGAAACTTCTGTCAATGAAAAAAGTGTTGGCTTATTCTCCACTGCAGCACAGAGTCTGCACAGAGGCAGCGTGCGAGGATGATGACACATGTAATACTGCGCGGTATGGTGATGTTATCCTCGCAGGCTTTTTGAAGTGTCTGATAATCTCCTCAGTCCCATTTCACTTTCCCAGCTCGATTAACATATTTTTATGGCTACTCAATGCAGTTTATCAGAATCTCATGACCATCTGATGTGAATGGAAGCATATCACTGAGAGTTCAGACACTATGGAGATTTTCAGACTACACTGTTATAGTGTTATTATTCCACTTTAACTGCTTTGGCTTTCTCCTGTGGAATTCTGGGGTTTGTAGTTTAGTGAGGCCTACGATCTCTCTGGCTGAGAGTTGTAAATGCCCCTCCCTAAACTGCAAATCCCAGGATTCAAGAGGAGGCAGCCATAGCAAATAAAGTGGAATGGTAACACTATAACAGTGTTGTCTGAAAATCTCCTATTTAACTGATATAACATGAACTGTGTCAGTAGATATATTGATAGATAGAGAGTAAGTTAGATTTATATTGTGCAACACAGAAAAATCTATGGGGCAAGTTATTATAAACTTCACCATGCAGAAGTGTGAACATTTCTGTCTATCATTATTCTCTGAACAATGCCAAGAAATAACAAACAGGGAGGCTGAAGCTGTGTTACAAAATTGATTTAGTAAACAATGCAAAGCCTGAGATGCCTTCAATGTACTGTGCTCTCTCTTCTATAATTTCCAACAATTATGATTAATGTCTGAAGCTCTGAAATAATTTTCCCTGATGTAGTTGTCAGTTATTTAAAAATAAAACTTCCCATTAACCTCCTGAAGATATAGTACTCTAACTAGAAAGAATAACTATAAATGCCACATTATCCATGCAGAAGATTAGAGTACAAAATGTTTTATCTCTGCCTTAAAAAAAATCACTTTTTCAATATCTCAGGAGCATCTGAGTTTGCCTGTATTTCAAAAAACAGATGGGCTCAGATGCACTCACTAGAAAGCTGGGAGAATGTTGGGATACTTGTGCCAAGTTGTTGCTTGGCTAGCAAAGCTGTTCCACTTTTAGTTCCCATTTGTCTTTGGAGACTGGCATGGAGAGGAATTTCTTGAAACTGAAAATAACAGGACACTGAGGTCTTTTCCAAAGTTTTCAGCTCTTTCGGTTTCAGACAAAAGCATAGAATTTTGACCTCAATGAAGCCTAATGGCTCAGAAACCAAATAAAGGAACCTGTAATTTTTTTTCAAAACCCATCTAGCTGATTAGGAGGCTTGGGAAAGACTTTTCAATACATAATTATACACCTGCACGCACACGTGACCCCAGCACCAAGTGTGTGTGTGAGATCCAGGAAATTGTACTAAAGAACTGAAGCAATGTGGCAACCTTTGGTACTATTAATGATATTAGAAAAGCAGGGATGTTGTTGAGTGTAGCTAGAAAATATTTTTATTCATCATATCCATAGTTCAGGAAAAAGATCAAGCTTCATGACCCCAGCAGCATTGGTAAACTTGATTCTGCGAGAAGAGATGCTTAGCACTGATCATGTCCACTGCCCTGGTCATTTCCTCATTCTAGAGATCAACCAGGGCTTTGATAGGATCACCTGTCAAGGCAGCAGGAAACTCATCTGGATCCATGAGCCTCTGGGGTGCACCATTTTAATGCCTCTCCTCACCTCTGCAGAGATTCTGGGTCCCAGAAAGTCTAAACCCCAACAGGTAGTGATCTGACCACGGCAAAGGAACAATAAACAGTTCCTCCACTTCCAGATCACATTCACCCCACCCACTACAGAAAACAAGGTCAGAGTGTGCCCAGCAGCACAAGTAGGGCCAGATGCCACTTGGGACAGACCCATGGTTGTTGCCATGGCAGACATGAAGTCCTAAACTGCTGCCAATAGGGCAGTTTCTACATGAATATTGAAATCTCTCAGCACTACAAGATGGAGGAGTCCAACATGAATCCCAAGACCATCCTACTAGCTCAGGAAGGGTAGACTGTTGAGCACCATTGGATGGTACATGAACAGAATCCCTAATCTGTTCCAGCCAGCCAGCCAGCTTTAGGTAAACACACTCACACTCAGAAAATTACAGGATAGGGTACTTTGTCAGGGAGGTAGAATTTTGATAGACTGTTGCAACTCCACCTCCCTGCGCCCCCCCCCACAAGTCTTGCTTCTTACTGAACAGAGAGCTCTGATGGATAAAGCTAAGAGAAATTCACCCTCCCACCTCTTCCAGCAAGGTTTCTGTGACACATACCAGGGACACATGTTCATCCAAGAGTAAGTCCTGAATGGCACCTGTCTTCTCATTCACTGACCTGGCCTTCACCAGAAGCATTTACAGCACAGGAGTTCTGTTACCAAGACTATCAAGGTTATTTAAACTGGAGAACTGTTTAGGATCCACTACCACTCTATTCCTGTCCCTTTGATTAAGGTGTAACTTTCTGTATCTCCCTCTGCCCTGTACAACTGTAATGGCTGCCACCTCAGATCTAGTATCTCTTTTCCTCTTTTCAGAATACATCCTTCCTATGGTAGACTGGCTTCACATTTACAGATGAAAATGCTGTAATGGCGAACCCCATCAGTAGTGGACCCAGCCCCACTGGACTCCTGTTTTTATCTGCCAGCTCCCTCAATGCTACAGCTGGGAATAGTGGAACTGGCTGGCACAGTCTGCTGAGTCACAGCTAGTGGTGGGCCTGAATCTGTGAAGAGGTAGCTTTTGCACACATGCACACATGCATACACGCATGCACACACACACACACACAACTCCACTGGTATACTAGTCTGAATTGGCTTCATCTTGTATGTTGTGCAACCTGGGATGAAAGAATGAGTATTGCTGGATGCTTGGGACGTTGGAGATTTTCAGACAACACTGTTATAGTGTTACTATTCCACTTTATTTGCTATGGCTGCCTCCTCTTGAATCCTGGGATTTGCAGTTTAGGGAGGGGCATTTACAACTTTCAGCCAGAGAGCTCTTAGGCCTCACTAAACTACAAACCCCAGAATTCCACAGGAGGAAGCCAGAGCAGTTAAAGTGGAATAGTAACACTATAACAGTGTAGTCTGAAAATCTCCATAATCACACAATACAGTTATAGTACTATTATTCCACTTTAACTGTTCTGGCTGCCTCCTATGGAATCCTGGGGTTTGCAGTTTAGGGGGTGGCATTTAGCATTCTCTGCCAGAGAGCTCTTGCACCTGACTAAATTACAAACCCCAAAAATCCACAGGAGGCAGCCATAGCAATTAAAGTGGAGTAACAGCACTATAACAGTGTAGCATGATAAAGATTTTGGTCTCAGCTCCTAGAGAAGAACAGAGAGCCGAGACACAACCAGGTCATCTTGTTGTTTAAAAAAAACCCCAACAACCACTGTGGAGTCTCTCCTGGTCTTATAGAAGGTGATGCTATGCCTCATTCAATCCCTGGTGGAGAAAAATGCCTCCACATTTAATGAAAGAGCCAGAAAGCGCAGAGGGTGCATGGATGCCTTACCAAAATTAATAGCCACCAGGACAGAAGTAAAAAGAAATGAGACAGAGAATTACAGTTCCTGCACTAGTTTCTCAGTGTCCTTAGCTAGCAAAGGGCTCTTTCATACTACGCATTTATGGCACTATGATATCACTTGATCTGCCACAGCTGAGTCCTGGAATCTGTAGTGTTGTAAGGTACTAGAGCTCTTTGACGGAGAAGTCAAAATGGCAAACCCCACAATTCCATAGGATTGAAGCATGGTGGTTAGAATGGGATCATAGTGCTATAACTGCATTGTGTGGAGGGGCTCATTACCTTCTCTGTCTCATACATACAGACACAGGCACACACAACTGTCTCATCTCAGGTGTATAAAGGCAAAGGGGATGGCCCTGAAGTTGTTGAGAAGACAGGACCCTTCTCTATGGATGCTTCCAACAAGCTGTGGCCAGAAAGTACCAAAGTACTTTCTCTTCCTTACATACAGCTGCTTCTTCTAAATCAGTAAAGCTGCTTCACATACATGAAGAAGAGATTTAGAATTTCAAACTTCCAAAGATTTTGAAAATAAGATATTAAAAGCACATGGTACAGGTTGAGCAACCCTTATCTAGAAATCTGAAATCCTCTTAACATCCAAAATTGTCCACATGGCTGACATTATTGTTGACAAATTTATTAAACATTTTGTGCATGAAACAAAGTTTATGTACATGGCATCATCAGAAAGCAAAGGTGTCACTATGTGACCCCTGAGTATCCCTTATCTATTAAAATGTTTGTGTATAAAATTATCTTCAGGCATAAATGAATTTCATATTTAGACTTGAGTCCCAGCTCCAGGATATCTCATTATGTATATGCAAATATTCCAAAATCTCAAACACTTCTGGTCCCAAGAATTTTGGATAAGGGATACTCAACCTGTACTGCTTTCATATTTATCAAACCATAAAGCATATGCAAAATTAAAGAAGCTAAGAGAGAGAAAGAGAGGGGGGGGATAGAGAGACTTGGTGGAAAGAGAGAGATAAAATTGCCAAGATATTTTGGATTATTTTCCACTGCCTCTGTTTATGCATTAAACAAGCTATTGCAAGCAGATCTCACATCTGACACAACCATAAAAGTATGGACCTTTGTGGCTGCCTGAAAGTTCAATAAGCTTCACCAAAAAGCATATGTTCTCATGTTCTAGTTACACAATTCAACTTTCTGCTAAGTACCCAAGACAGAATTTGTCTGGCCTCCAAGAAATTTTTGTTTGATTCTGTAAATGAATATTAGGCAGGGTTATTAAAATGGCAATGTTTCTTCATTTGAAAAAGAAACTACTTTTTTTTAAAAAAAAACAACCTATAAACTATATAATTGATACATTTATTTAGAGTACATTTTTTGGTCAGGTGTTTACAACCCATAGAAACTGTGTTTGGGGCTCTTTAGCTTAGGGGGCATGATAGAGGTGTGTCAAATTATGCATTATGTGGAGAAAATGGATAAGGAGTATTGTCTGTCTGTCTGTCTGTCTCTCCTAATATTAGATAAGCTAGGAACACCTAATAAAGCTGAGCAGTACGAAATTCAGAACAGATGAAAGGAAGCATTTCTTTATGCAATCCACAATGAAATGTGTAATTTACTACCACAAGATGTAGTGAAGAGTTACAAACTTTAAAACATGGTTAGATAAATTCATAGAAGATAAGACTATCAGTGGCTACTAGTCATGAAGTGTGTGTGTGTGTGTAAAAGAATGTGCACTTATATGGCTACAGGTCTGGCTCGTATGCTTGCTTCTTTAGTACCACTATATCAGGAGCGACTAAACCAATTTGTGATCCTTTAACTCAGATGGTCTGACTTGCTGGGGATTCAATTTTCTCATTAGTTAGTTCTTGTAGCATTTCATTATAGTGAAATAATAAAGCATTTATAGAGCCAGCATGGTGGAGTGGTTTGAGTTGGGACTATGAATTTGGAGGCCAGGGTTCAAATCCCCACTCAGCCATGGAAACCCACTGGGTGACCTTGGGCAAGTCAGACTCTCTCAGCCTCAGAGAAAGGCACTGCAAATCTCCTCTGAACAAATCTTGCCAAGAAAACCCTGTGATAGGTTCCTTTAGGGTCGCCATCAGTTGGAAAGGCACATAACAACAACAACATCAACAACATTTTTCATGGAAGCTCTGCTCCAGTTTTTAAGATCCCGTGTCCATTTAAAACATTTTCCTGCTCTCAGTTTAAGCTATATCTAGATTAGTAGATTGAGGGTTACAATGGGCTCAAAAGACCATTCTTCATGCTATTTACTCTGGAATATTTAAATAGACAGTGGTGAAGTATGTAGTTCAAAAACTGCACATTAAGGAAATGAAACACTCAAAGAATTCTGAAATTGAACTTCATTAGAAACCTCATCTCAAATAATTAGCTTCTTGATCTTGGCAGATATTTGATAGGCTATTGAGCCACGTATGTGATACGTACCGATGTATGAGGATTTTGTTTGCTCCACACTTGGCAAATCCAACTGATTCTCATGGGATCACAGTGTTGATCCCATGAGAATCTCCAAACTATCTGCACCCATTTCAACATTAGGTTTTAGCGTTTAAAGCAGGGCCTGGAAATTTCTTTTTTATTAACTATTTTTTCTTTAAAAAAACTTACAGTAAAGTACAATTCTGATCTAGTAGATTTTCATAACATCATACATGGTTATTCTTCCATTTTCCCCCCAATGATACATTATAGTAGATTTCTCATCCTGTGAATTTAACAAATATTCATAAATTATAATATTCCTATTTTCTAGTCTATATCTAAACATATTTCTAGAGGTTACTTTTTAATATCTTCTCTTCTTATTGACTTCCAATATTTGGAAACTGCTTAATGCAGTGTAGATGTGTAAATTGCTATTGCTTAAAACAATTTGTAAGCAGCTCTGATAGCCTTGTGGCTGAAGAGCAGGGTATAAATAACTAATAATAAAATAATAAAATAATAAAATAATAATTTAAGGTAAGATAAATGACACCTTACTTGACTTTGGATGAGTAAACAAAATAGAGAAGCCATAAACTGCCAAATTAACAATAAAAGAAATTCATCAGTAATTTGTTTGGATCCTTATAACTTTGTATACCTTCATTCAGATATTTTCAACAAAAAACAAACATTATCCCAAGGAACATTTTCTTGGTCCATAGGTTCTATTTTTTTCCAGTTTAACATTTTTCCCTTTCCCCCATCCTATATGTAAAATTTATTGAAATCAAGTTTACCTATAATATTATTTTTGTTTTTATTTGTTGTTCATTCCAAACTCCCACTTATTTTTACAAAATTCCATTATTGGTTTCCATTCCACTTCTTGATGTTGTGTAGGTTTTTGTCTCAGTTCAAGAGTAAGTTCGTCCATACATGCTATATCTACCACTTCTTCCAGCCAATCGTCTACTGTGAGGATTTATTTTAATTTCCAGCTTTGGGCAATTGTTAATTTAGCCGCTGCTACCAAATACAACATTATTCTCCATTTGGTTCTTTCATCTTCTTTTTTTAGAATGTGTGTCATATTTAGTAAGTAAAGCTCAGGTTTCACGGGGAAATGAATGTGGAAAATTTCTTCAATTGCCCTGTGTATTTTCATCCAGATTTTTTTTAATGAGTTTGCAATTCCACAGGGCCTGGCAATTTCTGAAGGTTGGTTTGTGCTATACTGGACTACCCTAACCCATGGGGTTGGGTCACCAAATTTTGGCAGTGTGGTGGCAGCAAGATAACAGTACATTCTTTTCTAAACAAGCATGTCCTCCAACATTTCACATATGAAAACTTGGATGTCTGTGACCATGCAACATCAAAGTGTAGTAAAAATGGTAAAAGTTGTTAATGAGGAAGAACACACTAAGTCAGCAGTTTGTTTTTGCCTGAATCTCCTGGGAAGGGCAAGATTCTATCCCCTCCTTTCCTTTCCTCTGCCCCCTGTTGGGTTAATTGAGTGCAAACTACTTTTGTACTTTGAACCAACTGAAGTAAGCTGAGGACAAAGAATGAAAGTAGTAGGAGAAAAAAAAACTGGGACATTTTGAAAACAGCTGAAAAAGTGGATGACACTGAAAAAGTGGGATGAAAAGATGGCCAGATGGCCATCTGTTGGGAATGCTTTGATTGTTATTCCTGCATGACAGGAGATTGGACTGGGTGGCCTCTTCCAACTCTATGATTCTATGATTCTACCATAAGAGTCTTCTCATTTTCCAGATAAATATCCTTAAATTCCAACACTTAAGAATGCTTAAGTGGAATGTTGATGGTAACTTTATCTGCTTTAAGCACCATCATGAATTAGGTACTCAGGTGGCTGGAAAGCAGTGGGAGGTGACGCCAGACACAATCCAGATTAGCTGACAAGTGGCAAGAATGTTCGGTCCATAGATTTTCCTGGGTTTTTTTCTGGGCTGTGAGGCCATGTTCTGGAATAGTTTCTTTCTACACAGCCTCACAGCCCGGAAAAAACTCAAGGAAAATCAATGGATGCCGGCCGTGAAAGCCTTTGACTTCACGATGCTCAGTCCCTCAGTTTTAAGGGATTGGTGAGGGGAACCACTCCAGTCTCATCAGGTAGGGAGACTGTTGCACAATATATTGGGAAGGACACCAACAGAATCCCTATCTATCCCTGCCACCTATCTTTAAGTACATCAGGTCCACCTCTTTTCTACACCTAGGCCAGAAGCCAGTCTGAAATAGGTGGAGTAAGGCTGACTCATTTAGAAGAGCCTGTACATGGATTGCTATGCCAGGGAAAACCAATCAATATAACTTTAATCCAGGTTTATGCTCCAACTACAGAGGCAGGAGACAAAGAAAATGAAAGATTAAATGCCGGAGTCCAGGAGGAAATTGATCACACACCAAAATAGAACTTCTTGTTAATCAGAGGTGATTGCAATGCAAAAACAGGAAACAGAGCAGAATCAAAGACTGTAGGAAAATTTGGCCCAGGATCAAAACATGAAGAACAGCTGATTGAATTTTGTGAGGCCAGCTGTTTGTTCATCACAAACACATTCTTCAAGCAACCCAAGAAGCAACTGTATACATGGACATCACCTGATGGTCAATACAGAAATCAATTAGACTATACAATTGGAAGCAGAAAATGGAGAAGCTCTGCTCTCTAAAAACAAGACCAGGAGCAGATTGTTGCACAGATTATGAACTACTAATATCAATAATTAAGAATAAAGCTACAGAACACTAAACCAACCATCATGCTGAAATAAAATCTGAAGAACATCCTTGTAGAATTTAAAGATAATATGAAAAATAGATTTGCACTATTAAGCCTAATTAACCAGGAGCCAGAAGAACTCTGGAGTCAAGCCACTGACATTGTCAGGGAGGAATACAAAAAAGACACCATCTATAGCCAAAAAGAAAGAGGAGCCTCAATGGATGACAGATGAAACTCTTCAAGCAGTTAAGGACGGGCAAGAAACAAAAGTAAAAGGTAGCATACATCTTCAGCTAAATGGGTGGGCTGTGGTGTAGGAGAGAGGGGCATCCTTGAATCATAGATTCATACAGTTGGAAGAGACCACAAGGGCCATCTAGTCCAACCCCCTGCCATGTAGGAATACACAAGCAAAGCATACCTAACAGATGGCCATCCAACCTTTGTTTAAAAACCTCCAAAGAAGGAGACTCCACCACACTCCAAGGCATCATGTTCCACTGTTGACTACCAGAAAGTTTTTCCTAATGTTTAGGTGAAAACTGGAGAATGTTCTTTCAGCAAAACCCTTCCATCCATGGAATGTAAATCCTGGTTGCAACCCAACATTTTCTGAACATGATTTCCAGGGCAGGTGAAATATACAGTATACACATATGGGATTGTTATGTGTGGTACTGTGCATTTGAGAGACCTAAATCTTTCTGACAATGAATGGAAATGCCACATTCTAGCATTATCCAAAACTTATCTACATAACTTCTTTCCAAAATAATATTTCTGGACTGGTGATATGAAAAACTTTCAGTTTTATTTTGGTTGCATTGTCATCCCATTCATTTCTGTATCGGATTGTGAGACTTGTTTGCTTTCTGCAAAGAAATATATGCATATTTTGGTACACTGTTTGCCTAATTTATGCACTTTCCTCATTGACTAAAGCATGTTTGTGCACATTCTTCAAGTATATCCACTTTTAGTTGTGTGTTTTTGAAATGTATGCATAGCCTTGTGTGGATTTTTCTTGGCTGAAATACATCCTTGGATATATATGGATTTCTAAGACAAGATGCACTTCTCAGAAGATGAGAAATTGAATTTTTGTAGGGAAATGTGAATTTTGCCATTTTTCTTCTCTATCCTTATGCAACATAAAAATGCAAACAATTGACTCTTTGTCGACTGCCAAAAACCTATTATGAGGAATAGTATGTTTTGTTGTGACTGCTTGTGTTTTGGATTAATAGGTAACCATATGATCTAGGCATATCAATAGGAAATGGATATCAAGTTTGTAGTGGTACCTTGACTACATTTAATCAAACTAAAAATGAGGCAAGGGACTCAAGTGAAAGGCTTTATGTAACAACAGCTCAAGAGAACATGAAAAACTGACACTGTGTTTTTCATTCCTGTAGTAACAATTTATGAATATACTTGTTTAACTGAGAAAGCCAATGGTGTAAAAACAGAACATTCATTCCAGTAGACTGAATATGCTAGATTTGGTACTGTTTTGTGTTAGAGTGCTTGTCGAGTTAATGGTGCATTGAGAATGTGATAGAAAGGTAATGGAAGAACTTAATGTGTCTAATTTTCTTCTCTCTCTCTCTCTCTTTTTTTTTTTTTTTTGAGGGTCAAAACAGACATTACATTGGTCAAGGAGAATGCCACACAGAGTGGTTTTATAGGTATCCCATCCTGGCCAGACCTACTTTTCATATATATCCCCACTATCACATTATGATTCATCATGCCCTTGATAGAAGCTTCTGGGGAGACCCAAAGCTGGAATTGGCTCTTCTTATCTTGGTTGGTATAGCCCACATTATGACAAGGGTCCTCAGTGTGGTGGCTATGGGCGCTTCTGGATTATTTATTTATTTATTATAAAAGCCCAGGACCTCTAAAGCAATGTGTTTGGCTTGCAGTTGTTCACCATTTTCAGTTTCTGTCCCCAGAATGTCCCAGGACCCATGTGGACAATGTGACATTCTTAGGAAGTGAAGATGGTAGGTGGCTGCAGGTTAGGCATATCATTTTAAACCACACTAGGCCATCCACTAACCTGCACTGGGGTTCTTGAGCAATGTATCTTTAAGCTTCTCCTCTTTTCCATATCATTTCATTTTGTGACTAGCTGAACCAACCATGGAAGCCATTTTGTGAATGGGAAATCCCATAGCAATCATTTTGTGATTATGATACTTTCTCAACATTCCAAGTGTTCCCATTCCTCACAAAAGGATAGGAAGCCTTGCTGCACTGAAGTGAGGAAATGAACATTCACCATGAAATCTCATCTTCAGCATGTTCCCAAAGGCATGTGTAACTTTTGGTTCAGCCATAATTCATTTCACATTAAATCTTCCTCAAGTGATGCAGGAGTTTGGATTGGATGGCCCTCATGCTCTCTTCAAACTCTATGATTCTAATAATTTTTACAAATTCTCAAATTTCTTCATATTCATGATAGGAAAGACAAGATAAAATGTTAAGATTAAAATGTTCCTTCAGGCCCAGGGTTTTGAGTGCCAATATATTAAAAGCCTGTGTTTTAATCCCTTTTTATTCAACCACATTAGTGCTAATTTAGGGTTGCCACCACTTATGGTCTGAAAGTCTCCTATCTTTCTTTGGGTCTAAAAGTCTCTCTATCTTTAACACATGCATGACAGACATGTACAATATAGATGATGATGATGATAATTTTTACCCCACCCGTCTGTTAAAAACAATCGGGGCAGCTTACAACAATTAGTTTCTTTCATGCTGGGAATAACTACCAATTCAATATGCCAGAGCAGATAAGTGAACATTTTGTTTCAGTTCATTTTTTTCTGGGGGGTGGGGTGGGGGAAACAACAAAATTTGCAAATACTATCTTTGGGGTGGAAATACATTTTTTAAAAACTGAATATGAGAGAAAGAGAAATCTAAAGATTTTGCTTTTCATAACTAGAGGTCATTTGATGTTCCAGAAGGGTTATGCTTATGTTCTTCAATCAATGCAACAAGCTGTTTCCAACAGTGGCCAAACAAATGTTTCCAGGAAGCCCACAAGCAGTACATGAAAGCAAAATCCTCTTCATTGTTTGTTCCCAGCATCTGTTATTCAGCAGTATACTAAATAACACTTACAAGAATAAGGACTGTATCCAATTCATGTCACTCTATTGATGGAAAGCTCTGAAATTCAGAGATGGCATGCATCTGCAGAATAGTAAGAGAGGCCAACTTATGGTGATCCCTCCTGCCTCTTGCTGCCCCCTGCATCATCTTCTCTACTATTCAAAAACACACAACAATCCTACAGAACACATTTTGGAAGAGAGTAGTGAGCTACAGGTGGTTAGGAAAATAGCTGGAAATTAAGAATTCCCCGTTAACACCAACTGTACTGGATCAAAGAGCATTGCATCAATGTTGTGTCACCATATTGATACAAGTTAAATTAATACACAGTTTAGTGCATAGTTGGACACCTAAACTATGGCTTTTTTTTTGGAGGCTCCTGGAACTATTTCCTATCTGTCTGATACAGTTTAAATCACTATAGGACTACTTCTGGGCAGTTCTGTTTAAGAGGGGTGATGGTGCTACTCTGTTGCAGCAAAAACAACACAAGAATCTTAAAGCAGAGATGTAAATCTTCATCTATTTCACTTTTAGATGTGAGAAAGAAAAATATCAAAGGTTTTCTAGCTGATAGGTGAAATTACAAGTGTCTTTGCACATTTGAAGCTGGGATTCCACATCAGGAAATGTAGCTATGAGACCTAGCAACAGGCATCCTCAGAGACCTCCAGATGCCCTTGCAGATGATGTCATTGCTCTGCATACAGATCTTTGTACTTTTTAAAAACTTTTACATGTTCTAAATATTTTTTTTTAAAAATGTGATGATTTTAATTGTAAATTGTATATGGTTTTTAACTGATGTTTTTGTAAGCCACTTTAGGTCCCACTCTGGGAAAAAGGTGGCATATAAAATAAATAAATAAATAAATAAAATAAGTCGACCATATGCCCATCGCAAGTCAAACATATGCCATCGTAATTCACCAGTAGGAAGTGAGCTTTTTTGTTTTGCATTTTGGGATATCTTTTTGCAAATGTTTTATTGCAAAACAATGTTTTTCACCAGCAAACACTGACCAGAATCCTGCATTAGGAGAAGGTGTTATGACAACTTATGACAATTGTACTTCGGTCTTTTGATCCCCCCAAACTTACCTTTGAAGCCATGATTTCTGAGGAACTGGAAAGTGGGGCACTATGCAATGACATGTCCAGCCCTCTCCCTAAAGTAAGGTACAATGTGATGAACACTTGCACTTATCACATCATCTGCCACTGCCAGGAGAGAGCTGGGGAAATCATAGCTAAGCACCATTCTCTCTAGTGCCTAAGAAATCCTTATGTTGTATGTGGGAATGAGGGGGACTGTCTGGATTCAAAAGTCCTGAGTGGTACTTTCAGTTGATACAATTGTGCAATGATAGTAAACAAGAATTCAGGTCATTATGATGCTGTATGTCCCACCTGGTGTGTGTATGTACCTTCAAGATGGAAACCCCATGAATTCTATAGGGTTTTCTCAGGCAAGGAATACTTCCTTTGAAGTATAGCCTACAGCACCTGATATTCATTGGTGGTCTCCCATCCAAGTACTAACCAGAGTTGACACTGTTTAGCTTCCAAGGTCAGGCAGGCTCTGGTGCCTTTAGGGCATTTAGGCCCTTACAACATCATAAATACTGAATAAATACTGAATAGGATGCCACTTTATGTTTTAAAAAAGCCATTTTATTTTATGTAAAATATGTTTTTTTTCATGCAAAATGCACCCCCCCCCAAACAAACAAACAAAAAGAGGTGGTCTTTTTGATCTTACTCAAAAATGAAAAATCTTGCATTCGTTGACAAATTTTGGATGAAGTATCTTGGTATGTTTAAAGACCCTGTTTCATCAAGTATGAGAAATCTCTCTCTCTCTCTCTCTCTCTCTCTTTTTTTTTTTTTTTTTTAACATCCCTACCTTAAACACTTGTTTTATTTGGCAGAAGCATTTGTGGACTGCAAAGCACTTCCTTAGGTTCATGGACTGTGATGCATTTCCTATATCTGAAGAAGTAGACTGCAATCCACAAAAACATATGCCCAATGAAACAAGTGTTTAAGGTGCCACAACATACTCTGTAGTTATTCTGGAAATACATAGGAATCATATGTACTGGTACGCCTAGGGCTGATGTCCAGCCCACTTACCCCACCCATCCACCACTCCAGAATCACCTAGAGAGCACTAGATGCTGAAGACAGCAGAATATGGACTCACACTGGCATTATGAAGCCCGTTGCAGCTGATTTGGTTACTATAGCAGTGCTACGTTTAAGCTTAAATTACAAAACTGCTCATACCCAGAATTGTGGGTTGTTGTTTTTTTTAATCAGTGTTGGCAAATAGTTTTTTTGTTTTTGTTTTTACACTGACATATTAGGAATAGTCTTAAATCATGACACAGAATTTGAGTATAACAGTTTTGGAGGAGTCAAGGCAAGATTATCAGAGGCTAAACCGAAGCTAAAGAATGTGACAGAAACAGAAATCTGCATATGGTACCAAGTCAACAATTCAGCAAGAAAAAGAAAACCTAAAAGTAACCATAGTAACCAGAATTTAAACCAGTGCCATCTGAATGCCCATTATAAATGTCTCTTAAGTAATATGTTAGAATTGGTCACCTATAGTCACTGAAAGGAGGTTTTAAAAAAATAAAAATAGCATTACCCACGGGAAGATCTGTCCCTGTAACATGAAAGAAATTGACAAGAAACACAGGGGTTTAACACCCCAAACCAGGTGTCAGATCAGAACCTAGATTAACAGCCATTTTTCTGAAGTGCTATCTACAAGAACAGTGTTGCAGTACTGTCTACTAGAAAAAATATGTTCAGATTAATGTGTCATTATTAGACAAATGCCAGGTTGACTTTTCCTGGGAATAAATGAATGTGAAATACTGTAGTGCACTCCTACCAGAACTTCCTGACCAGATAAGACCTACTGGACACAGAAAGCACATACAGAATCACTGCAACAATACATCTTGTAAAATACTACTTGAATTTTGTTTGAAAAACAATGAAAATAGGCTATATATAGAAATATGCTGCCTTGAAATGAGGAAGGACCAAGCATAATGAATATATTCCTCTGTTCTTATAAAAGCATCATTTGTTTCTATAGCCCACAGACTAAGGAAACATTTCACTGTTCCACTCCTAAGAAAACAAACTGTTTATTAAAATCCAATGACATTTTAATTATAATAATGTATGGTCACTGTCATTGAGAGATACACATTATATAAAATAGCATATCTGTGGTGAAAGTAATACATCTGCCTATAAATGAATATACAGTAGATGCAGCATCAGAATGAGAAGAACTGAAGACATTATTTGGAATGGATTAATGGTCAATAAATAAAGACCAAAACATGCATTATGAAATACATAGCTGGAAAATCCTCAATACCATCGTAACTGCCAACAGAGTAACATCTGAGACAGAATGTAAGCCTGTGACTCTAACCTCATCACTTGCCTGAAGAAGTCAGTGAAGCTTCGGAAACTTCCATAATGTATTTTATGCTTAGGAGTTGGTCCAATAAAAGTCTTGATGCTTTGGGTTTTTGAATTTTGCCATATTTTGTTGCATGGCCAACACAGCCACTCTTAAATATGTTTCCTGGTTTTGAAGAAACCCAATTTAGCCACAACAAAAGGGGAACCTTAGAACAAGAGGTAGCCAAATGAATGGGACTTAACTCTTTGAGGTTTTCTACTGCCAACAAAAATACAGTTGGCCCTCTGTATCCACAGATTCTGCATCCATGGATTCAACCACCAATGGCTTGAAAATATTAAAAAAAAAATAATAATCCAAAAAGCAAACCTTGATTTTGCCATTTTATATAAGGGACACCATTTTACTATGCTACTGTGTATAATGGGGCTTGAGCATCCATGGATTTCAGTATCCACGGGGGTTCCTAGAACCAAACCATGGCAGATACCATCCTAAGTGATTGGATCCTAAGTGGCACCACTCAAAAACCAGGAAAAGTTATCAGTATGCTTGAGGCCACCCAAATGTTTACAGAACTACCACCCAGGCACCATTTTAAAAATCTAAGTAGACAAGCCCTCCTCCACCCATGATGACTGGGCATGCTCTGCACTGACAAAAAGTAGAATGACAGTTAAGCAAGAAAAATGGAGTGCAGAGGACGAGGGGAAGGAACAAAGTAGAAAGTCCTGCTTGGTGGGGACGGCTCACTGGAACTGTAAACAGGGGCATTTCTTTCAGGAAAGGCAATAACGTAAAAATGGCTTGTAGTTCCCACTTGCCTTATCATGATAGAGGACTGAAATGGGTTAGTGTCTGTCAGTTTGGATGTGGAACAGGGCACAGAAGTTTATAAATTGGAAAAAATAAATAAAACCTGACAGTGACTTGACAGGAAATGATCAGTTTCTATGACCTATTGAGAATATTGAGATGTTAGCTGAGGAAGAGAATAGGAAACTGGAGATGGGATATGGAGAGCACCAAAAATAGCCTGATTAAAACCCAAATAAAACTCAGATAGGAATTCTGGACCCCCAACTACCCACCCCAGCTTCCTGGCAAAGATTAGAATTGAAAAAATATTTGTGATGAAGTTGAAAAGACATCATTTCCTAAGCTATGTAGCTGTGAGATGCTGAACTTCATCTCAACAGTATATAGCACAGCAGAAGAAAGCCTTGGGAAGGTGCAAAGAAATCCATCCCCCCCCCAAAAAAAAACCCATGAAGTCTGAATGGGACTACAAGACTCGTGTCATAGAATGGCTGGAGCCCTAAACAAGATCGCTCTTTTTATCTATAGTTGGTTGCACATCCCACTTGCCTCCCAGGATTGCAAAATCTCTCACTACTTCAACTGCTAAACAGAAACATCTGTTGAAAAATAAATCCCATTGATATGATAAAGAACTAAACCAAGATTAAAGCCCTAAAGCATGCAGGGCACTTGAATCCAGCTGGAGTAGGGCTGCATTTTTCATTCTGCCCTTCATACATTGCAAATCCCATACCTATGTCTGTGTCACAAGCTCTGCTTTTCAACATCTGTGAACTGAGTGCAGTTATCTGTGAAGGACCACCTGCACATAGAACACATGTACAGGACTCCACACAATCAGGACACCTGACTGCATAGGGGTCCCAAATGCATTTAGATCTTTGCATGGCCCGACTGTTTATAGGGAGGGAGTCTCTTGTAGACACCATGTCAAAGGTAAGAGTCATTATACCAGTTTAAAACTGTGAGTGTAACACATATGACTAACATACTCAGACTTAACATAGCTGTAGAATTGTTAGACTTCAATATGTGTCTGTAATGTTAACACAAATGAAAATCTCCAATATAACACAGCATACCCTCCAGTTTCCTAGACGAAAACTAAGACATGTATAGACAAACAACATCAGAGTGTGGCAAAGGAGATTTTCAGATGGGGACCATATATAGTGTCCCCGTCTCGCTACATCTTTCCTGCCCCACTCCCGTCTCTGTTGCACTTTTTTTAAAAAATTCAGACCTACCTTTCTAGCATGACAGAAACTGCTCCCCTCCCCTCCAGCAGTCTAGGAAGTGTATGGAGCTCTCACCGAGCCCCATTCACTTCCTTATTTGAAATCCCAGGCCATTCTCACAAGAGAATGAGCACACGGGAAATTGTTTTAAAAGTAAAAGAAAGGTTTAAAACTGACAGCCAGCACAAAAACAGACAAAAAAGGCAAGTAACTTGGGGGGGGAAGGGTGTCACTTACCTGGATGTCCCAATCACACCCAGAAGTGTCCCACCACAGCTGGCATCGCACCAGCATAACGGGGCACAGTTTCAGACACCCATGATTCCGTGACAAGAGACGGAATGGCTCATCTATCAATGGCTTACGGCGTCAATAAAAAAAGAATGAGGATCAAATGGAAGGGGCATGGGATAAAGACGATGTCATCCAAAAAACTGGCCCTTTGGGAACTCCTGGCAATCTCCTGGCATTCCTGGAACACCATATTAAGTGTGTCTGATAATTTTCTAAGATGGCAAAAGTTATTGATGAGGAAGGACAGACAAGCCAGGAGAGGCTGCAGAAGATTGCTTTTGCCTGAGCCTACTGGGAAGAGCAAGATTCTGACCCACCCTCCTTTTCTCTCTCCACTGCTGAATTGAGTGCCAGCTACTTTTGTTCTCTGAACTCAATTTGCTGCAACTGGAGTAGGATGAGGACAAAGTGGGGAAGTGGTAGGCAGAGAAAGAAAATGGAACATGTTAAGAACAGCTGAAACAGTGACATGTAGGGGATTAATCGGGACTGTTCCTCCCAAATTGGAACAGTTGGAGGCTATAGTAATTTGCTCCTGTGTGTATAAGTCTGGAACTCTAGACGTTTAGATACACAGACAGACAGATATTCAAGTACTTTTCACAATCTTGCAGTATTATTTTGCACCACTGTTTGATTAATCAAATAAAATGCTTAAACTAGGTTGCATGTGCATGTGAAAATGACAAGAAAAATAATTCTAAGCTGCTTTCAAAATTTAATCAGAACAACAAAAAGTTCTTTAGAATTCCCTTACCTCTTCCTTGGTCTTTTTTGATATAACTCTCAGCCAGTCACCAATCATGCTCAGGACAGCAGCAAAATATGCAAGGCCCACAAGGATCCAGAACCACACAACTGGTTTATAGAAATCGAAATATTCAATATCTGATCCCCCTGAAAAATAAAGAGTTTTGGGTGTTTTAAAAAAAAAGAAAGAAACCAAGTAAATATATGTTTACCCTTCAATTACAGTTTATCAGATAAACAGGAGCATATTTCTTTTCTCTGAACTTCTCATGAACTTTGCACGACAAATAGCAATTTGAGTAAGACAGAAATTCAACAGTAAAACAAGCAAATAAGGCCAAAATCCAGGCAAAGATAAGAACTTGTCACTTCCATTCATTTCAATAAGCAAGATATGCACCTTCTTAAACCTTTTCTACTGAACTCAATGGTTTGGTTTCAAAATCACATTAAATTGTGGCTTTCAGTGTTACTTGCACAAGCCACAAGCTAGCAAAGTCCCCCTCAGGAACTGGGGGCAGGAAGAAACCTCTACTGTGACCATTGGTAGCTTCTCTTGTTCAGCATTATCCTAGGATTTGTGTAAATAGCAAAAATGCTCCTAATAGAATTCGAGGAGAATATAATTTCTCTAAATGGCATCCTGTATCAGCCCTCTGTATTCGGAAGGATGGGGGCCAAAAACGCCAAAAACACTGCAGGAAGATTTTGCGGATTTTTCTGTATTTAACAAAAAGCTCTGCAGGGAATGTGCATTCCTGCTTGTTGGGACAACTGATTCACTTTGATGTGCATTCCTAATAAGAGGAGAAGCGGAAACCTGATTGGTCGGACATGTGCAGTGGGTGGAGCCTGTTAACAAGGCAAGTGCCCAGAACCGCCATGTTGAATTTTCACCGTAGCAATCATGTACTGAGGCAATGAAACAACCTTTTTTTTCCCTATTTATTTAGGCAGAATATTGCACTTTCACACCTTAGATATGCTTTCAAAAAATAATGTTTGGTGGCGGCAACTGGTGACAATCAAAACACAAGTAATTCACTCACGCCTGCCATCTTGATTTGCAGGCATGCCTGCTGGAACAGAGAAAGCAAATAGCTTTGCATGCCTGCCATCCTGCCAAAAAAAGTTAAGGCAAATAGAAGCTGCAGCAAATTGGAGTTAGTGTGCATTAATCCACATTTTCTCCTTGTATAGACAAACCCCTAGACTCTGAGGTTTGGGCCAAAACCTGAAACTTGGGGGCTTCTGCTGGTGATACCATTCAGCTTTATGTTTTAAGTACCAACCATAGTTGCTCACAGCTTTTCATTCAAGCACACACATGTACACAGACAGACAGAATATATTTTCCTGTCTGGAAATAAAAATGGAAATCTTAGGTAAAGAGGCAGTTCCCAGATCAAGGTGAAATGAGTTGGTTATTCCTTCCTACAGACCTAGGGAAATGGGTTAAGGAACATTTAATCTAGTAACCTATTTACTTCTAGCTAGAAAGTGGATGCACAGCAGAGTGGCGAGTAAACCCAGGGAAGGAGTGACTGGGAAGGAAGGAGGAAAGTTGCAGCAGCAAAGCAATTGATCCTTGCAAATTGTATCAAGCTGATGTTCTTCTAGCTGAGCTGGAAATTTGCATGCAGCCCTTTCCTCTTCCCTGAAGCAGAGCCCAACAGAACTGGAGAATTTGCACCCTTGCCTCCTGTCTGGAGCGGACCCATGAAAACTAGAGACTCAGGGCCAGGCCCTGATATCTGGCAAACCTGGATGACACTTAATTTAGAAAAACAAATTCCCAGTGGGACAAACTGCATACAGTGGGAATGATCCATATCAAGGCCAGCACATTTCTTGTAAGTAAAAACAAGAGAGAGAGAGAGAGAGAGAGAGAGAGAGAGAGAGAGAGAGAGAGAGAGAGATTCAGCTCCACATTACATATTTAACATATTATTTAGTTCAGCCCACAGACTCATACATAACTGTACAACTGGTGATGCAATCCTAAGAATACTTACCTGGAAGTAAGTCCTATTAAATAGAGTTACTGGAAATTACTTCTAACTAAAGACACATATGACAGTATTGTAATATACTGTATTCCAATCCCATATATTTAAGCCGTATTGTATTAAGCATGCACCAACTGCACCCATTCCTAGAGAAGTCAGAACTGGCTACGGTGGTACATGCCTTGGTTGCATCCCATTTGGATTACTGTAATGCATTCTAGGTGGAGCTGCTTTGAAAAGCACCCAGAAACTTCAGTTAGTCCATAGAGCTGCAGTCAGGCTGTTAACAGGGGCTGGCTACATTTCTGATCATAATTCAAAGAGTTGGTTTTGACCTATAAAGCCCTAAATGGCTTGGGTCCAGATTTCTTGAAGAACCATATCTCCCTGTATGAACCTAGCAGAATATTAGGATCAGCTGGAGAGGCCCTTCTCTCTGTCCAACTACCTTCTCGTGCTTGTTTGGTGGAAACTAGGGAGAGGCTGCTCCCAGACTTTGGAACTCCAAGCCTAGAGCAGTTAGGATGGCCCCATCTTTACTCTTCTTCAGGGAGCAGGTTAAAA
This sequence comes from Gambelia wislizenii, assembly GCA_030847615.1. Lineage (NCBI taxonomy): Eukaryota > Metazoa > Chordata > Lepidosauria > Squamata > Crotaphytidae > Gambelia > Gambelia wislizenii. The sequence goes on along the minus strand of JAUMIR010000001.1, from coordinate 45,880,596 downwards.
TATTTTTATGCCACCAGGCCTTTGCTGACAAATGAACGTTGGACTGCTGGTGTTTTTAAGATCTACTTTTAATTTTTATGCAGTTTTTAAAAAAATATTTTATCATGTATGTGAAATTTTAATTACAGTTGTCCCTTCACATTCGCTGGGGTTTGGTTCCAGGATTCCCCGTGAATACCCAAATCTGTGAATACACAAGTCCCATTATATGCAACGGCATAGCAAAATGGTGCCCCTTATATAAGATGGCAAAATCAAGGTTTGCTTTTTGAATTATTATTTTTTTAAGAATATTTTCAAGCCGTGAATACTTAACTCTGTGAATGCCAAATCCATGAATGTGGAGGGACAACTGTATATAAGTGGTTTTATTGTATTATGTTTTTTACCTATTGTTGTTTTTAAATGTTGTGAGCCACCTTGGCTACCACCATAGGGAGAAAGGAGGGAAATACAGTTGCCCCTCCACATTCGCGGTTTTGAATATTCACAGTTTTGGGAGGGCCCCACCGCCCTCCCAAAAGAAGTGACACGGGCCCTCCAGAGGCCCCGTGAAGGCCTAGGGAGGGAGTGGGGAAGGCTGGGGAGGCGACCACGGGGCCTGCAGAGGCCCCGTGAAGGCCTAGGGAGGGAGTGGGGAGGGCTGGGGAGGCGATCATGGGACCTGCGGAGACCCTCCGGAGGCCCCGTGAAGGCCTGGGGAGGGAGGTTGGAAGTGGGGGGAAGCGACTATGGGGCCTCCGGAGGCCCCGTGGTCACTTTGAGGGGGAGGGCAGTTGTTATTCATGGAATTTTCATTCGAGGGTGTCTGTGGAACATAACCCCCACGAATGTGAAGGGACGACTGTAAATAAATAAATAAATAAATAAATAACATAATTGGGGTTTTTAAAAGTGTGTAACAGAGGGAGGGTTGCAACGTCAAGTGATCTGAGAATTATTCCAGTATTCCATTTGTTCATTATTCAGACTCATGCATCCTAAACATTAAATCACTAGTGTATACCAGTAAAAATAATGGTTATTACCTCTGATAAATTAACACCTGGATTAAAGAAAGATCAACTTATTCCTTCAATTTAAGAAAGTGTCTTAAATGCGTATTCATCCTAGTTAAGAAACCAGTTTAGCCAGAATATTCAGGCAACTATCTTCATACTTGGTGTAGCCCCTCAGTGACATTTCAACCCATAGAAATCAGAGCAACTTTTAGTGTTTTGCAGAAAAGAGACTTACTGAAAAGACTGTTATTTAGCCAACATCTGGAATGGATTAATCTTTGGACAGATGAATGTTAAGAATTTGGGGAAATGGTATCCTTTAAATGTGAAGTAGATGAGGCTTTTTCGTTCCGGCTACAGAGAATAGTCCTGTTCTTCTCTTTGATCCACCAAGAAAGCTCTTGAGAACTATATTACATTATGAAGTAATGCTATGGAGCAGTGGCTCTTAACCTTTTCTTTACCACGGACCCCCTTTAAATATGTTTGCTTGCCGTGGACCCTCAAGATTTATAACAACTACAATATTAATAATACTTAACAATAATGATACAGTTACACCATCTATTAAACCTTCCCTCACAAGCACTGGAAGGGGAAGGAAGACTTTTCTCTTGCTTCTTCCTGGACATTTCTGGCTGGAGCAGATTGAATGGCAATATGCAGGCCAGGTTAGCAGCCAGCTTTTGCCTTGGCTCCTGTCACATGGCTACTCCACTGTAGGAAGCAGGTGAGCTGAGCAGCCTTCAAGCCTTCATGGACCCCCTGTGTGGACATAATGGATCTCTGGGGGGTCCGTGGACCACCGGTTAAGAACCACTGCTATGGAACATTCCGTCCCAACAATATGACCTTGGGCTCATCTACATGAGCCAGGATACGCCGGCTCCCTGCCAGCTTATCCTGGCCATGGATCAGGCCTGTTATTTTCCCATTCCCTCCATGAAATGAAAGTCTTGACGGGCATGCCAGACCATCACCGCACCTGCCATCGCCATTTCCCTTGCTGTCTAGGAAGGTAGGAAGGGGGTCCACAACATGTGACCAAGGCCCCCTGCATGTGACCATGCTTGTTCACATGCTGCAGGACTCCTTCCTGCCTTATGGGAGAGCGAGACAGACTGGCAGCTTCAGCAACATCCAGCCTGCCAGGATGGGCTCCTGTGTTCTTACAAGACTCAATCCATTTCTTCTTGGTGGGAACAGATTAAAAGAGATATTATTTTAAAACGATGTATCGGGCCCTACTTCATCTTAGCCCCATTTCAGTACTGTATCTGCCCCAGGGATGGTGGGGACTGCCCAGAGGCAGAACAGGTCAAATGCCCTGCATCGTATGGACTGCAGGGCTCTGAGACGGGGGCAAGATGGAGTATACTGCCTGTCTAGACAATCCCCTTAAATAGCAGCAAGGCTTTTTTTAATGTACTGTAAAAGGAAAGTAAAGAAAAGGACTGTTATTTAAACACTGATTTCAAAAGTTGCCAAATAACTCTCCCTTTTACAGGGGGCTGAATGTCATAAGAACATGGGGGGAGGGAAGATTTGGCACAGCTTTAAATTTAATAGGTTAGGTGGATACTTCTCAGTTCTACATTGTGAATGTTGGTCATGAAGTTCTCACACTGTAAAAGCCTGCAAACTACTGATAAGTATTAACATGTAAATTCCTGACACTTCTGTTGAATGATTGCATTGTACTACTCAACATGAGTCAAAAGTACAGCATGATAGGATAAAAGCAAATTTTGCTCTAAGACCATGTACAGGGGTGGGCAATTTATGGCCCTCTAAATTTCATTGGACTGCAATTCCTCACAGCCTAGTCATCAGAGACCCAGAGTGAGAAACGATGAGAGCTGGAGTTCAGCAACATTCAAGGGACTAAAAGTTGCTCACCCCTTGCCTAGCATGTAAAAGCAGCAGATAAATTTTGCCTGAAAGTGAAATTGCTGCTACTTTGGAATACAGAAGCCACTTTGGTGATTTCATTTTAAAATTGCAGTCCTTAGGTTTACTATTCATCTTCTTTACTCAAGGAGAGCTATACAGTGACTGATGCATTTATAGCCAGAGACAAGAAAAGAAGTTGTCACACAAAGCACTGAGTATGTTATATTACTCCCCAGCTCTTAGAGATAGTACGATCCTTAATTACAAGTTTAGAGTAGCAAGATGAATTTGATAGATGATAAGGCCATAATGCAATAAGGGTGGCAAAGTATAGCCGAGCGCCAAGATCCAAGCACAACAGGGAGCAATGAGGAGTAATTTAGAAAGGTCAGAATGAGATGTACGTGAATGGGTACAGGAAACCTAAGGGTGTTTGTTCGTTTGTTTGTTTTTAACAAGGAAGGGTCACTGAAGGATTAGAGAAAGCAAATCAAAGATTACAGGACGGGATGTCATACCTTTAACGAATGGGCTATAGTAGGGATAGCGAAAAGGTCTTGTCAGGTTTTCTCAAGGAACCAGTACAGAGTCAAAACACACTTTACTGCTGTACTGTACTTCAACTTACCAACATTCTCAAAGTCAACCTTGGTATCAAGACTTGCAGAGCACTGATTACGATTAAGATGCTAAAAGAGTCTCATCTCTGATCTTGTAACTTTTGATTGATGTCTGTCTGCGCACACCTCCATATTTTCTAAGTTAAGCAATGTCACCTAGTGGTAGACCAAGCTGACTGCAGTGACTGAGGCACTTCATGTCCCAGGCATTTTGAGGTTACATGAGGCTAAATGTCTCATGAGTGTTTAATATTGCTTTCAGTTACAAGCTAAACAATTTCATTGACTCCAGTACATTAGTGAAATTGTTTAAGTCTTCTGCTTAACATTCTTACGCCACTGCTGAGGACTGCAGCCAGCTGGCAGGCCCTAATCAACACCAATATACTGAACCTAAGCACCACAGAAGCTGTTTAATGCACAAGCATATAAACAGAGTGATTTGCAGCAAACTTTCAGATGATGAATTTAACATATCCTCATTCTACCCTTCCCATTCCTAAAGACTAATTACTTCTCCTAGATTGAGGAGTGGCTGCAACCAATTTCAATTCAAGGTGCCTTACAACATTCATTTAAGCAAAAAGATCCTTGGGGTGGGGGTATCGCATCTATGGCACACTGCTGTTTTTCTAGGTTGCAACTACAGAGCTACCTGTCAATTCCTCAGGAATGTTAGGACTCTAGGTTTTGGACTTTTAAATAACAATTCTAAATTCTGGTGTAATGGCTCTTTCTGGGTCTAAGACTGAAGTGTGGAGACTGGAGACCCTGGACTTTATCAGATGAGGAAAAAAGGTGCCAAAACTACATGATAATGACATTACGGGTCATCATTATCCTGTGGCCAGTCTGTCAATTAGCTGGTAATAGGGCACCACTTTCAATTGACAGCTTAAGCTGTCAATAGATTGGCAGTGCCAGCTTTTTGCCAGCATTGCCAGTGTGTGAAACCTCCAGCCCTTTAAATCTCATCACTGGAGAGAAACTGGCCAGATGGAGCACAACACTTCCAGGTGATATTGTGACATCCAGGTAAGTGACAAACTTCTAACGACCCTGGCTACTTGGAAGTTTTTAAGTGTGTTTATGTGCTTAGTGTAACTTAAAATATTTTATTTTTGAATTTCCCGCATGATCAACTCTTGCAAAAATCCACAGGATTTCACTTCCTCTTCACTGCCAGGAAAGCCATTGATGGGGAGAGAAGGTAAGTGCAGTAGGGGATGTTCTTTTGCTGGCATAGAAATGGTGGGGGGTTTTTTCTATGCCAGCAGAAGAATGTTTAAAGGGGCTCATCTGATAAAGTCCCCTAACAACATTTAAAGTAGAGTAGCAATGCCCATATCAAGCATAGTAGAGCTTTATATCAAAATCAAGAAAGAATATTTATTTGTGGTTGGTATCATTAGTAGTTTAAGAAGCAGCGAACTGATGGATAAGCAGAGCAGCTCTCTAACATCCTATTTAGACAGCAGACTGAAAACTGTAAGGTTTGAGCCACTGGCGGCTGTCAGAGGTGAACCAAGAACTGGAAACCACAGTTGAGACAGGGCATCAGAGCCCATGAACAAAGCTAGAAATGACAGCCAGAAGACAAAACCAAAGAAGATGTATACAAAGAAGAAAAGCATACCAGAAGAACAGAGAAATATATCAGAATAACAAGGAAGACCTTGTTGTTCAGGCCAGGTCACAGCCCAAACAGGATGACTTTATAACTTTTCCTGTCCAAAAGGGTCCAATAATCAGACTATGTGGGAAAGGTCAGCCCAGAACCTAAAGGTGCCTCCAGACTCTCCAACAGTTTTGATAAATGTCATCGTTTTCTGTTTCAAGATTTATTGGCTTGTAATGGTTGTTTCTTCTCCTGCATCCAGATGTGCTGTAAATATACAAGGGCTTTGGCCTGATTTGTTGCTAATTTAGCAGAGTCTGGGGACACACACACCCAATCTGCATGTGCTTCAGGGGTGGTTAACCTATGGAATGGGTGTGGTTTCACTCCACCCCTGCCATCCCTTCCATGAACTCAACAACTACTCCTATAGTCCTCCCCCAGTATCCATGTTCCCGGTCTCAAACATTGATTTGTAAAAGATATTTCTTACAGTGCACAACCACACTGTAAAAGAAAGAGGAGGAAAGAAATATTCAATCAGAAATGGAATGAGGGGGCCAAGGTCATTGGAAAACCTCCATGGCACTTGCTGTGTTGTTAAGCTATGGTGCAGGTGTGGTTTCCCTCCATTCCTGCCATGAACACCTCAAGTTCCAGTTTTGAAGAACAGGCAAGGTATAAATAAAGTGACTCGCTGATACTTCCCCCATTCTCCTCCCTGAGTAACAATGCTCCCTGTCTTACATATTATTTTTTTAAAAATGTTATAATTATGGTGCTAAAGTGCTATACCTCTAACACTCTAAAAGCAGGAAAAACAACATCTATGTATGTATGTAATGGAGGAACATAACATAATGAGGGAATGAAGGTTAGTGGAAAATCAATGTGGCAAAAGGCATACCCCCTTTCCAAATATTATTTGGGACTGCCCAAAAGTACAGTGAGGGGAACTCAGACAATGGATACAGACATGTATCATTTACATGACTGATATCTGAAACTCCCAGGATAGAAACCTCCCCTGCCACATCCTGCAAGGAGTGTTAAAAGTTTATGCGAATACCTTAAACTTACAAGAAATAGACTAGGGAAGAAAAAACATGGTATGGTTATTGGAGTGGGGGCAGGATCCCAATGACTACAGTTTAACTTCCACTAAATTCTAAGGCTTTTGGCCAGTCTGGAGGAGCCATAAGAAATCCTCAACTGCTAGTTCTGGTGATGATGGCTTGTCTAGATGATGTAGATACTCCTCACAGAATTCTCTGGGAATACCTTTTGTCCCAATGAGATCCCATGGCAATTTGCCTTATTCAGAAGGAGGGGAGGTGAAAAACTCCATTTACTCCACAAGAAAAGCCTTTATAGCTTTTCCTGTGTTTTTTTAAATAATGCGAGGAAATGAGTATTTATACCTGTTAGGACAACTGATTTGACCTGCTGCACAGTCTCAGAGAGGGAGGAACTGGACGTCAGATTCATCAAGACATTCACGAGGGATGGGCTTTCTGGCAATGTCGTGCCCGGAAGCACCCAGTTGGATTCCTGAATTAGTGATTCTGCCCGTTTTTGCTCCTCCAATCACCAAAATAATTTTTAAGCAGAAGGTTGCACTTGTGCACCACTGCTTTAATTAAAAAAAAAAATACTGTGCTGTGACAGCATTGTTTATCATGCTAATTTATAGCTGCCATCTTAATTCACAGGTGACTGAAGTTCAAACCATGGATAGCTGCTCAGTGTATTGTTTTTGCTAAAAGATTGTTGAGACAAAAGAATGCTGCTGCAAATTTGCAATAATGCGCAGGAATGAGCATTATTTCCTCTTGTCTAGATGGGCTTATGGAGATGATACACAGTGAAATTTCCCCTTCAAGCCTGTTTGTGAGCTTTTAGCTTCAGCATGAGGCAGAATTCCTTCAACACACACAAAAAAATGATTTGACTCTTAGTTTATGCCTTATGCCTTTGTTTGGCTCAACCATTACTTGTTTTGTGACTAGGGATGTAATTCTTCGCTGGGTTTCTTCTTGAAGAAAGCAACAAATAATTGTAGCAATTTTCTTTCTGCTGTGAGAAGGTTTTCAAAAGCCATACAGTTTTGAAGGCTATTCACAATTCAGGACTTCTTCTGTGCCAAATGTGCAGGAAACAGCATTTTCTGTGTGGAAAATAATATTTCTGTGTAGAAATGTTATATGTGCAGAGAATACTGTTTTCTATGCAAAACCACCATGTGTGAATTTCATGTAGAGTAAGTCCCAAATTGTGAAGATTCACATCAGTTCAGGATTCTTCTCATCAAGGTTTCTCAAAAACGTGATAAACTTGTTTTCAACCATTTTTCAAATATTTTCGAATATTCTTTCTGTCCCTATTTGCATTACATTTCCCCCTCTCTCATTCCCCACTTTCTCTTTACTGCTATTTCTTAATGCCTATCTACTACCCAAGAGGGTCACAACCTATCTGCTTACCTATCTCCTAAAAAACCTTGATATATAATACCTATTATTATTCATCATTATGGCCTGAAACCTGCTGCTGCCTTATGCCTACTGCTACATTATGGAAACATTTGACATTGCTGGTGATGTGGAACATTCACATTCAATTCAACATTGCAAAAGTGAAGTTGTGCATACAGTGCCATTGTGCATAATGTGGATTTGTATTTGGCACATCATTCAGTTGAACAAGATTGCTAATCAGCACAAGGGCTGTATAACACTATTCATATGTAACAGCATGATGGGGTATACATTATGCCACTCTGATGTATAATCTTGGACACAGTCACTTTTTCTTGAGCAAGTTCGTTTTCTATATTTCTATATTTTTTCTTGCAATTATCTTACAAATCCAAATCCATGTTAACTTGCCAATGGCTACCAAAGAACTTCATGGCTTAGCAGGGATATGAACTGCAGCCTCCTATATCAAAATGCAGAACTATATTATGATTTGCCAGTTTGACGTATCAAGATTGTTTCAGCAAGACTTCACTATATCATCATCATCATCATCATCATCATCAGTTATTTCTATAGCACCATCAATGTACATGGTACTTTATAAGAAAAAGAACAACAAAACAGTTCCCTGCCCTCAAGCTTACAATCTAAAGAAGACATGATATAAAAGGAAAGGGGATGGCAGTATGGAAAGGGATTAAGTCTAGCATTCCCTTCTTTCCCTCCTTGGCCAGGACAATGGCAGTTGGGATGGAGGGGGGGCTGTTCTGCTTCTGGGCTGAGGCAAGATGGAGCTCTGCCTGCCTTCTTTGTTTCATCACTATTTTTACTTTGCTTCTAACCTGTTCTCATGGAACCAGTATTTAAGTTCTGATTCTATATTTAGCATGGTCTCTGTCATTATGAAAATGAAAAATGTACATGAAAAAGCTATCTAACTTTTCACCTTCACAGAGCATTTTTTTAAAGAAATGTAAAAAGCAATGGCTTCCCTTCAAATTGTCGGAAGAGAAGTTATACTTACTGTATCCTAATATTTCACGAGAGGCTGCAGACTGTTTCTCAAGCTATTTCTCTCAACTCATTCATTTATCAAATGGTAATTGCCACACAATATGGTTTTCAGCACATATTTCTCACTAGTGTGGACTATTAATGTGGATGCCAAATACAATATGGTAATTTTAAGTGGGTAGAAGGCTATTTGTAGATCATATCACAGTTGAAACATATGAAGTATCAGACCATTGAAATGGACTAATCATTTTTAAGACAGGTGACAGATAATGGCTATTTACCATAAAAAATTAATTGAACAGATTATTCCAGTATAAAAGCAATCCTCTGAAAACTTGTTAATTTTTCTAATTATCGAATAATGCTATCTCCCAGATTCTAAGATCTATATCAGGCAAAGATATGCGGCGGGGGGTGTGTCTAAGAACACACAAAGTCCCATGACGTCAACACTCAATTTAATAAAGAGAACCAACTGTCTGTCCATACGTACCATTTATGTGCATGTGCATGGGTTTGTCTGGTTAGATTTCTTTCAACTAATCTCCTTGTTAACCACCCACACCCAAATCATTTTTACACTCTCTAAGACTGAAGAGTTGTTGCCAGCTGGCAGAAAGATCTACTGAAAGACATCTCAGCATGATCTGCAAAGATATACAATGTCTTCGTAGGATCAAAGGTGTAAAAAGAATAGAAGACTTAATTTTTGCAAAACACATTTTAAATAGTAGACTAAATGGTTTAATGTTGGAAGATACAGAAATGATAACTTGACAAAAGAGAGGATGCTATCATTTAAAGGTTAAGGAGAAAGTGCAAATAGAAACTACATTAACATCTCAAAAAGGAATGCAACAGGTCATTCCAACTTTGAGAAAATGTGGGGAGTTAATGAATAAATACATTTTGGGAAGATTAAGTAAAAGCCAAACAGTTGGTACCACCTGATTTTTTTCAAATGCCTGTACTTCAAATATATATAACTTAACATATCCCTCCTCATATGAAACCACCCAACCACTAAAATCGCCAGAAGGGGAATCTTCTGCATGTCTCCAACTCATGGCTGACTACTACTAGCAGCCTTTTCAGTGGTCATGCCCAAATTCCAGAATTTCCTAGCAAATGAAGTCTGTCTTGACTGTCTCTTGATTGTTAGCTACTACAGTGTGAAGATTATCCTTGCATAGATTGAAGGTGCAGTCTGGATCCCACTCATCTTTCTTACATTATCTCTGTGTGGAAAACAGTGACCCTCTTCATGTTTCCAGTATATTAAATCATGATTTTTGTAGTGGTCACAAACAAGAACCCTGTACCGCTACATTTTCTCCTTCCTCAGGTACATTTCCTCCCTCCTCTCTCCCAGCTTCAGATCAGAACTTTCTGGTTTAATCATAGTGTCCCATTATATCTGAAGAAAGGAACTATGTTTAACTCACTTCATTGCAGGCCATGATTTGATCCTGTTTTCTAGAGAGTGTTTAAACTAGTCTTTCAGTTTGGATGTCACAGAAAACTCTGGTTTATCAAGCAACAAAATCTTGCTTTTGTGGCAGGAGAGGAGGGAACACTCGAGTTTATCAACCATTTCCAATCTAGTAAATCAATGTTTGTTAGACAGGAATATAAATTCTGACCTGCTTCAAACAACATGCAGTGGGTAGAGCTGATTTCTTCCTGGGTACACAGACTATTCAGGTTGTGTTTATATGCTGTATGTTGCATTGTCTCTCCCAATCACACGCGCACATGTACCAAATCTGATGCTAAAACCTACCAATTTGCCTTTTCCTCCATCTATGCAAAAAACTGAACATAAACATTTTCTATGAGTTCCTTTTTTTAAAAAAAACACAGTATTCCGTACAGAAAAATGGAGCTGAAACTTTTTTTGATTCCATTAAAAAAAAGGAAATAACTTCTGGAACTTAGAATTCAAAATACTATTTTCTAGTTTATGCTTCGAGTCCTACACTTTAGTTAGAAAGCAGAAGTGAACGCAAAAGGAACAGTGCAGATAAGGATACAGTTAGTAGCAGTGAAATCCATCGAAACAGCACATCAGAATATTCTTTAAAAATTATTGTGCTTCGATGATGATGGTGATAAACATTAATGACACTGGGAGCTGCAGGAATTACATTGAGTGGTCCATGCATAGGAAAATGTGCAAAAGTGTATAATGACAGAAACTACTAATGTACTCAGTGTTCCTGTTAGAGCTAAATGGACCTTTGTACATAATGTTCCTACTATAAACATAGCTACAGTATACATTTTGGTGCATAAAAACAAGTTAAAAATAACAGGCTTTGAAGAGTACATGAGCTTTGATAGACAAACAGCTAGGTGAATTTTAGCAAGCATTTTGTAACTGAAAGAGGAATCTGTATCAGTTTGTTCTGGTACATTTCGTGGAGAGAAGGAAGTAGTTTCCACATCCATGTTTGGCATCAGTGAGGTCATTTTCATTTAACATTTTAATACTGAACTGCAGAGTTGCATATATAAAAACACAGTAACTTTTCAAATGTGTACTGCTATTGCAACAGAGGTTGAGTTGCCCTTATCCGGAATTCCAGAATCCAAAATATTCCAAAATCCAAAATGCCCACATGGGTAGCTGAGATAGTGACACCTTTGCTTTCTGATACACAATGTATGCAAACTTTATTTCATGCACAAAATTATTAAAAATATTGAGTATACAATTACCTTCAGGCTATGTGTATAAGGTGTATATGATTATGAGTATGATTATGAGTATGATCATTTCTTACCCACATCTCCCTGTGGATCGAGGTGGGGAACAATACATAAACATAATATATGAAACATAAATGAATTTTTGTGCTTGGACTTGGGTCCCATCTCCAAAATATCTCATTATGTATATACAAATATTCCAAAAGCCAAACTATTCCAAAATCCGAAATACCTCTGGTCCCAAACATTTCGGATAAGGGAGACCCACTGTATATTATCCACTATATATTATCCTCTGTAACCCAAGCCATACTGTACTATGATTTTATTTATTAGTTACATTTGTATCCTGCCCATCCTCCATTCGGTCAACTAGCATACATGGCCCTCTTCTTCCTTATGTCATCCTCCAGCAGCCCTGTGACATAAGTTGGGCTGAGAGTTGGTGATTAGACCAAGTTTCCCCAGTAGGTTTCAGGGCTCAATTGATACTTGAACCCCTTAAATACCAATCCAGCACAATAAATCATTCCCTCTTTCTGAACAGTGGTAGCCTACATGGCAGGGGGTTGGACTGGATGGCCCTCATGGTCTCTTCCAACTCTGCAATTCTATGATTCTATGATCTCCACTATAAGAGGGGCACCTATCATATGCCCTCCACGCTTTATGTGTGTCTGCATGAGGTGCCCTAGGTGCACCCGCACTGTATGCCAGTTTCATACAGAAATCTCTTCTGTCCTCTTGCTAGCAGTGAGGTACTAGCTGTCTGTTTCAGAAAACCCAGGGTGGGCAAAAGGACTTTGCATATGCATGTGTGTATGTGTGTATGAGACAGAGGAGAGGAGTGTCTGCATATACGTTTGGCCACCAACCCCTGGGTGGGCATCATGGGATGGGGAGGGGATTGTGCACTTCTGCCCTGTAACCATCCAACTTCTCAAGGTGCAGCAATCCAGATATACAGTAGGGTTGGGTAAAGTGCAGCCCACAGTCTGCATGAGGTTCCCAAGATCACTTTTGCACCCCAAGAGACCCTGTGCCGCACAACCCAAAATGCTGAGGTCAAAAACATTTCTTTCAAAAGTTGTCAGTAGCACCCCTAAAGCCTTCTGAGGGGATTCTATTGTGCATTTTGCTACATTTGGAGGCCTTTTGGACTGTCTTCATTCTTTATAGGGCGAGCTTGGTAATTTCCAACTTGGAAAAAAGCCCTTTCTGGATCTGGACCAGGTGAAGGGATTGCAAACAGGCATTTTGTAGCAAAATGATCAATAGCCCTTTTCCAGGGGACTTAAAATAGGTCATTTTTTGGCTGAAAATATTTTTGACCCCCAGGTTAGAGGGGAGGAAGACAAGAAGTGGAAGGGCTGTGGCTCAGTCGGGTCCTACAGGGGGCAAAAACTAAACCAGTCTCTTTCAGTTGCCCATCCAAGATCTGCAATAATAGAATCTGGAAAAAATCAAGAAAGCATGGATCACATACCCTCCAACATTTCCCAGATGAAAAGCAAGACACATGTGGTCAAACATCACAATGTGGTCAAGACTCTAAACGTTATTCATGAGGAAGAACACAGAAGCTAGAAGAGACTGCAGCAATTTGCTTTTGCCTTATCCTACTGAGAAGGGCACATCCACCCTCTCCTCTCCCCTCTGCTGAGTTGAGTGCAAATTACTTTTGCCCTTTGAATTTGGTTTGAAGCAAGAGAACTAAGCTGAGGACAAAGGGGGGAAGGAGGAGGAGAAACCAGGACATTTTAAAAGCAGCTGGAAAAGTGGGATGGCAGAGGATTGTTCAGGACTGTCCCGGCCAAATCAGGACAGTTGGATGGTATGGGATTACTAGGACAAGCGAAAAAGTAGTAGAGATGGGTCTATCATGCCTTTACATGCCACATGTTTGAAAAGACTATGGCTTGCCAGTGTATACCTACGGTATTGGTTTTTCCGGTGACAGTGGTGTGTGTCCATGGAGTGCCCATGTACCCTATGTATAAACCTGGTGTGCTCTCTTAGACCCATGGTATCTGAAGTGACACTAATTTCCTCCATTCTGGATACTCAGTAAGCTAGTGGGAGCCAGTGTGGTACAGTGGTTTGAGCATTGGAACTGTGACTCAAGACCAGGATTTGAATTCCTGTTCAGCCATGGAAACCTACTGGGTGACCTTGGGCAAGACACACTCTCTCAGCCTCTGAGAAAGGCAAAGGCAAGGGCAAACCCCCTCTGATCAAATCTTTCCAAGGAAACCCCATGATAGGTTCGTCTTAAGGTCATTGTAAGTCAGACATGACTTGAAGGAACTCAACAACAACATCATTATTTTACTGTTTTTATTGTTATTTATTGGTCAGTTGGGCATTATTTTTCATAGGAAATTCAAACACCAACTGAGCAACCTCAGCTTTTGTGGCAGAAATCATTCCTTCACAATTAATATTGGAAGGCCAGTGGCTTAGTGGTAGAGTGTGTGTTTTGCCTGAAAAAAGTCTAATATTCAATTCGGCAGGTAGGCCTAGGAAAGACTCCACTCTGAAACCCTGGAAGATATTAGTCACAATAGACAATACTGACAAAATATTCCTAGATAGACTGATGGCAAGTCTAGCTGCACTGTTCCTAACCATGGTTTATACAGATAAGTACTGAAACCACATATAATAATTTTGTACATATCTGCACATACCAAATTTCTGACAGCAGACCTTAGTAAAATCTTACCTGCAACATAGTCTCCAAATCCAATCGTTGTTAAGGTGATAACTACAAAATAAATTGCATCTAGTGTATTCCAGCCTTCTATGTGCTTGAATATGACTGCAGGGAGAGCAACAAACAGCACACAGCCAAACAATATGAAAATTATTGTTGATATTATACGAATCTTTGTCTGACTCACATTCCATTTCTAGGGAGAAAAAAGAACAAGTAAAGGGAAAGTGGGTAGAAAAGGAGAAGAAAGAAAAACACATTATTAAAACCACTGCATTTATGTATAGGTATTTGTATATTTGTAAAATGTACTGATCTTTTTCATAAAAGCCATTTAATGCAATGTTCAAAGGTATCAAATTACATTATATTAACAAAACCATATTAACAAAACTGAAGGTGGCAGAATGGACTGAAACTATTTCAGATGCAGAAGGTAAACAATTTTTACTGTGTGGTGAAAATGTATGAGGTCTGTCAATTAATAACAAGACTGTGTTTCTCCCTTTCAAACATAAACACTCTCGGCCATTCAATTAATTGTCAGTTGTCATTTAAAGCAGCTGTGCTGTCTGTTGTATGCCAGAAAAATGCTAAGTTTAAAAGCTGAGCAACATGTCAATTTGAAATTTTTAATAAAATTGAACACAACACCAATGGAATCTTTTCAAATGTTTACAGAGGCCTACAGAGAAGACTGCATGTCTCATGCACATGTGTTTGAGTAGCACAAAAGATTTGCAGAAGGACTTGAGAATGTGGAAAACAATGAATGCCCTGGATGACCTTCCACTTCAAGAACCGAAGAAATTGTGGAAAAAACAGCCAGATTGTTCAAGATTGCTGACTCAGTGTCTGAGTGATAGATGAAGCCCTGAACATTGACAAAGACACTGCATGGAAAATTTTGCATGAGGATCTCAACATGAGAAAAGTTTGTGCCAAGAGGGTCCCTAGGGTTCTCACACCAGAGCAACAGGAGTGCTGCAAGTAAATTTGCGCTGACGTTCTGCAGCAACTTGAGGTGGATCCAAACCTTTTTCAAAAAACCATCACTTGTGATGAAACCTGGATCTTCCAGTATGATCCTGAGACAAAACGACAGTCAATGCACTGGAAAACACTACTGTATAATCGTCAAGAATGAAAGAAGCACATCAAAGCAAGTCCACATTCAAAACCATGCTCATTGGGGGGGGGGGTTTACATCAAGGGTGTGATTTTGGCAGAATGAGTTCCAGAAAGCAGAACCAGTATTATTATAAGGAAGTTTTGACAAAGCTGAGAGAAAGAGTCAGGGAAAGAACGGCCAGACCTGTGAGGAAATGGTTTCATTCTTCATCAAGACAATGTGCCTGCTCTTTCTGTGAAGCAGTTTTTCACCGATAAATGCAGTACTACACTTGAACATCCTCCGTATTCACCAGATTTGGCACCATGTGACTTTTTTCTTTCCCTTAAAGTGAAATCGTTGCTTAAAGGAACACGTTTTGAGTCAACTGATGCAGTAAAGAAAAAAATGGCAGAAGTGCTGAAACAGCTGGTAGAAACTGATCTGTTCCATGCCTTCGACCAGTAGAATACAAGACTACATCAGTGTGTGAGTGTGAATGGGGAGTATATTGAAGGGGAGAAGCATTAGCATTGTAATATATAAAAATAAAGATGGGTTGTTGTATCAGTCTTGTTATTTAATAGGCAGACCTCATATTACTGTGTCAACAAGTGGCCCACCCTGGAAAATTTATTCCAAAGATGTGGCATGGGTATGTCCCTATCAGGTTTCAAAAATCTACAGGAATATTTTAATGATCAACAAACCTCTTAAACTCAACTGGATCTCTGTACTAAAGGTGGTGGTGGGGGAGATTGGGATGGGTATGGACTTACAAAGCTCCTGTCCATAGGTCTAGCATAATTCTAATTATGTCCTTTATGGCATTTCATTGAATATGTTCCAATCTTAATTTCAGAAAATTATGTTTTCCTTTACTACTCAAGTTTTGACTTGTGAAGATGCAACTCTCATTTTCTTAAGGTGGACTCAGTGTTCCAGACTTCAGCTTATATCACAAGGCATACTTTTTGACTTTCACAACATGGTTTAATTCAAATCCCTTCTACAGGTGGTTTTGTAATTGAATTATTTGCCACCCCTTTTTGGCTGGACTACCTTCATCTATCTAGGGAAGAAAGGGAGGGCGCCCTAACTGGTCTGGTATATGATTTCTCATCAAATATAAATCCTGGCTGGTATTCTGCATCAGCTTATATTTAACTAAGTACTTAACTCAGTCACTTCTCCAGGCCCAACTCCCCCAAACCTGACAGAAACATAATTCAACCACCAACAGAATGAGCCTCCCTCTCCCTATGCAGCTGATGCCTAGTAAAGTCTGTTGGGTGGTGGTGGTTACAATCATGGCAATAGTGTCAAAATTGTGACTAAGTAGTAATTGTGAATATGAAACAACAACACCAATAATAATACTAGGATTTCTATGCTCATGCCAAACTAAATCTATGGGATGATCTTGAACTGAAAACTCTTAAATGCTCTTTTTATGTAAGAGAAGGACTGAATGCATGATTTATAATTATGTTAGATTAACTGAAATAGGCATCAAGAACTGTTGCCATTTTCAACATTTGCACCTTACATGTTTCCAGCACAGTTTGAATTACGTGCAATTGCAACACCTTTTGGCATCTAAATATGGAAAGAAGCAAAAACTGGAAAGAAGCCAGTAGAATCCACAGAAGAAACAAGAGACATGCCTCACAATGTTCAAAAGATGGTTGTTTCTTGATAGAAAAACCTATCCAAGCATAAGTGACCAGCTGTGTAGAGATGGAAAGAATATTCTCTATTATACATTTCCTACACTATAGCACTACACTGTGATAGTGCTATTATTCCACTTTAAATACTATGGCTGCCTCCTGTGGGATCCTGGGATTTGCCATTTGCAGAGGATTTGCATCCTCAGCCGGAGAACTCTTAGGCCCCCTGTCTGAGACTTTTGGATAGTTTTCTCTCAGTACTCAAATGTCCCAAAGCCTTCTGGATAATTTTCTGAGAAGAAAGACACATGGGTGTTATTTTTTGAGCAAACCCCTTCATGTCTCCTGCATAGAAAAATCCTCCGGAACACTTTGGGATGCTTGATGTGGGGAGAATACTGCACAAGTATTCATTTTTTCCCCACAACAGAGAGAAAACTACAGCAATTAGTGATTGCATTTGAAAATGAAATAGCCAAGGATGTATATCCCTAGTCTGAGTGCTACAGCCACTCCCCATTGTGCTGGAAGTGCTAACTGCTTCCTCGGGGAAATTGAAACCAACAAGTGGAGTTTATAAATTTTGCTAGAAAGCACAAGTTTGGTGCCAGTGAAGGTAGAACTGAGCAGAATACAGAGTTCAATTGTTCTGTACCAATCAACCAATGGAAAATTGCCCCAGCCTCAAAATGATATTTGGCTTGTGGGGGGGGAATAATGTTTCAAGTATATTGGACACCTCTGTATCTTTTTGAGAAAGAAATTGGCCACTTTGGCCAAAAGCTGGCAACATAATAGAGATAATGCCTTTTTGAGGCATGTGATATGGGTATTGCTCCTATTATGGCTAGATGTAGTGCTGCATACTAAATTTGTATTAGCAATGTCTTTGATATCTGCAAATAGGTATTCAATTTTAAATTACATCCCTGCAATTTGGATCTTAATGCATGGTGAACTAGTCTACATTTATGGAGAATATGGCTTAAAGATCCATATTGTCAAGTCAAATATTTACCATCCATCATTTAATGGTCAGAAGATCTTCCTGCATTAGCCACTTATATATTCTACAGACATCAACTCCAAGTAAATATTTTGTGTACATACTGTCAGCTTATATTAATGATATGCCTAACTCACAGTCATATCCTATCTATTTCTCTCCAGCTTTTTTACCAAAATACAGTTGGACCCTCATATCTGCAGGAGTCTGGTTCCTGGATTTACCACAGATACCAGAAATCATGGATAACAGCAAACCCTATTAAAATAATGGGACATCCAGTTTAAAATATCATAGAGTTGCATTGGAAGACCTAGAAGATGTCTAGAGAGGACACCTATCTAGGCATTTTCCAGGAACACTCTATGGCATGTGTTCCTCCTTTTGTGTCCCAAAGATAACTGAAACAGCAGATATTCATTCCACAGAAATGGGGGTCCAACTGAGTTGGCCAAAAGAGTTGATATTGGGTTGGGTTTTTTAATGTAGTTTATTTCAAATGAAAAACAAGGTACAACACCTTGGCAGAAACCTATTTTATATATCTTAGGTATGGATTCCTTTTAGGGCCAGTATGATCTTTGTAGGAACCAGCTAGTGTCTAGGACCTCCACACTTTATGTGTTTGATCGAGGATTCACAGTGTACTTCCAGTATTTCCACAGTAATTACAATCTGTAGATTGCTTCTTAGTTTGTTTTTCCGTGTGTATTAGCATTGTTCCTTCCTATCCTATTATTTTGGTTGTTATGATACACAAACTCTAAGGCTGGAACTGAAGTGAACCCATATAATTGCCCTGGGCATGCTCTATTATTATTAAAGCAAATGCAGTTATTCTTTTTCACTGCTTCCAAGTTGTCCTCTTGCTCAGCTTCCTTTTCCCTCATGCTTTCTTGTGCAATGTATTATTATAACTTCCAATACAAAATGCCCTTGGCAAAGGCATTACAGAAGCATCATGGGTTTACAAGTGTCTTAGGCTGAACTGGATGCTGCAGACAAATGTGTATAACTCATCTTGTGATTATTTATTTATTTATTTATTTATTTATTTTAAAAGCAGATTTGGCATGCAGGAAGATGAAGCAGAGGAGTGTCAGAGATGTTCACCTATTTCTCCACCGCTGCTTCTCTGTCCTAAATTATGTACCACCCAATTCCATCCAAACTGTGTTTGTTGGAGAAATGAGCATGAAACTCCTGTAAGGAGGAAATGGGTTACAATCTCACCCAATTTCATTTTCACTTCACTATGTTGTTCCCAAAGTTGTTTGTTCAAAAAGAAAAGGGGGAAGATAAAGGGGTAAAGTTACGCACCCTTAAATGCAACATCTAATTTACTTCTTAAAGGCGAGAGCAAAATTTCAGTTCTAAGCTTATATTATAAGCAGCCAAAGTGATATGTTGTTAATGTTTTACACAGAGCTTACTGTTGACCATTTTAAAGGATCTTTTATGATAAAAAATGGTTAACTGTGTTACACTGTTTTGATGTGGATCCTACATTTCTTGTTACCTTTTTAAAATATTTATATCTTTTTACATTTCAGGACAACATGTTCAGCATACTCACAACAAACGTGTCTTCAACTTTGGCGATTCCTTTCCCAAATATGGTCCCCAGCTGATCTCCAACTCCAGCCAACAGAAAACCAAAGAGTGGAATTCCCAGTAAGGCATAGATGATACAGAATATCTTTCCACCTTCTGTACGTGGTGAGATGTTCCCAAATCCTAAATTACAAACAACTTGAGCTGTTGATAAATCAGTTAAAGGCATTAAATTACACATCTAATTAGTACAGCCGATAAGGACACTTTTAAAATACTCCCTAGGAGTATATATCACATAAAGACATTCACATGAGATCTTGCCCTAATTATTTTGCTAAACTCACCTCAAACTGAACTGCATGTGGGGTGTGGTGCAAAGAATCATTCTGTCTTTCTAAGATAGAACACTGAAGAGAGCTGTGACGGTCCCCAAAATTATCAGTTCAGTTACTCAGGCAGACATCCAATTCATTTCTCTCCTCCCCCCACCCTCTGCTTTTTTTTTTTTTTTGAACAGGGTCAGATCATAGAATCATAGAGTTGGAAGAGGCCACAAGGGCCATCTAGTCCAACCCCCTGCCATGTAGATCTTTAGTGAGAATCACCAACGAATCCATGAGTCTCCAATTTATCATAAAATATGACTTATTCCTTGACACAGAGTGTAGTTTTGAATCAGACTTGCTCCTCTGCAAATAAAAGGCTCCTTCCATTTGCAAAAGGAACTAGGACCCAGGAGAGGCTTCCAACTGGGATGAGGAAGTAGTTCCTTCCAATTTCCCCTTCCATCTTCCATGCTGCTCAGGAGGCTCTCCCAGTTCTCCAACAGAGAACAGGTGATAGCACTGGAGGGTCTCATCTACACATGCCAGGATATGCCAGCTCCCTGCCAGTGTATCCTAGTCGGGGATCAGGCCCATCGTTTCCCCATTAGCACCTCCAAATGGGCTGGAGTCTAGACAGGCATGCTGGCCTGTTGCTGCAACCACCACCACCATCTTCCTCTCTGTCTTGAAAGGCAGGAAGCTGGCCCACAACATGTGACCAAGGCCCCCTGCATGTGACCAGCCTTGGTCACATGCTGTGGGACTCATTCCTGCCTTCTGGGAGAGCAAGGCAGACCGGCAGCAGCAGCAAGTGCCAACCTGCCAGGATGGGCTCCTGCAGTCTCATGGGGCCTGATCCGCTCTTTCCTAGTGGGAATGGATTAACAGAGATATTTTAAAACATTGTATCAGGCCTTACCCCATCTTAGCCCCATCGAGCCCTGCATCTGCCCTGTGGTTGGTGAGGACTGCACTGGGGCAGAACAGGGCAAATGCCCTGTGTCATCAGGACTGCAGGACTCTAAGAAGTGGGCAAGATGGGGTATATTGCCCGTGTAAACAAGCCCAAGGTTTGAGAGGGAAGAAAATGTCTGCTCTGCCCCACTGGCTCCAGTGCCAATGGAATTTCACTGAATGCAAAAATGGGCACAGCCTATCTAGTGTACAACTGCAGTTACATTAAGAATACTCCTTGTTCAAACAAGCAAAAAATTCAATACTACTTTGATTAGAATTATATTTTGTTTACACCTATCATTTGGAAAAACAACAGAAGTTTATTATTTGTTATTTGTTCTACCTGTATTAATCCAACCTCCTTTCCAGATGTTCAGAAATTATACTACACTCTTTCTACATAACACCATTGTTTAGTATTGTCCCCATTCTAAAAAGGTTTTGTTAGTGAAAATAAGTTGTTTATGTTTAAAAATGTGCTCGTACTTTTAGTTATGATCCCTTTGCCTTTGGCTCTGCCCACCGCTTGAATGTAATCCCCAACAACTTCAATGAAACTGAATTCAGCCTTTGGCCTGAAGGAGCTTCTCACATTTGATCTATAATGAATCTATAGAAGGACTTCTTTACAGAAACATTGCTTGGAATACTTGGAAGCATCTATTTAATTAACACAATTGTTTGAAATCATCATGGTTTTCCTCTACCATGCTGGTAAACCATGCTGGAACTTGGCCCCTACTTCTCACAGAGGCTATTATAACTACCAGGAGGGCAGAAGAAGAGACTAGCAAGGTGGATCATCACCATTGCCTTATTCATCTGCTGTTGATTCAGCAAGCAGGGAATGGGTCCTTCCTCATCCTCACAGAACTAACTGTAACAAAATGTCCTATGAGTAGGCGAGGAATAACAAGTAACTATCATCACCCCAACATCTTTAAACATTCCACTTTAGCCCTTAATAACAACCCATTAGACTTTCCCATTCGCCTCCCTGTGGGCCTTGTTGGCTGACAGCTGGATAAGAAAACTTAAAATAAGCAATAAGTGAACCAGAACTCTGGATCAGACATCTTTGCACACGGTCATATGGCAATTATGTTCAAGAACACCTTGTACCTTTTGCCTGTATACAGTTTATGTTCATCCTACCCTCCTTTCAAAGTTACCAGTGACAGTCATGGCTTAGTGTGGATCTGATCCAGTTTCCCTTTCAGTCCAGGAGGGATCTTATACTCTCCAAAGGATATTTGAGGGATACACAGGGTGAATTACTGGGAGAGAAGGAATCTATTTCACTGGCAGATGGCCATAGTTAGATACAACCCATGATGTATCTGATTAATATGTTGATATGGAAATCATATACCAAATACATGAGGAAGAAGAAATATGATTTAAAATATCAAAAGCCATCAAAAGAATATAAAAATAAAGACATAAAGTTGGGGACTGCTGTTAATGAATACTCAGTAGTATTTAGAATAGGTGAAACATATAGCTGGCCAAGGAGACCATGACAATAATGAATTTGAATGAAGGCATGTGATACCTAGAGAACATCTGTCAGACAGTTTGAAAATCTCTCCCACATTAGCTGAAAATTCCACTGTGATTTTTTAGTTGAGAGAGAACATTGTCACATAATTACCTCTTTTTAATTCAGTCGGCTGTTCAGCACTGTTCTTCTTTTATCATGATTTGCACCCTTTCACAGTATTTCTCATCATGCACGTAACATCTCTCTTGTGTTAGAACAATTTCAGTATGCTATAATCATGCTGCTCTGCTTTGGCACAGGCTAGAGAAATCATGGTATAGAAAATTCCCTTGCATTTACAAACTATAAAATTGTCTTGTTTTCAATACATTACAAATTCAACCATTTTTAACGCTGGATATTTATACCTTGTTCATGGGGACATTATGACAGGTGCCTTTACATGAGACACAGATGTGGCAAAATGTGAATAATTCACAATCCCAAACCCCCATCTACATACATATATACACTCCTGAGTCTTCTTGGAAGGAGGTGAAATACATTATGGACTTCCACTACCATTTCACATGAGATTTGAAAGAGTGAGTGAAAAAAAATATTCATTCAAATTTCCCTCTCTTTCTACTCGACATCTATAAGTGCACCTTCTGGTCAGAATCCTCTGGTGTTATCCAAGCGGATCTACCTTTTCTAGTATCCAGTGACCTTTATGCAACAGTTTTGTATGGTAGCACAGCAAGTGCCAGGTGGCACCCAGATGAAGATCTGTCACCAGTAACTGACTGGCCACAGGGATGAACTTGGAAAGTTACCCATACCACCACCAAACTTACTTTGTCCTCCCTCTCTGACACCCACACCTATACATAAGTATACTGGTGGAACTTTATATTCCATCATTTAAAAAAAAAATCAAAATGAGGGATGGGCAAATGTATGGCGAAGCAGAAGCTGACTTTTTCCCCAATGCACTCCCATCCCATAGACTATTGGGCTTACCGCACTCTGAAGAAAAGTGGCAAAGCAGCACAGACCTTCTGTCTTTCCTGCTTTCCTACCACATGGAATTGGCATTCTTCCAGCATTCTTTTGTTCCAATCCTGTGGGGAATTGAGGTAAAACCGCATCTTTTTGCAAACCAATTTTTCTGGTTAGCAAAAAAACATGGTTTTACCTCAGTTCCCCATGGGACCAGAACAAAAGAATGCTGACATCATGCGGTAGGGCAGCAAGAAAGAGAGAATGTTCCTGCTGCTTTGCTGCCTTTCCTCAGAGTGTGGTAAAACCATGTGTTACCACTTTTTGGTAACATACTTTGTTTTACATACTTTGTTTTACATACTTTGCTAGTTGCCATTATGATTTTCAGACCAAAACAGGTATGTAATTTCAAAGGATAGTGCAGTTAAACTGCAGGGTTTGAATATGGTTTTCTTCACTTGTGGTCTATTTTCAAGAGAAAAATCACCGAACCCCCCCACCAATGGTCCCAAATATATTTTGTGGGGGAAAAAACCTTTTGGAAAAAAGGGGGGTTGGGGGGCTGCTGAGGTCTTCAACAGTTGGCTTGAGGGGTCACATGTGTCTAACAACTTTCCCCGCCCCAATCTAAATCATACACATCAGAAAATACAACAATGCCAGCAAGAGTGGGCCCATTCATGCTACACAATTGTAGTGCTATGATTCCACTTTAACTGCCATGGTTCCATCCCATGGAATCCTGGGATTTGCAATTTAGGGAGGGGAATTTAGAATTCTCAGCCAGAGAGCTCCAGTGCCTCTTCAAATTACAAAACCCAGGATTCCATAGGATGTTGCTATGGCAGTTAAAGGGAATAATAGTTCTATAATTATGGCATATGAATGGGCCCAGTATATGTAGTATGTGGTGTTATACTGGTCAAGCTGCCACCGCATTTTACCCTAAACACATGAAGTCTTATGTCTATCCCTAAGACTGCAGGGTGGATCTAATTTTACCCATTCTAGAGTAATCATTGAACTCAACAGGACAAAAGGGTCAATGGCTCCAGTCTAAGTATAACTAAATTTCAATCTCCCCTCCCAGTTATGTGGCATATGATCTAAATAACTGATTTTGTGTCAGCTCCAACAAAGTCCTAGATGTCTGATGCTCTTTCCTCCCCAAACTGCCATGCTAAATCTTAACATGAATCTGGAGTAGTCTCTCAAGTGCAATTTAGCACCATCATCTTATTTATTTATACCCCAGTTTTCCCCAAAAAAATTGGGACAGCTCAGGCATATTACCCATTTGCCTAGCAATGTAAGAAGTTGTTTCACAATTATTTCCACACTCATGGAAGAATCTCTTTTCTTTCAGGGGAACTTGAGTTTCATCTTTCTTCAAGAGCTGGATACTCCTATTTGGGTGATCTTTTAATAGCCATATTATTAAGGCTCTACAGCCCATGTGGAAGTTAGCTTTGAAAAATATTTATTTCTAATATATTGTTCCATTTTTAAAATTTATTTTTTTAAACAAATTTTTGTCATGATCCTTCTGAAGATGAAGTGAATCCTGAATGCACATAATTCATTCACAGAGTTAATAATTTATTTTAAGAGAGCATCCAACAGATGTTAATGACATGGTATGTATTCTTATTGAAAAACCAATAAGTCTTCTGAACTGCAAGAATGTGTCTATTAAATAATTTGTTAGGTACAGTAATCAAGTATCAAATAATCAAATAAATCAAATAAATGATTGGCTAAATACTTTGTAAATGTTATACTGCTCACATATAATATATAATGAAACATCAAATAACATTCCTCCCACCTTTTTTTGGGGGGGGGTGAATTGTTAGAGATGCTGTTGTACTCTATGGATTTTGAACTGATTCCCCCCCCCCAAAAAAATGTGTATTCTTATTTCTGCTAAACATCAACATATACACATACATAGGCGAACACAGGGGAGAAATGTATACCCCCTGATGTAGGGATAAACTATGCATTTTCAGATAGCTAAAGGTGTCATTTTTTAATTTGAAGTTTAAAAGTGAAGTAAAACTCAAGGCCTCTAGGCTTCTTCATTACATCTCATGGCCCTTTCAGAAATCACAAATTCAGGTATTTTCACAGGAATAATTGCATTGGCCTGAATCCTGTATCAAATCCTAACCAAAGTCAGCTGACAGAATTGACTTCTTTCTCCCCATGCAGCTGATGCCCAGTAAAGTAGGTTTGGGGGAAGTTACAATCCCGGCAATAGTGTCACAAATGTGAATATGAAACAGTTAGGGATGAGTAAATCTAGGCAACTGTTTTTTAATGACTGATGCATGGAATAACGAGACAAGACACAGAAGATTGTGTTGAAATATGGGCCACTTTATTGTAATCTTACCTATTTGTTTATTTCTTCAAGGTATGAGAACCAATAGGGGGAGACCCAATGCGGGGACAGCTAGAGCAGATGGTCACATGTGACCTACCCCCCAGCTTTCCTGGGCAACTCACCTGAGCCCCGAAGGAGATCCCGGTACCTGGGGTTCCCTTCGGGCACCATCTGCTGGAAGGCCCAGCACCAGGTTGCAAATCCTCAAGCCGTTTAGCTTCTCAGGAGGATCGCAACCAGATGTTGGCCACAAGGATAGCCTACCTTGCTGCACCCTATCCGTTAAGATGCCGGTACAGTTCAGAAATGTCCATCCTTCCACTCAATTTGAGGTTGCCATAGGTGAACGCCAGATCCTTGTCTCCCCACTCCGGCAAAGGGTAAAATAGGCCCTGCCTGAACCCCACCTCTGCCGCCTCCTAGCCAGGGTGTATCTATGCCCTGGCCAACCCCCGTGTTTGTCTCCCTGCCCATCATTAAAACACCTACCCTGGATCTACCATTCTTAAAGATCCGGGGTGTGTGTCTGGTATTCAAGATCCAATATTTTAATGCTTTTTGCAATGATTCTCTTCACTCTAGAGAAAGAAGGCGTAACCTTGAGATGTTGGGTACTTTCAATGTATGTATCTAAAATTTTAGATAAACTATTCCAAATAAAACCAAGATCAAACCTTAACTAATCCCAAAAACATAAAAACAATAAATAATCAACAAATCCCAGAATATTTTTTTTTCTAATTTAAGCTAAAGTAGACATTCTGAACTAAAGTAAAAACAAATCCTAAAAGAAAAAATTCTAGTTGATGCTGCTCATGCATGAGGTGTCCGTAGGCTTGTGTGCTGAGAGAGGAGGGAGCATGATTCCTTCCTTCTAGTACAGCTCAGTTCCAGAATTTTCTGCAAGAGGCTCTGCACAGGCAGAAAATCCAATTCTGCAATTCACAGAGACCATGAAGTGGAACATGCAGTTTTTACCCAGAGATGCTGCATGTTGGAATATGCATCTGCCAGTGCTCCTTTGTCTGTCTATGGCCAATAAATGAACTAGAGCAGGCAATATATAATGTGGGAAAGGGAAGAGTAGGGAGAGAGTATGGAGGTGGGTAGCTGCTGCTCTAGAAACACAAAATTCCCTTGGATACATGGAATGAAAAGTTGCATTGTTCTTGAATTATGTCCATAATCTTATGGCATGCTATAGTATAGGTAATCATGAATCTTATATCTGAAGATTTTGTTTTAAAGAAAGTTTTGTGTAAATTAACATGTACTTCAGCCAAAGTTTCCCTGATCTGTAAAATATATTAGGAAAATATGGGCTGTAGAACTAGTAGCAGCAGGTTGCACATTTGTAAAAATCTTTCCTAGAAATCCTGCTGTTGTGACTAACTTAATTTCCTCGAATCACACTTTGATTTTAGTGAGGGAAAGCTGTCTATAATTACTCTATTCAAGTTGCTAAGTAAGGCTATTAATTGGTTGTGTAATCTTGAAAAAAGACTTAAAATAAAATAGAACCCAAGCAACTTACTGTGCCTGACACATTTTCAATTTTCGATTAGTTTCAAGTGCTACAGAACTCTTCAGCTTCAACTCTAAACATTGTTGATGGCATTATCTATTTATGTCACCATAGTTCGATGAAGAGATTAATCCATGATATATGGCCTTCAAGTTTAGCCCTAAAAAATATCTAATACATCGATGTACCAACGATTTGATAAAAGATGCTGTGGATCTTGAACTGTGGTCCAGTCTTGAGTACTGTGACCAAAGGTTCACAGTGACAGCTTCCTATCTGGCTTGTTAACATCTGTACCTGGTTGACACTCACACTCCTTGTCAGGAGATATTATATGGTACCAATTCATGTTATCAAGTGATACAAACAGGGCTCAAACATTATTTGGATGGGGATCCAGTACAAATTTATTATACAGGCTCCCTTCCACACAGAGACTAAGATTCCCATCCTATAATCTCATGTTTTTTTGTGGGGGGGGGGAGTTCCTGTCTGAAATTACATTTTAGAATTTACACCATGGACCATACTAGGGCTTTTCTTGAGTAACCCTCTTGGTATTTGGTTTACCAAGAGGGTTACCAAAAGGGTTTCTAGGGTTTACCATATTTTGAAAAGCAAAAACTAGGGACATTTTCAGACACAGGCCACGCCATATTCCACCAAATTTTATTCACGGATGTTGTCCATGAACAAAATATGACGCGGCCGGCTCCAACCCTAAACGGAAGTGACACAGACAATTTCGCAACAGGGACAGCGTTGTCCGAAATGGGTCCCCTGCTGCGCTGCAGTGGCGAAGCTCTCCTGCTCGATTCTTTCACTGTAAGTCGTGTCTGAAAATGTCCAAAGACACATTTGCTAACTGCTTCAAACCTCTGCTATAGAAGCGGTAATAGCTGCTACTAGAAATATCTCTAATTTTCATTGTATTTAAATAACAATTGCCAGAATTCTATATCGACTACATAGAATCATAGAATCATAGAATTGCAGAGTTGAAAGAGACCACGAGGGGCATCCAGTCCAACTCCCTGCCACGCAGGAAATCACGATCAAAGCATCCCCGACAGATGGCCATCCAGCCTCTGTTTGAAGGCCTCCAAGGAAGGAGATCCCACCACGCTCCGAGGGAGTGTGTTCCACTGCCGAACAGCTCTTACTGTCAAAAAGTTCCTCCTACTGTTGAGGTGGAATCTCTGTTCCTGGAGCTTGCATCCATTGCTCCACGTTCCAGTCTCCGGAGCAGCAGAAAACAAGTCTGCTCCATCCTCAACGTGACACCCCTTCAAATACTTAAACAGCGCTATCATATCGCCTCTTAACTGTCTTTTTCCAGGCTAAACATACCTAGCTCCCTAAGTCTCTCCTCATAAGGCATCGTCTCCAGACCTTTCACCATTTTAGTCGCCCTTCTCTGGACACGCTCCAATTTGTCAATATCCTTTTTTAATTGTGATGCCCAGAACTGGACACAGTATTCCAGGCGAGGTCTGACCAAGGCAGAATAGAGCGGCACTATTATTTCCCTTGATCTAGACACTATACTTCTATTGATGCAGCCCAAAATCACAGTGGCCTTTTTAGCTGCCGCATCACACTGTTGGCTCATGTTCAACTTGTGGTCTACTAGGACTCCTAGATCCCTTTCGCATGTAGTCTCATTTAGCCAGGTCTCCTATATCTATGCATTTCATTTGTTTGCCCTAAATGCAGTACCTTACATTTCTCCGTATTGAATTTCATTTTGTTAGCTTTGGCCCAGCTCTCCAGTCTATCCAGGTCATTTTGAATTTTGATCCTGTCCTCTAGGGTATTAGCTACTCCTCCTAATTTGGTGTCTCTGCAAATTTGATTAAGTATGCCCCTAATTCCCTCATCAAAGTCATTGATAAAGATGTTGAATAGCACTGGGCCCAGGACAGAACCCTGTGGCACCCCACTGGTCACATCTTTCCAAGACAAAGAGGAGCCACTGCTGAGCACCCTTTGGGTTCAGCCGGTCAACCAATTACAAATCCATAGAACTGTTAATTTGTCTAGCCCACATTTTACAAGCTTGTTTGCAAGAATCTCATGGGGAACCTTGTCAAAGGCCTTACTAAAATCAAGGTATGCGATATCCACAGCATTCCCTTCATCTACCAAGCTGGTAATTTTATCAAAAAAAGAGATCAGATTAGTCTGGCATGACTTGTTTCTCTGAAACGCATGTTGACTTTTTGTGTTTATGGCATTGCCTTCTAAATGTTCACAGACTCGCTGTTTAATGATCTGCTCTAGAATCTTCCCTGGTATTGATGTCAAACTAACTGGACGATAATTGTTGGGATCCTATTTTTCCCCCTTTTTGAAAATGGGGACAATGTTTGCCCTCCTCCACTCTGCTGGGACTTCTCCTGTTCTCCAAGAGTTCTTAAAAATTATTGCCAATGGCTCTGAGATTACATTTGCCAGCTCTTTTAATAATCTTGGCTGTAGAATATTTACATGTCAAAATCATGACTAAGTGGCAATTGTCTATATGAAATAGTTACCTAGATTCACTCATTCCTGTTTCATATTCACAATTGGTACTTAGGACTTTTTCAGATGCGTAAAAAGTGCTGCAGAGGGCTCGGGAGAGATTCGCGCCTGTTTCGCAGCAGGGGGTCCTTTTCGGACGCCGCCATCCCCCTTGTGTTACCCTCCATGTTCCTTCCATGTCGCATGGAAGGAAAAGGCGCCACTTTTTATTCACAAAGAACTTCCGTGAGTAAAAAGTGGCGCCTTTTCCTTCCATGTGACAGGTAAGTCCATGAGTGGACTTTGGAGTTTATCAGATGTGGCAAATATGTCATGATAATGATGACAGAATACCACGAAAAGGCTCACCTATCGCACAACATTGTTCCCCTTGCGTTTTCCAAGCATTCCCCTGCTGTGAATAAGGCATTCTTTTTTATTAACAGGCCAAGCCATCAATTGATCTCCCATGGTGTTTTCTTCATAGTATCACCTGTGTGTGACACCGCATCCCATTCTGCTCTTGTGAATACAGCGTCAACAGATGGTCCTTGTCTGGGTGAGAACACGAAAACTAGCCAGAGGACACTCTTTTTTATGAACCTCCCCATTTTACTGGCCAGTTTTTAAATGTGTTTGAGTGCTTGTGTTTTCTTTTTCATTGTTGATTTACATGTTTTTAGACCTTTAAGCACACTCGCATCTTCTCTCAAGAACTGCCAAAGTCTCACCCATGTAAAAACATAGAAGTAAACAGTGCTAGCGGTTGTGTTGCAATAATTCAAGGGCGGCTCTTTCTCATGATTACAGGAATGCCAGGATACTCACACTTTAAAATATAGTGGTACAAAAACATTTTTAGATGCTCATCTAATAATCTCCTTTGTAAGAAACCAGGACATTTTAAAAAATCTCCCAGAGAGAATTCTTAGCACTGAAAAGGAGGACATGTCTAGGAAATGGAGGGTGTATAGTAACCAAAGTTTAAGATAACCTCCATTCTGAAGAAGAGTCTCCCACAGTTTGCAGGCTATTTTGTAACTTTTTGGTTGGTCTTAATCTTCCCAAATATTTGACTCTATTTATTCTTATGGTCTAACATGGCTGGAAACGTTATATAAAATTGTTTTAAAGCTTTATTTTTCTAATCTTTCCACTGCAAATTCATGCATTATCGCGTATGCTTGAGGCGAGAAATTTGGAGCTCAAGAAAGTGGAGGGGAATGAAATCCAGGAATAAAAGAGTGTAGCACTGTTCTCTTTTGCTTTTTGAAAACTATCTTCTGAATGTTGTCATGCTACCACTGATATTGCTTGGCTAGCTTTTGAAAGTCTATTACATTACTCTTTTTAAAGTGCTGGAGTTGCACAATGTATCTGCCAGCTTTTATTCCTCCTCAAGTGCCATCTTTATATTGAAATAATTTTCAGCTTGTTTTTGTTCATCTACTTCCTTAGTCAGTACACTGCCTGAGCCAGATAGCAAAAAGGCATCTGCTTTGAAAACATGGAGGATTGATTGGTGTGCTTTTTAGTTCCCCTTAATATCCTGGCTAACTGTTGTAGTTTGCTTTCTGTTATAGCCAAACATGACAGTGCAAGGTATGCCAGTATGAAGGATGGACATGTTGTTGTTGCTGTGTACCTTCAAGTCATTTCTGACTTATTGTGACCCTAAGGCAAACCTATCACAGGATTTTCTTGGCAAGGTTTATTCAAAGGCTTGGGGCCAGCCTAATCGCCTTGGGTAGGAAGTTCCCCACTCAAGGCACTGTTACAGAGAAACCCCGTTACGTGTACCCAACAACCGGTTGATGGCAAGCATCAATAAAGTAGTTCAGATGTTGTACATGCATCTCCCTCTTTTCGATGGCTGATTTTTTTTATGTTCCACTGTTTAGACAGATCTAAATTATAGCCATATACCATGCTTTCAAGAGAGCCAGCGTGGTGGAGGGGTTTGAGCATTGGACTGCAACTCTGAAGACCCAGGTTCAAATCCCAACTTGGCTATGGATACATACTGAGTGACCTTGGGGAGTCACACTCTCTCAGCCTCAGAGGTAAGCAATGGCAATCCCCCTCTGAACACATCTTGCCAAGAAAACCACACAACAGGTTTGCCTAAGGGTTGCCATAGGTTGCAAATGACTTGAAGGCACACAATGACAACAACAACACTTTCACCCCCCGGGGTCTGCTCTTCCAACCACTGCTGCTGTCTACTTGGTGCACTTTTTTTCCCCCTCAGTACACTTTGGCACCATCTACTGTTCAGTCTTGCATTTGCAAGCTAATGTTCTGACTTGTCAAGAAATAACTAGCTGTTTACATGTAAAGACTCATCATCAACCTTCTCTTAGGTACAGGTCCAGAGTCCAGGTTCAGAGACAACATAAAACTTACTGTATGTCCATGTTGACACAAAAAATGCCACCCTTCTAACGTTACAAATGTGGGTAAAAAATGGAGTTTCTTCCTAAAAATAATCCAGCTCCTTCTCAATCCAGACTACAACAGTTTATGGGTCCTCAGTTCCTATATGTGATCTCCACCCATAGAATGCTCTTCTGGGTGGAAAATGAAAATGTTTTCATTGATTTCTTTCTCCTGCAGCAACATGCCTCCCACTTCCTACCCCTTCTTTTGCTGTTGTATATTGTATATTGTCCATGTAAACATCCATTTAATAGTGTTGGGATATTCCCTAGAGTAGCATAATAGTTGGTGTTGAAGGAAGGGGGAATCTACCTCCCCAATTTCTGCAGGCAACTCATGATCCAAGCCAATATATTTTAGTCAACTGGGAGTCATCAAATGGGCTCTCAGATATTTTGCCTACAAAATAATCTTATAGCAGCTGCTGACTTTTTTAAAATTGAGGAATAAATCAAGAACAAATAAAAGAATTAATTACCAAAATCAAATATTCGGCCACCCCATGTATGACATGCATTTTTTTGTGCAGACTTGTTCTAGAATGTTTATAACAATGTAACCCACAAAATGTATCCAAATAAAAGATAAAAGATCTAACTATTGCCATGAATATGTGGAGGGTGGTAATCACTGTTATTGCAATGATTAATGAAGGGACACCAAGTTTTATAAAAACAATTATCTTCCTAAATATCTCTAGATTCTCTGATATACATTGTCAATTTTGCCATGAGATCTACACCCCAAATTTTAAATTTTTAAAATAATATAGTATTTAAAAATTTAAATGCATTTTATAATTTAAATATATTTAATTATTTGAATAGATACAAATAATATCTACTTTGTGTGTAGATGTGGCTACCAAATGTTGCCTATTTTGAGGATCACATAATTGTGTATTAAAATCTCTCCACTGGCTGCCTATCAGTTCCGGGCCCAGTATAAGGTGTTTATTACCTTTAAAGCCCTAAATGGCTTGGGTCCAACTTATCTTTGGAACCGCCTCCTCCCATACAATCCCCCCCATGCACTCCGGTCCTCTGGGAGGAATTTGCTTCAGCCACAAAAATCTAGGCTGTCTGCAACCTCCCAGAGGGCCTTTTTGGTAATCGCCCCCAATATATGGAATGGCCTGCCAAACGAGATCTGTCAGATGATGAGCTTAAGTAGCTTTAAAAAAAGCACTAAAGACGGATCTCTTTCGGCAGGCCTTTCCTGATTAGATCCCAGCCTCAGGAGCTGCGTCTCCTGGCCTTTTTTTAGTCTTGTTTATATTTGTTTTTTAATGTGATTTTAGTTAGGTGGTTTTAATTTTATACTGTTTAATGTCTTTTTATGGGGGTGGGTTCTGCTTTTAGTCGGCATTGTAGTGTTTTAATTGTTGGAAGCTGCCCCGATTGTTTTTAGCAGAGTAAAATTGTATTATTATTATTATTATTATTATTTATTGTTTTACATATTCTTTTTTGTATTTCAGAAAATCACAGTTTGGAACAGAATGAGTATTCAATATACACACAGTACACATCCATAGAATCATATTTTAAACCATTAAAAATATAAAGTTTAAGTAGGGTCACCAAATTACATAATAATACTTTGCTTATGTTGAATTGAATTTCTTGTTAAGCTCTTCAACATTCAACTCCAAGAGTAGCAAAAAGACCTTGGCTACACTTCTTCACCACTCAGGAACCATAATAAATGTCTGAATTTTCTGACTGAAACTGTGTTCCTTTTCAAACAATGTAATGGCACAGTACAATTTCAACAAGCTGTACTTACCAGGTTCACCTGCTTTTAAGGTAGCACTTCCCTCATCTGGTTGTAGCTAAACTAGCAAATACCCTCACAATATTTCATAGATGGAAAACTGGGACACATGTGGCCAAACAACATCAGTGTGTGGTCAAGTTGACAAAAATTATTACTGAGGAAGAAGACACAAGCTAGGAGAATCGGCAGCAATTTGCTTTTTCCTGGGTCTAGACAGAAGGGAAAAATCTTGCCTCCACCTGTCTCTCCCCGCGGTGCTGAGTTAATTGAGTCCAAATTAACATTTGCACTTTGAAGTAGGGAGATTTTCAGATGCGATTTTCAGCAGGATATATTCCAAAACAGCTCCGTTGCTGCCGCGCGGCAGGGGAGAAGTTCTGGACAACGTCATCCCTCTGCCAAACCCCTCCGTGTCACTTCCGTGACAGAATGGAGGAAACCGCATCATATTTCATTCACGATTGTTGCCTGTGAGTGAAATATGATGGTGTTTTCCTCCATTCTGTCACGGAAGTGACATGGACGGGTTCGGCAGAGGGACGGCGTCGTCCGAAACTGCTCCCCTGCCACGCGGCAGCAACGGAGCTGTTTTGGAATATATCCTGCCGAAAACCACGTTAGTGTGCAGCAACTGAAGTAAGCCATGGACAAAGGGAGGAAAGTGGAGAAGGAGAAAGAAACTGGGACATTTTAAAAGGAGCTGAAGAAAAGTGGGATAACAGAGGAATAATCAGGTCTCTCCTGCCAAATCGGGACTACGGACAACCTTACCACTCAGTTCATGGGCCATCAGGAACTGCAACCCATCTGTTTCTTGAACCTGGGTGATTATTTTTCCCTTTGGCTCTCTGCTGCCCCCACACTAGCATTTCGTGGGGACCTCTTGATTTTTGCTACACTCCCATGCTTTCTAGACATCAGAAACAAACTGCCATTCCAGAAGAACTTATTTCCTCTTTGTACTTTCAGCTGATGCAACTTACCAGTTTCTTTAAGAACAACACATTTTTGTGCAAAGGTCAAGGACAATTGTTTCATAAATAAAAGAGTGTCTTACTGTTTCCTGTAAAACATTAAAGCCTAGGATGATCAGGGACAGAACGTCAGTAATGAAACCCAGTAAGAGCAAAATTTAATGGCTTTTAAATGGCATCACTGTCTGAAGAAGAAGAAGTCAATGAAATAAACATTTTATGCCCTACTGCTGTTAATTCTTTAAAAAAAAAAGCTTGGTGACAAAGATGGCATTTTTATTACTCTCTTAGGGAGTAAAAATCTTTTGATATTTGTTACTTCACAGTGGTTTTTATTCTTTGGTGTGAACCTTGAGAGGATTCTGACATCAAATTCCATTTCCAGTATTTCATAATAACAACACTTGGCAAATGTATTGAAGGAATATTATTCTGAAGGCATAATGGAAGAGAAAACAAACTACATGATTAAATAGTATAAAGGAGATCCTTTTAAAATTTGCAAGAGGCTAGAAAATATTCCTTTAACTTTGTCAAACAATGCAAGAGAAAAACTTAGTTCTACATGTTTCATAAGAATTCACTGTCTATTAACAATACTTTACAAGGCAACATTAATAATACTTCAGAACACTTTTGATAAAATTTGACAGAGCCAGTTGGTTAAACATAGCTTTTTACACATCACACAAAATTATAAAATTAAAAGGTTCCACCTTGTGGCACAGATAGAACATTATAACCCTTATCATGCTCCCAGTGGACTTGCCTTTGCCATCCTGAGTTGCAACTCAGCAGTAAGTTAGGTATGCTGTTTTAGCAGTTTTCTTAGAACTTTAATTAAAAATCCTATCCCTGCAGCACTCTCAACTGCTAGCAAGCTAAGGGGGTGACAATGGAGAAACCTCTTTTCCTCTTCACTTCAAGGCCAACCCTGAGTAAGCTCCATGAGCTAATAGTCAACCAGCTACAGTAGTTTATAAAGTATTTTGAAATCACAAAATTGAAATGGTATTTTTGCTGTTCTGAATGTATGCTTTAATTTGTGGCTTTATTGCCTACTGAGGCTTTGTATCATGATTTCAGTAGGTATTTGAAAATATATTTGGGGAGTTGATTTGGCAGAGAAGTGAAACAAATGAAATAATAGTGAAATAATACAGATGGAAAGGTTATTGGGAAGGGAAAGAAGTGACCCTAGTGAATCCTGCTGTCCACCACTATCTGCAAGAATTCTTGTTCCTAGCAGAGATTTTCTCTAAGAGGAGATGGATAAGATGTGGTTCATACAAGTACATGAAAATTATTAGATACATACTCAGTATGAATAGCAGGAGTTCCTATTACCTTGTTTCAGGGTAAAAATTAAATTTTCTTTGTTTTCATTTAAATATAATTAAAAAAATAACATGACTAAGGGCCAGTACTGATAGAACAAGTGGACCTGACAGGACAGTGGTGTAATGGTGGAGATTTTAAAATGCAGAAGTCCCCACAGCCAAGTCCTCCATCAAGTTCTGCAGCAAAATTGCCACCATATTTTTACTTAAACATTTGAAATTGCCTTTCTAAAACAAGTCTTTTCAATTGTATTATTCTCCTTGAGGTTGTTGCGTTCCTTCAAGTCATTTCCAACTTATGGTGATCCTAAGGTGAACCTATCACAATGTCTTCTTGGCAAGATTTGTTCAGAGGGGGTTTTCCTTTGCCTTCCTCTGAGACTGAAAGAGTGTGACTTGCCCAAGGTCACCCAGTGGGTTTCCATGGCCAAGTAGGAGATTTGAACCCTGGTCTCCAGAGTTGTAGTCCAATGCTCAAACCACTATACCACACTGGCTTTCTTTGAGGACTAACCTGTTAATTGGACCAGCAATAAAATGGTCTGAAGGGACATATTGCAGTTAAGTTCTTCAGAGCAACCACTGTAAGTTGCCTGGCAACCATACATAAATCATTTTTAGTTCCTTGGTGGAAAAGGAAGGCATTAAAGAAATGAACAATTAAACAACAAACACCATCAGCTCCTTTCGCAAGAGAGATCCAGGAGGAAGGAACCCATTTCATTCACAGTCCCTAGCACATATATCCAGCCATGCTTAACCATATTCCATAATACCACTGTGATCTCTATGGATAAGGAATCTCTACACAGCAATGCTTGCTGTTCTGATGAGGTAATTTTATATCAGTGGCACTCAGCCATAAAAAGTTTATGGACTGTGTTCTCAAGCACAGCTAGGGCAGTTTTCAGGGGCTGCAAATCACAGGAACTGCAACAGACACTTATACAACCAGCAATATATTAACATTAGTTGAGAAATTTGAAAGACCAATTATTTGATTAAGAGATAAGCAAACGTCTTAGCAGAAATTGTTAAAAAAAACTGCTGGAAATAGACAACAATAGCAAATTTTATATTCAACTCAAGTTAGAAAGACTATTCTCCAAAACAATCTCATCTCTTAGCTACCACAGCACAACAGCATATGGCTGAACTAGAAATAGCTGTATAAAGTAAGGGTGACAAGAATACTGGCTTTGGAAGAGTATGTTTCCTTCACCGCACATCCTAAGCATGCATCATATGTGGTTAAATGACATGATGACATCACATTAACAACAAACAAAACCAGTTAATCTTAAAGGTGCTATCACATTCCTTTTTTCTTCCTTCCCTTCCTCCATTTTATCCAAACAAAAAGATAAACAGCTATCCATTTTCCAATACTAAAAGGGGACATCTGGTAGCAAGAATGGGAATTGATTTCTGTAGTAAATCAACACTATTTTTTCCTTACTAGAAACTGACATAGATATCCTTTTTCATATTCAATACAGCACAAAAAAAAAAGATGCAAATAATCATGTGACATTTTATCATATGTTTTACCATATATCTGCATTTGAAGTGTGTAAAATCCTTCTTATCAATTAGCAGGCTAATTCAGATAACCATGTTAGCTCAAGGTGCTAATTTACCATAAGACAGTTGGGTTGTCTGTCTATATATGGCATATGCCAAAATGTATCTATCACTATGAGAGCCAGCATGGCATAATGGTTTGAGTATTGGACTATGACTGGAGACTAAGGTCCCCCTTTGGCCATGGAGATCTACTGGATGACCTTGGTCAAGTCACACTCTCTTAGCCTGAGAGCAACTTTTTTTCATTTATCACAACTCCCTAGGCATCTGCATCTATTCTTCTGAAATTGTGCAAAGTGTTTGATTTTTCTCTGTTTTATATTTTGCAAAATATGTTTATTATATAACATAGTCACCATAGTTCAAGAAGGAACATATCCAGAGAAAGGTGACCAAGAAGGCCGAAGTCCTGGAAACAGTCCCTATGAGGAATAGCTTATGGAGCTGTTTAGCCTGGAGAAGAGAGGACTAAGAGGTGATATAGTTTGTGTGTGTGCATGTGTCTTCAAGTTTCTGTTGACCCATAAATTTATTTGTGCTTTCTCAGGCAAGGAATACTGAGAGGTGGATTTGCCAGTTCCTTCCTCTGAAATATGGCCTATAGCACCTGGTATTTGTTGGCAGTCCACCACTGAAGTACTAAACAGGGCTGACCCTGCTTAGCTTTCAAACCAGACAGCACCTGGTATCTTAAGGGTATTTAGGCAAATAGTTACATTTAAATACATGAAGGGATTATACGTAGAAAATGGGCAAGTTTGTTTTCTACTGTTCCAGAAGCTAGAACATGAACCAATGGATTCAAATTACAAGAAATGAGATTCCACCTAAAAATTAGGAAGACCTTGACCTTCAATAGTGGAATAGACTACGTTTGAAGATGGCTGACTCCCCTTTTGAGGTGTTTAAATACAGGCTGAATGGCCATATTTTGAGTCTGTTTTAGTTGTGTGTTTCTACATGGGGTAGGAAGACCTTTGTGGTCCCTTTCAACTCTATGATTCTATGAAACTGCCTACAAAAGCACAGTGAGGAGCAAATCCCTAGTGCTAGATGGCCACAGAAACTGTATGGCCACCTATCAGGGATGCTTAACTGTGGTTCCTGCACTAGCAGAGGTTGGATCATTAGAGTTCCTTCCAACTCTATATAAGTTTATGAAATTCCCTTCAAATCAACTGTTCAGGTATGTACCAAAAAAATTATTCAGGCATCTAGCACCCTAATCCTATCTTGAAATATTAATTATACTTTTCCTACTTTTTGGCTTCTCCATCATACTCTTCCAACTATCTCTATTTGGCAGGAACAGACCGGGTTAATCATCTGCTGTCCTACATTCTCAGCTGCTTTTAAATTGTCCCAGTTTCTCTCTCCTTCTCTCACTTTTCCACTTTGTACCCAGCTTGCTTCCATTGCTGCAAACAGAATTCAAAGTGCAAAAGTATTATGCCCTCAATTAACGCAGTGAGGGGAGAGGAGAAGGGGTGGGATCTTGCCTGTCGTAGTAGCACAGGCAAAACCAAACCAATACAGTCTCTCCTAACTTGTGTGTTCTTCCTCGTCTATAACTTTTCCATCTTGCACACTCTGATGTTAGTTGCCCATATATTTTTACCTGTGAAATGTTGGAGGCTGTGCTCTATGATGCATGCCAGTACCACATCATTGCCCCCAAATACACAAAGGAGAGGTAAGACTATATATTTTTTAAAACCTCGTGGTTTTAATGCAGGGGTGTGTGACAAGTGTAACTTGTAGGGTCCAAAAAGCCATTTGTGAGGCTCCCAAGCCCTCCTGCCAATTTTCTGGAATTTTTAAAATTCTTAATGCCTCCTGGGCCCTCTAAGGGATGTGGGAGCAATTTGGGCCTCTTGAAACCTATAAGACACCTCTTTATAACTTGTTTTAAGTAACTTCCAATTTAATTCCTGCTTTAAAAAACCCTCTGCTGATTTAAAAAAGGGTATGGCATGAAGGTGTTTAGCACCTGGAGCTCAAGCAGTAGCCCACCCCACATTTCTCTACCTGATATTTACCACGTTTCATCTATTCAGGAGGGCAATGCCCTTTTTTTTCTTTTCTTTTTTGAAGCATAGCTGGTAGTTGCTGCGAACATTTAGCTTATTAACACATGCACAGTTTTGCTTAAAACATGGCTTGATAACTTCCAAAAATTCACAGGCCACACATGCCACCAACTGGCCCTCAGTGCTTCACAGCTCCTTTAATACCCCCACGCTAAAACTGAGAAACCTGGGAGTCCACATGCAGCCCATGGGCTTTAATTTGCCCACTCCAGTGTAATGTGTCCTGTTGTTGATACTTTTCAGTACACTATGTTTGTTTGTTTTTAATTTGGGCTGAGTGTAGTGCTAGCTCAGAGGAGAGGAGAGTTGATGCATGATTCCCACTCACTACTGTGTTACTGGTTGGGGCAAAGCATTAAATCTGGAATTATTGCCCCTGCTTTGGCCAAAGCAGCAGGGCAGGTGTATTGTATAACAGATTGGCTACACTTTAGACCCACTAGCTATAAGACATGACACACTCTGTACTCATTAAATAATAACAGATAACAAATTTCCATGCAGAATGGTATCTCCTAATGATGATTCATCTATCCTTCTCAGAGACTGAAGCCTGACAGGGCTGTAGCCGAAACACAGCCAGTGAGAAACAAGAAAGAGATACCAGTCTGTTCAGGGAAACCCCAGGGTTTGAGGAAATGCTAAAAAATTAAAAATAATAATTGAAAATAAGCCCCCCAAGGGAGCAACTACAATTACTCACAACAGTTCTACTGAAAGCTCAGTGTGTTTAGTAGCCATGGGTTGCAGAGTGACATTTCAAAAAGAAAACCAGAATACTGGTGCAGAAGAAGACTTGACTGTCCTTTTTGGAGAGAAAGACTAGCTGGAACCATGAACAGGATTACTCTTCTTAGGAGATAAGGCCACCCCACTGAAACATTCTGTTACAGGTCTCACTAACATATAATATTAGTGAGCACCTGCAGCACTAGAGGAAGTCCTAGGGCATTGTTTGTCCAGCCCTATGTATATTGCAGCAGAGGTTACTGTCTTCTGACAGTAAGAGCTGTTCGGCAGTGGAACACACTCCCTCAGAGCGTGGTAGGATCTCCTTTCTTGGAGGTCTTTAAACAGAGGCTGGATGGCCATCTTTCAGGGATGCTTTGATCATGATTTCCTGCGTGGCAGGGGGTTGGACTGGATGGCCTTTGTGGTCTCTTCCAACTCTACAATTCTATGATTCTATGAAAAAAAATCCCCTTTCTAAAGACTAGGGGCCCATCTAAACTATGAAAATGCCCCTCATGGAATTTGCTGTGAATCCTACCTGTCTAAACAAGATCCAGCCCCAATCCACACTATTCATAAGAAGGGGGCCCAAAACGGCAAAAACAACAGTGTAAAAGTCTTCACAAATCTCCCTGTAGTTTTTCACAAACCATGAGGCAGGTGCGCATTTTTGCTCGTTTGGACTGTAGAACAATAACAAAAACTCGAAGGTAAGCACAAAACTGATTGGCCAGGCAAGAGCTGGGGCAGGACTTGCTAAGAGGGTAAGCATCTGTTGCCGTCATGTTGGATTTTCGCCTTAGCAATCACTCACTATAAAAAGGATCAATATTTTCTGTTTTGTTTTCTTATAAAATTGGAGAATTGCTCTATCGCACCAGCACACCTTGGAATGACTTTATTTTTTTAAAAAAATGGTGGCAGTGAAGAACTAATGTGAGTAAATCACTCTCAGCCACCATCAGGAATGTGATGCTTATGGGGGCTTCTGAGGCCAGAAAAACCATTTAGCCATGTCGCTGCTGCTGCAAGATGCCAATACTATGAAGTACAGTTGTCCCTTCACATTCGCTGGGGTTTGGTTCCAGAACTCCCCATGAATACCCAAATCCGTGAATACTCAAGTCCCATTATATGCAATAGCATAGCAAAATTATATAAGATGGCAAAATTAAGGTTTACTATTAGGATTATTATTTTTTAAAGAATATTTTCAAGCCGTGAATACTCAAATTCGTGAATGTCAAATCCGTGAATATGGAGGGACAACTGTATTTTAGTTTTTTTTTCCCTCATGTAGATGTGCCCTAGGTAATTGTCCAATCAGATTGTTTTCTGATGGAGATGTCCAGTATTTTCAAATACAAAATTAATTATTAAAACGAAGTACTGAGAGGATGACCGTTCATAATTCCTGATAACATAACTGGCTCTTAACTATCTATTCTAAATGAAGTATTCAAAACTTAGGAACAGCAACAAAAAATCTTCATTTATCTAAATTCTGACATGTTAAGCAGGTTGCTTTGCCTTGGGGCAGGATTAGAGCCCTGATAAAACATGTGTTATTGTTGGTAACACAGTGAGTGCCCACTTCCAGATGGCAGCTAGATGAGCCAAGTACCTGATCAGAAACTGGATTATTCAGGACTACAACCCTCCAAAACAAGCCATGGCAGAGACTTCACCGACCAATGTCAAATGATTTTTAAAAGGTTGATTGTGGCGCAGCAATTAACTACAGAATTCTCCCTGT
This sequence comes from Gambelia wislizenii, assembly GCA_030847615.1. NCBI lineage: Eukaryota > Metazoa > Chordata > Lepidosauria > Squamata > Crotaphytidae > Gambelia > Gambelia wislizenii. The sequence continues at coordinate 45,838,305 of JAUMIR010000001.1, read as the reverse complement.
TTGGGTTAACATATGGAACTATCATAGGGCTTGTGTACACTGGCCAAATAAAATGACCTCACCTCATTTTATCCATGAGCTGTCCAGATGACATGCGTCTTGAATCTGGGGATTTTCAGAATTTCAGGACTTTAACCTGCATCAAAAAGTGGTAATTTTCATGTGTCTCTGTGTGTGTACTGTGCTCCATTGTGATGTTGGCGTGGAGTCAGGATGAGGAGGTTTTGGTGGGCAGGCAGAAGAGGTCAAGATGAGGCACACTGGGCCAGGTGATGAGCTGATCTTTCCCACTACCTCAATTTCATTTTTAGCAGTTTCTTTCCCCCCCCCCCGCCCGCCCTTTTTTTTTGCATATGTGGCAGTTGTTCGGAGAAGCACATACCAACATACCCATAACATTAGCCACATATATCTCCACTTAATAGGATTCTGAAGCTCCCCCCAGCTGGTGGGGGGGACATAGGTACATGTATGGGGGAAGGGGAGGGGGAAACTGGAGTGTCCAGAGGAATGTGGCCATAAATTTTGAGATATATCGGACCAGGGTAAGTTCAGAAGGGAAAACTGTGAGAACAGTGCCCCCAAATTCACTTTGGTGTCTTTGTGGTGATTTTGTAAACAAGCCAATGGTTGCTGCAAACCAAGGGAACCAGAAGATAAGCTGGGTTTTCCTGTCAGTGTAGATGAGCCTTTTCCTTTTCCATAAAGTGACAAAGTACAGGACAATTATTCCACACATACAAGAAAGAAGGGAAACAGACTGAGGAGGTGGCACAATTATCTCCAAGATCTAAAATAGGGATGGATGACTGCGGGGGGGGGGGCAAGTCCTAAGATATCCCTACCCCTAAAATTAAAAAAAAAAATGGGCCAGAAATTCTCTTGGACTATCTTTGGCCTAAAAGAGGCCCCTTTAAAAAACTGGCCAGTCTACTGGAAGTCAATTTCCAGTTCACTTTCTGTTCTTAACAATGGCATATTTGACATAGTCTGTGTGTGGTTAAATTGCCCAAGCATGCTTGGCCACTTAAAAACAGTTCAAAAGGGGGTTCTGATGGGGATACTGAAGAGGCCTGGGAGCCTTGGGCTGCCAACAGCATGGGACAGGCTCTCCCCAGCCCTGATTTAAAGGCTGGCCCTTTACCTGCATGTTTATCATCAATTTATAATCAACTCTGTGGGGTTAGCAATCATGTCTGTAGCATATAAAGTGGAGCTGTTCTAACAGATCAAAAGCAGAGATTTTTCCCCTTTCCAGCACTAGTTCAAACAGCTAGCCATCTTAAGTTCCGGCATTGCCCAGGTTGACCTCCATTCACGTTATCTCTAACTTACCCTCTCCTCTTGATCTAGTACAGAGAGAGAGCTCTTTTGAGCCACTGTCCTCCTCAGGAGAGGACTCTTATCTAAAGTGCCGAGCAAGCTTGCTATTTCTTGCTCACATGGAGGAAAATATTTTATTTATGCAAAGCTCAGAAGTGAGCTATTTTTAAACATCATTTCAATTAAAGCAATGGCTTTGTGACCCTTGAAACACTTAGATGTGTACTTAAATTTGCACCTTTCAATAATCTGACTGAAGGGTCATGGCTTTGAAAGATGCAGCAAAAAAACTTAATGAACTGGTGGATAAGTGAAACCCAAACATTCTTGACTTCACTGGTTTTACTTAGCCCAGCAAGGCTGAAAAGTGATGAGCCTTAATCTTTTACCTGTTTCCCCCTCACCCTTAGCCATAGCAACATAAGGTATCTTGGATTCCCATTTTCAGAGACATATTACTGTAATATAAATTGATCAGGGAAGGAGAAAACAATGTCTTGAATTGTTTTCAAGATGGTAAAAGATACATAGCAATGCAGTTGCCAAAAGAATATTTGAGAATTATAGAGGGTTTGAAAACTCACTAGAAATCTTGAAAATTATTTTTAGCAGTATTAGCATTTCCAGACCCTGGAAAGGTTATTTTTTGAAGCACAACTCTCATGGCCCATATTGGCTGGAGGATTCTGGGAGTTGTAGTCCAAAAAGGAACTTTTTACTATCTCTGGTCCCAACCTTTCAACACAAATTGCAGGAGAAAAGCAACCCAAGCTTTTAGCACTCTAGGGTCACTTCTTTAAAAAGAAGGCATTATGATAAATTAAGACAGGCTACTCACACGCATGAACAACCCTGCTGAATTTCAGAAAACAGAGGTTGGGCAGTCACCTCAAGCTGCCTCACCAAAATCAACCTGTACCTCCAAAGGCTGGCAATTTTCACACTACACACCAAAGGGCAAGAAACTCATCAATTGTCAATATGCATGCTGCAGATTTTTCAACATTACTATAACCGGCCTCTCTCACACACTCTCTGTCTCTCTCTGTGTGTCTCTCTCTTGCAGTGGGGCAGATAGAATGATCTGGAAGGCACTGGTGACCTGGCATGCCTGCTTCAATTTCTGTCCTGATGTTTGGCAGCTCACTGAACTGGCTCACATTGAATTGGACTTTGTGATCACAATCCAGGCGGCTGCCTTATTAATGTAAAAGCATGGAGAGACATTTCTTCTTTATGACTATCAGTTAAATTCTGTATAGGTCTGCAGAATATTTTCTTTTTTGTTCTTCCCTAATAGTGTGTCAGTGCAAAATCTCTTCCATACACAAGCATAGTCCTTCTGAGGGCTTGTCTAAACAGACAATATACCCTGTCTTGCCCCCATCTTAGAGCCCAGCAGTACTGATGATGTAGGGCTTTTGTCCCAGACATTCCTCAGCATCCCTGGGGCAGATACAGGGATCAGACAGGGCTAAGATGGGGTAGGGCCTGATATAACATTTAAAAATAATACCTCTTTTAATCTGTTACTGCCGGGGAGGGATGGATTTGGCCCTGCATGTTTGCAGGAGCCCATACTAGCAGGCTAATACTCACTGCCAGTCTCGCTGACTCTCCTGGAAGGCAGGAAGGAGTCCCATAGAATGTGACCAAGGCTGGTCACATGCAAGGGGTTTGCAGCTGGTTTCCTCAATGCTGGGAGAGTGTGGAAGATGGCGGTGCCGGCAGCTGCTGCAGTAATGGGTTCAGTGTGGCCATCAGGATTTCCTTCTGTATTATGGAGGGAACAGGGAAACAATGTACCTGATATGCAGCCAGGATATGCCAGCAGGGAGCCAGCATATCCTGGCTCATATAGATGAGCCCTAAGTCTTTGGCTTTAAAAGTTAGGAAGACTTCGCACATCAGTTGGCTAATATGGAATCCTTGTGTGCATTTTATGGGGAGCATTTTATGACACAGATTCAATTAATGTAAGGTGTTAGCCAAGCCTCTTTGACCATTATGCAGTCACTAAGGAGATTATCAGACGCCCTTACATTACATGAACACCAGGAGATCACCAAAGGGCTTACCTATCAGACAAAGCCATCCTCGTCCTGTGCTGGTTCCATGCTGCCCGCATTTCTTCTTATTCATGGCTTAAGCCATGAATAGATCGACCATTCCATTCTTGTCAAGGAATGACAGGCAAGCGAAAAGGAGCCCCGTTATGCTGGCGTGATGCCAGCCACAGTGGGAGGTCCCTGCCAAACACTTCCAGGTGCGATCAGGATGAGGAAGTATGTGACAGCCTTTTTGTACCCTCCCCAGGTTACTTGGGATTTTAAGTTTGTTTTAGTGCTTGCTTTACTTTTTTTACCTTGTATTTTCTTTTTTCTTTTTGAATTTCCTGCATGCTCAGTCTCTCTCGAGAACAGCCAGGAACTCAAACCAGGAAGTGAATGGGGCTCTCCTTGAGCTCCATTCACTCCTGGTTGCCAAGGAGAGGGGGGGCGTGCAATTAAGGTAAGTGCAAAACGGGGAGTTATCGTGCTGAGATGGGGGCAGGGATGGGGGGGATATAATATAGGGAGACAGGGACACTTTTCTGGTCCCCATCTGATAATCTCCAAAGAGTGAAAGCTAGAACATATTCAACACTCTTCTGTTCCTATGTGGGATGGCAGTGATACACAAGGGGGTTGTCTATACAAGGCAAAAAGAAGCAGATTGCTCTGCAGTAAAGGCAACTCACAGGAGCTGTGATTTGTCTTAATTTGTGGGGGAGAGTTTAGTTAGATCACATGCATGTGAAGCTATCTGCATTTGCTTTGCAAACGGGCATGCCTGTGAATCAAGATGGTGGCCACAAGTGAATTCCTTGTGTTTTTACTTACCAATTTGCAGCTGCCGAACAGTACAGTATTTCTTTAAAAAAAAAAAAAACTAACCCCAAGGTGTGATAGAGTGATATTTCACCTTAACAGAAAGGCAAAAACACCCCAAAACCCCATTTTATCACATTAGCACTCACTTGCTAAGGCAGAAAAAAATGGCAGTTCCGGGTGCTTGCCTTGTTAGCAAGCTCCTCATCCTGCACTTATCCAGTCAATCAGCTTTCAGCTTCTCAATTCATCTTTCAGCAAATCAATTCATGTCACTTGTCCCAACGAACATTCCCCCCACTGTTTTTTATAAACTGTGGATTATATGGCATATTCAGCCCCCCTCCTTCTGAATATGGCAATACGATGCAGGATGACATTAAGACAGGTCGTATTCTCCTCACATTCCGTGAGGAGTATTTTCACCATTTAGATAACCTCAAGGCCACTTTAAAACACTGGCAACTTGTGATCTGAGCAGTGTGTGTGTGTGTGTGTGTGAGAGAGAGAGAGAGAGAGATGTGATTATTAATCCCCTTCCCATTTGATTGTCCAATGTGCCTTAAATCATCACCTTGAGCATGTGCATCTCATTTTCTATTGTTTGGGTTTATACTTCCACAAGGAACTTTACGCAGATCCAACTCCTAGTACCCCAGTATGTTGTGGTACCATGGACTATTAGGTTGAACTCTACCATAACCAAACAATAGGTGTGGTTTATCAAAGCAAGCTTCCATGGAGCCAGGATGTTCTGGCAAGATTGGCTTGGAAAAATGCCCCTCCATTGAACAGCAGCCTTCCTTTCTCAAGGATGATCATTCTGCCTGCTTTCGCGCACTGCTATTGCACCTGTGAACTTTTTACTGATGCATCTGCACCACCCCCTATGTTGGTACAGTACACTAACAGGTCCCCAGTCTATATCAATAATGTATTTTACTGTGTTGTTTAAAGCTTTAAACACCAACTATTTATAGAACAAAGCAACCCGCATCCTATTTAGATCCAGCTATCTTCTTTCAAGTATCTCCTCGTGCTTAACAGCCATCCATGTTTTTATAAGCAAAAAATGTCAGCTTACCACAGAATATCTCAATATGTATAAGGCTTTAAACACTATTCATCAAGACTATGAGATTTATAAACCTATACACCAGAATGTGCCCCTTATCTTCAGAATGGCACCCCAAGAAACCTCCGTTGAACATGTTCTTTTTCCTGAAATAATTAAGCAGAATCTCCTGAAGCAAAACACATTAAATCAAACACTAGAACAAAAGTCTCTGTTTCCAAAAGAGATCCTTCCTTACACTTAGTGACTATGGACATCTCTTATATCAAATCCACAAAACAGACAACACTTAATAATGACTATGCTACAACGGGGGGGGGGGAGACTAAAAGAGATGTTCTGCTATAGGTTATCAACTCCCATCAACTTCTGCATTTCAACTCTTGTTTTAGGAGATTTTCAGACAAGGACGAAGATAGCGTCTCCATCTCGCTATATCCTATATTGCCACCCTCCCATCCCCATCCCAGCACAGAAACAAAAACTTTTCAGACCTACCTTCTCTACATCCACCCCTCCCCTCGGCAGTCCAGGAGTGAATGAAGCTCTCACAGAGCTGCATTCACTTCCTGGAATGCAAATCCCAGCCATTCTTGTGAGAGGATGATCACGCGGGAAATTCGAAAAGAAAAAGAAAAAGAAAGCTTAAAAAGTAAAACCAAGCACACACACAAAAAAAAACACTTTAAAAAATACAAGTAATCCAGGGAGGGTACAAAAAAATGTGTCACTTACCTCAATCTCCCAATCGCACCCAGAAGTGTTCGGCACGGACCTCCCACTAACACAAGCATCACACCAAAATAATGGGGCACAGTTTCAGACACCTGTCATTCTGTTACAGAAATGGAACAGGCAATCTATTCACAGCTTAGCCCATGAATAAAATAGAACAATGGCGGAACAGGATCAGCACAGGACCATCATGGGACAGGGACGACAACATCTGATATTCAAGCCCTTTAGCGATCTCCTGGTGTTGTTATCATGCCATATCTGATAATCTCTTTAGAGAGGGGTGTAATCCTTTTTTAATTTTGTTCTTGAAGGCAACAATGAGTAATTTTAGCAGTTGTTTTCCCACTGCATGAAAGTCTTTGAAAACTGTGTAGTCTTCAAAGATTATTCATAGTTCAAGACTTATTCTGTGCAAAGTTCACAAGAGGTATATTTGCCAGCATATTATTGACTTCACAGAATTTTTTATTTATTTATTTCTAGGCTCTCAGAGCTTCTTACATACTTTTAAGCAACCTACACATCTATAGCACTTTAATAGCACACTAGGCACTCTCAGAAAATGCTGTAGGTGGGGACTTATATTGCACAAAATATATACATGGAGGTGGGGGGGGGGGTTGCACAGCAAACTGCATTTTTCTACACAGATAATGCTGTGTAAAAAATGCTGTTCAGGGCACAAAAACCAAACCAAAGTTTGCACAGAATTAATCCAAACTGCAAGATTCTTGTCAGGTGCAGATTTTCCTCATCAGGGTTTCCCTAAACTCAAGAAACACTTTTTTTCACTATTTCTTTTTTTTTTTTTTACTATTCTTTCCATCCCTACTCTTATAGAGCTCTATTTATATGCAAATATTTTTTCTACTCTGAATACTGAGGGTAGAATCACAGAATCATAGAGTTGGAAGAGACCACAAGGGCCATCTTGCCTAACTCCCTGCCCTGCAAGAATATACAATCAAAGCACTCCCAACAGATGGCCAAAACCTCCAAAGAAGGAGAGGTCTCAGAGCAATTATTTTGTCTGGGCAAAATAATTCAAATGGGATGCGAACATACGGTGATCCGTTCATACGAAGATGAACATAAATATGTGTCATTTGGAAGGAGGTAGCCAAGTCCACCACAAAGTCCATGTACGTCATGCCCAGGGCTTCATACAATTTTTTTTTAAAGTTCCGTACAACATTTGAATGTGCAATTGTTCAAACACTCACATTCGCACAGATACGAAGAGGCTGGACAAGGATAGGGACAGAGTTAACAAACAGGAAAAATGCCTGCAGCCGCCATGTTAGATTTTCAGCTAATTGAAGGTCTGGTAAGTCAACTGGATGATGATCTTATACTCTTTTTCTTTCTTTCTTTCTTTCTTTCTTGTTGTAAATACCAACTATCACTTGTGTACACCATGGGAAACTTTTTATTAAAAAAATTGGCAGTGGCAGATTTAAAATCACGAGTAAATCACTCATGGCAGCTATCTTGGCTGGGGTCATGTGGAGTTTACAGGGGCTCTTTTGACTGTGAAGACAATTTGCACTGTTGCAAATACCTGCTTTTTTTGGACGTGTTCATATTTTCCCCCCTCATATAGACAAGACCAGACTCCACCACTCTCCAAGGCAACGTATTCCCCTGTTGAGCAGCTCTTACTGTCAGGAAGTTCTTCCTAAGGTTTAGATGAAATCTCTTTTCCTGTAGTTTTAATCCACATGTAGCCACATGTGTATTTAGAATAAGGGATTGAAAAGATTTGCTCCTGAAGCCCCTATACTGAACACAAAATCAGTTGCACAGATAAAAGAAATTATTCAAAAACTGCCTTACTGAGGGCAAAATGTCTCAAAGTAAAATTAAGGGTTAATTTCTGTTCAACTCCAAATGAACAAAATACAAATCAAGACTGGAATCAAAGCATTTGAAACAAAATGCTAATTCGCTGAATGCATCTATGCCAAAACAGACATCTATGATAGAAACTTCTGCTATATTTTCATTTGGATAGGTAATATTGCAAAAATCCAGTCTTCAAAATCTGTTCATATTAGTTAACTAAATCATTAACAACCACGTACTTAAAAATTCATGAAGGCCAAATACAACTGAAGGATTAAAAAAAAAAAAACATGCACATGCTTAGACAAAAACATTGCTATAGAAATCAGTGACCATATCATTAAAACAACAGAATACTTTACCAACAGGAAACTATATAAAAATTAAACAGCTGATCTTCTCATAAATATAAATTCCACTTCTGTTGCAAAGTTCAAATCCCAATGCTGTTACATGTTACAAAAAAATCCACAAAGTCAGCCACATAGGAGAATCTATTGCCTCCGATAATAACACAACTAGAGGGGATAGCCCCTCCCTATACTTTAAAAAAAATATATCTTTCTGTATGAAATTCACCAATGACTTCTTACTCAAAACTGAGTCTTGAATAAACATTATCAACCTGATAACAATATTATACTTGTTACATTGGATGTCACATCTCTTTACACCAATATAATGTATAAAGATGGTATTTACCCTTTGAATTCCTTATCAGGAGCTGTTTCAATGATCCCTTCACAGAGATTATTACCACTTCAGTAACTTGCCCTCACTTGCTGTCATTCAATGGTTAGCATTATTTCCAGCTACCAGGTTATAGTAAGGTTTGGCTTCTTATTCAAATCGGTTTATGAGCAAACTAGAAAATAATATCATTAAAGAGGCCATGTATGAGCAAACTAGAAAATAATATCATTAAAGAGGCCATGTAATAAACCGACTACTTGGTGAGGGCACATTGATGATATCTTTGTGGTCTGGATAATTAAATGGTTAAGGCATTTAGAAAATATTATGTCAACTCTATTCACCCCACAATCACATTTACATGTTACAGCACCATTGGTATTCCCCTCATCTTTTTCCTCAATGTCTCACTCACCAGGAGAAGCACATTTTAACTGATCATTATAATAAGCCCCATTATACTATCCAGACTTACAGTCCTGCCACAGTAAACATAAACAGCAATGTTATCTACAGCTTATTCCTCACAGTCACATACATCTGTAACACTGAAGAAAAGTACAATAACAGAACCAGTGAACTTAAGAAACATTGCTTCCTGGCATATATCGTTCTCCTCATATCATTGGTTATACGCCAAAAAAGCTTTAAAAATAAAGTTTATCTTATGTATATATTGCTGGTTTATATTTGATTACATGTATTGATAAGTTTGTTTTATTTTTATATTTTCTTGCTGTTTCATACTATGTTGTTTTGTTTTTGTAGTTATCTGGATAATTTGTTTTGCAATTGTATTTTATAGTTTTATACTTATTATTCCTTCCCTCTGTGCGTGTTTATGTATACACTTATTTTAGATTGTACGCCTTTGGCAGAACCAGACTTCCAGTAGAGGGAATTCATGTCCCCTTTTTAACCAAAAAAAAGAGGCAGTACATACCTATCTGGAAGGATTATGGAATGGCCTGCTGGACGAGATCCGTCTTATTACTACCCTAGACAGCTTCAAAAAAGCTGTCAAGATGAATCTTTTCCGGCAGTTCTTTCCTGAATAGCTATCCCGGCCTGAAGATTCGACTGTTTTTTCCCCTTTGAGCTGCCATTGAATGATTCTATGTTGCTGTATGCTTTTTTTAATTATTGTATGTTTTTAATCTTTTCTAGTTTGATATTATTTTAAGGGGTGGGTGGGTTAGGGTATTGAGGTAATTATGGAGTTTTTATACTGTAAGCCACCCCGATTGCGTTGCAGAGGGGCAGGATAGAAATAATAAATGTTGTTGTTGTTGTTGTTGTTGTTGGGCCTATTTCATCCACTTCTACTCTAAATCTACAGAAATTACTAGGAAGAACTGGCCTCAATTTACCAACTGACAATCCTAGATTACACCCTTGTGAATCCAAGCACTGCATTTACATGTGTGAATCTGAAAAAAACTTTTAAGGGTGCTGTTACTAACAATGCTTAGTATATTAAACAGAACATCACCTGGAGGTTCTGTAATCTAGTTTATGTCACTGAGTGTACACGTTCAGGACACTATCTACAAAAGGCAACCTGAAGTCTGAAAAATTAGAATGACCAATGGCTAAACTTAATTCAGAACATCATTGCCTTTCAGATTACTCAGGGCTTGTCTACACAAGGGGGGGGGGCACACTCCTCTCAAACCTGGTGCGATCAGTCCAGACAATACATGGCTAGTTCCACAGCAAAACCATTCTCTATTAGCCTTTCACTTGACCTAAGAAAACACACAAGTTGCTCCAAAACTTCCAGGAAACTCCAGTGTGGCCTTGGTGTTTTGGAAGTGTGAATAGTTGGATCGGGTGGGATTTGGGGCAATCCAATTGTCCACGTTTCAAAAACACCCGAGACAAATAGGTGCTGGGAGGCATTACTATTTCCTTTCCCCCTTACTGATCAGCACTAGAAAGGTGTTGGATCCTCCTCGGGCCACTGCTGCCTTTCCAACCAAGCAGCCATGTGATTGACATGAAGGGGTAGAGCGACTCCTGGCTGGGCACCCCATTCTGAGCTCACCAGAGGTGACATCACCAGCAAGGCTCTGCCAGGGAGGTGCTTGGCCAACAAGGCTGCAGTGGTGGTGGCCCCAAGGAGATGACAGGGTACTGGTGTCAATGCACTGTTGGCCCGGCCAGCCATCTGGACAGCAAGACGACTTTGCATCACTTTCATGCCAGTACATGTAGTGCCCACATGGTTAATCCAGTGTGGCTCTAGGCCAGAATAGTGTGAATTCCATTTGGATTTTTGCCTCTGGTGTAGACAAACCCTCAGTGACTAGAATAGAAATGTTATCAGATGCAAGAACATTAGAAGAAAGGGAAAACATCTGGATTAATAGACTCAACATGTGTGACACCTCACAACCTCAGCCTAGCAGACAAGACAATAGCATCATCCATCCACTCTGGAACATTCCATCCTCTGTGTTGTATACTGCCACCTTAGGTAAGGTAGGGATGGAAAGAATATTCAAAGGCAGTAGGCCCACATATTACACAAGCTCGTATTACATGGGTTCAGTTATATGTGACAAAAAAAAATGTTCTCTCTAGACATTTTCTAGATTCTCCAGAGCAATTCTGTGTAAAGTTGACCATGGAGTCATTTTGGAGGACCTAGTAACACCTAGACAGAAGGCACTGTTCATTTCTGGTAAGAAAAATAGGGTTTTAGATTATACGCAAAAATCGTGCTACGTGAAGGGTCCCAAAAAGGATCCCTCCTGTTATACGTGGGCCTACGGTACTTGAAGAAAAAAAACAAGAAAGGGGATTTTTGAGTGTCCAAAAACCCAAATGAGGAGAATCCTCCACAAGACACCCCCCCCAAGTCCGCCAGTAGACTCATCTCATGCTATAGGCAGTCATGGGAGGGCCAGGAAAGAATCCTGGAAGGCTATAGTCTCTAGATTCTCATCCCGCTTCCTTCCAAGCTCCCTGTTTCTCATGGAGCGTGTAAGGGTAAAAGACAGCCAAGGATCCTGGGAGGCTACAGCATAGGAGTATGTTGACCCATTCTAATGATATAATCTCTTTGCATGGAACGTCCATATCAAGGACATTATATTGATAGCACCTAGAGAAGTACACTGGCATAAATTACACAAAAAAGAAACTTTAGTATGCACGTACAGGCTTCTATTCTTTGCTCTTTTTTGCCCCATTTATTAGCACAAGAAGAAATAAAAAATGAAAAGACTATTATTGGTCTAGCATTTTCCTTCATATCAATTGTTAGTGTAAGTGACAAATTGCAATATTATCTGCTTCCCATTCACTCACTGTATCTCTAATTTAAACTATGAATGATTAAATCGCACCCTATCATTCTATTTGCTATCCTGGGTTCACAGGTACCACAATACGTGATAAAAGAGGATGCTTAAATATTTAATTAGTCCACTGTGCTATTTATAGAAAAGGTGTATCACCTGGAAGACAGATCTTTGAAAATAAAATAGGAGAGTGAATGAGGAAGTTAATGGTTGCAATGGGATAATATTTGACAGGTGGGCAAACTATGGTGGTGGTGGTGATGTCTTACCCACGTCTCCCCGTGGATCAAGGGGGGAACAACAACAGACCAACATACATCAGTTAAAAGCACTCAGCATCAATTACAATGCATAACATCAACTGAAAAGAACAAAGACAAATATCTATTAAAACAATCAATCCATATTTAACATTCATAGTTTAAAATTGACAGTTTAAAGTCATCTGGATAGACCTGCCAGAAGAGACTGGTCTTAAATGCTGTTTTACATTTGGCCTGTGTATGCAGCTGTCGAGTCTCTTCTAGCAGGATCGTTCTACAGTCTAGGGGCAGCTGAAGAATAGAGTTATGGAATCATAGAGTTTGAAGAGACCACAAGGGCCATCCAACTGAACCCCCTGCTATGCAGGAATACCCAATTAAAGTACTCCCGACAGATGGCCATCCAGCCTCTATTCAAAAACCTCCAAAGGAGACTCCACCACACTCCAAGGCAGTGCATTCCACTGCTGAACAGCTCTTACTGTCAGGAAGGTGGAATCTTCCTAAAGGTGGAATCTCTTTTCCTATAGTTTGAGTCCATTGCTCCATGTCCTAGTCTCTAGAGCAGCAGAAATACTGTAAGCCCTCTGGGTGACAGTGGTCAGCCTAGTTCTGGCTGACTGGAGTGATTATTTCCCAGAAGCCCTGAGTGTACGGAGCAGATTATATGGGAGGAGGCGATCTCATAGGAAACCTGGACCCAAGCCATGTAGGGCTTTAAAGGTAATAACCAACACTTTGTACCTTGCCTGGAAATGTTTAAGTAGAAATAAAAATACACTTGTAAACTTGCAAAGAATAAACAAAAGGCAGTTAATTGTCACATATGTGTGAGGATTACATCTGATTTATCTTTGATTTCACAAAGCGTGAAGACACAAGGTACCAGAAGTTTTAATTCCAAAAACATTCTAGGAATCAAATATGTATGGATCAGTTTATAGCAGCTGACTTGCAAAGGCCACTACAATTTTTAAAGAGAACTTCTTCCAAGTGAAGTAGTTTCCTTTTGCCAAATGCAGTGGTGATATAGATTAAAATATAGACACAAATTTCTAAAGTCAATAATACTGATAATATAAAGAGAACTGAATCACTCCCAGAGATTCCATATCACTCCTATTTGGGTTACAAGGTGATAGAAGACAGAATTGATACTATATCCATAATATTGGCATATTACAAATGTATTTATAGCACAGTAAAATTATGACAGCATTAACTTTAAGTCATTGTATATTGTGGCTGAAGATGTGTCTACACTGTATAAATAATGCAGGTTGACACCACTTTGCTGTAGCTCCATCCTATGGAATCCTGGGATTTGTAGTTTTACAGGGTCTTTCACCTTCTCTGCCAAAGATTGCCAGTGCCTCACAAAACTACGAATCCCAGGATTCTACCTAATGAAGCCAGAGCAGTTAAAGTGGTGTCAAACTGCATTATATCTATAGTGTAGATGCACCCAGAGAGAGGTAGTCAATTAACCACAAATTATTTAGCAGCCAGTTATTTATCTTGTTTAAATGTATGCAAACCATTGGGGCTTTGTATGGATTTTCTTCATGGACTCTGTACTTCGGTACTTTCAGTACTGGAATATATTTTAGACGAATATGATCTGGTTTGAATGTACTGCAAAAGAAGAAAGGCAAGAATGTATGCAAACATACCACTGTAGGATAAATTCATAATGTGGAATAGGAAAACTTCTAGTAAGTATGCCATTTTAGACCATAAGAGTCTTGCTCAAGACCCAAGTGGCTGAAGAGCAAAAAGAAAGAATGTAAGAACTAGTGAAAGGTTAAGCACTGTTACTGGCAGTAAGAACTTTTCCAGAAAATATGTTGCATCTCAACATTTACAGACAGAGAAGATCTTGGGAGAATAAACACTGGTTGGTACAATCAAATAAAATGTGTAGTGCCACAAGCCTACTTGATATGTGCTACTAAGAATAGTGCATAATTGGCCTGTGGAATCATCCACCACAAAATGCCTGCTCATATGAACCTCTCAGCTGCTAAAATAAATAGGAATGTTCATGTTTAGAGGTAGTATATCTCTGAACATTAAATATTAAGTGCAAAGAGTGGTCAGGACCAAACAGACAAAAATCAAACTTAATTCTAACTCAGGAGTTTCACCCTGGAGTCCCCATTCAAACTGATGTGGAATGGTCTAGATGGCTAAAACAATGACCACTGGTTTTTAATGTTTTGATTTCTAATGGAAATGTCGTGTTCTTCCTCCTGTGTACACCAACTTTCCCCAACCTGTTGCTCTCTAGAAATTCTGAACTACAACTGCTATCATCCTCAGCAATTATGACCATTAGCCATGCTGGGGATGGATGATGGGGCCTGTAACCCAACATGTCAGGAGGTCAACAATTTAGAAAAGTCTGACATAAACACTTCCCTGTTTGTTCTGTCTAAAGATAATGATGCCAGATTTCCTCCTGATCACCTGCATTTTGTCCCCATGCTTCTGTTTTGTCTCTCGCCTCTGGCAATGGAGAGAATATTTGAAAACATTTTTTAAAAAAAGTTGAAAATCTGATTTCTTGAGTATCAGGAATCACTGAGAAGAATAATCTGAGACTGATGAGAATCTTCACTGTTCAGGATTTATTCAGCATGAAAAATACTGGTGGGGATTCCTACACAGAAAACAGTATTTCCTGCAGAATATTTTTTTTTCTGTACCGTACTATGGAATATGGTTTTCTCCATAGGAAACTTGTTTTCTGGGAAGGAATTGGTGGATTCTGTACAAAAAATGCATGTGCATTTTTTTGCACATCCAAATTGCCAATAGTATTTGAAAAATGCACAGTTTTTGATGACTTTCTTAAAGTAAGAAAGAAAGTGGTAAAAATATTTATATCTTGCCTATGAAAATGAACTGTATGCAGATTTGCATGCCTACTCCTCTCCTATGCTGCTTGTTAACATTACTAAGCTGCCAAGGTCTAAACAGTGAAAGACAATTAAGTCTGACTGCCAGGAATGTCTGTTACCCTCTCCTGACATGGGAAATCAAGTACCCAGACTCACAAAGATGAAAGTCTTAGGACATGAACATCAAAACCCCTCACCTCCTAACACAATCAAAATACCTTCCCATGTACTGACTGTCCAGCATCCCCCTTTTTTTTTACCTACCTCCTCCTTCTTCTTCTTTTAACCTACCATCTTCTATTTAAAACACAGTCTTTGGGGTTTTCCCTGCCACTCTGGATCCTTTCCTTCTCTCTTTTTCCAATGCATTTTCACAGTCTACCAGATGTTACTGACTGGAATTCTGGCTCATTAGTGATTCAGATTCTATCTAAGAATCTAAGAATCAGTGCATTACCATAAAATAATGGGCATATTCCAAGCAGTGTCACTTGTTATACTGGTGCTATTGTCTAAAAGCAGTTTCATTCAGCTGTTTTGTCTGCTTGTCCACCTATCACCACTGGAACCACATTTTTTTTCTTTTTCCAGAGGCGATGGCTTTCCATTTGTAGGTCTCAATATTTCATAATCTTAGGAGATTATCAGACGAGCATCTAAAAAGGTTTTTGCTATATTTAAAAGTGTGAGTGTCCTGGCATAATAACACTTCTTACCTGTTGCTGTAATAATGAGAAAGAGCCGCCCTGAATTACTGCAGCATGACTGCTAGTGCTGTTTACATCAGCATTTTCGCACGGGTGAGACTTTGGCAGTTCTCACAAGAAGACGCGAGCACACTTCAAAGTCTAAAAACACCAAAGTTAACAAAGAAGACAAACACACAAGCACTGAAACGCACTTAAAAACTGGCCAGCAAAATGGGGAGGTTCATAAAAAGAGTGTCCCATTATTAGTTTTCGTGTTCTCACCTGTAAGTGTTCTAGCGGGGACCGCCCATTGACAAGAGCAGTATTCACAAGAGCAGAATGGGACACGGTTTCACCCGCAGGCAATACAGTGAAAAAAACACCATCGGATATTAATTGACGGCATGGCCCATTAATAAAAAAGAATGCTTTGTTCACAGCAGCAGAATGCTTAGAGAATGACATTGTGCAATAGGGCAGCCCTTTCGCAGTATTCTGTCATTGTTATCATGCCATATTGCCATGTCTGATAATCTCCTTCGTTTCTGAATCTGCTGTCCACAGGGATTACCACATCTACACTCCAAACTGACTTTTTCTCAACCATATTTATGTCTGGCATATTAATTGTTTACCAGTGTAGTAATATAGGACTTTATCAGACTACCCCTTAGAACGTTCTTTTGCCAGCATTAAAAAAAAACCAATTTTATGCCAGCAAAAGAATGCTCCCCCCCCACACACTTACCTCCTTTCCTGGCAAAGGCAGCTCTGGCAATAAAGAGGAAGTGAACTGAGTCCCATTCACTTCCTTGCTTGAAATCCCACGAGACTTCGTCGCACAGGAAATTCAAAAATAAAAACACAAATAAAGCATTTAAAGTTTTAAAAAGCATGCACACACACACACACATACTTTAAAAGTCCCAAGTAACCCAGGGAGGGTCATAAAAAGAGTGAAACCTACCTGGATGTCCTGATCTTACCCAGAAGTGTTCACACTGGACCGGCTATTGTCGGGGTAAGTACGAGAGTTAAATGGCCCGAGGTTTCGCATGCCAGCAATGCCTGCACAAAAGCGGCAGGGGGATCTATTGACAGCTTAAGCTTTAGCTGTCGACTAAAAGGTACAGGTTTGGGGTTGATTTTAACCATGAAAGGGCGACATCGTCTGATCTGTGTGTCCTTTTGCAGTTATGTGGTGTCATTATGACACAATATTTTGAGTGTCTGATAAAGTCCAAAGTCCCTAATTGTTCATCAGTTTACTCATTGTCAGTTTATTAAGAAAACCCCACAAGACTTTCCCTTCACTATTTCTGTAAAAACAAACCTCAGACCCTTTGCTGGACAGAGAGAGCATAGGGATATTACCTGGGCTCTGAGTGTGCAAAGTGCCAAATGTCTGGCAGAGATTAGAGAAGGCTCACTCAGCTCTGCTGTTTTTCATAAGTTCTAACTGGAGAGAGAAATTGCAGAGCTATGGGACCTTGGAGCTCCAAGCTCCAACCATCCTACAGACATGAAAGAAAGAAAATTGACATGCATTCAGTGCCCTGACCTGTTCCAAGCTGGAAGGGAATAGAAGAGGCATTTCTGCTTCTCACCAATCTCATTTTAAAGAGCAACAGAAGGTAGTTTGTGATCCAAGCAGAGGAGGCAAGTCACTCCAAGACAGAAGGGAACCAGCACCACCACCACCCCAATAAGATCAAGAACCAGCATGAGATGAGGTACAAAATCCAATTCCAGAAGTCCTGGTGATAACAAGCTTTGACATTGGCTATCAGGTCATCCTACAACTTGCCAACCCCTGTATCTCACCCATATCAGCTTATTTGAGCCAGCTACCTACCACTGCTCAAGTCTGCTTAGGCACTTGTGGAAATATAGGATCTGGAAGCAGTGCCAGCCCAAAATATGTGGTACCCAAGGCAGAGCATCAAATAGAGCTCTCTCAATCTCCCACAAATGGCCTCCGACTCTATGATTCTATGATTCTATCTAGGGCATCTGAGGTTATTTCGGCATCCGAGGAGAGCACCTGCCCACATTCCTCGAAGCGAAATGTAACCAGAACAAATGAAACAACCTTAAATATCCTTTAATAATGTCCAAAAACTGCTGGTTGATGTGGCTGCTAGCCTCTATTGGCAATTACAAGCATTATGAACTTTCTGAATTTGCCAGGTCTGATATAACTATTGGGAACATGGTTTCTTGCACTTGCTGTGTCATACTATCTACCTTCTGCATGTCACATTGGCTCAGGCTGCAGCACTGACTTAGTTATTGAGCAAGATGTAACACAACATAGGTTCTCATGCTTCCAGATATTACAAATGACCTCAGGGATTCTGAATGGAAGAACATACATACCAGTTCTGAACATGCACAGCCCATTCACTTATATTTTCTTTTATTTAAAAATTTAAATTTTAAATAAAAGAAAATGTTCCAGTACCGTGAAACTTGGCATGGATATTAAGAAGGCCCAGCAGTGTATATTTCATGATTATTTTTTTATGAAGCTAAGAAAACCAAATCTTCTCTTTCCTATCTATAAAGTAACTTTGAAAAAGATGTTTCTGAATGGTAAATGAAAGGCATGTGTGTGCACCGGTCAAACCTTAGCATACTGTTTGATCTAAACAATGAACAAACAATTTTCATGATATACAAATGTGGCTTGATGAATTTGGGGAACTAGAATATGGTAAAACTAAAAGGGAAAGGAAGAGAAAAAGTACTGATGCCTGGTACAGGTGGGAAGGAGAATTAAGGATAAGGGAAGGCTGAATGAACACCAGAGGAAAAAAAGCAAGAAAGAAAGAGTTAGGAGGGAAAAGAGAAATTGCATAGGGAAAGAGGGAAAAGTACTGTGGAGGAAATAAGAAATTTCTAATAACCCCTACTAAGTTGGTACAGGTTAAAAAAGTACAAGGGTTCAGGAAAAGAAAAACCAGCAACAACGTAAAGAAGGGAAACAGCATCAGGTGGGGTTGAATAATAGGATTTGAAGGCAGGCAAAACTGGGTACTTTTACTAGTATTATACATATGTACATGTGTTCTATAAAACAAATAATATTTAATAATTTATAAGCATTAGATGGATGAAAGCGATAGATCGAATGAAATAACAAACTGCCTATGTAAAAAGCCTAGCTTTTATACACTAAAAACTAGCAGGTAGGATATCAGAAAGGGCATGAAGCATTTGCAGCCTTCATTACTGAGCTAAATGTATATAGTTGTTCCAATGTTTGCAAATAGCAAGATAGAAAACAGAAAATTGGAAAGGGGGAGAGGAAGTAAAATTTAGGTTCCGCCCCAACTATCAATGCTCTGTACTACTGCCACATCTCCCCACCCCAACTGCTAATCTGCTATGGACAAAGCTCCAATGGCGTCCCTCTGTACATGGAGGACTGAGGGCCCAAAACAGTACGGTCAATTGTGGTACGGTACTGAAAATAGGCTGTGCAGGAGCAGGAGGAGGAAGAGAGAGACCACACATCAAATCAGTCATCTCAAGCTCAAATTTGCATGTCTGCACATACTCTATATTACAGCAGTAAATTTTGCTGGCAAAAATAGAGTTAATAGTACAATTCCCCATTGTTCTACTGAATCAATGAACTACATAACAAGATAGAAAATGTTCTGACCTCTGAAGAAATGCTTATGCCCACAGGGGACATAGACTGGAGAAAGAAACATTCTTTACAATAGAATTTCTTTTGAGCTCACAGACAAGGTCTCTAATCGCAAATGTGAATCTAGAAGAGTTGACTTTAAAGTCTGTTAAGTGCTAGCTCAGACCTGCCATCAACCATGGCATGCCTTTTTTGTTTTAAGTTTCTCAAAACAAAATAGCTTTGCATGACATGCATGATATTATAAGACCAGCAGAAAGGTTGTCTCAAATTGCACAGGTCTTATCATTACCTTGCACAGACTCAGGAGCCAATTGATAGTCCTGACTGGAGTACACCCATTGACTCAATGGAATTTACCTATGTGTTCACTCAATATTCAACTATTGATTAAATGGGTCTACTCTGGTTGGGACTATCACTAGGATTCCAGCCATTATCTCATAAAATATCAAAGGGTATTTGTGTGACATAATCAAAGCCTAAGAGCAATTGATGTAGAATCATAGAATCATAGAATTGCAGAGTTGGATCACACTGTTGACTCATGTTCAACTTGTGGTCTACTAGGACTCCTAGATCCCTTTCGCATGTAGTCTCATTTAGCCAGGTCTCCTATATCTTTGCATTTCATTTGTTTGCCCTAAATGCAGTACCTTACATTTCTCCGTATTGAATTTCATTTTCTTAGCTTTGGCCCAGCTCTCCAGTCTATCCAGGTCATTTTGAATTTTGAGCCTGTCCTCTAGGGTATTAGCTACTCTTCCTAATTTGGTGTCATCTGCAAATTTGATAAGTATGCCCCTAATTCCCTCATCCAAGTCATTGATAAAGATGTTGAATAGCACTGGGCCCAGGACAGAACCCTGTGGCACCCCACTGGTCCCATCTGTCACAAGACGAAGAGGAGCCATTGCTGAGCACCCTTTGGGTTCAGCTGGTCAACGAATTACAAATCCATTGAACAGTTAACTTGTCTAGCCCACATTTTACAAGCTTGTTTACAAGAATGTCATGGGGAACCTTGTCAAAGGCCTTACTGAAATCAAGGTATGTGATATCCACAGTGTCCCCTTCATCTACCAAGCCGGTAATTTTATCCAAAAAAAGAGATCAGATTAGTCTGGCATGACTTGTTACTCTGAAACCCATGTTGACTTTTTGTGATTATGGCATTGCCTTCTAAATGTTCACAGACTCTTTGTTTAATGATCTGCTCTAGAATCTTCCCTGGTATTGATGTCAAACTAACTGGACGATAATTGTTGGGATCCTCTTTTTTCCCCTTTTTGAAGATGGGGACAATGTTTGCCCTCCTCCAGTCTGCTGGGACTTTTCCTGTTCTCCAGGAGTTCTTGAAGATTATTGCCAATGGCTCTGAGCTACCTACACCATAGGTAACTATAGGACATAAAGACGGTTCAAAAAACCCATCTATAACTCTTCCATATACAAAATATGTCTGAAACTACTATCAGTCAGTTTCAGTAGAACAGACAGGATAAGGATGATGAGAGCTTTCAGATGTGTTTGACAACTTTCATGGGTACTGTAGTCAGAGACATTGGGAATATATCACATTGGGGAAAGTTACAGTACACCAAGTTCTGGCATTGTTTGTGTAATCTCAGTGCATCCCCTGTAACACTTCCATCTACAAGATTTCTAAAACAAAAGCATATGCCTAATCATATTAGTTTGTCTAGTTTGTACCTACATTCACAAAAAGATTTCAAGAACCATATACAGCATTTTGATTTTATTTTGATTTTGATTTTATTTTCAGCTGCCCCTCAATGAAAAGAATGGATTTTACTTTTGTAAGAGGCAGAATAATAGTAACTCACAAGGTTTGCTGTGCAGGAATCATCGTATGTAAAACAGAATACGACTAAAATCATTGATGCACTGTATGCTCAAGAGGGAAAAACAGCTCCTGAGACACAAAAACAAATGTCAGTCATATTGATAAAAGCTTGTCACAAACAACCATCTGTTAGGAGATGGCTAGCACTCAAACAAAGTACTTTTACAATGTTGTCAGGTTCTTTGACAAGTTGATAAGGAATACAAACAAATCCAGCATTGCACTAGTGTGCAAGGCCGCTTAAATCCACAGGGGGAAGAAGGCCTTTTTTGGCTCCTCCGAACCCTTGGATGGTTCTACTAGTACACTCAGCAATGACCAGAAATGATGGAACAGAAGTTACTTCACTCTACTGGCTGCCAATTAGTTTCCGGGCAAGCTACAAAGTGTTGGTTATTACCTTTAAAGCCCTACATGGTTTGGGTCCAGGTTACCTATGAGATTGCCTTCTCCAGTATAATCCGCCCCATACACTTAGGTCATCTGGGGAACATTTGCTCCAGTCAGCCAGGACTGGGTTGGCAACTGTCACCCAGACATCTTTTTCTTCAGCCACCCTAGTCTATGGACTAGCCTGCCAGAAGAGAGATGACAGCTAAACAGGCTGTTGGAATTTAAAGCAGCATTAAAGACCAGCCTGTTCCAGCAGGCCTATTCAGATGATTTTAAATTGTGAATTTTAAACTGTGTGTTGATTGTTTTCAAATGTCTTGGTCTTACCTGTTCTTTTAAATTGATATGCTTTTAACTGATATGTGTTTTTAACTAACATTATGTTTATATGTTAATTTGTTGTTCCCCGCTTCGATCCATAAGGATAGACAGGTAAGAAATAATAATAATAGTAATAATAATAATAATAATAATAATAAATAATAAATAATAATAATAATAAAATTTATTTATACCCCGCCCCTCTGTTAAAACAATCGGGGCGGCTTACAGAATTTAAAATACAATACAAATAAAATCCCTAAACACCCCCACTCCCACCCTCCCCCATAAAAAAACATTAAACAAATATAAATTAAAAACAACTAATCTAAAATCACATTTAAAACTATAAATACAATAAAATATAATAAATGGCCAGCAGCCTAGAAGAGGCCAGGATCCCCTGAGGCCGGGATCTAATTAGGAAAGGCCTGCCGAAAGAGATCCATCTTTAGTGCTTTTTTAAAGCCACTCAGGCTTGTTATCTGACGGATCTCATTCGGCAGGTCATTCCACAATTTGGGGGCGATTACCGAAAAGGCCCTCTGGGAGGTTGCAGACAGCCTAGATTTTTGTGGCTGAAGCAGATTCCTCCCAGAGGACCGGAGTGCGCGGGGAGGATTGTATGGGAGGAGGCGGTTCCGGAGATAAGTTGGACCCAAGCCATTTAGGGCTTTAAAGGTAATAACCAACACCTTATACTGGGCCCAGAAACTGATTGGCAGCCAGTGGAGAGATTTTAGTACTGGAGTTATATGGTCTCTCCGAGATGTTCCTGAGACCACTCTGGCTGCCATATTTTGTACCAACTGAAGTTTCCGGACCAAGCATGAGGGCAGCCCCATGTAGAGCGCATTGCAGAAATCTAGACGGGAGGTTACCAGCGCGTGCACCACAGTCTCGAGGTCCCTTACTTCCAGGAAATGGCGCAGCTGGCGTATCAGCCGAAGCTGATAACAGGCGCTCCTGACTGTCGCATTCACTTGACTCGTCATCTGAAGCGATGAATCAAGGAGCACCCCCAGACTGCGAACACAGTCCTTAACGGAGAGTGTGACCCCGTCCAGGACTGGAGGTTGCAACCCAACTCCTGGTTTGGGGGCCGCTACCGTGAGCACCTCCGTTTTATCTGGATTTAATCTCAATCTGTTTTTCCTCATCCAGCCCATTACTGCTTTAAGTAATGTAAGTAAGTAATGTAGTAATGTAGTAAGGCGCTTTTTACTACTACTACTTCAGGTCACTTTTAGACTGCTTTTTATTCCTGATTTGGGATGCAGCTCCCCATAAACAGTATATATGATCAAAATTTCACCCCAAGGCTATTTTGGGGCACCACAAAGCATTTTTTCCCAGTCAAAAATGGTAGAAAGCTATTGAGGAGAGTGGATACAGGGAAGCCAAGGATTCCCTCCCTCTCCCATATGTTACCATGGGAATTTTCTTATCCTGCCATGCCCTTTGCATCCCTGGAGAGCCCTCTGCAGCCCTCCAGCAGGACCTTGGAAAATGTTTCCAGAGGGCTGCCCTGTCTTCCAAAGCCAATACTAGATATCCATGAGAGGGGTCTCCTTTCCAGTGGATTCAAGGTCCCACCGCTGATAGCATTGGATTCATCCCAATGTTACAAATAAAACTATTCATTGCATAATTAGAATTACAACACCCTGGTAGATCTATCCCTCTAGTTTCTGTTTAGTAGCCTTCATTATAGTTATAGAATGGAGAGAAAATGGCCAGGATTCTTTGACATCCCATCAAAGCCTTCCAAGCTCAGTCACAGTTTGTAATAAAGGTGCTCCCAGCACAGCTTTAAAAAAGCTAACAATTTGATCTCTGCCCTGGCCTGCATATATTCCTTTACTTGGAAACAAATCTTCACTTGTTTTATGGTTCTAATATAACAGCATAATACAGAAACATCCTCTTGTTTCTTATGAGAGCCTTGTTGTGACCCTGTCTTAAAGACCAATACTTGACCCAAAAAGACTTTATCAGCTATCATGCTGTGTAAAACCTACCTGGCTTAGGCAGGATGCTTGAACACATGGGCTGAGATCCTACACTGTGTTTGCAAGGGGTAAATCTACACTCCTGCCGTTACACAGTGATTGTGATACACAACTTTTGCTTAATAACAAGCCTGTGTAACCAATTGCTTATCTGCCAATATGACTGCTTATTGACCCCTTGTTCACTATGGAATACAGCGTAGCTGTTTCTGCAACCCTAGTAAACAAAGAGGTGTGCTGAAGGCACTGGTAAATGCTTACAAACCACCCCCTCCCCTAAGGAAGTACACATGTATGACTAGAATCATATTGGTTAGTCCCAATTAGAGCACTGAATCAACTTGTCAATTGGTGAGTCAGTTTGGTAAATCAGATTGATTCAATGGCTCTACACTATTTGGAACTAATAATAAGATTTAGGCCCATGAGAAACAGTTCCACTTGTGGAACATCACTTATTCAACTACTAAATGAATACATCCCACTCCATAATGGCCAAAAAAAAACAAGTACAACCACATGTATAAGACTGTTACCTGGCCTTATACCCTCTTCCTTCAATAATTCATAATTTGGCAATATTGGACATTTCACGAGGTCTCTGGTAGACCATGCCAGCTAAAATAGGTCCAAGTGAAGGTCACCCAAACACCTAAGAAGTTATTTTGGAAATTCCCCAACAAACACACTCAGGACATGATTAAGTGAAGCCCTCCTTAGACAGTCATTAGGGAGGAATGTGCTAATCTCCCCAGGATGCACCTGGCAGTGAGTCATACTCCAAGAACAAAGAGTGACTGCAACACTTATTATCCACACTCATCCTAGTAAATGTCTTTCCTTTACACCTTTCCCCATCCACAATACAGAGGATGCCATAAACCCAGTAAAGTTTCTGAACTATAAAGACCTAACTGTCCTGGGAACAAAGTGTCTAGGGATTTTTCTTCATTGGTGAGAGAGGGTGTTCTGACACATCAAGATGCTCTATTGAGAAAATGGTCAATTGCCACATGATTTTTCAGTTTAGGAAAAATTTTGTACAAAACAAAACTTTGCTTTTGAACAGAAAATCAATTTTTTTAAAAAAGAAAATTGTCTCTCTTGTTTTCTATACAAAAAAAAAGTTTTTTGCATAAAAACAAGTTTTTCCCAAATGATTTTTTTACAAAAAAAATAAAATAAAATCCAGTGGCAAGAGAATTTTGGAAATCCTTCATTCTTGCATGTGAGAATCAAACACGCAAACCATTACATCCCAGTTCCACCTAAAGATTTCCCCCAATTTTTTAAGTTGTAATTTTTAATGCAATTTTGTTTTGGTTTATGTTTTGAATGGTTTCAATTGTTAACATAATTCACAACATCCAGTTGTGGACTTGCAGTGGTGAGAGTGCAACCTATCAAAACTGGGAGTAGATGGATGCCTCCTCTCCACTGCAGCTCCCTGTGTCCTAACACTGGCTCATGGTGGAATGGCTGAAAAATCTAGCATAGCTGGTTCTTGGGTGACTCTGAGGGCTGCAAGAGGGAGGAGAGGCAGAGGGAAGACACTTCTCAGAGTTCTTCCAGCAGAACATTTGAATTTATCTACATTTTTGATCACCTTTAAAAAGTCAAACAAGTTTATTCAGTGCAGCTAAACCTGCCTACAGCTATACCATGAAATAATTATTCAGCACTTAAGGGTCTCAATGAAACGACAATATGATAATAAAATTTCAACAGCATTAAAAGTGTATGAAGAATTCCACACAGGAGGGCTGACATTTAGCACCCTATATTCTTGCATCATTCCCATCCATTCCTTCACAGTGACTTTTATCACAATCTAGGCTGTGACTGCCTATCTCATAAAGTTAAAACCCAGCAACACAAAGCCTCATTTATACAGAAAGAGGAATCCATAAGTTTTGGGAATGACACAATTTTTCTCTTGAAACTCACTCCTATACAATAGGACCCCCATATCCACTGATTCATTATCCATTGATTCAATTATCCACGGGACACAAAACAGCACACCTACCATAGAGTCTTCCTAGAAAATGTGTCCTCTCTAGCCATTTTCTAGGTCCTCCAAGGCAACTCTATGGTATTTTAAACTGGAAGCCCCATTATTTTCAATGGTGTTTGCTATTATCCATTGTTTTTAGTATCCACTGGGAGAAGGGGCAAAACCAATCCCCAGCAGATACGGGGGTCCTTACTGTATTCTCTTCTGCAATGTATGGATGGCGCACTGTACTTCTTCCACCCCATTCTTCCACCCCCTTTCCCTTTCCCACTACCATCACCACACATCAGCAGCAGAACAGCCTTGGATTTGGGAAAGGGGGAGAGGTAGCAGGGGGTGGAAGGCTATAGAGTGTAAATTTCAGTTGCCTTTTAGGTTTCTTCTTCAAATGTTCTACGTACACAGCATAATTTCCTACCAAGGATCATGGTGCAGGTCTTCTTCTTTATGGATGTTTATGTCCCTCCACCTCATCCCCAAGATTATGATGGTGGTGGTGGTATTGATGGTGATGATATTTGCTTTGGAAAGGGCAAAGGCACAACATTGAAGGGGGAATAGTGACTAAATTGTTTGTACTAAACAATTGAAAAGACTAGACTTTTGTATGTTCAGTGTGAATCCTCAAAAATCTTCCTTTATATTTGTGACATAATAGGATGGGGGGGGGGCGGGAATACACGTAAAGGAAAGTTCTGGAACTGGCTTAGGAAAGGAGGAGAACCCTGCTTGGGACTGGAGAAACAACCACAGGGAGAGATCCGGTAATAAGGGAAATGTCCTGAGTGCACCTTTCCCCATGTGCCCCTACTGCTATCAAGTATGTATTCACATGGCCCTTCTTTCTAGGTGTGCTGCCATTGTGTCCATTCAACAACTACTGACATAACATCAACTGTAAATTGTATGCACAGTATACAATGTTAGAAAACAGCTTGGTCATAAGTTGTTCCTTGTGACCATAACATAAGATCTTGGGTTATAGTGTTACTTGTGTTTACCTGTTAAACATTTATCTTTTAAAAAAACACACACACACACACACACATTGACTGACTCCTGCAAAAACTCATTTAAATTGCTTAAGAATAGCTGTTTGGAATTACATTTACAGAAATCCAAATTAACAGAGTAAAGCACAAATTTTACAGGCATGTTTCAATTCACAATCCACAGTTTCACAGTGCACTAAATTACCACCATCACCAGGATGTAAATTTACTTTATACTGAATTTTTATATCACAATTGATTCTTATAAAATAAAATATGTTGCTCTGTGAACTCCAATTTAGCCAACATCTCCATACATAAAATATAAAAATATTATTAAACTAAATAATTTAAAAATCCAATTAAGAAAGTATATATTTTTAACTGAAGTTGATTTAGGAAATACACTGCTCCAAACAGAATAATAAATTGTGTCCTACCTATGGTAGTAATAACTGTGCCAGCAAAGAAGAAGGAACTTCCCAAATCCCAATGACTGACTTGATTAGGCGTGTTTCCTTTTGGATTGACTCCTGCATTTATTGCTGCCACTACTTGCTGCAAGTTTAAAGAGATATTTGTCAATATTTATGAAACATAAACAAGGAGGTTAGAAGACAGTATTCTGTATGTTTGTGAAGAGAAAGTAACTCTGGCTTCAGCTGATTAAAATAAAATAAGGGAACACAATGTTTCATAAGGTTCTGAAAGAAAATTCCAACTTTAGCTGCATCTGATCTATGACTAAGATGCAATTAAATGAAAAATGTTGTATTTATGCAGTTCTTTGTTATCCACTCTGTTTTACATTGTGGGACTTCAAGAGTAAGAGGTTAAGTCATCAGGAGTTCAACACAGACACTACTGTTGCTAGGAAAGTGAAATCTCATCATGTTCTGTAGGCTCGAAGTGAAGATCCTGGTGGGATATAAAAATAGATGCTTTCACCACTTCCTTGAGACACATCCCTAATTGAAAACCATCACCAGGTGGCACACTACTGGTTATACAATGTGACAGCAACTTTTGAGTCTGAAACAGAGAAGTCTAACAGCATAGTATCTTTCCTTCCACTCTTAGCAATCACTTTTCACAGATGCAAAATGAAGGTGTGGGTACTGGAGACTACCTAGAAAAGCTTCCACCTTTGGCTGTGCTTATGGTATTCATTAGAAAGGCACCTTGAACAGTGGTGTGCTGACCTCTAGAAAGCCAGATGGCAAGTGAATGAGATCCAACCTAAGTTCACTGAGTTGTATCCAACAGCGACCTGCCACTCATGGAAGACTATTTGATACAGTGAAGGTTTCTGTCATTGAAATGGTGAGGGAGACAAACTTAGCCAATTTTGCCTCTTCTCTGAGCTTCTTCCAATCTGCTCAAGATATCTGAGGAGCGATAGAGTTGCAAAAGGGAAAATGAACCAACAAAATATCACATCCCTCTCCATTCCACTGTTAAAAGGCTCTAATCCATCAAAGCAGTTTCCATCCAGTGGAAGGACACCACTGGAGATAGCCCAGGGGTGGGTTTTTTTTAAGACTTAATTATTAATTATTAATGGAAGAGTTTTCAGAAGCAAGCTACTGAACTGAAACACTGAGAAATCCCAGTTGAAAGTAGGCACATAAACTATCTGTTTCATGACCTTGCTGTCAGAGTTGCCAAATCATATAAACTTGGTTGTGGAATTTTGTACTATGAGGAAATATTCTGGTCTGTACAAAGCAACAGACAAAAAGACAAGTGTATATAGAAAGCACTCCATGGGCTGGGAAATTATCTTCCATGAAACATACTATATGTGTAAACTTGGCATTGAAAATACCAGCTTTGGTAAGTCCTGAATAAAAAGCATGTGCACTTGATGTGTATTTGCTCCAGCTTACAAAACTCCTATGACATTTAGTCATGATGTTAGAGATTTTTACTATCATGCTCACTACACTCATGCAGATTAGCTCCTGTGTCAGAGCTATTTTGTATGCCATCATTTATGATTGGCTGTCATTTCATATGAGCAAATGTTATGGAGCTCTTGATACATCTTAGTCATATTGTATCAGATTACATCAGGTAATATAGCTGATAACTGTAATCAGCTAAACAAAAATACTCAGTTCATTCACAGTTTTGGCTGGCAGGTAGAAAGAAGTGCTTTATTTGTATTTTGTGCTATATTGTGACTCTAACAAACCCTCGCTCAAGGGTTTTACAACAATAAATTCTCAAAACACCAAAATAAATATGTATTGTGGGGATTTTATTTAGCTAACTAACTGGATATTGGACTTCCAGTTCAAGTTTATGATGGATATAATGGTTCAAAGAGCATTAGACGTCAAGGAATAAGAGAGACTGTTTCCTAATCATTCCTTTTTTGGCAGAGTGACACAATACTACTGACAAACTTGAAGTAAAGGAATAAACAGAGTGAGTCTGTCTAAGCATACCATAGGGCATATATATATATTCAACACCATGAAACATACCCAGAAACAATCCCAACAACTGAAATGTACTGTAGGTTTCTCCTAGACTAAGTCCATGGCTTACCTTTGAGTAAATCCCAAATTTGACCCAAATAAGATGCAACACACACACACACTTATACATTCTCTCTCTGTCTGTCTGTCTCTCTTTCTCTCTCACTGACATGCACAAAACACACACAATCACACCCACACACCACTGTGAGAATTATGTACAACTCCTCCCACCAAATTATTCATGCATGAAACCATTAATCTGAGAAATATCTCAAAAACTCTTCCTCTGCATTACATACCTCCTTTTTGGCAACACTCATTAGAGGGAATTCTCACACTGGAATTTTAAACAAGCACATAAATACTCTGTGCAGATTAAGTATTTAACTGCAACTACTTTTTGTGGTTTTTTAAAAAAAACTATCTTGAGAGAAGACCTAAGGTCAGAAAAACTATGAGAGTATTTTTAGTTTTCTATGTTACAAATTTCTGGGTTGCCCTCCCAATATAAATTCTGCAGGGCTGTTTTCAAAAGAAAAAAAATCAGAAGAATACAAAAAGCAGTCTGACACTAACAATTTTTCACTGAGCGTTTTCTACTTCTTTTTTATGTATACAAACGTGTACAGACTCTTCTTTAAATGTGCTCACTAGTAGATCACTGTTCATCTATTATTTCATAGAAATGTTATCCTAGAGTAGGGTTTTCATGCTCTTTTCAAGTGTAAAAAAAACACAAAGCAATGCAAAGCAATACAGTAACATGTAGAAGCCATCTATACCTGATTACCAGTAGGATAATGCTCTGGGATCCAGAATATAAACCCACCACTGTTCAGTTATAGATGGCTTCAACATACAATTCTATTCATTCTTTTTCAAAGTAATCTTCCAAGCTCTGGGAAAAAATGTGAACTGTAGTTCTAGACCAGTTTGTATACATATATGCAAACTGACACATACATGCATTCACACACACATCAGGCATACACATTCAGCTCTCTTTGCTTCACATTAAACTCAAGGGATGGAATCCTAGGGGAAGGCAGTTAATGTTTCCTCCTAAATTATGTTTTCTCATTGCTATTAGTGCCTGTTATAGCCTAAGATTTCTTCAGTAGCATAGGCTCAAAGGCTGAGAAACCAGTGGTGCACACAAAAGAGACACCAGGCTCGAGAACTACTGGGGATTCTAAGAGCCTCAAACGTGAAAAACCTGAGACCACTGAGCCTGGGACCTCCATGCCTGAGACTCATAATCCCAAACTAACATTGGTAACACCAAGCCTAGCCCTAGCATCCTCTTTCAAGAGCTTCACAATTCCTGGAGTCAATGCATTAATGCCTACAGTATATTTCATATGAGGTGATGGGAAGAAAAGGGAGTGCTAATCTTAGGGCTTAGCTATACTGTGAGAAGTCTTTAAAATATGGCTAACCTCTAAGGAGAATATCACACCATGCTGTTGTAGCTCTATTATTCCACTTTAACTGCTCTGGCTGCCTCCTGTGGGATTTGCAGTTTAGGGAGGGACATTTAGCATTCTCAGCCAAGCAGCTCTTAGGCCTGACTAAACTACAAAGCCCAGAATTCCACAGGAGGCAGTCATAGCAGTAAAAGTAGAATAATAGCACTATAACAGCATGGTGTGATAAAGTCCTCTGATGAGAAGCTTGAAACCTGGCAAGAGTCTTCTTGCCTAATAAGTATAAAAGGTCTAGTTAAGGTTCAGATTTTGTCTAACAAGGTGCTTCACTTGGAACTCTCCTAGGTGCTGAACTGACTGGCATGGACTGCCACTTTATCCCATGGGCTCTTGATATTTGCTTGAATAGGAAAGGGTAACTGGAAATGGGAAAGAAATTAAAACTTCTCTTCCCCCGCCCCCAAGAAGATTCTGAGCCACACAACTGAATGTCCTCAGTACTCTGTGACTGCTGGAGCCCAGAGTGCCTCCAACTTTTCCCTGCCATGAACTTATCAGACAAGAACTGGGGATGAGGAACAGAGTGCTATTTCCATGGTGCTATGTATAGCAGTGGCTATCTATAACCTTTTCTTTACCAGAGACCCCCCTTTAAATATATTTTGTTGCGCAGACCCCCAAGACTTAACTAAAGATTTAAAACCCTAACAACAATAATAACTGATTATACCATCCGTTGCACCATCCATTAACCCTTCCCTCAGAGACACTGGAAGGGAGGGAAGACTTTTCTCCTTCTTCTTCCTGCAAATTTCTCTTGGCTCTTGTCAGATGGGCTGAGCAGCCTTCAAACCTTCGCGGACCCCCTGTGAGGACATCATGCTTCCCCCTGGAGGTCCAAGGCCCACAAGAACCACTGGTTTATAGTATAGAAACAACAGTCTCTACTTCAGGTTCTCTGAGAGGAAGGTAAGATGAAAACCTCTATCCCTCTCACAGTGACCCTGATTCAAACTGCATTTCCCCACTGCTGTTGGCAGCATGAAACCAACTATCTGATCCCTCCCCTCCATCAGATGGCTGCTCAGCTGGGCAGCAGGTAGAGGGTCAACCAACTCTCTAGTCAGCCACATGAAGAGCAACTATGGGTCATACATGGTCTGAAGGCCTAACAACTAAATTCTATACCACACAATGTTTTGAGAAGTGCAAATCAACATTCAAACCATATAAGATCCTTGAGCATCCCTAATGTCTATATGGATATTCAAAGTTGTTTTCACATCATTGTGGAAAGGAACAAGTAAGTAACAAAACAGTATATGCCACCAAAGGGGAGGTTTATTATATAAATGTGAAATAATATAACATGCAGTTCCATTTGAGTGTCAGAATTTCACCCAGCAAACCTGAAGCCCAGTCTTTAAATCTGTTGTACTTATATTTCCTTTTCTATGTGATAAAATTTCTGGTCAATAAATCTCTCCACCAAGAAATGGCAACATTCTACCCAGTGTGAATGTTACCTAGTAAAGCATTCGATCATTATTATTTTATAGGCTAATTTGTTTTATTATGGTACTCCAGCCCTGCATTACCAAGCATCATAGGGCAATACTCATGTTTTCAGTCAATTCACCAGTTCATCCAAACCAACAGGTATAAAGTATTCATGCAGCTCTATCTATTATTTTGGTTGCACTAAATTATATGCTATTTTCACAGAAATCTATTTTATGATTTTATAAATCTCTATTTTACCCCAGGAACTCATACATTTGATAATCTATTAATCTATTTTATTTCATACACACACACACACACACACACACACACACACGTGAAAAAGAAAGTACACCCTCTTTGAATTCTATGGTTTTACATATCAGGACATAATAACAATCATCCGTTCCTTAGCAGGTCTTAAAATTAAGTAAATACAACCTCAGATGAACAACAACACATTGTGTGTGTGTGAAAGAGAGAGAGAGAGAGAAAGAGAGAGAGAGAGAAAGAGAGACTGTTATTGATCACCAAAATACATTAAGTATCCCTAGGAAAACATTATAATTTAAGGTCCATAGAGTCAGCTCCTCAAGTTGAGCATTTATCTGTTTGATTTTGGAAGTGATAATATAGCTAAAGATAGAGATTCTCCAACTTTTGATCTGCAGAGCCCACTTCAAAAACCTGAAAATCCACTAAGGCCCACTAGTCACAAAAAGGCATGAGATGGAGATGGAACTGGGTACAATCAGCTGGAAATTGCTGGTGTCAGTTTGCACTGATAACAAATCTCTCTTTGAAAATTACAGTAATATATTATTCACAATAGTGGTTTCCTTGTGGCAGGGAATTCCATAGTCCAGCTTTCTCCCAACCAAGCATAGCTATTAGGACTGGAGATATTGCAACTCAGCCTCTGCATTTTATGCAGAAATTTCTGATCCAGAGGCTTTAAGTGGAGAAGGACTCATATTTTCCCCTGGCCCCAACATGTCTGTCATAGTATCCTGATGTATCTTCTCTCTTTCTCTTTTCATACTTAACTTGTACCCTATTTCTACCTACAAAATGAAAAGGTATTTTCTCTTCCCTCCCTACTTCTTTTACATTCACTTACTTCTCCTTTGGCAGCTATATTGTCCAGGTATGCTCAAATGATGATAATGAAAATTTGAATCTTTCATCTCTTTTTCTGATTTCCTCCAATTAATCCTCTGGCCCTTTCTTGTCAGAGAATGCAGCTTTCCACTCCACTCCTCCCTAAAAATCTCAGTCCGACAGACACCTTTACTTGGTTTGACTTTTCTCTGCCATCACCCATCCACATACACAAACATAGCAGCTCTCCAGTCCCCAGCATGACTGCAAAATGCTCTTCTAAGGCAAATCTGGTGACCATTGCCATGGGATCAGTCAGGAGAGATTTCCTGGCAGGGTTGATCTGATTTAAATCAACTTGATTTAAATCCTAATTTAAATCACTTCACTGAACAACTCAGTTTTAATTATTCAAATCACTGTTTAACTCACTAGTGAGGATTAGTCTAGTCAATCATCGTTTTTTAAGCAGAGGCACATTACTGTTTAATATAACCCAAATACATATTTAAATATGTAGGTTTCATTCAAAGGTGGGAACACACTAAGCAATTGTTCTGAATGATTTTCAGATTAATTTTCAGTTCATCAAAAAAGAGGATCCTTTCATGTATATACAGACTTTTTCTCATTGTTCACACCCACTTTACTTCCCCCAAAGTCTCTAATCATTGACCTTATTTATCTAACTTGCACTTAGAAAAAGGCAAGACTTATGACGGGGGAGGGGGCAGACAAAAGAATGTATATCACTTACAGAATAAGACTGATCACCTTATCATCCATCTCCCTTAACTGCTGTTAACATATTCATAACATGTTATGGCTATAATTTCAAACTGTATAAATATTCAGGATGGTATCTCTGGCCTAGGCCAGTGGTTCTTAACCTGTGGTTCAGGGACCCCCAGGGGACTGTGATGTCCTCACAGGAGAGTCTGCAAAGGTTTGAAGGCTGCTGAGCCCACCTTCTGCCTACAGTAGAGTGGCCACATAACAGGAGTCAAGGCTGGCTGGCTGGCCTGGCCTGCACATTGCCATTCAGTCCGCTCCAGCCACAAACTTGCAGGAAAAACCAGGAGAAAAAAGTCTTTCCTCCCCTTCAAGTGCCTCTGAGTGAAGATCTAATGAGTGATATACTTGGATTATTATTATCACCAGGTATTATTATTATTATTATTATTATTAAAAAGATATTTAAAGGGAGTCTCTGGTAAAGAAAATGTTAAGAGCCACTGGCCTAGACTATTTCAAGAAATCTTTTGAAATCTGTTCTCAAGTTTTAAAATCTGTTTAAAATTTAAAAATAAATTTTTATTTTATTTTTTAAAAGAACTGATATTTATAGACTCTGCTTCCTGGCTTGTTAGGAGACAGGAAAGAATGGAAAGTGGACACTGTATGTCTTCAGACTCACATGGTGTAGGGGATCTGAGCTCTGTCAACTTGGGCCCCAATTTGATACCCTTCCCCCAAAACCTGCATCAAGGCTTTGTAGTGGTTTTGTAGTGTTCTGCACCACAAGGTTTGAGCATTCTGTAAGGATGTAGCTAACATATCCAGTCAGGGTTCCTAATGAATCACCCCAAATCCAGTATTGTTGATTTCTTTCAAACTCTGTGACAAAGTTCTATAGTAGATTTCAGAGTTCATAATTAATACAGTTCTGTCAGACAACAAGTTCACTATTCTGCCCAACTAAGCCCACAATGTCAGATCATCTGAACCATAATGGGATCACTGCTAGTGTTTGTTTAGCATCTTCCTAATTACAAAGGTCCAGCTTAGATCATATAATATGTAAAGCTGCTTTTAGTTGTCATAGCTGTTTTTAGTTGTGGACCAGTTGGATGTAGAACATGAAATCTCAGTCCTTTAGTGAACAATGTGAAAGGATAACAATACTTCAAGTGGCCATCATTATTCCTTGTCTTATATATGTAGAAACTGGAGGATTGAAGAGGTTTGGGCAGTGGCTAGGAGTGCATTTGCATAGTTAAAGCTAGTGAGCCAGGTGCCCCCATTCCTGAAAATCTCTAAGAGGGCCATGGGGCAAATGCCTTAGTTACATCCCATTTGGATTAACATAATGCACTGTCCGCTGTCTTTGAAAAGTGTTCAGAAACATCACTTTGCCCAAATAAATGCAACCAGATTGTTAAGTATGGCTGGTTACAAACAGCATACAACTGCCTTGCCGCACTGGCTCCTAGTCAATTTCCAGGCATAATTCAAAGTACTGGTTATGGTCTCTAAAGTACTATATGGCTTGGGTCCAAGCTAATCTAAAGGATTGCATTTTCCAAGATGGGCCTGTAAGATCGTCAAGGGAGCCCCTTCTCTTGGCCCTACCACCTTTTTGGGAACATTGGACGAGAACAGTGGAGAGGGCCTTCTCAGTGGCTGCTTCCAGGCTTGGAATTCCCTTCCCAGGGATACTAGTAGGGCTGTCATTCCATCTGCAATCAAAAACCTTTTCACTTCAACAGACTTTTAGGAACTGGCTCTTGGGGCTTTTACCAGTGTGCTATTTTGTTGATTCTGATATTTTGATTTTTAATGGGCTTGTTTCAAATACTTTTATGTCTTTTTTAACTACATTTTAATAATGGTTATATGGTTTTCTTCATGAATTTGTAAGTAATTTTAACTGTATTTGTTTCAATTTATGTAAATTGTCTTGAGTCCCAGTATTTGGGAAAGGCATGATAGAAGTGAAATAAAAATTAAAAAGAATAAGAATAGGGGGTCTACCATATGCAGCTATGCACCCCAAAAAAGCACAACAGAATTGTAGTCCCACCTTTATTTCCATGCTTATTCAAGGAAGTATAGCCCAATGCAAGCCTAGCTGACACTTTTGGGTACCACACTCTATCAATATAAGGTAATTAAGAAGGCATTAATTCTCAACCTGTTCTGCATACATTGAATTTACATTTATAAATACTATAGATTGAGTAGCCTTTATCTGGAAATCTGAAATCCAAAATACTCCAAAAATTGTCCACATGGGTGGCTGAGACAGTGACACTTTTGCTTTCTGATGGCTCAATATGCACAAACTTTGTTTCATGCACATTATTAAAATGTTGTATATAAAATTACCTTCACACTGTATGTATAAGGTATATATGAAACATCCCATCTCCACAGTATTTCTTTACATATATGCAAATATTCCAAGATCTCAAAAAATCCAAAAATCCAAAACACTTCTGGTTCCATGTATTTCAGATAAGGGACAATCAAACCTATATATGCATTTCTTAGCTGCCTCTCAAGGCTATAGTTCTACATATTTTTAACATACATCTACTTTCAAGATTCTTATGAACCTGAAGTTAGCACTGAAGGTCACACATTATTGTTGTAGTTAATCTGAAACAATGTTTATTTTGCTCCATGCAGCAAAAGAAAGAAAAAAAGTTAGTTTTGCAGGAATGGTGTGAATCACAGGAGCAGAAATTATGAGAAAGCTATGTTAGATCATGCTACATCATTAAGTTCCCCTTCCAGGCAGCTAACAGAGAGACAGCAGTCTCAATGAACTAAGTGCTGACTTTTTTTCCCTAGACACTGAATTTCTTCATGTAAATGAGTACATTCCGTTGACAAATTAATAATTCCTCTCACTTGTTCTGTGTAATTTCTGTGATTTCTCTAGTTATTCATATTAATTCATTAGAAGATGTACAGATATATAAAGAGGCAAGACAGATGGATGTGATTAAGCAAAAGGCACATAAGCATTAAGAAATTATCAGATCCATTTCATAAATTTCTTTGGACTCTTTCAATCATTATGTAGCAACAACCCTTGGCTTTCCACTGAATACATGCTAAACAGGTACCCACAGCCAAAACTGCCAAACTTGTCTCTTTGGTTAATGTGTTTGTATAATAACACAAGTTTGTCACCTTCACATGTACATTTTAAGTACAGCCTTTAAAAAAGAAACCTTAACACTCCTCTAATAATGTGGCACTTGAAAAAGCCCTAGAAGTAACAATGTATGTGAATGATTCATGTTTTCTCTTTCCTTTCTTCTACACTGAAATAAGGGTTATACAGTTGTCCCTTGATATTCGCTGGGGTTTGGTTCCAGGACCCCCCGTGGATACCAAAATCCGTGAATACTCAAGTCCCATTATATGCAATGGCATAGCAAAATGGTGTCCCTTATATAAGATGGCAAAATCAAGGTTTGCTTTTTGGATTATTATTTTTTTAAGAATATTTTCAAGCCGTGAATACTTAAACCTGTGGATACGGAGGGACAACTGTAATCTGCAAGACTGTTACGTTCCAGTTCACATGAATCAATTGTGTTTCTTCTTCTACAAGTAATACAAGTTTTAAAAAATCTATCAGGAATGTTGTGTGCCTTCAAGTCATTTCCAACTCATGGTGATCCTAAGGCGAACCTATCATGAGTTTTTAGGGCAAGATTTGTTTGTGGGGGAGTGTTTGCCTTCCTCTGAGACTGAGAGGGTGTGACTTGCCCAAGGTCACCCAGTGGGGTTTTCCATGGCTGAGCAGGAATTTGAGCCCTGGTCTCCTGAGTCCTAGTCCAACATTCAAACCACTATTCCATGCTGGCTCACATCAGGAAAGAGACTATATGCTAGTCTACACAGTAAAAAAAAAATATGTATGGCATTCAGAAGATTGATCATGTGTACACACGGCCATTTGGATGCATACGTGTCATTCAGAAGGGGGGCTAGCAAATCCCCTGTAAACTACGTGGATTTGGCATTCGGGAGGATTAGCGAATCTCAAGCTAAAATCCATACAGCCGTTTGTATTGTCAACAGTCTGTACACTCCGTTCGCACACATATGAGCAGGCAGTGTAATCTGATTGGCTGGCCAAGCACAGGGGGCAGGACTAGCAAAGAGGGAATTGGGAACGGCCGCCATGTTGGATTCCCGGCTAAGTGAGAGTCCGGTAAGTCTATGATTTTTACATGTATTCCTTTTTATTTTATACTGTAAATATGGAAAACCGACTGTCTGCATAACAGGCACCTTTTTAAATAAAAAAAAAAAGTGGCGGGAGATTTAAAACCACTGCTTGGATCGCTCACTCCAGCCAGCTGGGCAGGGGGGGTCATATGGAGTTTGGGGGGTAAAAACTCGTGTAGGTGGATCATACGCATATGATCCTTTTTGAATTTTTTACCCCCCAAATGGATTTTTTTTTAAATCGTGTAGATGGGGTGCATATAAATCATTGTGGGGAGAAATCATATAGAGTCATACATTGAGGATATTCTCCAGTCCCTTGAACTCTTTAATAATTCATATTCTAGATACTGCCTGAAACATTAACTCATTGGTCTACTATGTACTTTTATTAAATCAAGATATATGTTGTTGTTTTTAAGGGGGAACATCTCAGAAATGCTTTTTAAAGAAAAACAACTCCATGAGTTGCCATTATTAAAACTTTCCAACAGGGTAAACTCCAAGACCTTTGTTGGATATGAATGTGCTGGCCTTGTTCTCCATTTGACTTTCCCAACACTTTCAGCTCAGCATATCTAATTTAAAGAGTTTCTTTGTCTGCTTTTCTGTTCTTCAAAGTGCAGAATTTTGATTACAGGCAAAACAATGGGCTGTTACATAATAGAACTAAACTGAAGGAAAAGTCTTGTGTTACTTTAGATACTCTCTGAACATTTCAGATTCTTGTAGTTTTGCTCTAGAATGCACATTGTGAAACAAGGCTGACAAAACCTGATATTTAGACTTGGATTGATCCACAGTTTTTATGCAAGTAGTCAGCAAACCTTGAAATTTTTTGGAAAATTCTGCTGTCTTTGACCACTCATCAAACTTCTATTTCATTTGACTCATAAGTGAAGTCATGGACATTAATTCAGACAACACTAAGTAACTTTTCTAGTAATGTAATATAATTCATCCTTCTTAACATTATCTAGTATTTCATCATACCTGAGTGTAAGGTAAGAACAGCACATATGGAGTATGGTGTGCTGGCTTTAGATTTGATTATAGTGATGTGAAAATACAGTACATGCCTTCAAACTGCTTGCTGACTTATGTAGGCTTATGAATATTAAAGGGTTTACTTAGGCAAAGAATACTCAGATGTGGTTTTGTTAGTTTCTTCCTCTGAAATATAGCCTACAGAACCTGGCATTTGTTACTTTAAAGTAGATGATGAAGACATTGAAACAGTTCAAGATTTTCCATTTCAGTCATTAATCAGAATGGAAACTGCAGTCGAGAAATCAGAAGAAGACTAGGACTTGGAAGGGCAGCTATGAAGGAACTAGACAAGATCCTGAAGTGTCAAGATATATCACTGAATACTAAAGTTAGGATTGTCCATGCCATCATATTTTCCATTTCTATGTATGGTTGTGAAGAAAGGTGATAGGGAGAAAATCAACTCATTTGAAACATGGTGCTGGAGAAGAGTTCTGCAGATACCATGGACTGCTAAAAAGACAAATAAGTGGGTCCTAGAGCAAATCAAGCCTGAACTCTCCCTAGATGCCAAGATGACTAAACTGATACTGTCATACTTTGGCCATATTATGAGAAGACATGACTCACTAGAAAAGATAATAATGCTTGGTGAGATAAAAGGCAGTAGGAAAAGAGGAAGACTGCATTCCAGATGGATAGACTCAATCAAGGAAGCCACATTCCTGAGTCCGCAAGACCTGAGCAGGGCTGTTGAGGATAGGGTGATTTGGAGGTCTCTCATTCATGGGGTCACCATAAATCAAAGTCAACTTGGTGGCAGTTAACAACAAACAAATTTGTTGGGCAACATGTGAATTGTGCAATGCTGGGTTTTGGCATTTAGAAGTTTTAATATCTCACTAAGTCCATCTTTTCTTGTGGTTTTTATCTCCCAGGATCCTCAGTATGACAGTACTGGATTTCAAGAAAGGCAGCCCCTAATAAAACATGAATAAAGATGACAGGAAGGAAAATTAATGAAATGTTGACACAACTCATTAAAACACATTAATACACAGATTTTTTTTTGATTTTTTTTGAGCCAGGAGCATATTGACAGAGTAGATTATCAGATGGGGACAAATATAGCATCCCCATCTCACTATCTCCTCTCCGCCCCACTACCATCCCTGTAGCAGTTTTTCTTTTTTAATCAGACTTACCTTAGTCATGCTAGAGAAACTCATCCCCTCCCCTCCAGCAGCCCAGGAGTGAATGCAGCTCTCACGGCGCTGCTTTCACTTCCTGGAAAGGAATCCCCACCTGTTCTCATGAGAGGACAAGAGTGCGGGAAATTCAAACTTTAAAAGCAAAATACACTGTAAAAAAAGTAAACCAAGCACCTGAACACACTTAAAAAAAAAAAAAAGTAACCCGGGAAGGATAAAAAAAAAAGTGTGTCACTTACCTCGTTGTCCCAATCGCACCTGGAAGGGTTCAGCACG
Organism: Gambelia wislizenii; assembly: GCA_030847615.1. Classification (NCBI taxonomy): domain Eukaryota; kingdom Metazoa; phylum Chordata; class Lepidosauria; order Squamata; family Crotaphytidae; genus Gambelia; species Gambelia wislizenii. Next base: position 45,797,370 of record JAUMIR010000001.1, on the reverse strand, counting down.
GACCTTCCAGTGGCGATGGCATCACGCCAGCGTAACAGGGCACCTTTTCATTCACCCATTGTTCGATTACAGAAATGGAACAACAGATCAATTCATGGCTTAGCCTGTGAATAAGAAGAACCGCTGGTGGAATGAGAGGAGTACAGGGGCATAACGACACAGGGACAACATCATCTGAAAGGGAAGCCCTTTTGTGATTGCCTGTTGCCCCTGTAATGGTTTAATTTGGTCGTCAGATAATCTTCTGAATCAAACTGGATCTGTACAGAAACTGGCAAATAAAAGCTCAGATCCCTGACTAAATGGCATGTTTCTATCCAGTGTGGCACAGTAGGAGGAGAGGAAGAGGCTCTGGTGCAGCTCCTGGATGCCAATGCAAACAGACAGAATGCCAGAAGTGATGCATCTATATGATTCAGTTCACCCAGCCAGACATGTGACAGGAAGGGCTTCCCTGGTGGATCTTGCTCCCTCTCTGGTTACCTGTAAGGTATTTTTGCCCACCCTGCCCATCAAAATGCTCCAGTATTAGGCTGAACTTCAAGTTGTCATAAAGAGACACCTTTTCAATAGGAAGTCCATTGACTGTGTCAAACTGAAGTGTACCAAAAAAAAAAAAAAAACCTATGGGAAATACAAGCACTTAGGCAATTAAAGTTTTTGGACAGTTGTGAAAATCACCCAGCACAATATCTAGGAAGGGAGAACTATAGTGGGTCAGGGAGGAAGGGACAGAACTCAACTGCATAGAAATGAAGCCAAAATTGAAAGTGCTCATCAGTTTTGTCATGGAAACCCCATTAGAAAAATCTCCTTGCAAATTTAGCACAGACAAATTCATTATACAGTACAACCCTGGGGTTGTAAAGCATTCTTCCTATCACTGGTAGTAAAATAATGAACAAAAATAAAGTTACGGAGAAAAGCTAAAGTGAATAAGAGTTTCTATCTATGATAACACAGCTCAAGATCTACTTTAAGACACACACAAAGTAATAGGCCTACTCCAAAGTAAGTGGATTAAGGATTAATGGATATGCCATTATCTGAGAAAATGGGAACTCCAAATAGGCCACCAAGAGTTTAAAAGGGGGAAAGGTAGGCAAGTACATGTATTATTCTAGCACAGATTTGGACCCTTTTAACTATAGTGAAGCTGTAAAGATTAAGTTGTACTCACTTTTGGATGACAGCAACACAGAAGAGTGAGTACCATTGAATCAGATAACATTATTATTAAAAATTTCCCTGAAGACACACCTCTTTTAATTAAAAGGGCCTGAAACACATTGGAATCATAAATACTTTTAGTCTACCCCATTTTAAAAATCTTGACAACTATATCATTATCTAGAAGACTCAGCTTCAAATTCTAGAAAGCAACAGAGTCAGAGAAAGCCATATTCTCTCAGCATCAGGTTCTTACACAGAAAATAAGAAGTGCCTACATCCAAATCATGGGAACAAATCTCCTCTCATGCAATGGGATTTACCTTTCTTTTTTCTCCATCCTGAAGTCCCCTGTGCCTCCTTCAAATCTACTTTGAAGGGTTCAGAACAGATTTCTTGGATGCTTAGGGGGATGTAGCAGGGAGATGGAATCCATATTGATAACTATGCCCACACAAGTGGCAGTTCAGTAAGACCTGGGAATGTTATTGTACAACCTGGGAATGTTGCATACAAATAAAGGTATGGGAAAAGACTGAAACAAATGGTAGATTCATTCATGAATAGTAGGTTCATAGTATGTTGTCCATTTATGACAACAAAGCCTTAAAAACATTTGAAACCACCATGCCTACTCCAGAGTTTAAGTGGGTTAAGGATTACAAGTGTGACACTCAAGGGTAACAATGATAATTGGGCCAATTCCACCTTAGAGTCAATGCTATTGAGATAAATTCTGACAAGAATCATGCTCGTGGTTAAAGGAAACCCACATCAGTAATTAGTTCTCATAAAAATGTATGCACACCCATGTTATAGTGTAGCTGGGATTCAAAGAGTGAAAGGACCATAATATCTTGATTAGCAGGGACAGTAATGTCTTCTCCTATCTCCCATCTATGGGCTTTGCAGTTTCAGTTGATCTTAGCTGGAATCCTTACTGTAGTTGAGATGGGGAAGAGATTTTCCCACCAATTGCCAGCTATCCATGTTGCAATGCAAAGTATTTTAAGGCTTCCTGGGCTGGAATGTAAAATTAAGATCAATGAGCTTCCCAAAATCTTGTCACTGTCACTTGTTCTACTTGCCCTGGCCTTTAGTCTGCTTTTTTTTTTCTTAATGTATGTTTTCTTCTTTAAGAATTGGATTTAATTTTAGCATGGAACAAAGTAATAGGTAACTACTGTCTCAAAATATAACACTGTAGTGAATAAATTTCTGTAATTTTCATCACACAGACCTTCTAATTAATGCTGTCTTAATACCCTACTATTGTACAATGTTTACCTTCATATCTTTCAGAAAATTCCATTTGGAAATACTGTTTATGTGTCAAATCACACCAGAGAACAATCCACTCTGGAACAAAACTGTTATTATAACTGTACAATGAATAAGCAACTAAACTGCTCTCCTCAACACAATGTATTTTCAACAGCAATTAAGTAACTACAAAAGATGACAGGTTGGCAGAAATGGAGGGCAGACTCTTGACAAGAAGAATGAATGCTTCTTTTGTCACTACCTGCTATAGAACTGCAATCAGTATGCAACACGCAACTCAGAAGACAAGCACACTTTACCTTTTCAGAGATGCTAAAAGGTAAGCCCAACAAGAGTAAGCCTATAACTATTTAAATGAAGTACTGTAAAATCATTCTCCCCACCACCAAAAACAACCCCATCCTACCAATAAGTCATTGGATAACATTGAGCTTTGTTTGTATTAACCTGGAGTCCCACACAACCATTTGAGGTGTGATGATTATCAACAAGAGTTTGGATTGGGGACACTTGAGGATTTCAACCATTACAAATTACTATATGACTATCAGTTGGTCACTGAATAAAGTTTAACATGCTGGTTACTAACCTGTAACCCTGTACAGCCAAGTATTATCAGTGAGGGCATATTTAAACAGAAATGTTTCAACTGGGGTTGGTTAGCTGGTACAACCACTGCAAATTTCTATATACAGTAAAATGTCTGATGCTAAGCCTTCTTTTTAAACTGTGATACCCAGTACTGCACACAATATTCCAGGGGAGGTCTCACCAGAGCAGAAAAAAACTGCAAACATTTTGAAAGGTGCTTTTTTTAAAAAAAAAAAAATCACAGATGAAAGAGAATAGAATTATGGGTAAATACATGGTAAAATTACACAAACCAGAAACAGCTTCCTGTAACAGAGTTAGTATATCAGTAATTCCATTCACCCTCATGTGAACTGATATGGCTGCAATCTTACACACACCTGCATTGAAGCAAGCTTCACAGAACCCAGTGCAGTTGACACCAAAGATGACAAGCATAGGATTGCACTGTAAAGGGTCTAATGTCACTCCATTATAAGGCATCCTATGGAGATTCCCAATGGATTGGTATCTTTGACCTCAAAAGCTGAGATGTTTGGGCCCTTCATGGGGAGGAAAAGAAAGTCTAATTTTCGATTTAATCAGACTGCAAGATTACAAGCAGAAGGCTTTTTAAAAAATAAAAACAAGCTGATCGACATAGATAAATAAATAAATACACATTGTCTTGCCTCTTTTTTGAACATATGTATCATTGGGAGCAATGGGATGTACTCAAAAGTTACTGTGCAATAAGATTACAGCCTAAGTGTAATAATCTGTCCCTATTTTCCTGGTGTTGACTACTCTAAATGGCAAAAAAAAAAAATACAAAGTACTTCAAAGTACAGAATGAGATTTTCTATGTAATACCCTCGGCTATTGTTGCATATACTTCCTACAAAGAATTATTTATACTTGGTTATGCCCAGGAATAATCGTCAAGGGCAGGGAGCATGGCTCTGATTTATGATGTCCACCTCTTTTGCCAAGGAACATCATGACTATACAGCTATTTAGTATAAGAGCAAACACACTGTATTATATTTGCAGTGAACATCAACTAAAAAAGAAGCACAGCATAGGCACGCAGTGGAAAAGACCAGCTGTAATTCAACCCTGATATGAAAATGAAGTAAGCAATTACAGTACTGTTATATGTGAATTCTTACATTAAATTACCTCTGCCAAATGGTGTTCCTTAAAAATATCAGCCATAGTCAGTATAGCAATATCCATGTAACATAATAAATTATGTTGCTTTGAAAACACAATGAAAGACCACACTTCTTTACAGGGGATTACCTGAATTAAGTCTTCAAGTTCTGTGTCATTCACACAGGAATGCTGTGATACAAACATCTGCTTCTGGACGACAATAGTTGCTCTCTGGTTAGTTTCATGTGGCTGCTCCAAGGCCTTGAACACAGTTGCTCCAATAATCAGATACAAAACCACCACCAGAAAAATGGTTGAGACCGTCTTCCATTTCATAACATTAATAGTTGTATCACTCTCCTCCCGTGAAGCAAGCACAGTGGGTTTGGTAGAAAATGACAACCTGGGTTTGGAGTTCTGAGTGGCAGATTTGGGATCCAGCAAGTCAGGTGCCGCCACTAATAAAAAAAAAGGTGGGGAGAGACACTAGAATGTTAATTTTTATTTTTATGAGGTTTGTCAGAGATTTATTCAGTGCTTTTTCTTTCTCACTAGAGGGTTAAAGAGAAGCTATTAATTCATGTGACAATTTAACTTCAGTGATACTTTGCAAATGGACTCAACTTGTCCATCTTCACAAGAATGTACTACAGAACAAGGGGACTCAGCAACCTGTTGTGATAGCACTGCTCAATTCATTAGTTCTTGTCTTTGGCTGAACTGTTATAATATCTGTAGTCCAAACATTCAAAAATATATATGTTGATAAATCAAAGAACACAGCACTATCACATGATATTAATCATTTAAATAAATGCCTAATACATACTTAATATCTAATAATTACATGTTTTCTCAAATCAACCCTTTCTGATTCATTTTGTTATAAATGAGTTTTGCTGAAATGAGTTTAGTTTTAGTTTAACGCTAAATAGTTAATATAAATAACCACTTCTTCAGCCTTACACATAGACACCCACACAAAGTATGTTGAACTCAGAGAAATGCATTATTAAACTATTTGTATCTGCATTTCCTCTCACGTATAATTTTCAATCGCAGTTTGTTATAAGTAGCATAACTTGGAAAGGATTTGTTAAGTGTAAACATTTACAGAAATGATGGTACTTGACTGGGGGCGGGGAATCAAGCACCTATCTGGGGATTTACAGGACAAAACATTTGATGATGGTGGCATAATATTTCTTTAGCTCAATGTCATATAAATTAGATTCTCTCCATCACTCCAATAAGATGCTGCATCAACTTGGTGAAGATCACAGAGATATCATACCGGTAGTATTGAATGCCACTAGAAATACATAATTATATTACTTTGAGTGACCAAAACCTTCCCTTCAGTGGTATTAGGGAAAGTCCACACCTGAACACATACAAATCATTCACTATAGCTCTTCTGCCTCCCTCCACTCTCCACTACCCTGAAAGGTGGGCATGTCCTAAAGGAAGTAGAAGGTGGTTGAACACAATGTTCATCCATCTCATTATCCCCATACACAGAGTGTTCTTCAGGAACTTGAGCTATAACAACATTGTACTACAATATCTCCAAACATAGAAAAAGGCATAGGCAGGGAGACACTGAAGACAGACCTGAGCTCCCCTCCCCACCCAAAAGTGACAGTAGCCACAGATGAGGAAACTCAGATACAGCAGTCATTCTTCATGACTCACTGCACAGTGTTGTCAGGCCATTACTCTTTCCCAGCTCCTAGAAAGTAAGGGCTTGAGGCAACACCTTCATGTGCCTAATTCGTTTCACTGTGGTGGCTCTATGACAACTTCCACCACCAAATGAGGACAATGATAGAATCTCATCTTTCTCCATGCCCAAGGATTCAGTCTTATAAGCACCTCACTCTGCCTAGACTAGATGTGAAGGAACTAATCCTATTGACTTCAGGGTGACTATTCCAGAGTCACTGATTTGACAACTGTAATTGAAACGTTGCTGCCTGAAGGCTTTTGTGCTAAGTTCTTGACTGATTATGTTTAGCAGGACAATTTATACACCAGCTGAGCTGCAGTAACAGCACTCGAAGCCCACTGCACTTCTATGGGAGTTGAAAGTGATCAGAATATTAAGTAGTGAGCAGATAAGCTTGAGAAAATGTGTGACAGGCAGGGGAAGTGGAAAGGGGTGGGGACACGGAGCAATCCCCATTTGTTTCCATCATCGCTTAATGCCACATCTAAACACTTGGCTCTCCCTTCTCCCTTAGCATGTTGTCACCTTGCTCCATTTCTTCCCCTACCTCAAAATGGTGGCAATCTAAGTTGATTGCAATAGTCCCTGCAGCTATACACCTGGACATTCTGTTCTCTTCAACAACAATAATCATCACAGCAATAATAATTTATTATTAATGATAATAACGATAATAATAATATCAGGAAGATGAAAAGCGCCCTGGCACCTGTCCTGGTGCAATGCACGCCCACACACCCAAGGTAAGCCTGTTACCTTGGGTAAGCCCAAGTCTCCACATTCCCCTTGATCCACTCCCTTTTCGGAAGCTATCTGCGGCTGAGCTAACAAAAGAGAGAAAAGGGGCCCACCGATCCTACATCTAAAGGGAGCCGGTGCTCTAAGCATCCTTCCCTGCCCATCCGTGCGCATCCCCCTCCTCCAAGAGGCTCTGCTCTCCTATCATCCCCTCCCTCCCCTGCAACACCTGTCCTGGGAGCAAGAAAAGAGCTTCACCCGGGAGAGAAACCCCTTTGGACGTTTGCAAAGATCCGTCTTCACGCTTCTGCCTATCTTTTTTTCTAAATAGAAGCAACCAGTTTCCTTCCTCTGGCTCTCTCTCTCTCACACACACACGATGCTCCTGAAATCGTTGGCGCGTCTTCCTATGCCAATAAAGACGCGGGCAATGGACCTCTCATGAACCTTTGGCTACTGTTCTCCCCCTTCTTTTTTGTAAAGATTGCATCCCCTGTACACACACACACACACACAGAGGTCCTTGACAGCCACCCCCACCCCTTGGCCAAAGATGGGGTGGAGGGCAGCGCCTCGCAGCCCGCAGGTGTTGCCTGCAGCCGCGGCGCCCGTGCGCGGAGGAGGGTGCCCGGGACCCACAGCAGCGCCGAGGCAGCGCCGAGCAAGGCTGGCCGTGGGCGAAGGGGGCTCCCCGGCGGCGGGTGGGCTTCCCCCTGGCCCGAGGGCGGACGCTGCCGGGGCCCCAGCCAAGGGGGTATGCAGCATTGCCTTGCCTCCGCCTGCCTCCGCCGCCTTCCCGAGCCAGCCAGACGCGCCATTGTCAAGCGAGTACTCACTTCTTATGTACAGACCCGGTGCCCTCTCCTCGCTTCACGGGCAGGCATTTTTTCAGGGCTTGGGGAGGCCGAGTGGGAGAGCAAAGGAAATACAATCAAACAGGGATTTTTTAAAAAATAAAATAATAATGGGTGGTGGAAATTGGGGTGGGGTGGGGATTGGAGAGGGGCTGGGAGAGAGAGAGAGGGAAGAAAGGGAGCGAGCAACGCGTGGGTCGGGAGAGGCGCCACACAGAGAGGGAGGGAGGGAGGGAGACACGCGCACGCACAGAAGGAAGCCTGCCAGCCAGCCAGCAAGCGCACACTCAGGCACCAGAGAGCCAGGGAAGGAGGGAGGGAGGGAGGGGGGTGGCTGAGCTGGGGTTCCACGCGCGCCCTCTCGCTGGGGGGGGGGAGCGCCCTGCGTGTGTGTGCGCGCGTGGCGCCTGGCGCGCGCGTCTCGTGCCCAGTCTGGGTGGCCGTGCAAAGCGATGGGCTCCCAGACTCAAGGTGTGGATGTGTCCGGGGGTGTGTGTGTGAGAGAGAGAGAGAGGAACTCCCTCGGTCTCTCCTCCCCCCTCCTCCTCTCCCAGCCACCTCCGTCCTCCCTCCCTCCCTCCACACCCCACCCCACCCCCGGTCCCTGAGCGCTTTTCCATGTGTGCACGAGCCTCGCGCTCCAAAAAAAAGAGAGCCACCAGCTCTACTGCTGCTGCTACTGGCACCGCTGTCATAGAATCATAGAGGTGGAAGTACCGCAAGGGCCATCTAGTCCAACCCCCTGCCATGCAGGCATACACAATCAAAGCATTCCCAACGGATGGCCATCCAGCCTCTGTTCAAAAACCAACAAAGGAGACTCCACCACACTCTGTGGCAGTGCATTCCAGGGCCAAACAGCTCTTACTGAGTACCCAGCTTGTGGGGGCAATTAGCTAAGACACATTGGAAACTGTTTAATGCAGTGTAGATGTGTAAATAGCTATTGCTTAAAACAATTTGTAAGCCGCTCTGATAGCCTTGTGGCTGAAGAGCGGAGTATAAATAACTAAATAATAATAATAATAATAATTACTCTCAGGAAGTTCTTCCTAATATTTAGATGGACTCTCTTTTCCTGTAGTTTGAACCCATTGCTCCATGCCCTAGTCTCTGGAGCAGCAGAAAACAAGCTCAGTATGACATCCCTTCAAATATTTAAACATGGCTATCATGTTCCCTTTCAACCTTCTCTTCTCCAGACTAAACATGCCCAGCTCCCTAAGCCACTCCTCATAGGGCATGGCTTCCAGAACTCCCACCATCTTGGTCCCCCTCCTCTGGACAGTTCCAGCTTGTCAATATCCGTCTTGAATTGTAATGCCCAGAACTAGACACAGTATTCCAAGTGAGGTCTGACCAAAGCAGAATAGTGTAGCACTATTATTTCCCTTGATCTAGACACTATACTCCTACTGATGCAGCCTAGAATAGCATTGGCTTTTTTAGCTGCTATGTCACACTGCTCACTCATGTTCAGTTTGTGGTCTATTATGATGCCAAGATTCCTTTTGCATGTACTGCTGTCAAGCCAAGTGTCAACCCACCACTCTCATTTATTTATTCATTTATTTAAGGTATTTATACCCCGCTCTTCAGCCACAAAGGCTCTCAGAGCGGCTTACAAATTGTTAAGCAATAGCACCTACACATTGACACTGCTTTTATAGCACTCTAGGCACTTTCCAAGTGTGTGTTAGCTCTTTTCCACCTCTCTTCCTTGGCCTCTCCACCAACTCCTTCCACCCCTGCAACTTCAGCACAAGCCATGTGAATTTTTTTTCCTTTTATTGAAGGGAGGGCAAGTCGCCCAGCCACACACCCCACTTTTTAAATAGGGAAGTATGTAGGATTGTCCACCCCTGTCCCTGTTTCAGCATGAAACATGTGGTCCAGACAACCCACCTCTCTGACACACAAAACAACCACACACTTTCTGTGGGGGTATTATGCTGTAGGTGTAAGGCACAAACCAACCAGCCCTGTCCAATAAGGCTGATACAGCACAATCAGAGACAGGTGTAGATTATTCTGAAAGCTGAATAGAGGCTCATGGGTTAAAAGGAGCCTTTCCTGGCAGTAACTTGTGGGGTCTTGTTGATGTATGTTGTATTTTTGTGGTGCTTTTGTGTTCTTTGTCAAGAAGATGGCATGCAGTGTGAAGTTCCCCACATGCACTAACTAGGAGGAAAAGGTTTGTGTGGAGCTCTGCATGCAACTAAGAGTTTGGAACTGCGAGAAAAACTGTTATCAGTTACTTGTAAACTGAAGAGAGCTGTATGTATCTTGTAAATAACTAAACAATCTGAAATTCTATTTCCTGCATTGCTGGCATCATTATTGAGTGCTCAAACAGAGGAAGACATTTGTCTCTGGTGCTAGAACATTTCCTCTAAATCCTCATACTCTTGACTCTTTCTTTATAATAGGCGGGTTTGGCACCTACCCCCCTTCCATGGAGGTTCCCTTTCTCCCAGGGTGATGGTTGGATTCTCCTCTTTTTCATGCATGATATACAGCTACTCTTCCCCATGCCCTCTCCTGTGAACACCTCCCCTCATGAAGCAGTTGCGCCCTACCCAGTAACAACTGCCTGTCGTGGTCCCCTGTCACCTCCCAAGTGGAAAGACCCCCAGACATTCACCTTCCACATGGCCCACAGGAGATACCTCTGGTGGACCAAGCAAGGGGTAAGACCATCCACTTGTGGTAGGATATAGAGGCCTAATGGAAGGGGAAGGGGAAGGGAGGAGAGAGGAAGGTGGAATAGCCTTTGCCCGCTTTACCAATTTGGTAATGTTCCTTTTTTTTTTTTTTTTTTTTTTTTTTTTGGACTTTGACACCCAGAATCCTCCAAACCATCATAGCCACTGGGAGTTGTAATTCTTTAAAAAGTAACTTTTCCAAGGTCTGAAAAATGGGGAAGGAAAACACATAGGCAGTTCACCACCCTTTCGAAATTCTTTTGCACTAACCTTTGAATGAACTCTTGTTTCATACTGAACTGAACTAGTAAAATTGTAAAGGCGTAAGCAAAATATTACATAGATTGGTGAGCTGTTGTGAGTTATGGTCCTCGTGAACATTTTCACAAGTGATGTTATAACTGAGTACCTTTTGGCCTCTCACCACATGCTGCTTGTTTTTGTGGTGGATGATGTTGCCTAAGGCTGGATATAAAGCACAAGAAACACCTTGGCACTGAATGTACTTGATAGACCCTTCAGTTTATGGTGTTCAGGAAAGCCTGTGCAAATAACACTTGTAAAATGGACTGAACCAGTAGGTTACCCACATAACTCTCCTAACAGGGATCAGATGGGCTGTTTCAGTATACTCCCATCACATGTGATTAGTGAAATATTTCTACAGTGCTGAACAACCCCTCTCCATTGACGCCCCCTTGTCGTGGGAGAGAGGCTTGCGTACCCTAATGATGTTTTGAGCTATGCTGGCGGTGGCATAATAGCCACTAGTAGGGTCTCCCATGCCAGACAGGTCAAAACCGAAGGGTCTGACAAAGAGCGTCAAAGGGCAGGATGGGCTCTCTAGCCTTGTGGCAACTGTCCTAGGAGAAGGAAAAATCTAATCCCAAACCTGGGCAGATGGTGCTCGTCCAACCCTGTAAGGTCAACCATCTAAGAGAAGGAAACTCTAATCAAACCTACGGCCTGAGGACCTCGCTGCCACGTCCATGCTTGCAAGGCCACGGCAGATGAATCTCTGGTTTAAAGGGTGAAGCCAGTTCTGTGCACGCTGCGCTCCACCAGAAAAATCCATTGCACAGGCTCGAAGGACAAAAAAAATCGCTGAACAACCTCTGCCCTTTCGGATGTTCTTAGCTGCAACTCCCATAATCCTGTGTGTTCATGCACATGCCTTCAAGTCACCTGTTGACTTATGGTGGCCCCATGAATTTCAAAGGGTTTTCTTAGACAAAGAACAGAGGTGGTTTTGCCAGTCTCTTCCTCTGAAAATATAGCCTATAGCACCTGGTACTCATTGGCGATCTTCCATCCAAGCAGGCTGACCCTGCTGAGCTTCCAAGATCCAATGAGATCTGGTGCCTTTATGGTATTTAGGCCTCATCCACAATCCCTTTCTATTGGTTATTCTGGGAACGGGTGCTAGAAGTTGCAGTCAGACAAAAAATCTGAACAGCCATCCCTTGCTCATCGCTAGCATATCCTATACCCCTGCCTATCAACAACACGTGGCTAAGAGCTAAGTTATAGAATGAGTACAGCTATTTAGTGTAGTTTTTTACAGGACTGTACCACTTCAAACTGTAGATAGGAAAGCAAAAAAATTCAAATGTGTCAACACTGAAAATAAGGACTTTTTCGGACGTCTCAAAGCAGCCTCCTTGCATTGCGAGGCTGCTGCGCTGCAGGGCGTTGCTTTCGGATAACGCCCTCCCCTGCCGGTATTGTTGCGGTATCGCGGGGACATTTGAGCGTTATATTTCACCAGTTTTTAATTACAATCAACTTTTGTGCTTAAAAACCAGCGAAATATAACGCTTAAATGTCCCCGCGGTACTGCAACAGTACCGGCAGGGGAGAGCATCATCCGAAAGCAACACCCTGCAGTGCAGCAGCCTCGCAACGTGAGGAGGCTGCTTGCGGTGTATTTGAGATGTCCGAAAAAGTCCTAAGTGTCCTGGTTTTAAAAGTAGCACACCAGGGAGGAGACTAGGCTTTGAGCTCTTCTCCTTTATATCAGGGGCAGGAAAACCTTGGTGCCCCAGATGTTTGGGATCTCAGCTCCCAGAAGTTCCAGTTTGCATGGTCACTGGTAAAGACTTGTGTGCTCTATAATCCAAAACATCTGGAGAGCCAAAGGATTTTCATCCCTGTTTTATATGCTCTTTTCCTACACAGAGAATATTAAATACAGGTGCATTCAGATAGGTAATTTCCTAAAAATAAAAAAATCAAGCAGTGTCACCCATGCAGTGTAACTAATTGTGTTGCTCGGCTTCATAAAGCCATTTGGGATGTTATTTATTTTATGTATGTGTGCATGTTTTTAATAAATAAAACATAAATGAGATGATTTCAACACTCATTTAAAAGAAATTAATGCAAAGAAAAACAAGACAGAAAACAAACAGCACACAAAAGCACAACTAATGGTCAATGAGTTTACAGAATACGCTGAGATAGATTTCTAATGTGTTTCTTTTAACGTGTAGTTGCAAAGCTTGTGCCTGGCACCTAAAAAACACGGTTCTCTGGGAAAGTGACATAATTTGGTCACCACCACATAATTTGGCCTTTCTTTTATAATGGTTCTAGCCCTCCAAAAGAGGTGGCACTTGGAAAAAGGTATCAGCTGGTGACTGCAGTGTGCAGACAGGTTGGTAGGTATGGGAGGAGGTGGTCTTTCCAGCTATAGACATACACTTGTAATAAAAAAAGCAGCAACCAGATGGAAGTGAACTAAAGTGCTGCACAGCTTGTAAATGATATAGATGGGAGTGGGTACTATTTTCATAAATTCTGCCTATGAGGAAGATGGGAAGCCTCAGTTTCATTCGTCAGCACTTCCCAAGCCACTTTTGAGGATATATACTAGTAAACATGTTGCAAGGGCTCCATCAGACTTTTTCAGACGGACTTTTTCAGACGGGCTTTAAAATCCATGGCAGGCACGGAACAGGGTCGAGAAAGGTCTTACCTTTCAGATGTCATTGTCCCCTTCCTGTGCTGCTCCCATGTTGCCTCCATGCTGCTTTCAATTTATTGTAATAATGGGGAAACAGTGTGAATGGACCACCCATTCTGTTTCTGTCATGGAACCACTGGTGGTCTGAAAGGCGCCCTGTTCTTCTCCCGTTATGCTGGTGCAATGCCAGCTGCAGGGGGGGGGGCATGCCGAAGATTTCTGATCCAGATCAGAACAAGGAGGTAAGTGACACCCTTTTTACCCCCCTCCCCAGGTTACTGGGGGGGGGGTAATTTGTTTTGGGGCTTGGTTTTTCTTTTTCATGTTTTGTTTAGTTTTTATTTTTAAATCCCCCACGCAATCGTTCTCTCGCAAGAACAGGCAGGATTTGCTTTCCGGCTTGTAAATACAGCTTTAGAATGGCTGTGTTTACTTCTGGGCTGCCGAGGGGAGGGGGGGCAGTTTCTCTCATGCCAGAAGGTAGGTGTCTGAAACAAATGTATTCCGTGGCAGGGGTGGGAGTGGGGCAGGAGGGTGAGTAGCAAGGCAGAAACGGGGTAAAAGTCCCCATCTGAAAAAGTTCTAAGTCTCCATCATACCACAATTTAGTCAATAGTCTATTGAGGGCCCTCATACTTATTTAGCTCTATAGACTTGATTCCATAAGGGCCACCACAACCTACATTTTCCAATTAGTTTGATCCCTCTGACAAAAAAAAAAAGCAATTATAAGTAAAATAAATACATTTAGGTGGAAGTCTTGCTATATTAGACCCTAGAAGAGATTTTCCCAAAACTGTGAACTCTAGGTATTTTTGGACTGCATCTCCCATAATTTCTAACTATTGTTTATACTGTCTGGAATTGATTGAACCTGTCATCCAAAAAATCTGGAGGGTACCAGGGGAAACATCATCTTCATCATCATCATCATTCTTCATTTATATCCCACCTTTCTCTCGCCAATGGGACCCAAGGTGGCTAAAATCTTTAAAACAATACAAACTAAAAACAATACAAAAGTAAAAATTACACTATTAATATAAAATTTAAAAAGAATTGCACAATTTATAAGTTAAAACCAGTTACAGTAAAAATGTTAAAATACATTAAAAGCTGTATTTAAAAAACCCTAAAATATTTTAAAACTGCAATGCACAGCCTTATAAACCCAGCTCTTATCAGTTCATAAAAACCTTGCAGCATAAAAATATTTTAACCTGGGGCCATCCTATCTTCTCTGGGGAGGGAGTTCAAAAGTCTGGGAGCAGCCACCAAGAAAGTTCTCTCCTTTGTTCCCACCAAATGTGCATGAGATGGTGGTGAAACATAGAGAAGAGCTTCCCAGACAATCTTAAAGCTCTACAGGGCACATACAGGGAAATACGGTCCTTCAAATAACCTGGACCCAAGCCATATAGGGCTTTATAGGTCAAAACCAGCACTTTGAACATCTGGGGAAGCCTGTGCTACTGAGTTCCCATTTGGGCCAATACTCTAGTGTAAGTTGTTTTATGAGTGTAGCCATAATTTGGCTGTAATGGCTACGACCGCTTACTGTTGAAAGGATCGGCAAAGCTCCTCAATTTGTAGAACAGCCTTTAGATAGAAAGGGTATCACTACATATTTACATGACCTAATTCTCTTCCGCTGCAGCTTGGAAAATTTCACACATAAAACACCGTTCTCCTTTTGCCCTGAAAGGTTTGCTACAAATGGTCCTGTATAAACATTGCCTGTTCCTCCCATGAGGGGGAAAAGACTCTTTCCCTACAATTCTTATACAGTTATGTGGAAAAAAGTGGTATGAAAATTCTCCTATCTAGGGTTTAGCTGTAGACACATTAAGTATAACAGCCTTAAAAAAAAAAAAGTATATATAAGTGACATAGATTTTTTTTTTTCCCCAGAGAGAGGAGAGTGGGAGAGAGAGGTCACTTGTACAATATTCAAGGAAATACAGGTAAAACTGGGGCTTAATGATTAGAAGTCACATCCCTGAGTTTGCATGACCCAAGTGGGGCTGTTAATAACGCAGTCTCAGAGTGCTTTTGTTCTTAGGGTCCCCAATAAGTTGTAGTCAACTTGATAGTACATTAATTCATATGGCAAAAGGAACATTTTGGAGCAAATAGATACCACACCCAGGAAATTACTGAAAACTGTCAAGGTAGGAAAATTGCACTAATGAAGCATCCCTCAATATTTGAAAAGTTATCTTTATTTCTTGCATGGCAACTAAAGATTAATGCTAAATGAAATATGCTTTTGCCCTGAGGTCAAATGGAGGTCACAAGGACTTGGGAAGGTGTCTTGGAAATATTAGAGCAAACACACTCAAGATAGGATTAAGCAAAGCCCCTAGTAAATAACACCATTATAGAGGTATGTGCTAATCCCCTCTTGGGCTGCCCCCCTTGGCAATGAGTCACACATCATAAACACACAAGTGACCAAAACAACTCCCATTCCCAGAAAATATCCCTCTGCACCTCTTCCTGTCCTACAATATGAGGTTGTCATAAATCCATCAATTCTTACCTCTCAGCCACAAAGAGCAATCAGCAGAGTTTCGGTTTCCTTTGTTTATTTGATGGGAAACCCATCTAAACTTTATTCTAAGCCCAAATATCCCTTCAGGACACAAAATATAATATAAATGTTAGCACTGAACAATAGCAAGGTGTGCCACTGTGGATGACACCTAGCCTTTCTCTCTGTCAGCATGCCCCCAGATCAGAGTTCAGTGCCACCCCCAGACTTCTGAGTTTTTCACTACTTCTCAAGACTGGTAACTATTGCCCTATCTCCCATATCTGTTCCTCTATCCAGCTTTCCTGCCTTAAACTCTTTCAATAGCCTTGTGTGGTTCTTGTGAGCATATGTTGTGCGTGAGAGTGCTTTCTGTGTTGTTTTTCAATAACAATAATTTATTTTACTTTAACCTGGAGTTTTCTGCAGTGAGTTCTGGTATACACAAGTGAAAAGGTCCTGAAGTTATATGGCTCTCACAGCATTCAATTCGAGCTAAATGGCAAGTTGCATTGTTTTGCCATGTTGTGAAGGAGGGGCCCCAACTGTTTAAAAACTACACAGGAAAAGCTTTTGCGGCTTTCCCTTGAGTTTTAAAAAAACTTGTTTAAAAAAACAAGCGATTCAATATGAATTGCTTTCCCATAGGAGAGAAAGTGCAAAACTGATTGGTTGGATGAGCATGTGGGCAGGACTTGCTAACAGGGCAAGCACCCAGCGTCACCATGTTGATTTTCACCTTAGCAAATTAGTGCCAAGGTGAGAATATGGGGTGTTGTGTTTTTCTTTCTTTCTTTTTCTTTTTCTTTTTTTTTAAGGCAAAATATTGCTTCAGCACACAGTTGAATTTTTTTTAAAAAAAAAGTTTAGGTGCAGCAGATTATGGTAGGTGAAAACGCGAGCAATTCACTTGCGGCCACCAACTTGACTGGCAGGCATATGAAGCTTTTGGGGGCCAAACCACCATTAAAACAGGTTGCAGCTGCTGCGAAATGCCATTTCTGAGGGACACTATGGGGGTTTGGGGGCTCGTATAGACAGGCCCCAACATTATTATCCCTGGTCTCTATCAACTCACATGTAGACTTGTATGTATCACAGTTTATGCTCATAGTTGGTAACCATAATTAGGACCATGACTCCCAAGCCAACATTAGGCATCAAGCTCCAACTTGTTGACCATAATGTTCTAATGAAAAAGAACTTTTTATTGCTGAGGTCTGCTCACCGCTCTTCTAGCTAGTTTGTGCAAGCTTTATGAACAATAAGAATGTTGTACTAACTGTATAAAAGCACCCCACTCAGATGCATCATTGAGTTCAATAAGACTTTCTCAAAGAGAAGTGTCCGCAAGATTTCAGCCTGCTTTGATTTATTTTATTGTTATTCTTATTATTATAAGATTCATCTGCTGTTATTCATATAAAAACTAACAATAAATACAAGATCTCACAACAGATACAGTGGCTGGGATTCTGTTGGAGCACTGTGCTAGCATAAGAGTAGATTCACAAGTGGCTGTGCTGGCTCTGAGGCTGTATAAGTGTGGTCCCTCGTGCAGTCAATCATTTAGTAGCATACCTCACAGCCTCTCTCCTTCTTACTTTTGATTTGGTAAGTTGGGAGCGAGTTGATTATCACACAATGGGTGAGCTTTAGTTCTGCCTCACACTCATTTACACAATTGTGGGATCCAGCACAACTACATTGGCATATAATCATCCAATGTTCAAGGTGGATAGCATCTTGGCCAATACCTTTGCAGTTCTTCTGTATCATTCATTCATATACATGCAGTGGGCCCTTGGTATCCACTGGGGCTAATTCCCGGGGGGGGGGGGCTCATAGATACCAAAATCCATGGATGCTCAAGTCCCATTATATACAATGGCATAGTAAAATGGTGTCTCTTATATAAAATGACAAAATCAAAGTTCGCTTCTTGGATTTTTAAAAATATTTTCAAACCAGTGGGTTTCCATGGCCAAGCAGGTATTTGAACCTGGGTTTCCCAAGGTCCTAGTGCAACATTCAAACTGCTACACCATGCTGGCTTTCAGCCCTCCTATGAGAAATGTTTATTTCATCTGTGGCTTTTTCAGCTTGACAAATAAGGGAAGAACATTAATGTTATGCATGGTGTGGAAAAAAGTGCATAGGCAGATTTCTCTTGCAATACTAAAACTACAGGTTATTCAAAGAAGCTGAGTGCTGGAACATTCAGGACGGATAAAAAGAAGTGCTACTGTACATATGGTGAAGTCCACAAAATCTTATGCTAGAAATTGTCTTCTTCACAGTTAGTCTCAAAGGTGCTATTGGATTATTTTATGTCTTTTTATGCACTAATAAATAAAAAATAAGTAAATAGTTGGAGACTATGGAATTTGCTATCATAAGATATGATGGCCACCTATTTATAAAGCTTTGAAATGAGATTAGGCAAATTCATGGATAATACGGCTATCAGTGCGTAAGCTTTGCAGCCTGTATACTATCTTCTGTATTGTGGCATAGTGATTTGAGTGTTGGACTATAACTCTGGAGACCAGCCCTGATCAGCCATAAAACCCCACTAGGTGACCTTGGGCAAGTCACACTCTCTCAGCCTCAGAAAACCCTGTGATAAGTTTGCCTTAGGGTCACCATAAGTCGGAAACGACTTGAAGGCACACAACAACATTCAGAAGCAGTACACCTTTCAAAATCAGTTCCTTAAGAACACAAGCATTAGACTGCTATTATACTCATGTCCTGCTTATGGAACTCTCATAAATAATTTCAGCGTCATCATGAGAACAGAATGTGAACTAGAAAGGCCTTTGATCTGACCCCACATATATATATGAATCTGTTTGTGTTAAAATGCAAAGTCTCTATATGTATAATCTTATTAAAATATTTACCACATATTTGCACTTATCAAAATATTTATACTTCCACTTATTTATGAAAATTTCCTTAATTGTAGCAGAATTCGGGGGGGGAGCAAGAATGGTATTATTAAAATTTCATTCCAAGTAATTATCACTTCCCACTTGTGTATCTTGATCACAACATGATAAATCATTTGTCAAGTATCTTTGTGACAGTTCTGTCATGCAGCTCAAATTTATAGGGGAAACATACTCCTATACGCCCATCTATTTTTCTAATTTTCACTTGTCACTCTCAAATAGGCTGTATTTTGTTTTCCTGAGCTCACTTAACTGTCTCATTCAGTCATGTCCAGTGAGTGGAAATTTGTTTTAAAATTCACAGTGTTCGTTGCCATCATTAATATTGTCAAGGTATCAGTATGGAAAGGGATCTTGAAGCACCTTCTAGACTGAGAGAAAGAAGTTGCAGAATAAGTTTTTGCAGGCATAGGACTTTTTCAGATGCCTTAAAACCCATCAGGGGAGGTCGGGAGAGGTACACAGCTATCCCGCAGCAAGGGGGTCAGTTTCGGATGATGCCATCCCCCTCCCATCATCATCATCCATGTTGCTTCCATGTTCAATTGAAGGCAAAGGCACCACTTTTTACTCAAGGGAGTTTTTCGTGAGTAAAAAGTAGCGCCTTTGTCTTCAATCGAACATGGAAGCAATACGGACGACGACAGGAGAGGGGACGGCATCATCCAAAACTGACCCCCTGCTGCGGGATAGCCACGTACCTCTCCCAACTTCTCCTGATGGGTTTTAAAGCATCTGGAAAAGTCCGTAGTCTATTTCCTCAGCTGCATAGAGACATCACCGTACCCACAAGTTTTGCATTTCTATGGCTATTCATAGAAACTGCTTATAAAATTGGTTCCTAGGTACTACTTCACTCATGCATCTGAGGAAGTAAACTAAGACTATGAATACTTATGCTGCAACTTTCTCTCAGTTAGGAGATTTTCACACGGGGCCAAAATGCCCTGTTACTGCCCCACCACCTCCTCTCCTGTTCCTGCCACGGAATAAAGTAAATCTTTCACACATTTACCTTAATTCCGCGGCAGGAACTGGCTCCCCCTCCCCTCGCTGGCCGGCTGTAAATGCAGCCGTTGTAAGGCTGCTTTTATGACCAGCCATCTGAAACGTTATCACGTTATCGCGTGATAATGGCCGGGAGGTAAATTTAAAAAATAAAACTCCCCCAAATATAAAATCAGTTCACCAAGTACAAAAACACACTTTAAATCACACAGTCAAAACAGGGAGGGTAAAATAAAGGGTGCCACTTACCTGGATGTCCAGATCACACCAGGAAGTGCTCGGAACGGACCTCCCCTCCATGGCTGTCATTTCGGAACAGGAATGGGGCTCCTATTTGCACACCCATGATTGTGTGATAGCGACGGAACGGGAGGTCTATTCATGATGAAAAATTGTGATTACATTGTTCTGGAATAGTCACAGGAGCAGCATGGATGCAAGACAGAACAAGGTCAATGTTGTCTGAAAGGGAAAACCTTTCCTGACCCTGTTCTGTCCTGCAACAGGATATATAGCCCGTGTGAAAATCTCCTTAGTCTCAAAGGTGCTACAAGATCCCTTTCCATACTGACATTTCAGACTAACATGAATATGTCTTTGAACTGTCAAGGTAATTTTCCTTTATTTGCTTGGAATGATCCTTGTAGGATTCCTTTTATGCCAGTGTCATGTTACTTGCTCTAATGCTTCTCAACTAGTTGAGGTACTCATAAATATTCATGGCCTGATAGGATTAATTGGTTGGTTTAATCCCTGATAGGATTAATTGGTAGGCTAGATCAGTGGTTCTTAACCTGTGGTCCATGGACCCCCAGGGGGCTGTGATGTCCTCACAGACTGTCTATGAAAGCTTAAAGGTTGCTCAGTCCACCTCCTCCCCATAGCAGAGCGATCATATGATAGGAGCCAAGGCAAAGGATGGCTGGCTAGGTGGGCCTGTGAACTGCCTGTCATGAGATCACTCTGCTGCAGGGAGAAGACAGGCTGAGCGGCTGAGCAACAGCAGAGCAGCTATGTAACAAAAGCGAAGGCAAAGGTTGACTGGCTGGCTGGGCCTGCACATTGCCATTCAGTTTGTTCCAGCTGCAAACTCATTAAGAAGCAGGAGAAAAGTCTTCCTCTCCCTCTAGCACCTGAAGAAAGATTTAACGATGATGTAATTGTTAATAATTCAGTGTTCAGGTGATGATGATGATGATGATGAGTCTTGGGGATCCATAGCAACAACTGATATTTAAAGGGGGTCCCTGGTAAAGAAAAGGTTAAGAGCCACTGGACCAGACTGGACTATCATTTCCTGAACTAGAGATCATAGGGTTGTATTTTATGGTGCCCTCGTACTAGCAGAACACACTCGCATTCACACAAACTAGGCTTCCCAATTGTGTGTGTGTGTGCTTTCAAGACTCAGGTTGACTTATGAAGACCCCATGAATTTTGTAGGGTTTTCTTAGGCAAGGAATACTCAGAGGTGGATTTGCCATTTCCTTCCTCTGAAATATAGCCTACAGCACCTGGTATTTGGTTATAGTCAATGAAAATGGGTTTCACTGCCTTGTGCAAAGCAACAAAGCACTGTCCACTATTGCAAAGCCTTAACTGGACCCAACTAGTGATTTAAGGCTGTACTTCTAAATGCAAGGAAACATTTCCATTGTACACAGAAGGACTTTCTTTCAAAGTCAATATGCACAAAATTGTATGGAAACTTAACTATTAACAATGATTTACTGAAAACATTGCTGTTCTTTGAAAGCAAGACAGACAGATTATTTGAATTTGACTAATTGTTGAATACTGCTACCATTCATTGTTAATCTCTCTCTCTCTCTGGCTTTTCTTCGCAAACGAAGATTCAGGAAGGACTCATCCCACGCTTTCTGCAAGCGCGCTGATGACTAAAAAGGTCAATCCAAGATAAACAAGTCCGGCTGCAAAAAGCACAGCAGAAGGTCTCCTTGGGTGATGTTTTTGGGTTGTGATTCTTTCTGCGTTGTCGTTTCTCTTCAAGACTTGTTCGTCGTGAGTTCTCAAATAAGGCTGCAGCATTGTGGATAGTGCGTCTCCATGCCTCCCGATGTGAGGCCAGGGCGGACCACTGTTGGTGATCAATTTGGCCAAGCCTGAGATGTTGTTTCAGGGAGTCTTTGTATCGCTTTTTTGGAGCGCCCCTCTTACACTGACCCATGGCGAGTTCACATTAAATATCAATCTAAAGAATTGACTGAGCAATTATTTATCAGTTTCTCTAAAACCAGAATAATTTTGGTGGGAAAGTAGCCAACTTGCCTGAAAAATTTAGCATTATGGTTGGCAGTGAGGAGTGAGAAAAAATAGAAGGGAGTCTAGGCAAAGGTTGCGTAATTTTGTTTTTGCTGCTATTGCCATTGCTGCCGCCACCAGTGCCTCTTTTGCACTTGACCCAGGGCATTCTTGAGTAAAACTAGCAGCCCAATCAAAACATATATTCCTGCCTTTCAATGTAGTCATTCTCCATAAAAGCAAACATTATTACCCCCATATCAATCATTTTGGAAGCAGAACCTTCTCCATATTTTGACAAACCCCACATCCATATGAAAGGTTATGTGTCTTCAAATGAAAGTCTTCAAAAGAGGGCAAAAAAGAAAATTAGTATGTGTCAAGGCATCATTTTTATTTTCTGTGCTCACCAGCATTTCCCTTGGTTTGGACTAGGAAAGAGCATCCCCTTTTGTTTCTTCACAAGTGCTATATCATGACGGGATGGTGCCATCCCCTCCCATAGGGCATGGCAGCAACTGCCCAACAAGCTCTAAAGCAGGGGTGGGAATTGTGCAGCCCTCCAGATGTTGTTGAATTGCAACTCTCAGCCTTCCTGCCCATTCACAATCCTGGCTAAGGCTGCTTGGAGTTGCTGATCAAAAACACCTGGAGGGCTGCACAATTCTTACCTTTGCTCTAGAGATTTGGAAAGAAAAAGACACAAAAGTTGGAATGAATAAGAACCCCTTGCCATTTCCAGCCAATAGATAGTTTCAAGTCATTTTGCTGCATGTTCCACTTGTTGTTCTTCATCACAGCATTTTCATAATAGTTTAGAGGTAATAAAGTAGGATATATTTTTAAGGTAGGAAATATCCATGGGAACTGGTTGAAATACAAGATCCAGTACACTATTAATGAAAAGAAATGCCCACTATGTGAGATAAAAGAAAAATGGTTGACTGGTTAGCTAAACATGTAAGCTTCTAGGGACTTTATCAAATGCAGCAAACACTGTGTCAGAAGACCGTGACGATAACAGAAATGGGCAAAATTATCAGATGATGTCATCCTTCAGTCATTCTGGGGGCATAGCACAGGCCTGAATAAGGTGTCCCTTTTTATTGATGACTTCCCCTATCAATTAAAAACGTTATGCCTTGTCTGCACGGTGCTACTCCCTCGGAATGGCTGAGGATGCAGACATCTGATAATGTTGCCGTTTCTATTATCATCACATTCTTCTGATGCAGTTGGGATGCATTTGGGGGGGGTTGGTTTTGTTTTTTGTTTTTTGCTGCATTTCCCCACATCTGATAAAGACTTGGTCTCAATCCAACTAATGTTTATTGAGCTAAAAAAGCCGTTTGGATTTGCAATGGGAAAACAGCTGTACAAGGTTTAAGATATATTTGTTTCAATTAGATTTACTTGCAACTAACTTCAGTTGTATCACATCAATATCTGTAAACAACAACTAGGTAGATATAGCTATAGAAGTGTCATTTGCATTATACATCATGGAAGTGTTTGCTTTTAATGGTCAAATAAATGAAAGAGTTACACAAATAATAGTTTTATGTTACACTGTGTAAATTTTTAAATTGTTTGGTGTATTTTGGCTTATTATAGAGATGTTTACCCACTCATTCCTGTACTTGACAGAAAATGTTAATAAAATAAAATAAGGAAGCCAATTCAAAAATTTTAGTAAGAAAAAAAATTAAGGCTCCTAAACCAACTCGTAAGTTTAAGGTTAGAATTACACATTCATAGAGTTGGAAGCATGTCCGAACTCCCTGTCACTGCAGAAATCCACAGCTAATGCATTCCTGAGAGGTGACCATCCAAATTGTGTTTTAAAAGATCCACAGAAGAAGAGTTCATCAGTTTCCAGCATACTATGTTCTAGTTTTGAGCAGCTCTTACCCTAAGAATGTATAAAGTCAACATCTGCTTTCTTACAATTTGGATCTATTATTTGGGTCCTACTCTCTGGAAGAGAAGAAAACAAGCTCTCTCAACTCTTACACATGACAACCCTTCAGATATTTAAAGACAGCTATCATATAACCTCTCAGTCTTCTCTTCACTAGACTAAACATACCGAACTTCCTCAACTGTTCCTCGTAGGATTTGGCTTCCAGAGCTTTTGCCATCTTGGTCATCTCCTCTTGACATGTTCCAGAGTCTCAGTGTCAAACTGTAGTGCCTACTGGACAGAGTACTCCAGTGAGATCTGACCAAAACAGAGTAGAGAAGTACTATAGTTTCCTTTATTTTGGACACTATAGTTCAGCTCTAGAATTGGATTGGCTTTTTTTTACTGCCACAGCTGTTGACTCAAGTTACTGCTCACTCATGTTTAGCTTGTGGTCTACTACAACTCCTCCGAATGTTCCCATCCTACCTTCCATACTCCAAGTCACGGCTTTCTAATTGGTGTATACATCTTTATATATTCCTCCTCCCTTCCTGTTTGATCTATTCTTTCTTAATAGCTTATACATCTCAATTACAGTGCTCCAGTCATGAGTATCATCCCACTAAATTTCATAAATGTCTGTATTTGCCTTCCTGTGATTAAACTGTATATGCCTTCCTGAGTTTCCAGATACAGTTTATTTTTGATGCTCTTTGCATTAATATGAGGACAAAGGAATCCTCCATCTACTTCCTAGTTATTGTTTTTTCCTGCTCATTGATGGGTTCACACACCATCGTGCCAGTTTTCCCTGCATAATATCATCACCCCTGCTACTTGCTGTCCTCATGTACTCTGAAATACTATTTCCCACATGGGATGCAGTTTAAAGCCCATCTGATCAGGTCTGCATGACTCTTAGAAAGCAAGTTCTTACCAACTATCATTAGGTGAAACGTATCTCTTGCCAAAAGTCTTTCTTCATAGAAGAACTGACATGGCCAAAGAAGCCAAAATTTTTCTACATGTGCACAACCAATTGCTCACTAGCAGTATTCTCTCTCTTTTGGAGCCGTGCCCTTCAACATGTTTATAAGTAAACATCTTCTATCCCAATGCCTTTCAACTCATGCCCAGATACTCATAGTTGCCTGTATACGCTGAAGAGTATCTGGCTGTATTATTTGTTACAACATGGATAAGCAAAACGGGGTTATGTTAGTGGGCTTGATGATTCATTATAGCCTGTCTGTCATTTCCTAGATCCTCAGATCATGAAGACAACACACTTCTTGAGACACTGGCCAAGATCCTGTATCAGGAGATTTATCCTTGGCATGTAGCCCTATGTGTCCCAAAACAACCTCCCTAAACCCACTGTTTCACTATGTTAGCCTTCCCAAGGTGGGCCATTTCCATGTCAGTGGAAAGCAGCAAAGATACATCCAATGATTTTCCTTTAGGTCAGGGCTGGGCAGCTGCACAAGAAGTAGGAAGCCATTTCTCCCCTCCCTCATCTGACAAGCCAAACCAGCACATTTCAGTATGCCCATATCAAATCATATCTGCCTGCCATTTTGGCCAATTTTCAGCTGGGTTTTTTTAACTATTATTATTTGCAGGGTTTGGGGAAGCTTGGGGGATTTGGGGGATTAAGGGAAGCAATCACTACATTTTTGGACAGTGTGGTGGCTTCACCCAAAAAAAATCACTTCTGAAGAGTTTCAGGGGCTGTGCTTAAGTGTCCCAAGGGTTGCATGTGGCCTTTCAGGTGGAAAAATAAACATGACATAGATGTTGTAGCATCGGCTCCCCCAGCATCCAAGTCTCTTCATCCTGTTCAGCCTGTGACCAAGCACTGCACATCTCACCCTCAAAATACACCAATAGACACCCATGAAAAACACCCCTATCTACTCTCATTGTGCATAGCTGCTGCTCATGAACTCACACAGATAATAAGAACAGCTACATAGAGCTCCCTAACCAAGCCAGCAATTCACTTCCTCTTGGCAATAGCCCCTTCCCTGCAGATCATGTGCTCTAGCAGACTGATACACTAGAAAAACTTTTTTTTTTTCAGAAGGAAACCACAAAGAGTTCAGTCAAGCAGTGGTCACAAGCTAACGGCTGCTAACGTTACTCCCAGCCACAGTCTAGACAGGCTACTTACCCCCATCTTGCCTATATCTTGGAGCCCTGCAATCCAAACCAAGCTAGTCTCTTACCCTGCTTCACCTCCAGGCAATCCTGATGACACCGGAGGCAAAAATCAGGAGAAGGCAGGGTAAAGCCATTTAAAACGTTTTATTTAAACATCTGGGAAAACCCAGATCAGGACGACGTGGGAATGCAGAGTCTGTACCTGCACACCAGCCCATATAGCTGGACGCCACCACTGGAGTCACTCTGCAGCCTTGATCACAAGCTGAGGGCTTCCATCCTGGCTTCAGAGGAAGTGACACATGACAGCAGGGAAGGTGCCCATCAGTATGGGCCAGTGTGTATGTGCAGACCTCTTCCCATTTCAGCATGGTAATGGGGGTGGGGGACAGGCCAGATCCATGACCAGAATAGAGTTGGAAGCTTATTCTGGAAGATCTCAACAGGCCCTAAGTGCAGTGAAAAAATGTAGGACTTAAAGTGATCAAGCTACTATTGCTTTCATTAGGACTTAATGGAATTTAGTCAAAATTAATTTTACCTGGCCTAGAGCTTTTAGACTGAAAGGCATGATTCACGATCCTGGAGTAGTGACATTATCTACATGTCCAGTAAAGTGCATGCACAGTGGAATTGAGAAAACCCAGTCCCCTTCTTTAAAGTCTAAATAGAAACCTGGAGCAGACTCACCCTCCTTCTGTTCTCAGAGTCACAGGCCACTGCTGCCCTTGACAAAATACCTAAGAACACCTAAATAATCTTTTTTTGCTTTATTTAATGAGACTAGAGGTAACATTAGACACTTGGCTATTGTATCTATCTATTAAGTAAGGAAACAAATTTGGGCCTGTTTCTATGTGGGGCAAAATCTCTGAATGAAGTTCTGCCTGCATGCCCCTGCATTCATCCCAAAGCTCTGCAAGGTACTCTGTGGAGTACCTTGTCTCCACTCTCCCTGCAGAGTTTTGTCCACCTCCATCACCACCTCAACCGTAATTTAAAGCTCGTGGGGCAGTTCCTGGCAGAAGGGAAAGGTTTTCTCCTTTCCCTCCACCCGTTCTCTTGTCACAGAAAGAAGTGCTTGAAGAAAGAGACAGAAGCATTTAATTTAAAGGAAACAACAGGCAGGCAGAGAGTGGGTGGAGGCAGTGGTGCTGAGCCAGGGGAAGAGAGAAAGCCTCTCTCTTCAGCTGGAAACTGCCTCCTGAGCTTTAAAATGGTGGTGGAGGCAGTGGCAGCAGCAGATAAAAATGCAGAGAAAATGTCAAGCCATCAAAACTCCACATCTAGGTAAAATACCCAAGAATGTCCCAAATCTGGACCACGTGCCATGTGGTCTGATCACCCCAGATTCAGGAAAAGGGCTTTAGATCATCTGGCTTGATTGCTGCAGATTCAGGGGATTCACAGGGGGATTCGGGGGATTTAATAGTGTAGACAAGCCCAAAATGAAATCTAGAGCAGTGGTTGTCAACCTTAGGTCCTTCAGAATTTTTGGAATTAGTCTCCCAGAAATCCCAACCAGCCTGGTCAATGCTTGGGAATTTTGGGAGCTGAAGTCAAAAACATCTGGAGAACAAAAGATTGAGGACCACGATCCTAGATAACTTTGAAGAGTCATCATTTCTGTATGATAAATACATAGAGAGGATCCTTTTCACTTGAGATATAATCTGGTTACATATTAAGATGTAAAAGATTGTGTATAAAATTCATTGGAGCAAGCCAGTTTGTTTTCAGTTCTTACATACAGAATATTGTTGGGAATTTGTGTTCGGCAGAAATAACTTCAGATCATTAAAATTGATGAAGAACTTAATATTTAGATATAGTAATGGGAAAGATGCCTGGTGCATATATTTATTCAGTTCATTGTTAGGCATATATTCTCCCAATCTCTCTGAAACAAAACTTGGCAGAGCATTTTAGATAAAATGGGACAAGTCATTAGAATCATAAATATCTGAGATAACTTTGGATTGAATACTCATATTTTGCTAATGTGTTATCTCAGTCCCACAAAGGGACCTTGGAGCTAGATTCTGTGGGTGAGGATCTCCAACCAACAGAAGGTTCAAACAGAGGAAGATGCCTTATATGGGGTCATACTGTGGGCCCATTTAGCCCAGTATAGCCAACTCTGACTGGCAGTAATGTCTCTCCAGGATTTCAAGCAGGATTCTCTCTTAGCTGTGCCTAGAGTTTCCTGATGTTCCCTGGTGATCTCCTATATATGTACAAGTACTAATTAGGTCCAATAATGTTACACTTCCAAAATCATATGAAACAGGGGTGTTAAGAGTGGTGTGGCAATTGCTGCTCGTAGCACAGGCAATGGCACAGTAGAGAAGGGGCAATATTCCAAGTGTGCCTGTGCCTCTCAGGAGAATACCACCACCACTGGCAATGCTGACCACTGATCATCAGTTGCAGCTAATGTGATGCCTTTCAAAGTGCTTTGGGGCTTGGCCTCTATCCAACAACACTGATCCCCGAAGAGACATAAAGAGGTTAAGCTGGTCTAAGAAATGAAGGGAGTGTCACAGAACACCACCATCTTATTTTCATCATTGATCATTCAAATGCAAGTCTGAATGCTGAAGCATGCATCTCTGAGGAAATCCCATTGCTAGAGAGAAAATGTGTTAAGCTATTTCCTCTTCATGTACGGGTGGGCAACTGTATGTAGGTTGGAGGGCCATTTAGGACGCAGTGGACAGCACCCATACTTCCTGGTACACAAGAAGTGACATTGGATCATTTCTGGTCATTGATTTGTGCCATTATTGGGGCAATAATGGAGATTTTGGTGGTTGGTGGGAAGGACAAACCACTGCATGTGCTTATTTGCATGTGCTTTGGAGCAGAATACCTTCTTAAACTAAATGAATTTAAGTCTCCAGGACCAGATGAACTACATCCAAGGGTATTAAAAGAGCTGGCAAATGTAATCTCAGAGCCATTGGCAATGATCTTTGAGAACTCCTGGAGAACAGGAGAAGTCCCAGCAGACTGGAGGAGGGCAAACATCCCGATGTCCCGATCTTCAAAAAGAGGATCCCAACAATTATCGTCCAGTTAGTCTGACATCAATACCAGGGAAGATTCTGAAGCAGATCATTAAAGAGAGAGTCTGTGAACATTTAGAAGGCAATGCCATAATCACAAAAAGTCAACATGGGTTTCAGAGAAACAAGTCATGCCAGACTAATCTGATCTCTCTCTTTTTTTCTTTTTTTTTTTATAAAATGACCAGCTTGGTAGATGAAGGGAACACTGTGGTTATCGTATACCTTGATTTCAGTAAGGACTTTGACAAGGTTCCCCATGACATTCTTGCAAACAAGCTTGTAAAATGTGGGCTAGACAAGTTAACTGTTCAATGGATTTGTAATTGGTTGACCAGCCAAACCCAAAGGGTGCTCAGCAGTGGCTCCTCTTCGTCTTGGAAAGATGTGACCAGTGGGGTGCCACAAGGTTCGGTCTTGGGCCCAATGCTATTCAACATCTTTATCAATGACTTGGATGAGGGAATTAGGGGCATATTTATCAAATTTGCAGATGACACCAAATTGGGAGTAGCTAATACCCTAGAGGACAGGATCAAAATTCAGAATGACCTGGATAGACTGGAGAGCTGGGCCAAAGCTAACAAAATGAAATTCAATACGGAGAAGTGTAAGGTACTGCACTTAGGGCGAAAAAATGAAATGCATCGATATAGGAAGGGAGAAACCTGGCTGAATGAGACTACTTGCGAAAGGGATCTAGGAGTCCTAGTAGACCACAAGTTGAACATGAGTCAACAGTGTGATGCGGCAGCTAAAAAGGCCAATGCAATTTTGGGCTGCATCAATAGAAGTATTGTGTCCAGATCAAGGGAAGTAATAGTGCCACTCTATTCTGCCTTGGTCAGACCTCACCTAGAATACTGTGTCCAGTTCTGGGCACCACAATTCAAAAAGGATATGGACAAATTGGAGCATGTCAAGAGAAGGGCGACTAAAATGGTGAAAGGTCTGGAAACCATGCCTTATGAGGAGAGACTTAGGGAGCTGGGTGTGTTTAGCCTGGAAAAAACACGGTTAAGGGGCGATATGATAGCCCTATTTAAGTATTTGAAGGGATGTCATGCTGAGGATGGAGCAGGCTTGTTTTCTGCTGCTCCAGAGACTGGAACACAGAGCAATGGATGCAAGCTGCAGGAACAGAGATTCCACCTAAACATTAAGAGGAACTTTTTGACAGTAAGAGCTGTTTGGCAGTGGAACACACTCCCTCGGAGCATGGTGGGGTCTCCTTCCTTGGAGGTCTTTAAACAGAGGCTGGATGGCCATCTGTTGGGGATGCTTTGATCGTGATTTCCTGCATGGCAGGGGGTTGGACTGGATGGCCCTCGTGGTCTCTTCCAACTCTGCAATTCTATGATTCTATGATTTTGGTGTGGCCTGGCATAAAAATGCTCCCAAATCCCACTGGTGATTTTTTTTTAATGGGGGAACTCAGGAGGCTTCAGGAAACTAGCAAGTGGCTTCAGGAACTGCAAAAGTAGCATTTTGGGGTCATATCACTTTCCCAGGCTGCACTTTCTCATGAGACATGCTCATGATAGATTGTTCATATCGATAAGTTGGAATTAATGTGAGGGGTTTAGCACGTTTGTAAGAATTTTAGTGTTCCAGTTGACTGTGAACATCAACTGACAATATTCAGCTGAATCTTTTTATTGACAGCTTAGGCCATTGATAAAAAAGGGGTGCTTTTTTACGCTTGTGCTATGCCTCTGGAATGGCTGAGGATGCGGGTGTCTGATAATGTCACCTTTTCTGTTATTGTAGTGTTCTTCTGATTCAGTTTGGGATGCAGTTATGTGCTGCATTCCCCCACGTCTGATAAATTCCGTAGTAGAAGTGTATTCAAATGTAGTTCCAATAACTCTCAGTTAGGACTTTATCAGATGCACTAAATATGGCGTCATAACACCACCTCTGGCTTTTCTTCGCAAACGAAGATTCAGGAAGGACTCATCCTGCGCTTTCTGCAAGCGCACTGATGACTAAAAAGGCCAATCTGAGATAAACAAGTCCGGTTGCAGAAAGCACAGCAGAGGGTCTCCTTAGGTGATGTTTCCGGGTTGTGATTCTTTCTGTGTTGTTGTTTCTCTTCAAGACTTGTTCGGCGCGAGTTCTCAAATAAAGCTGCAGCATTGTAGATAGCGTGTCTCCATGCCTCCTGATGTGAGGCCAGGGCGGACCATTGTTGGTGATCAATTTGGCCAAGCCTGAGATGTTGTTTCAGGGAATCCTTGTATTACTTTTTTGGAGCACCCCTCTTATGCTGACCCATGGCGAGTTCACCATAGAGTACTATTTTTGGGAGGCGATGGTCCTCCATCCTAGAAATGTGCCCTGCCCAGCGCAGTGCCCTGCCCAGCGCAGCTGTGTTCTCAATATCATGGCCTCAATGCTGGTGAGGCCAGCATAACACCACCACATAAACGTAAAAGGGTTCGCAAAGAATAGAGAGAAAATACCTAAAATTTCAAAAGAGCAAAAAGAAGATCTGAATAAGCAAATATCAAAGCTAGAAATAAGAGAGGCAATAAATAAGATGAAGATCGGGAAAGCCCCTGGCCCGGATGGATTCCCAGTGTTATACTATAAAATTTTTGAAGAAGAATTAATAGACCCATTATTTAGGTTGTTAAATGGAATATGTGGAGGAAAATGTCCAGGCTCTTGGAGTAAGGCAAATATAACGTTAATACCCAAAGAAGGAAAACATCACCATCCAACTATAGACCAATATCACTTCTAAATATTGATTATAAAATATTTTCAAATATATTGGCGGAAAGAATAAAAAAAGTCTTAAAGACCTGGATTTATGAGGATCAAAGTGGCTTCCTCCTGGGAAGACAAACAAATGACAATGTGAGAGTATTGATAAACTTGATTGAGTTTTATGAAAAGTATAATGAGAGGAAGCTACTGTTAATTCTTGAAGACACCGAAAAGGCATTTGACAACTTGAGGTGGGATTTCATGCTGGAAGTGTTAGAAAAAATGGATATAGGAGAGAAGTATCTTGATTGGATTCGTAAAATTTACAGCAACCAAGAAGCCCAAGTTGTTGTAAATGGGGAGAAAACAAGCCTATTTAAAATCGAAAAGGGGACTTGTCAGGGGTGCCCTCTTTCTCCACCATTGTTTATCATGGTAATTGAGATTTTGAATAGGAAAATAAGATTAGATCACCAAATAAGAGGCTGGAGATGGCAAGGCCAAGAGTATAAATATAAAGCCTTTGCCGATGATCTGGTGTATATTTTGGATAATCCATTGGAAAGTATCAGAAAATGAAAAGAAACGACTGAAGAATTTGGAAAATGGGCAGGTTTAAAGATAAATAAAGAAAAAACTGTGACGATAACCAAAAATTTAAAGAAACAGGAAGAAAATGAACTGGAAAAAAATAACAGGATACAAAGTTGAAAAAAAAACTAAATACCTAGGTATAATAATTATGAATAAAAACACAGATCTATTTGAAAACAACTATGTGAAAGTCTGCAACAAAATACAGGAAGAGCTAAAGAAATGGAATAAATTGGACATATCGTTACTAGGAAGAATATCAACTATTAAAATGAATATATTACCAAAGATGTTATACTTATTCCAAAATATACCAATCATTATAAACGATAAAGTAATGGAGATATGGAAAAAAGATCTAACTAGTTTTGTCTGGAGAGGGGAAAAACCTAGGCTAAAATGGAATATACTAACAGATATAAGAGAAAGGGGGGTTTGGAGTTACCAGATCTCCAACTATACTATTATGCTAGTGCAATCTCTTGGATTACAGATTGGATAACACTAAAAAAAATCCAAGATTATTGGCATTAGAAGGATTTAACGCAAGATACGGATGGCACGCATATTTATGGCACAACAAAGCAACAATACATAAAGAATTCGTGCATCATTATGTGAGAAAGGCATTACTAAAGGTATGATCAAAATATAAAAGGAAATTATGCTTAAAAATACCAACGTGGCTATCCAACCACGAAGCATATTATAAAAGAGAAAGATATCCATAAGGGGCAGTGGTTGACGTATAGATATATATTTAAAAAAGAAGGAAATGCATATAAAATGAAAACGCAAGAGGAACTGAAATTGGAGAATAAAGAGTGCCATTGGTTATTATATAGGCAACTAACAGAGAAATTTAAGATAGACCAAAAAAATGGAGGGAATAGAAACTGAAAAGACAAAACTGGATGAGCTGATATGGGGAGACAAGAAAAAGATGATTTCAAAAATATATAAAATGATATCACAGATAAATTTGGAACAAGAGACTGTAAAACCCTGTATGATAAAATGGGCACAAGACTTTGGACATGCAATAAATTTAGAACATTGGAAAAAGCTTGGGGGGGAGAATCTTTACTTTACAATAAGCTCTAATTTAAAAGAAAATGTGTATAAGATAATGACCAGATGGTATCTAACACCATCAAGATTGGCAAAAATATATAAGAACATGTCCGACCAATGTTGGAAATGCCAAAAAGCCTCGGGCACTTTCTACCATGTATGGTGGAAGTACAAGAAGGCTGGAAAATTCTGGGGGGGGGAATAAATAAAATGATTAATAAAATATTTAACTTAAATCTTTTGCCAGACCCAGAAATTTATCTATTTAACATCATCTATAAAGTAGATGAAAAAATTTTAAAAAAAATTGGAGGGTTCTATTGTACATGATAGTAGGTGCCAGAATGCTTTATGCAAAGTACTGGAAGACAATGAAAATACCATCAATACAGGAATGGTTATTAAAATTGTAAGAAATGTGTGAAATGGACAAGCTAACAATTATTCTGGATGAGAGAAGAACATTTAAAGATTTGAAAGAATCATAGAATTATAGAATCATAGAATTGCAGAGTTGAAAGAGACCACGAGGGGCATCCAGTCCAACCTCCTGCCATGCAGGAAATCACGATCAAAGCATCCCCGACAGGTGGCCATCCAGCCTCTGTTTAAAGACCTCCAAGGAAGGAGACCCCACCATGCTCCGAGGGAGTGTGTTCCACTGCCAAACAGCTCTTACTGTCAAAAAGTTCCTCCTAATGTTTAGGTGGAATCTCTGTTCCTGCAGCTTGCATCCATTGCTCCGTGTTCCAGTCTCTGGAGCAGCAGAAAACAAGCCTGCTCCATCCTCAGCGTGACATCCCTTCAAATACTTAAACAGGGCTATCATATCGCCCCTTAACCATCTTTTTTCCAGGCTAAACACACCCAGCTCCCTAAGTCTCTCCTCATAAGGCATGGTTTCCAGACCTTTCACCATTTTAGTCGCCCTTCTCTGGACACGCTCCAATTTGTCAATATCCTTTTTGAATTGTGGTGCCCAAAACTGGACACAGTATTCTAGGTGAGGTCTGACCAAGGCAGAATAGAGCGGCACTATTACTTCCCTTGATCTAGACACTATACATCTATTGATGCAGCCCAAAGTCGCATTAGCCTTTTTAGCTGCCGCATCACACTGTTGACTCATGTTCAACTTGTGGTCTACTAGGGAGATTTTAAATCCCATATGGAAAGAGAGATGGGGGGAGGAATATATCGTAAGTTAAATTTATAAATAAAGATAAAGAGAAACTAAGAATGGAAGAAGAACAGGAATAAGAAGTAGTATAAACATAAAATACAAAAGGGAAGATGATCTTGGAAAAATCAAACGAGGTAGAAAAGAAAAAAAGGAAGTCAAATGTATTAATGTAATGAATGTATGGATTTGCATGTAAACTGTATGTATATGGGGGGATAATTGGGTAAATGTAAATATGGTTAGATTTGAAATGTTCGCTTTATTTGTACAAAGGGGAAGAATGAATTTTTTGTTTGTTGAAAATGAAATTAAAAAAAAGAAAAAGAGGAAAAAAAGATAAACGTAAAAGGGTGCGCATATCAGATGATGTTGCCCTTTCACGTTTATGTCTTGACCAAAAACCCATCCTATTTTACTGACAGCTGAAGCCATGAATAGATTCCCCCATGGTGCTATAGTGCTGGCATTGCCGGCATATAAAACTTTGTGCCATTCAACTTATGTGAATGCAGTGTCAATGGCCAGTCTAGCCAGAACACTTTCAGGTGAGATTGCAACGTCCAGGTAAGTGATGCACTTTTTATTACCCTCCCTGGGTTACTTGGAAGTTTTTAAGTGTGTGTATGTGTTTTTTAAACGTTTGTGTGTTGTGTTTGTTTTTACTTTCCCACCTGAGCGTCTTCTCACAAGAATCTTCAGGATTTTGAACGAGGAAGTGAATGGAGCTCCGTTCACTTCCTCTTCATTGCCAGAGAAGCCTTGGATGGGAAAGAAGGCAAATGTGGTGGGGGGCGTTCTTTTGGCTGCATAAAAATGGCTTTAATTATGCCGGCAAAAGAACATTTTTAGAGGCTAGTCTGATAAACTCCTTAGTCTCAAAGGTGCTACAAGATCCCTTTATGTATTGATATACCAGACCAAGCTTGGCGAGAATGATGGACCAAATTCCAGAGTACATCAGGAGAATGAATGACCCATGAATCAAGTAGATCCAAGGTGTCTCTGAGACACCCCAGAATGCCTACAGAAATACTAGAGAGGAAAAATGTCCATCTGAAAGCGTTTTGCATCTGAATATTTCAGGAATGGTTAAATAAACCACATTGCCAAGTTTTCCATGTGGGTTAATGTTCTGTCTCCTCGTTGTTATGTTGAACTGTTTTTGTAACTGTATTGTACTGTTTTTTCTATTTCCATTACTAACTAATCTACCTATCTTTTTTATTATTAGATTGTACAAATCTGACAGGGCTGCTTGTCTGTTTTATTATCTTTTTTGGGGGGACAGTGTCATGTACATTGATAACATTATAGAATTACTATTGTTGTTGATGATGAACTATCTTTTCCAAACAAACTTGACAAAGCTTCTGAATAAAAATTGCTATAGATATGATCATAACGGATCATAACAATTACAAAAAGTTACATTCTTGGAACATTCCACTGGTGCCTAGATTCTTGGACAGAATCACTGAAACTGAGAAAAAGTATCAATAATATCCTGTTCTTGCTTTCAATGTATTGAATTAGTTTTGAGTAAATCTTAATGGTTTTTATTGTTTGACACAAAGTTGTCTGAGGGTTTTTGTAAACTATTTTGAGATTATTTTTGAAAGTAGCTGATATTGTTTTCAAAATATGCAAATAAACTGAAAGAATGTGTTTATATATACTGTTCAGTTCATCAAGCAGCCTTGGATCCCACTCTGGGAGAAAGGTAGCATATACATTAAATAAATAAATAAACAAACAAACAATTTGCTGAAAGTTTGTTTTAAAATAATGTTTTGTCTGTTTATATTTAATATATTACATAATATTTTTGTCTGCTGTGCATTGCTTCGTTTCAGGGCTCTGGTGGGCTGAGATGTGATCAATAATTTTTTAATGAAGCAAATAAATTTTAAAAATCATGAACAAAGCCACCCCCCAACCATGGTAGTTCCTGCCTTGAGCACAGATTTGCCAACGGCAATGTGGGGATGGTGGTGTTCATCCTGTGGTGCAGGCTGGTAAAGAACTTCTGTTTTCTTCAGGTTGGTGTCCAGCCCAAACAGCTCTGCAGCTGTTTCGAAGCAGGATGTTAGGTGCTGCAGAGCTGCTTCTGTGTGGGCAACAAGGGCAGCATCATCAGCGAAGAGCAGCTCACGGACTAGATAGTTTAGAGTCTTAGTCTGGAGCAATAAACACCTGAGGCGAAGCACAAAAATCAGTGTGTATAGAGCCATTGTACTGTCTATTCTCCTTTATGGATCTGAAACATGGCTCACCTATCGCCACCACCTACGACTCCTCGAATGCTTTCATCAGCGCTGTCTACGCACAATCCTAAATATATACTGGACTGACTATGTGGCGAATGTTGCTGTCCTTGAGCAAGCAGGGATCACCAGCATTGAGGCCATGATATTGAGAACACAGCTGCACTGGGCAGGGCACGTTTCTAGGATGGAGGACCATCTCCTCCCAAAAATACTAGTCTACGGTGAACTCCCCACGGATCAGCGTAAGAGGGGCACTCCAAAAAAGCGATACAAAGACTCCCTGAAACAACATCTCAGGCTCGGCTAAATTGATCACCAACAATGGTCCACCCTCTCCTCACATCGGGAGGCATGGAGACACACTACCCACAATGCTGCAGCCTTATCTGAGAACTGACACCAAACAAGTCTTAGAATCACAACCCAAAAACATCACCCAAGGAGACCTTCTGCTGTGCTTTCTACAACCGGACTTGTTTATCTTGGATTGGCCTTTTTAGTCATCAGCACGCTTGCAGAAAGCACGCTTCCTGAATCTTCGTTTGCAAAGAAAAGCCAGAGAGAGAGAGTTCCTGCCACTTACATAACAGGCAGTAAGAGCTGTTAAGAAGTGGAATGCACTGCCTCGTCATGTGGTGGAGTCTCCTTCTTTGGAGGCTGTATGGCCATCTGTCAGGAATTATTTTATTCTGTGTTCCTGCATGGCAGGGGGTTGGACTGGATGGCCCTTGTGATCTCTTCCAACTCTATGATTCTAGAAGAGCAATGATAAAAGCAGAAATGCAACTGACTTTCCACATTATGGGAAAATTGTGTTTATTTTAAATGTTGCTGTATTCCATGCTATGTCATCCCTGATAATGGCTATGATATATATGCTGTGGCTGTATGTTGGGTGGAAGGGAACCAAGCACTCCTTAAGAATAAAATGAAAATTACAGTATTTACTTAGCACTGTATGTGTGTTCATTTAA
Organism: Gambelia wislizenii; assembly: GCA_030847615.1. Lineage (NCBI taxonomy): Eukaryota > Metazoa > Chordata > Lepidosauria > Squamata > Crotaphytidae > Gambelia > Gambelia wislizenii. The sequence goes on along the minus strand of JAUMIR010000001.1, from coordinate 45,759,493 downwards.
GCATGATTGCCCATTATTTAAAAAAAATATTATTTTTTAAAAAGTGTTTAACCTTTGCTTTCAATTTGAAGTATTTAATGAGAAAAAAATCTATGTTTTCACAGTGTTGATGAACAGAAAGGGTTTTTTTTTCCTTTTTAAAATTCCCATTCTCATGTTATAGTGCTGTAACATTCTTTCATGTAAGTGGTATTTTACTTGGTATTTTGATTCTTCTGCTGATGATGATACTGATATTACTATTATTATGATTTCTACTACTACTACTACTACTACTATATTAGTAGTAATAATAAAAACAACGATGACTAAAATAAGTTTATTGTCAGTTTTCAAAATTAAGAAGTACACCTACTGCAAAGTTCATAGCAGAGGTATGCATAAGAACCCCAATTTGGCTGGATCCTGATCAGTGATTTGGACCTGATTCAATACAGATCAATCAGAACCCAATCCTTTCTAATGTGGAACCCAAATCTCAACTGAGATCTGCGAATCCATATCAACAATCCTCTCCCACTGTCCAGCACTGGAAAAATGAAAATGGCTTTCACTTTATTTATTTTTCACACATCCATACACAATTTAGAGACATGGTAGACCCTAGAGAGGAGTTTAATTCAGCCACATTTCAGTCAGGTAACTCAAGAGGTTGTATTGCCAGACACCTCTGAATGTTGTTGTTGTTGTTGTTTTAAAAAAAATTCTGATTTTCAAAGCTGTTGGCTGCTGAGGCTTGGTAATGTATGTAGCTTTTATCAATATACTTGTCACCTGAAAGCACCAGTCAGCTAAGATAATAAAATGACATCTCACTTGAGGAGAGGATTATTTTTGCTTTATTCTGCCTGCAGTCCAGCTGGTAAGATTCAACGATGCAGCATAAAGTAGGGAGTTGAAGAGAGAAAGCTTTACCAGCAGTCCAGCTGGTGAAATCCCGCTGACAGATTCCAGTGATGGCCTTCAAGGCATTTGGTGGTCTGATCTGACTGCTTTTCTGTCATGGCCCCAACTCCTCCATCACATATATTCCTGAGCAGTCTGCCTAAGCCTATGGAGTGGGGTGTGGTGGGTGTGGTAGGGGGCAAAGAACTGCTCCTTTTAGAGATTCAGCCTGGTTTTGTCTTGCTCTATGGACTTTTTCAGACGGGGGGGGGGGGAACCCAGAGGAGTTCAGGAAAAGAACTGAGCTGTCACGCTTACACAGCCCCATTTCAAACAGCCCCATCCTCCTCCGTCCTCCTCCTGACCTTCCCCATGCTGCTGGCACTGCTTTTTATTCACAGAGGTTTTCCGTCAATAAAAAGCAGTGCCAGCAGCATGGGGGAAGGTTGGGAGGAGGACAGGGCTGTCTGAAATGGGGCTGTGTGAGCGCGACAGCCCCATTCATCTCCCAACCTCCTTGGGGTTTCCCCCCCCCCATCTGAAAAGTCGTATGAGTCTTGACCTTAGTCAATTTTAAACTATGTATTTTTAAATGGGTATATTTTAAGTTTATGTACAAACAATTTTAATGTGTGACAGTTGTTTTAATCTATGTTTATGTGTTTTAACCTAAGTGTTAAATGGTTTTATGTATTTAGTTATATATTGCATTTTAATGTATGTTGTACCTTGCCTTGACCCTTCAGGAACTGTTGTTGCTATTGCTCTTCATGTTCAGCTGCTGTGACCTTTCTTTATTGCCATCAAACACTTGTTGTCTTCTGTGAAGGTCCTTGAGCATGCTGCTGATTCTGTAATGCAGTGGCAGTTTCCTTGAGCATGCTGCTGATTCTGTAATGCAGTGGCAGTTTACAGGAGTAAACTGCCACTGCATTACAGAATCAGCAGCATGTTCAAGCACCTTCACAGAGGACAACAAGTGTTTGATGGCAATAAAGAAAGGCTCATTTGCTTTCCACAGAGAGGAAATCTGGGGTCAACTACTACTGCAAAATGGATTCAAACTGCCTGTTTTCCTTGTAACACCTAATAACAACAGCTAGGCACAACTTGGAGATAAGAATAAGCTTCACCATCTAAAACACACTTTATCACACTACACTATTATAGGACTTTATCAGATGCATCAAATATAGCATACTAACAATGTCACATAACCACGAAAGGGCGCACATATCAGACGACGTCACCCTTTCATGGTTATGTCCCTGCCAAAACCCGTACTTTTTAACTGACATCTTAAGCCATCAATTGTTCCCCCTGCTGTTTTTTTACCAGCATAGCCAGCGTGTGAAAACTTGCATCCTTTTCCCCCTGTACTTACCCCATCAGTTCTGGAGTAACAAACACCTGAGGCAAAGCACAAAAATCAGTGTGTATAGAGCCATTGTACTGTCTATTCTCCTTTATGGATCTGAAACATGGCTCACCTATCGCCACCACCTACGACTCCTCGAATGCTTTCATCAGCGCTGTCTACGCACAATCCTAAATATATACTGGACTGACTATGTGGCGAATGTTGCTGTCCTTGAGCAAGCAGGGGTCACCAGCATTGAGGCCATGATATTGAGAACACAGCTGCACTGGGCAGGGAATGTTTCTAGGATGGAGGACCATCACCTCCCAAAATAGTACTCTATGGTGAACTTGCCACTGGTCAGCATAAGAGGGGCACTCCAAAAAAGTAATACAAGGATTCCCTGAAGCAACATCTTAGGCTCAGCCAAATTGATCAACAACAATGGTCCACCCCGGCTTCGCATCGGGAGGCATGGAGACACACTATCCACAATGCTGCAGCTTTATTTGAGAACTCACGCCGAACAAGTCTTGAAGAGAAACAACAATGCAGAATCACAACCCAGAAACATCACCCAAGGAGACCCTCTGCTGTGCTTTCTGCAACCGGACTTGTTTATCTCGGATTGGCCTTTTCAGTAATCAGTGCACTTGCAGAAAGTGCGGGATGAGTCCTTCCTGAATCTTTGTTTGCGGAGAAAAGCCAGAGAGAGAGACGCCATCAGTGGCTGGTCCAGCGTGAACACTTCCAGGAGATCGAGGTGAGTGACGAAGTTTTTATGACCCTCCCCGGGATAGTTGTAACTTTTAAAGTGTGTTTTTGTGCTTTTTAAAACTTGTTTTATGTTATTTTCCTTTGTTTGTTTAAAATTTCCTGCACGATGAAGTCTTGCAAAGGAGGAAGTGAACAGAGCTCCATTCAGTTCCTCTTTCATTGCTGGAGCTGCCTTTGCCAGGATTAGAGATAAGTGCGGGGGGGGGGGGAAGCATTATTTTGCTGGCATAAGAATTGATTTTTTATGCCAGCAAAAGAATGCTTTAACGTTATAGGAGATTTTCAGACAGGACAAAAATAGCATCCCTGTCTCGTTATATCCTATACCACCACCTTCCCATCCCCGTCCCGGCACAGAAATGAAAACTTTTCAGACCTACCTTCTCCACATTCACCCCTCCCCTCGGCAGCCCAGGAGTGAATGGAGCTCTCACGGAACTGCATTCACTTCCTGGAATGCAAATCCCAGCCTTTCTCATGAGAGGACGATTGCATCGGAAATTCAAAAAGAAAGCGAAATCTTAAAAAGTAAAACCAAGCACAAAAACACACTTTAAAAAATACAAGTAACCCAGGGAGGGTACAAAAAAGTTTGTCACTTACCTCGATCTCCCGATTACACCCAGAAGTGTTCAGCACGGACCTCCCACTAACGCCTCCCACTAATGCCAATCAGTTTCCGGGCCCAGTATAAGGTGTTGGTTATTACCTTTAAAGCCCTAAATGGCTTGGGTCCAACTTATCTCCGGAACCGCCTCCTCCCATACAATCCTCCCCGCGCACTCCGGTCCTCTGGGAGGAATTTGCTTCAGCCACAAAAATCTAGGCTGTCTGCAACCTCCCAGAGGGCCTTTTCGGTAATCGCCCCCAAATTGTGGAATGACCTGCCGAATGAGATCCGTCAGATAACAAGCCTGAGTGGCTTTAAAAAAGCACTAAAGACGGATCTCTTTCGGCAGGCCTTTCCTAATTAGATCCCGGCCTCAGGGGATCCTGGCCTCTTCTAGGCTGCTGGCCATTTATTATATTTATTGTATTTATAGTTTTAAAAGTGATTTTAGATTAGTTGTTTTAATTTATATTTGTTTAATGTTTTTTATGGGGGAGGGTGGGAGTGGGGGTGTTTAGGGATTTTATTTGTATTGTATTTTAAATTTTGTAAGCCGCCCCGATTGTTTTAACAGAGGGGCGGGGTATAAATAAATTTTATTATTATTATTATTAATGCCGTTATTGCGCCAGCATAATGGGACAGTTTCAGATGCCTGTCATTACATTACAGAAATGGAACAGGTGATCTATTCATGGCTTATCGCATGAATAAAATAGAATGATGGTGGAATGGGACCAGCACGGGATGGGGACAACGTTGTCTGATATTCAAGCCCTTAGCGACCTCCTGGCATCATTATCACACCATATTTAGGTTGTCTGATAATCTCCATATTCTGATAGTCCATAGTGCTATTATTCCACTTTAACTGCTAAGGCTGCGTCCTGTGGAATTCTGGGGTTTGTAATTTAGGGACGCCTAAGAGCTCTCTGGCTAAGAGTTCTAAATGCCCTTCCCTAAACTGAAAATCCCAGGATTCCACAGGAGGCATCCATAGTGTGGAATAATAGTGCTATAACAGTGTAGTGTGATAATCTCTAGACCCATCAATATGTTCACGAGTATAGGAAACAGAGGATCCAGCTACACTGTTCAATAAGACATAAGCAAATAAAAAGAACAAGAGATACCAACTCTGATGATAGTCAATAACTGCCACCCCTCACCATGGCATGAATCTAGCAAACAAACAAACAGATACCAAACAAAACAATTGAATATATGACTTCAACAACCTCACATAATCCAACCATATAAATACCATGTTTGTAGAGTGGTGGTGAGATTCTTGCCCCAGATAGCAAATAGTTGTCTCAGAGAGCAAAATCAAGCTTCATTCCTCCCCTCCCCTCCTACCCTCATCACATCACCTTGGCATTTTTCTCATACAGGCATGCTGGAGACACATTGTCTGGCTTTAACTTCTCATTTTTAATGTCTGGATTTCTGGATTGGTCTGATGAGGTTTGGAGTGCACTGTTCTGGTCCAGAGACAAACTGGGCCAAGCTGATTCAATCTGGAGCTGGCATAAATCAGCCTGATTTGCTCAGTTATTTGAGAGTCATCCAAATTGGTTGCCCCAGTCTAAAGTGAATGTGTGCTGAGCTGTTACTGTCCATGTTGGAAACAGATGTTGAGATGTTCCCTTAAAATGGGGGAGAATAAGTGATCCACCCATCAGTGAGCAGAGGTAGGATGATGCTCAGTAGCTCATTATATTAATTCTTCTTAAAAAGTAACTTTCCAAACTCTGGTTCTGAAATGGACAATGTCAGAAGCACAAGGGGCAAGTTTACTTGTGGAGACTGTCCTCTTCAAAATAACACACTGTCTCTGTGTTAACAAAAAAGAGGAGAATTCAAAGACATAGTCACGCTAGTCTGGAATATCAGTATGCAAAGGGATTTTGCAGCACTTTTGAGACTCTGAGATTCCTCCATGCACCTGAGGAAGTAAACCAAGTCTATAAAAGCTTATGCTACAACTCCTTTCTCTCAGTCTCAAAGGTGCTACAAGATCCCTTTGCATAATAAAAAGATGTAGAAATAGAGAAAATGCAGGAGGATCAACAAATGGATGAGGACCCTATCTGGCACAAGTCCTCCCTATGTTACAAAATGTAAGTGAATGAGAGGAACAAAAAAAAAGTTACCTTGTTGGATTACAGCTCCAAGAGCCACCAGTCACCATGGCTACTAGCCAGGCTGGCTGGGAGATTCTAGAGGTTTGGTCCATTGAAGTAACCTTTCCAGACTCCGTAAACGTGGCACAGTGATTCCACCCTAAATCCCTAAGACTCAGCCCTGATTTAGGCTGCAATGCTGTGCATTCTTAAGTGTCACTGGACATTGAGCCAAACTACCAGTGGTCCAGGCAGGGTGGCTGGTCATTCTGGTGCCAGTGGGGCAGGGAATACACTCTGGCCTTTAATCCCAACTTTAAAGTAGCTTGCTAAATTACTGAACCATATTCCCCTAAACAGGTTGAGCAATGTCCACAGCTTCCCTAACATTCAGATTAAAACTTGGAGTGCTTTGGCCATCACACTGATATTGGAGCCACTATTCTCCATTGGACTCAGAAAATCCATCACTGAGATGCTTAATATAATTTTCATCACTCCAGAGCATCATAGATCCTTGTAATTTTATTGAAAAGAGGGAAGTGAGGGTTAATCTTTTCTTCTTCCTGATTCCGTTCCAGAGTAGCAATTGCCCTGACAACTACTAAATCTGTGTCACAGCCTGGGAACAGCCACCAAGAAGGCCCTCTCATACTTCATCACTAGATGTCTCTGTGACAGTGGCAAGACTCTTCCGCAAGGATCTTAAATCCCAGGCTTTGAGACAGTCTGGCTCCAACCCATAAAGGGGAAAGGGAGGGGGAGGGAGAGAGGTATCTACCTATATGATAGCCAGCATGGTGTTACCTGGCCTTATACCCCCGCCCTCCAATAATTCACAATTTGGCAATATTAGACATTTCACAAGATCTCCAGTACACCAAGCCAACCACAGATGAGTTCAGGTAAAGATCACCCAAAGACCTACGAAGCTGTCTTGGAAATTCCCCAAACATGCCCAGGACAATATAAAGCAAATTCCCTTAGACAGCCCTTAGGGTTCTAATGTGCTAATTTCCCTGGACACATATGGAAGTGAGACATACTTTCCAAATAAACAGTGACATCTATTGTCCACACTCATCCCCACAAATGTCTTTCCTTCGCACCTTCTCCCATCCACAATACAGAGGTAGCAAAAAAACCATCAGCATTAATGTTCCACCCATTAGCAGCAATCAACAAAGCCAGAGCTTCTTTGTCTAACTGTGGGAAGCTCACCCAACCATTGTTTTTATTCTGAAAACATCCCTTGAGGGTACAATATTGGGTATATTACCCTCAGATCATAGCCATGGGTGCACAGTCCCACACACCGTTACTCTCCCTGTCTGCTGTGCAACCCTCAGTTTCAAATCTGAGTCTTTCTCTGCTGCACAAACCTCTGCTCTTCCAATAGGTAATTATAGCCCTTTCCCTGAATCTATTCCTCTATCCAAATACTTGCTCCCAATTCTTCATTAGCCTTGTATGATCCCTTGTGACGTGAGTTCATGTGTGAATTCTTCCATTATTATTTTTTCAATAAAAACCATTTTTATTCCATTTTTGGCTAGGCATCTCCTCAGTGAATACTGGTATACACATGTGTAAAGATCCTGAAGTTACCCAACCTCTCACAGTCATACCTATGAGCTAAATAAAATCCCCCAATATAATATCATAACTCAGAGGTCATGAGTGGATCCCACAGACACCACTCAATTCAGGTAACAACGGTGTAGTTGTTTGAGTGTTATACTAGGACTCCAGGAAACTGAGATTAAAATCATCTCAGCCACAGAAAAGCACCAGATAACTTTGGACAGGTCACACTCTCTCAGCCTCAGAAGAAGGCAATGGCAAGCCTCTTCTCAATAAATCTTACCAAGTAAACCCAATGACAGGGTTGAAATAAGTCAGATATTTATATATTTCTTCACTTCCACAAATCTTTTATCCTTGGAGTTTGAGAAAGAGGAGGTATGGCTGATCTTTAAAAAAAATACTGTAATCTTGTGACTCTTCTTAAGAGACAAGTGTGAATTAATGGATGCTGCTTTTGTTACGGATTTGTTGTGTGGCAGAAAAACCTTGTTACTATTTTGAATTGATATTATCTCCTTGAAGGACAGCTAATGATGCACTGGCTCAATTCCAAAAGTGGTACTAATGTTCTTCTGTAATTAACTTTTCTGTTTCCTTGTTCAGGCTTTCCCTAATGTGGTCTGAGTTCAGAGCAAACCAGTCAGCTCCCAGCTACTGCTGCAAAGGTTGTCCATAAATAGTGTACACTCTTGCTGTTGTTGTTGGTATCATTGTTGTTGTTGCTGCTGCTACTACTGGCATTAAAGTTTTCCTTGAGTTCTTTCATTTCCCTTGATCGTGGCAACAAGGGGTGGAAGCAGAGCATCTGATGTTTAAGAGAATTAGAGATTGCGGGATAGAGACCACTTTTACATGGTACATGTACTTACTTGTTTTCATACAGTCGTTTTTGTTCTAGCAGTGTTTTATTTTTTCCTTTTAACTTTTGGAAGACCTATTTTAAAAGAAACACCCTCTGGAACTGATCAGATATTATTACAGAATGAGAGTGCTTGTTGTGGGCAACAGTGTTTCTATCATAACATTGTTCCAGGCAATAGATACACTAGGGAGAAACTATCTATCTATCTATCTATCTATCTATTTATTTATTTGCAGCCCACTTTTTTCCCAAGGCTGAGACCCAAAGCGGCTCACAGTTTTAAAAACACACAATTAAAATCTACAAAAAGTACACATTAAACCAGAATTAAAGCAATTACATCATTAAAACATCAAAATATTTAAAATAATAAAATATACTTAAATAATAAAAACATTTTTAAATGATAAAAAAATGTTTAAAAACAGCCCAACCAAAACCAGGTAGCACTCTCCAGCCTGTTCTTTAAAAAGCCTGCCTGAATAAAAAGGTTTTGGCCTGCCATCAGAAGGACAACAGGAAGGGGGCCAATCTGGCCTCCCTGAGGAGGGAGATCCAAAGTCTAGGGGTAACCATTGAAAAGGCCCTCTTTTGTGTCCCCACCAACCCATTTAGATGGTGGTAGGACTGGGAGAAGGACCTCTCCCGATGATCTCAAGCCTGGCCTGGCTCATATGGGGAGATACGGTCTGCTAGATAGCCTAGACCTGAGCCATATAGGGCTTTGTAGGTCATAACCAGCACTTTGAAATAGACTGGCAGCCAATGGATCTGTTTATATCCTTCCTGTCATACAGAAACATCCCCTAAAATGCTTTCCCAACTTCTTTCTATCACACTATAGCAAAAGCAGCCCACTCCATTGAAGATGAGAGCCCACCATTGGCTCTGCTATTTCTATTCCAGCTAGTCATCGTAAGAGATACTATGTAAGACTTGGTGCACAATTTGGCTTCTCTTCCTCCTCCGCCCTCATACTTCTTTCCTTTTATGTTACACCTTTCAAATGACAAAACTAATCTGGAAGGGACAATCTTATTTTTTATTGATGCTATATGGGAAGTTTACAGCTGGAAAATGAATTTATTTATTTATTTAAATAAAGATATAGCCACATTTTATTTTTCAAGGTTGGAATACATTTTAAAAGCTTTTATAAATGTCTCTAAAACAGTAGTAGGCAAAATATCTTTGCCTGCAATGAATACTTTGCCTCCAGTTGTGCAAATCTTTGTGTATGACACAAGATAAAACTATTTTAATACATCATATTATTGTTAAAATAAATAAATCGCCCAAGAACCATAAAAAAAATCAGAATCAACTCTGGCCATTTGTGTTCCCTTTTACACTTTAAAGAGATTATTAACTTGAAAAATTGATGTAGCTTCACAGATTAACACAGAAATAATATAACAATGGCCCCTGTAAAAATTGAGCTTCAGGCTTAGAATTTACATCCCATATATTGGAACGTACAGATAATCTGTACCTGAACAATGGAGGGAGGTTGATGGGTTCTCTTCAAAATAATGTTTTATTGTTTAGTATACTTATTATATTTTGCAGGTCACTTTTCATCCAAAAAAGGATTTTAAGCCTGTTTTCAACAAAATAGATCAGAACCATTATAAAATAAGTAAAACAATCTAAATGAAACCACAAATAATATTAGCACAAAATGAACAAAAACAGTAGCAGCAACAATAGTGGTGACTGGGTACTGAAACCACATAATGACCAAGTGCTTTATCCTACTTGAAAAAAGTCAGAATGGAAAAGACAAAATGCACAGCCCATGGAGAAACCAGACGAGATGTGCCAAAACAGATACTGGGTGGTAGCAGTAGTAAGGGTTGACACTGGTGGAGGGTCTCTCAGAGACAATGGCAGTGACACCTGAGCTAACGCTTGTTAGTACTGCGAAAAAGGAGGCATAATAAACCACCTTTGAATGTCTTTTACTGCGAAAACCCTATGTTGAGACAATCCAAAATGAAACAAGAGATAGTGCCAGAAAAGGAAATTCCAGATCGGATGGCACTCAATAAGATACTGTGTAGAGCAGAGGACAGCTACAAGTAGTGGTGTGGCTAATGATGCAAAGGGACTCAAGCCAAAAATATATTTAGCTGTTTACATGCTCAAAGGTGAAAAGAAACTCAAGAGCTGCACAACACATGTTATTGGGACATGGAATTTGAAAATGCATGAATCAAGGGAAGCTAGACGTAGTAAAACAAGAAATGGAATGTACAGTGGAATGTATAAACATGGCAATACTTGGGGTGAGGGAGCTAAAGTGGATAGGAATGGGACAGTTTGAGTCATATAATTACACAGTGTTTTATTCAAGGCATGAAAATCTAAGAAGAAATGGGGTGGCATCAATAGTGAGGAGAGATGTAGCAAAACCAGTCAAAGAATATAATGCAAAATCTGACTGAATAATATCAATAAGACTTCAGGGGGTAACCAACAATATAATGATAATCCACAGTTATGCTCCAACTACAGAGGCAGAAGAAGAAATTGAAATATTCTGTGCTGGAACCCAGGAGGAAATTGATCACACACCAAAACAGGACCTTTTTAATCATAGGTGATTGGAATACAGACCTCCAATTTTAGAAAATCAGGTGGAAGCTGCACTCACAGCACTTGGGAGAAATAAATCACCAGGAACATATGGCATACCAATAGAGCTGCTTCAGTCTATACAGACACAATCTACTCTAGTTCTAACTAAAATTTTCCAAGAAATATTGAAAACAAAACAATGCCCCCACAGATTTGAAACATTCAATATACACTGCAATCCCCAAGAAAGGGGACACCAGTGATTGCAATAAACAAAGGACCACTGCATTAATTTTACATGCAAGCAAAGTGATGCTCAAAATTCTACAGCAAAGACTTTGACCATATAGACAGCAAGAAATGCATGATGTCCAAGCTGGGTTCAGGACAGGAAGAGACACTAGGGATGATATTGAAAACATATGTTGGATAATGGAACACACTAAAGAATTTTAAAAGGAAATCAGCTTGTGCTTTATAGATGATAGCAAAGCCTTTTATTGTGTAGATCATGAAAAATGATAGAGGGGTGAAGCACAGCTGTATTTTATCACCCTCTATCTTTAACTTGTATACTGAACATATCATACATAGAGCAGGATTAGGTTTAGAGGAAGGAGGCATGAAAATTCAGGGAAGGAATATCAACAATTTAAGTATGCAGATGATACCATACTACCAGCAGAAAAAAGTAAAAACTGTAAACTATTACTGAAGAAAGTTAAGAAAGAAAGTGCAAACACAGGTTTACAGTTGAATATTAAGAAAACAAAAATAATGACAACAGATTATTTACATAACTTTAAAGTAGATGAAGACATTGGAATAATTCAAGATTTTCCATACCTTGGCTCAATCATTAATTGGAACATAGACTGCAGTCAAGAAATCAGAAGACTAGGACTTGGAAGGGCAGCTATGAAAGAACTAGACAAGATAGTGAAGTGTCAAAATATATCATTGAATATTAAAGTTAGGGTTGTCTATGCCATCATGTTTACCATTTCTATGTATGGTCGTGAAAGCTGGACAATGAAGAAAGCTGATAGGAAGAAAATCAACTTAATTGAAATGTGGTGCTGGATACTGTGGATTGCTAAAAAGACAAATAAATGGGTCCTAATGCAAATGAAGCCTGAACACTCCCTGGAAACTATGGAGATTTTCAGATGCCTCTTTCAGCATCTTGCCACGCAAGCAGCCTCCGGAGCAGTAATGAGGCTGCTGCGCGGCAAGGGGTCCATTTTGGACGACACCGTTTCTTTCTTGGCATCGTCCGTCAGTATTGTGGCTAGCATTGGAGGTGGCCGTGCTGTTTTTTACTCACGGACAACTTGAATTATGAGGCTCTGGGGAGGAAGCTGAAAGAAATGGATGCACAGGTTGTCATCTCGTCTCTTCTGCCAGTTGAAGGGCATGGTCCAGGAAGAGAGAGGGTGCGGTATGTCCGCAGCAAAAGGAGGAAGAAGGAAATGATAGGGCCGCTACGTGGAGAAGATGGCAAAATGCTAACAGGGGACAGAGAAAAGGCAGAATTACTCAACACCTTCTTTGCCTCACTGTTTTCAGAAAAGGTAAAGGGGGAACCAACCTGAGGATAAAGGTACAGAAGACACAACAGGGGAAATCCAGCACAGAATAAGCAAAGATGTAGTACAGGAATACCTTCTTAATCTAAATGAATTTAAATCTCCAGGACCAGATGAACTACATCCAAGAGTATTAAAAGAGCTGGCAAATATAATCTCAGAGCCATTGGCAATAATCTTTGAGAACTCCTGGAGAACAGGAGAAGTCCCAGCAGACTGGAGGAAGGCAAACATTGTCCCCATCTTCAAAAAGGGGAAAAAAGAGGATCCCAACAATTATTGTCCAGTTAGTCTGACATCAATACCAGGGAAGATTCTAGAGCAGATCATTAAACAGAGAGTCTGTGAACATTTAGAAGGCAATGCCATCATCACAAAAAGTCAACTGGGTTTCAGAGTAACAAGTCATGCCAGACTAATCTGATCTCTTTTTTTGATAAAGTTACCAGCTTGGTAGATGAAGGGAACGCTGTGGACATCGTATACCTTGATTTCAGTAAGGCCTTTGACAAGGTTCCCCATGACATTCTTGCAAACAAGCTTGTAAAATGTGGGCTAGACAAGTTAACAGTTCAATGGATTTGTAATTGGTTGACCGGCCGAACCCAAAGGGTGCTCAGCAGTGGCTCCTCTTCGTCTTGGAAAGATGTGACCAGTGGGGTGCCACAGGGTTCTGTCCTGGGCCCAGTGCTATTCAACATCTTTATCAACGACTTGGATGAGGGAATTAGGGGCATACTTACCAAATTTGCAGATGACACCAAATTAGGAGGAGTAGCTAATACCCTGGAGGACAGGATCAAAATTCAAGATGACCTGGATAAACTGGAGAGCTGGGCCAAAGCTAACAAAATGAAATTCAATACGGAGAAGTGTAAGGTACTGCACTTAGGGCAAAAAAAAAAATGAAACGCATAGATATAGGATGGGGGAGACCTGGCTGAATGAGACTACGTGCACACTACTGCCACTTAACTGTGTTTTTTGCCTATCATCAAGAGTCTCAATCATTGCAACCTCTTCTGACTCTGTCTTCTGCCTTTTCTGTGTGTTTTATAGATGTACAAACTTGTAAAAAATGTATTAGAATATTAGCAGTTTTATTTTCAGTTCCTTTCCTAATGATCTCCAAGAAAGAATTTGTCTTTTTCACAAGACTGGATCAATGTTTCCACATGACAAGCCCAACATCAGTTTCCTGGTCAGCCACTGTCATCTCAGACACAAATTCCATCAGTATACATATGCTTGGGTCTATGTGTCTGCTTTTCTTTCTTTCTTTCTTTCTGCCATAAAGTGCAGCGCTTTACTCCAGAGCTTACCAATAACAAGTTACAAATAGCTGATTGGAAATAAAAAGTTATTTTATAATTAAATATTTTGCAGTAACTTAGGTATAACTAAGAAAAAATTACAAAGGTAATACAAGAAGGTATATCACTCATTCCTTTTGTTTAGCTGTAAATGTTTTAGCACCTTTATAGTTACAGTGTATGGGCTGCCTCCCTTGTGTGTGTTTATTACAACAGACCCATAACTCATAACATTATAATGCTTTTTTTTAAGTAACTGAGAAGTACCTATTTAGTTAATTTTGAATAAGAAAGAAAAGAAAATACTACTTTTAAACAATTGTAACTACAGTACAATGTTGTTGAACTGTACCATTGATTTTTCATCATATGAGCAAAGGGATGCCATATTCCTGTCTGGGCTTTACATTGCCCTTGCTATCAAACACCTTAGGGAAGCCAATATTTATTAATCATTACTGTCCATTCTTTAATGTGGCCTACCTTTGAGAATCATTGTAGCTATTACTGACATAATGTTTATAAAGAAATTGAGCACTTGGCAGGAAACATTTGATTTAAAGGTACAAAGCATCTTTCAAGAACAAGATCTAGCCTTATAATTGGGCATTTTTCTAATTTAAAGGAAAGAGTCTTCCCGAGGTGCCTTGTTTGAGAATGAATATAACTATAAACACTGGGCAATTCCATCACCATTTTTAGAAACAACAACCAGAAATATGTGCAGGGTATATGAGGTTCCTACTTTTTGTCTCAGCAATCACTACAACTAGAAAGCAGAATAAAAGTGTAATTGAATAGTTGCTACAAATGGGTGGTTGAAGTGGGGGGAGGTTGATCAGAATTTTCCAAAAATTTGCAAACTTTGAGTATGAGAGAAAATGAAATTGACATATTTGCCCATAACTGCAAAGTTCATTGGGTTTAGCTGACAGAATTGAGGCATGATGCTGTAATCCTGTCAGCCAATGGGGAAAGTGTGCTTTCTTTCTCCACTGTCGCTAAGCTAACATTAAAGTCTATTTTCCTGAAAACAGCTACACAGTAATGATTCACAAAAGGTTCCATATCCCTCCCTTGTTAGACATTCTGTAGTGCTGTAGCTGGAGAGATGAGATTCATTGGCCCTGTGCTATCTAGATCAGTAGTAGAGGTAAAGGCTACATTACGCTGGGAAAACAGGTGTGGGATTTCCTAAAAGTGAGCACGTTTCCTGCACTTCTCACTCCAAGGAGGTAAAATGAGACCTAGGAATTCTACCTTCTCCCTGTCCCTGTGCAACCTGAAGCACAGCTCAGCTTTGGAACCTTTGATACAAAAGTGCTCAGCTTAGAAACACGGCATTTATTTATTTAATTTTAATTCCATTTTTCTCTACCAAAAAAGGGAGGAAATAAAATATTTTTTTAAAAAAATGGGAAAAAAAACTAATCACTCTAGCCTATCAGCAAGCTTTTTAAAAAGCACAAAACATTTTTCAAAAACCCAAAGCAACTATTCTTACATGTAGGAAGACAAATTGAGAATGATGCTGCAACATGCCAAAAATTCTGACTACCCCATTTCGAGCTCAGCAATTAAAAGGATGAATCAATTTCAGCTACAGAAGATCAAAGAAACCTCCTATCAGCCCAGTAGTTAAAATGATTCCAGAAAGAAACCATTTAATCTCTAGTGATAAGCAGTCTCTTGATTCTAACAGTGTTAAATGGATTTTTTGCTTCCTTCTCAAAAATTGCCTGTATTGACATATTTGATCTCTGAATAAGAACAACACATGAAAACACACTTAGGTAGGAACCTGTCCATAATCACACAAGGAGGTTTGCCGCTGGCTGGCAGGCCTTTTTGCGGCCCCGCTGGCCGCCCCGATCACCAGCCCTTCTGCCCTGCCCCCACCCACTCAGCTTTCTTGCCCGGCGGGGGAGGGGGAGCCGGCTGCATCGCATGGCCATGAGTGCTGCCATCTTTCTTTCTCCTTCCCATGAGACCTGGCGGCTGGGAGGTAGAAAGAAAGGAGACCAATCAGGGACAGGCTTGCTCGGCCCTGATTGGCCAGATAAGGGCGGGAATCTGGGCCTAAAAAGGCCGCACAGAGTCACAGCCCACCCAGATTGGAGGCGGCGACGCAGGCAGCAGCAGCGCGCCCCATCGCACCTAAGCAGACACCCGCCCACCATCCCTTGGTGCTTATGCTATGTCGCAATTTGTGGGTGGATGTATTGGGTCGTGATATGTAGGAAGAATCAGGGGTCTCCGTCAAGTTTAAGTGGAAGTTCAAGTTCAAAGGAGGCTGCTGCTAAGTTTGCTAACATGATCTTGTTTATAGGGGAGGAGAGCATCGGGCGGATGGCTCGGCCACTGGCTCTCTCCTCTGAAGGGGGTCGGGATGAACCGACCCCAGCTCTGCCCACATGGGTGGGCGGCAGTAAGATCATGACCCATACATTGCCACCAACCATTTAGCTTGCACGTTGCGGCCGTTTTATTGCCAAGTATATTTACTCATATCTACCTCAACATGTATCCACATTTACTAACCTGTACCTAACATTGTATTCTGAAGATTTTGCTATTTTGTAGTCAATACAAAGTTAATAGAAATGGTGTGTCTGTGTTTTATTCAGGAGGGTGGTGGGGGCTGTACGGTCTGGGTCCGCAAGTGAATCCTTGTGGTCAGTACTGAAACAGATCATCCAAAATTGATTGCCCAGATAAAAGACTAATTGCCATACCTGCCATACCATCCCTTACCATAATGAGTACAAAATAACTTTGAGAAGGGCATTACTTCATTGCTTAAATTGACAGGCACATATAATGCATCACAAGGAATAATGTTGCATAACTACACAAAATAAGAGACTTTAAATGCCCCCATCTTCTGACCAAACATTGTTCAAGTCTTTTGCTAATGGACATCCCATCAAAAGCCTACCCATCACCATCTGCAAAGGGCTACAGAGTAGAAGCATCATTTTTCAGTTCCAAGATCTCCAGGCTGCACTTCACTTCTGTCCAGAACTAGCAAACATCAGAAACCACACAAGACTCCAAAACAGACATGGGCAAATGAGAAAAACTCCCACTCAATGAGTTGAGTTCTACCTTGAACTGCATTCAGTATAGAAGCAAGCAGGATACCTGCTCATGTCAACCTGAATTTGCAGGAGAAACTGGGCAAACAGGGACAGTAGTACATGAACCAACCAATGGGCAGGGGAAAGCAACAGAAAAGC
This sequence comes from Gambelia wislizenii, assembly GCA_030847615.1. Classification (NCBI taxonomy): domain Eukaryota; kingdom Metazoa; phylum Chordata; class Lepidosauria; order Squamata; family Crotaphytidae; genus Gambelia; species Gambelia wislizenii. The sequence continues at coordinate 45,742,565 of JAUMIR010000001.1, read as the reverse complement.
AACTAGACTTGTCAAACTGAAGTCAGTACCAAGAACGGCTCAAGATCAGATCGTTAAACATTGGGTCATGACAACATAAAAAAAAGCTGCTATTACTAATATGTTTTTAAATTTAAATTTAAATGTACGTTTTAAATATATTTTAAGCATTTTTACTGTTTTTAATCCTGTCTTTAATATAATATTGTGATTTCATTCTTTTAAAATTTTCATAAAGGAATGTTTTAGCTTAATCTTTTAAAAAATATTGTAAACCATCTTGAATTCCATCTTGGGAGAAAGGTGGGAAATAAATTAAATACATGTTACCAAGAGCTAGTATGGATTTCTCAAATGCAGATCTTGTCAGAATAATTTTATCTCTCCTTTTCATCAAGTGTGAAGCTTAGTAGATCAGTGGAATGATGTGGAGCTTGACTTCAGTAAGGCTTTCAACAAGGTCCCTCATTATATTCTTGCAGACACGCTACTAAAATGTTTGCTAGGTGATGTGGGTTTTTTAGGTGAATTGGCAGCTGACTGATTGAGTAAACCCAAAGAGTCCTCATCAATGGTCCCATGTCATCCTGGAGAGAAGCAATGTGGAGTGCTTCAGGGTTCTGCCCTGGGCCAAGTTGTTTAACATCATTATAAACGACATTGGTGAAAGCAATGAATGCATATCCATCAAATTTGCAGATGACACCAAACTGAGAGGGGAAGCTAATATTTCAGAAGTCAAAATTGGAATTCAGGTTGATCTTAACAGCTTGGAGGACTGGGCCAATATTTAAACAAAAATAATTTCAAGAGAGAAATGTAAGGCACCACATTCAGGCAGGAATAAAAATCTGATGCACAAATATAGGTGACACCTGGCATGACATGAGTCAACAGTGTGATGTGGCAGCTAAAAAGGCCAATGGGATTTTGGGCTGCATCAATAGAAGCATTGTGTCCAGATTAAGGGAAGCAATAGTGCCGCTCTATTCTGCCTTGGTCGGACCTCACCTAGAATACTGTGTCCAGTTCTGGGCACCACAATTCAAAAAGAATATTGACAAATTGGAGTATGTCCAGAGAAGGGTGACTAAAATGGTGAAAGGTCTGGAAATGATGCAGTATGAGGAGAGACTTAGGGAGCTGGGTATGTTTAGCCTGGAAAAAAGATGGTTAAGAGGCGATATGATAGCCCTGTTTAAGTATTTGAAGGGGTGTCACATTGAGGATGGAGCAGGCTTGTTTTCTGCTGCTCCAGAGACTGGAACACGGAGCAATGGATGCAAGCGCCAAGAACAGAGATTCCACCTCAACATTAGGAGGAACCTTTTGACAGTAAGAGCTGTTCGGCAGTGGAACACGCTCCCTCGGAGCGTGGTGGGGTCTCCTTCCTTGGAGGTCTTTAAACAGAGGCTGGATGGCCATCTGTCAGGGATGCTTTGATCGTGATTTCCTGCATGGCAGGGGGTTGGACTGGATGGCCCTCGTGGTCTCTTCCAACTCTGCAGTTCTATGATTCTATGATTCTGTGATTCTACGGGGCTGGTTCCACGACAGGAAAAAGTTCGCGAGATTCCAGATTACCGTTCTTTCGCATCAGGAGCGCATAAATCACACAAATTCTGGCATATTCGGAGATGCAGCCTGATGCAGCCAGTTTTGGTTTTTCTTAGTTTACACAGGCAAAGGTGAGGGGGGATCGCCTCCAGATGATTAAAGCCAGGCAGGAGGTGGGGAGGGAGCAAGGAGGGGGTCATGGAGACCATAAATAATGAGAGGAGGAAAAGCACAAACAAACAAAAGATTGAAAGAGCGATCTGTCAACTTCCCCCGTCTTCCCCTGGAAAGGCTTCTATAAAGAAAGGAGTGAATGAGACGACGGACAAACAAAAGTATGGTGGAGCGATCTCCTTCCCTTCCCTTCCCTTCACGCACGCACATACAAACACACACCACCGAAGAAGGGGCTAGCCCTGCCTCCAAAGCCTTGAATAAAGGCAAGGGAAGGGAAGGGCAAGCAAACTAAAGGACGAACATGCGATTGGCTGTTTCCCCACACGCACGAATGTACACACATACACATGGACACACCAGTGAAGCAGGGGCTAGTAGCGATCATCTTCCCAACCCCCAAAGCCTTCCTTTGAAACAGACAAGAAGGGATCAGAGCTGATTTTCCAAAGTGGGCTGCAAGCAGAAGAAGGGTGAATTTCTTCTCTCCAACCCCTCAGTCTATTCGGATAATGCACAATGGTCACTCCAATCAATCAGGATTCAGCTTTGCTCACAGTAATTCGAAAAGGTCGATGCCAGTTTACACGATGGTTAGTTCCCATGACCAATTATGCTCATTTTCGTGAACTTAATCAAAAAAGTCTGGAAAACTAGCGAAAGCTGATACTGTGCAACTTATGGGGGTTTTGCATCCCCTCCTTCTGAAAAGGGCGCTGTTGCTTCAAAATGCATGGGAACTATCAGGCTTCTTCTCGCATTCTTTGAGGATTTATTTTGCCGTGTAAATGACCCCTATGACAGCACTGTATGTAAAAAGGACCACAAGCTAAATTTGAGACAAATGTGTGATAGGATGCCCTTCCTGAAAAAAGCCAGTGCAGTTTTAGGGAACTAAAACTTAACTTCAAGGCAAGTAATATTTCCACTCTGTTCTACTTCAGTCAGTTCTCACCTGATATAGACTGCCCGGTTATGGGCACCACAGTTTAAGAATGAATTAGACAAGATAGAACATATCCAAAGATGTGTGAACCAAGATGACAGAAGCTCTGGAAGACAAATCCTACTAGGAATGGTGGAGTGAGTTGGGTATTTTTAGTCTAGGGAAAAGAAGACTGTGAGGAGATATGAGAGACACCTTTAAATATCTGGAAGATGAAGAGAACAAGTTTTCTGCTCTTCCAAAGGATAAGACCTGAATCAATGGATTTAAATTACAAGAAAGGAAATTCTGACTAAACGTGAGATAGAACATATCAAAGGAAAGAACCATCCCTCCATGAGACAGACTAGCTCAGAAATTTGGGACTGTCCTTTCATGAAGATTTTTTAAATGGATCATTCATAGGAAAGATTTAGCCAGGCATAGCTGCAGTCACAGGGAGTCGGACTTGGTGGCCCTTGTGCACCTTCCCAGCACTATGATTATGTGATTTGTATTTCTGTAAATGTTTTTGAATTGTATGCATCTTTCTCCCATTCACTAAAATAGGTTTGTGTACATTTTATAAATTGTATATTTCTCTTCACATGCATTTTTCAAATGTACACATTTACTGAACAATGTTTGGTATGCAAACTTTGGCCTTGTCTGTGAGCGGGTGTGCATTTTCTCTCATTCACAGTGAAGTTGATTTGTCTTCACATTTCTGTGTATATTCACATCCATTTGCATCCATTCAGATTGAGCAGGCACACACACTTATAAATAGCAATTGAGCAAAAATGTGCACTGATGCGAATTCGGACAGTCACACATCCAAAAATGTGCATGTATGCACATTTTCCAGGAAGCTCTGTGGAAACCATGAATCCTTTTACATCACAGTCTATGGAGTTTTTAGCCCCCTCCCTCCGAATACTGTGAATTGCGTTCAGACACATCATATTCTCTGTGAATTCTATGAGGAGTATTTTCAACATGTAGACAAGCCCTGTATCACAAGCTCAAAAACTGCATTTGAGCCTTCATTCTGATTTCAGATAACAGATTCAATAGATTCTAGTCAAAAATTAACTGGAACAAAATTATCTCTCTTCCCTACCCATAAGTATGACAGTTAGCTAACAATAGATTGGAAACCACTTAGTGCATAGCACACTATAAAGTGGTGTAGATGTGTAAAGTGCTATTGTTTAACAACTTGTAAGCTGCTCTGAGAGCCTTTGTGGCTGAAGAGCATGGTATAAATACATAAATATATAAAATAAAAAATAAAATTAATTACAAGAAAACTTGAGATGGCAAAACATATTGGGCATGAATATTGTAGACTTCATTCCACATCCCTTTCTTACATCCATAAAGACAATGATACCTTTTGTGAAAATTCTCATCTGGAGAGAAATTTTCACTCAGGCTGAGAAACTGTGCCAAAGTTAAATCTCAAAACAGTACATTCTCTCCAACATTAACTAATAGTAGAAACTGATGGGAGAATAGTGATTTGACGAGAGAAGGAAAAACAGGCACAGTTGAAACCTATCACTGACCAGATACTAGTCGACCATATAGGAAATAAATATTGATTTATAAAGACATTTATCTAGACATCCTTTTACCTTTTCAGTCATTAATGAATATTTTGCAGTCTATTGGCTATAAGTGCAGAAAGCAATAAAAACAAACCTATGGTACTTTGGATCTGAAAAATGGAATATCTGGAGGACATTACAGAATCTTAAAATATGTTATCTCATTAATAGAAATGCAAAATATGATATGTTATCATGATAGCATATTAAAAGTATGTCCTGCATCAAGAAGGAAAAAAGGAGTAGCAATATTGTCACAAAGGAATTGGATAGGTTTTAAAAAATAAAATAAATAAAAATAGGATTATGGATGAGATTCTACATGTGTATGTAGCTCCACATGTACAGTTCTGTATCCTCTCATCACCCAGCAGCTGTGAAGCCCAGGGAGGGCACCCTGATGTTGTTGCTTATTTGTAGTGAAGGGAGGGAGGGAGGAGGCAATTCAGACCAGACTAGAACAGCTGGTCCCAGCTCAGTCAGCAGGAGGGAGGAAATGAAGATACACTCTCAAATGGAGTACCTGTCATTTCCTTTCCCCAGGAGCTCAGAGAAACCAAATTTTCATGATCTAAATCACAATCCCTACCACTTCACTCCCCTCTGGTGAGAAGAAACATATCCCTCTGCCTGCTGTCCAAAAAGGGGCCTGTGCGTATATAAGTGGCAATTACACACATGTAAGCCACCAACAGGATGCTGGACACAAGGCAAGGAATGCAAGAATTTCACAGCTCTTTAAAAGTGTAGAGTGCTTATAGATAGTTTGTAGAGCTATTCATTTTCTTCTCAACCCAAATCACATGATGGATGTGGTTGGCCGTCTACTGTTTGCACCTTTTCAAACTGACAAGTATTTTGAATTTAATTCTAAATTGAGAAATATTACTGCACTTAGGGCGGAAAAACAAAATGCATAGATATAGGATGGGGGAGACCTGGCTGAATGAGACTACGTGCAAAAAGGATCTAGGAGTCATAGTAGTTGAACATGAGTCAACAGTGTGATGCGGCAACTAAAAAGGCCAATGCGATTTTGGGCTGCATGAATAGAAGTATAGCGTCTAGATCAAGGGAAGTCATAGTGCCACTCTATTCTGCCTTGGTCAGGCCTCACCTAGAATACTGTGTCCAGTTCTGGGCACCACAATTCAAAAAGGATATTGACAAATTGAGCGTGTCCTGAGGAGTGTGACTAAAATGGTGAAAGGTCTGGAAATCATGCCTTATGAAGAAAGACTTAGGGAGCTGGGTATGTTTAGCCTAGAAAAAAGATGGTTAAAGGGCGATATGATAGTCCTGTTTAAGTATTGATGCAAGTTCCGGGAACAGAGATTCCACCTCAACATTAAGAGCTGTTCGGCAGTGGAACACACTCCCTTGGAGCGTGGTGGGGTCTCCTTCCTTGGAGGTCTTTAAACAGAGGCTGGATGGCCATCTGTCAGGGATGCTTTGATCAAGATTTCCTGCATGGCAGGAGGTTGGACTGGATGGCCCTTGTGGTCTCTTCCAACTCTACAATTCTATGATTCTATGATTCTATGACTTGCTTATTCCTAAACTTGATGAATCCAGCTGCTTAATTATACTTGTAATTACTGAGTTGAAGATGTGAGGATTGAGACTAGAATCTTAATAGCACTCTCCAAACACAATGTTTATTGGAGGGGATTTTGTGAGATCATTGATGTTACATAGTCAATTATCTCCTCTAGCACCTCTTTATTAGTTTGCTAGATTTAGCTGTGTTAGCAGCAGATAGTGAAAGAGCGGTGAGGGATGGGCACCTCTTGATTGTCATCTGTGTTAGTCTTACTAAGGACTTTATCAGATTATCCCTTTAAAGTGTTCTTTGGCTGGCATTTTTTTTAAAAAAAATCCATTTTTATGCCAGCAAAAGAACGCTCTCCTTATTTACCTCTAATCCCAGCAAAGGCAACCCAGCAATGAAAGAGGAAGTGAATTGAGCTCTGTTCACTTCCTCCTTTTAAATCCTGCAAAATATCATGAGACTTCATTGCATGGAAAATTAAAAAACAAAAAGTAACACTTAAAAGGTTTCAAAAAGCACAAAAACACACTTTAAAACTTACAAGTAACCCAGGGAGGGTCATAAAGAGTGTGTCACTTACCTGGATGTCATGATCTCACCTGGAAGTGTTTGCACTGGACTGGCCACTGATGGGGTAAGTACAATAAAAAAATAAAAAGACACAAGGTTTCACACGCCAGTTATGCTGGCAAAAAAAAATGGCAGGGGGGCCAATTGATGGCTTAAGTCATCAGTTAAAAAGTATGGGTTTTGGCAGGGCCATAACCGCGAAAGGGAGACACCATCTGATATGCGCACCCTTTTGCGGTTATGTGGCATTGTTATGACACTGGACTTTTTCAGATGCATGAAATATAACGCAAGCAGCCTCGTCGCGTTGCGAGGCTGCTGCACTGCAGAGTGTCGGTTTCGGATGACGCTCGCCCCTGCTGGTACTGTTGTGGTACCGCGGGGAGAGTTAAGCGTCATATTTTGTTGATTTTTAAGCACGGAAGTTGATCGTGATTAAAAATCGACGAAATATGATGCTCAACTCTCCCTGCGGTACCGCAACAGTACCGGCAGGGGCGAGCATCATCCGAAACCGATGCTCTGCAGTGCAGCAGCCTTGCAATGCGATGAGGTTGCTTGCATTATATTTCATGCATCCGAAAAAGTCCACTGTATTTGATGTGTCTGATAAAGTCCTGAGTCTTTATGTTTTTATTTTAATTTTGTCTTGTTGAATAGCCTAGCTTAAGTTTCTGTTTGTCTTTCTTGCTAACCAAATTAAGGGAATCAGCAGGATTTGTTGGACAATCTTACTAATTGGTCTGCCAGTAAAGCATCCTCTCATCACCCACGCTTCCCACTTCTTTTTGTTGTGTCATTGAACCTCCTTAAACTGCTGGTAGAATATTCTCTCCTCAAGTAAGTTGTCACATTATCAGTATTATTTCTAAACTCTAACAGATTTTGCTGGCTGACACTCTGGGGGACTGGGTCAGGATAAAAGTAGCATTCCCAGACTGAGCAGTCAATAATATTTAGGGTTTTTTTAAAAAAAGCAAACTTTCCAGGTTATTAGCACAAAACTCCTAGAATCACCTGTTTTGTAATTTTTCTGGGTTAATCCCCTTTTTAGGATCTACTGTGTCTCCAAATTTAATTTGAAAGGAAGTTATAGTTATTTTTTCTTAGTACAAAATAACAAAATGGAGGAGGATTGGTGATTTTGATTCTCAGTTTATATCCATGGTCTGAACGAGAGCAGATTAGGTCTGGATTGGTCCACATCAAATTGTGCTTGCCTCTGAACACAATCTGGAGCCTGCATATTACCTTACTACCATATTCTCCAATGTTTCACAGATAAAAACCAAGACATGTGCAGCCAAGTAACACCAGAGTGTGATCAAAATGAGTGATTACATTCATTGGGGGGGGGGCAGGACAGTATTTAATGAAGAAGAATAGACAAGGTGGGAGAGACTGTAGCAATTTGCTTTTGTCTGAGACTACTGGGGTGTACTCTCCTCTTCCCCTTGCTGAGTTTATTGAGTACAAACTGCTTTTGCACTTTGAACTTCATTTGCAGCTGAGGACTAAGAGGAAATGTGGGGGGAAGAAAGAGAAATTAGGATATTTTGAAAACAGTTGAAAAAGTGGGACAGCAAGAGGATTAATCAGGTTTATCCATGCCCAACATGGACAGTTGAAGGGTGTGCACTACAGAGCTTATAGACTAAAGAAAAATAAAAGCTATGGAGCAATGTAAGAAAAAGACACTGTATAAATTTCTTCTCAGCTGCTATCTGTTTCTGCAACTGCCATTTATTTAAATGGCATAGCAGCAGTGTAGTGGGTCTGCTCCATTAACTTTTGTGATTTAACCTTCACTATTCTGTTTTGGTCTAGTAGCCTATAGCAAGAGACAAAATGAAACTGTAAAGTAAGAAAAGCTAGGAAAAGCTAGACTGATGTAGCCATTATATGAAATGTCCTTGCCTAGGAAATACATAATGGTTATATGGTATAGCAGCAACTTTTATCACTTGAATAAGAAATACTAACAACATATTAAAGAGTACTAAACTGTGAAACACTTTATGACTGTAATACTGGAGATTCAACTTCTCAGCCTGTCCATATCTGGTCATCTATCCCATAACATTGATTGATTGTTTTATATCTGCATTATTTATATATGTTATGATAGTAAAGGTCCAGAGTTGATATATGCCAGCATTCATATCTTTGAAGGTCTGAAAAGGTCAGTGATAATGCCAGATATATACTGAAATGTAATTGTCAACATTGTCTGCATCCAAAGAGTGGAAAAATAAGCATCTATTTTCAGATGCTCATTAACTGACCAATCATATTTCTCTGATGCACCGGCAGTGTCTACGGGGTGGGGAGGTCTATCAGCGGGGAATACTATCTGCCCCAGGGGTGCAATTCCATCTGTGAAAACTCTATGGGCAGGAAGCTGTCCCCCAAGGTCCCCCAGCATTGGTCTCCACAACTATGCTGGCTGGAGCTATCATAGTGAAATCCCTCCTCAGTGCTTTCAATGGTGTGTGCAACTTTTAAAGTACAAAGATCCACTGGGTTGTGAAGTACAGCAAAACTTTACTTCTACACCTCCTGCTCTGGCCAGCATGAGCCACTAAGACTTTGGAAGTAGTGAAAGATCACAGATCCCTCCTCCACCCTGTTTGGATTGCTCTTTGAACACATTTAAATGTGTCGGCATTTGCATGTGATTGTCAATATTAGCCATATTTTGGATGCTCATTTTACTTTTGCTAAGAATGACAGGGCTATTAGCTGGGTTTAATTCGAAATGCATCTGCCTTCCTGATTTCTAACCATGTTGTTATGACTTACAGAGAGTAGTTTGCACTCTGATTGAAATGCCTGTTACTAACAAGCTATGGGGCCCACCCTTCTTTGGATCACTCTTCCCAAGGAGCCTCACCTACCCTGCCACCTACTCTTATCTGCACCAGGCACCAGGTAAAGACCATTTATTTTAATTTGGGGGGGGGGACCCCAGACCATTTAAAATAGTCAGAATGTGACTTTAATTGCACCTGGTGGAAAGACATGACAGGGCCTTCTTGGTGACTGCTCTTAGGATGGGGAATTTTCCTTCCCAGGATGTTTAGGTTATTTCCCTTCCACCAACAAAGTCCTTCCTATTCAGGCAGGCTTTCAGCAACTAACTGGCTGCTGAGGAAGCTGTTTTAATGGATTAGCACTTTCCTGTTTGGTTTGTTTAATGTTGTTTTAGCATTTTTCCCCCTGTTCTTCAGTGTGTATTTAAAAAAAAAACATCTTTCTTAATCTTGATGTGTGCTGTCAAAGCAAGGTAATAATCAAATACAGGTCAAACTCATATCCATGGGTTTGGTATCTACAGTTTCACTTATCCATGTCCAAAAAAAATGTTTTGTCTAGGCATTTCTAGGTCCTCCAGTGTGATTCTATGATTAATTTCCCAGTTTTCATCTCATTTAAAATAATAGGGTTCCCTATTATCCACAGTTTTAGGTATCCATTGGGGGAATGTGTCCCCTATGGATTCAGGGATCGACCTATAAATAAACAAATGTCCTGGAACTGGAACATGCCATCTGCCACAGGAATTGGAGGTGTGATTCTTATAAATGTATTTAGTCAGGATTTTATCAGACCACCCTCTTGAAATGTTCTTTTGCCAGCATATTATGAAATGTTTTTATGCCAGCAAAAGAACCCCGTTTACCAGACCTATCTGTAATAGCATCAGAAAGGCAGGCCCAGCAGTAACAGAGCACAAATGGAGCTCCATTCACTTCCAGGTTCCAAATCTTACAGATTCTCACGAAAAGACATGAGCATGGAAAATTCAAAAATTAAAGCAAAATCAAGACATAAAACAAACACACAAGCACAAAAACATACTTTAAAAGTCCCAAGTACACTGGGGGGGGGGGGTCATAAAAAGAGCATCCCCTTCCTGGCTGTCATGATCTCACCCAGAAGTGTTCTGTCATTGATGCTGTATTCCTGTGAGCACAATGGCACGAAGTTACAAATGCCGGCAATGCCAGCAACAAAGTGCCACAAGAGATCAACTGATGGCTCAGCCCATCAATAAAAAGGAATGGATTTTGGACATGACATGATTGAGAAAGGGTAATGTGATTTGATATGTGCACCCTGTCACATTCATTAGGCATTGTTATGATGCCATATTTGCCTGATCTGATAAAGTCCTCAGACAGTAAACTAGTGAGCAAATGCAATAGGCTATGGGGGAAACTGAATGGAAACCATTTTGTTTTTCATTCCAAATCCACCAATAAAGGAGACAAAAGGGATATGTATTTACATAAAACTGTGTGAGCTAATTCATTACTAAAGCATAGTACATCATTAGAAATGCTGTTACATTTTCTGCTTGGTTTATGGGCAGTTCACCTTGCACTTTTCTCTGACTTCAACACTACTGCCTCCATCCAACTGCTGCCTCCTTGGGAGGATAAAAAAACAAAAATAAGACAGTAGTAAAATAGCATTTCAGGATACATGGGTAGCAACTTATTCCCCCTAAGATTTCTAGGCATCCCTGCTTTTTGCATTGAACACACCATGGTAGACTTCTATCCTTCTTTTAAGAGGGCAGGGCTGTATGAACAGCTGTCCAGCCCAAGTCTAGCTGAAGGTGTAGGACATCATGAGGAAGGAAAGTAGAGGCCTTGGCGTTTCCTATCTTGAATTAGTATCTGCAGAGCAGATTGACATATTACCTGGTTAATACCTTCCTCACTATGGTGAAATGTGCAAGCTTAATACTTAAATTATAGCTCCAATTCACATAGATACTCACAAGCACTGGCAAATTGTATGCAAATCTGTATCCTCTTCTTCACCAATGTGTAAGTGTCCACTTCAGCGCAAACACTCATTTTTTGTTCCCTGAGATAATGCAGTAGAGGCAGTTATCAAACCCTTTTCCTTCTAGAATGCAAAGATGTGGTCACAGCCCTAGGTGGTGCCCTCTTGCTTTTCATGCTGCAGTAGACACTCACAGGTGAAAATGGACTAGAAACACCTGAATTCTCTTGCAAGCCTATGAGAATTAAGGGCCCAGGTGTTTCTGCCTATCCCTTGTGAAAGGACTTATCCCACTGGAAGTCAATAAAATATCAGGCTGTACTAGGAAAGTTCCCAAATTGTGTTTAAAAACAGCACTAGAACTGAACAGCTGGGGTTCTCCCACTGGAAACAAAGGATGGCTTTAGTGATGTAGGATGGTTATTCTGAAGCTTAGAACTTGGCTTATAAAGAATTAAGAAATTTACCCACTGATAGACATTTTTTCCAACTAGTATAAATTACATTATACTTCTGGGAAATTTACCCAACACTGCCTACTTTTCTTGGTCTGTTTCTTTGTTCAAGGCATCTACATAATGCTACTCAACTGACCAAAGCCCACATGGGGATGCACAACTGAAAAAAAAAATACTTTTAAAACATTAAACAAACAAGTAAAAACCAATTAAAAACAGCCCAAACTCCTTTTTAATGACAGATCTAAAACCAGGCAGTTTTAAAAACAGCCAGAACAGATACCCCCAATTTTAAGAGCCAAAGGCCATACAAAACAACAGTCATCAGCACATTGGATGATTTCACTCATGATCTGTATGAAACAAACATTTGAGTAGTAGCACTTATGGTCACACTATGTTCCACGCAAAATAGACCAAAACCAGTGATTTCCTCCCAAAAGCCAAAGTTTCCTTATCAGTCCCAAATTTCCATAAAAATTGTTAGCCTATCAAGCTAAGTGTAAGAATCAAGTTTCCTCTAAAGTAATTTATAAGGGTGCATTGTAGACCAAAAAACTATATTCAGAAACTCAAAGTGTTTGTTCAGAGGTACGCAAAGTAATTGACAGATTGAAGATTTTATCAGATGAGCCCCTTAAAATGTTCTTTGACAGGATGAGATCCGTCATATTACCACCCTAAATAGCTTTTTAAAAGCTCTCAAGATGGATCTCTTCAGGCCTTTCCTGAATAGATACCCGGCCATCAAAAAAGGTGCAGCTGATAAAGTCCTGAGTCTGAACCTTACTACAGAATTTATTTTAGTACCTTCTGATAACAGGCCAAATTTGGTGACTTTGTGATCAGGTGTGTTCATTTGTATTCCAGAATAGACAGACAAATAATTCAGATTATAATATAAATGAGGGTGTGAATTGTGAAGCCATCCAGATGTTGTTGAACTACCCCTTGCCTCATTCCTCAACATTAGTGAAGTTTGGTAGGACTGATGACATTTCCAGTTCAGCAACAGCTCAGGGGCTACACAATTCCCAACCCTGCTGTAGATGAAGGAGGAGTTCGTGGAATGGGAGGAGTAATACCAATGGACTGATTCTTATCTTTTTCCAAAAAACAATGGGTCAGAGTAAAGTGCATTCTGGGTTCTTTCTTTGTTTCAAAATTTTGAATTCAGCAGTTTCACTGTCCTCTTTTCTGTTTTGTTTACAAATGAGTGTAAGAAGGAAGAATCAAGTGCTGACATGGCAATTACGTTGCTTAAAATTAAAAAAAAAATTAAGAACAAGAGAAAACATTATGGGATCCGACAGGCTCCAAAAATAGAAAGGTTTAAACAGAGACTCTACAAAATTCTGAGAATACTCTCCTTAGATAGCAGGAAAAGGTTATTCTACACACACACACACACACACACACACACACCATGTCTTCAGGAACACAGACATTCAGATCAGCAATTTTGCTTATACATTACCTGCAATCTGCAGTGTCTTGGTGCCTGCAGCTATCTGTAGCTCTAGACCTGTAAATTTTATGAAGACTTTATACTAAAGTGACAAATGTCTTTCTTTCCTCTCTTTCTCTCTCTCAAGGTTTCTGGGAGGCCACATGCTGGTAGTGGTGAGGTCATTGTTCAAAGTGAGCAGACTATTCTTGCTGCCCCATTTTCTTTCTCCCTCCTTTCACCAGCCCTTCTCTTTCTCTCTTTGTCCCCACCCCAACTAGGCAGGTTTTAGGAGAGGGATGGAACACTCTTGCAAGCAAGCTAATTATTATTTGTTTATTTATTTATTTTAGGTTTTTATATCCCGTTCTTCAGCCACAAAGGCCACCAGAGTGGCTTATAAATTGTTAAGCAATAGCACCTACACATCTACATGACTATTATAGCATGCTAGGCACTCTCCAATTGGTTTCCATTGTGTGTTAGCTAATGCTCCCACAAGCCAGGTACTCATTTTACCAACCTACGAAAGGATGGAAGCCTTTCATGGCACTACCTTTCTATGGTGGTGGGAATGCAGCTCCTGTGAAGCAAAAGGCTTTACTGATGGCAGCAGTGCTGCTGGTAGGGTCTCCCATGTCAGACAGGCTTTTGCTGAGGAGCCAGAATAAATGTCCCAAACAGTTACTGGGAAGCAGCACTAGTGGAGGGTGACACTGGCGGAAGATCTGTCAGAGACAACAGCAGTGGTACCATAACTAACACTTGTTAGTACTGTACAGAAGAAGGCACAGTAAACCCCTTTTGAATGTCTTTCACCATGAAAAACCTATGATGAGACAATCCAAAATGAAACAAAAGACAGTGCCAGAAGACAAAACTCCAGGTTGGATAGGCAACTAGCAAGGGGATAAAGCAAGTCTGCATTTTATCAGCCTATCTGTTTAGCTTGTATGCTGCACATACTATATGTAAAGCTGGATAAGACTCGGAAGAAGGAGGCATGAAAATTGGAAGAAGGAACATTGACAATTTAAGATATACAGATGTCATCATAGTACTAGCAGAAAACAGCAAAGACTTGGAGTAATTACTGAAGAAAACCCAGGAAGAAAGTGCAAAGCAAGGTTACAATTGAACATTAAGAAAACAAAAGCAATAACCACAGATGATTTACAGTACATAACTTTAAAGTTATGTTTCCTGCCAGAGAGAAGGAGAGCAGCTTCTGGACAGCAAGTTTCCTGCCAGTTTCCAGGCGAGTTTCCTGCCAGGGAGAAGGAGAGCAGCTTCTGGACAGCCATTCTTACTGGGGAGATTGAATTTTTTTAAAAACTGTTGGGAGAGGCTGCTTGTTGCTGAGGCACAAGCCTAACAGCGCACGAATTTCAGGAGCCCTGGTGGCGCAGTGGTTAAATGCCAGTACTGCAAGCCACCACGTCGCAAGTTCGATTCCAGCCGGCTCCAAGGTTCACTCAGCCTTCCATCCTTTCGTAGGTCGGTAAATTGAGTACCCAGCTTGTGGGGGGCAATTAGCTAACACACATTGGAAACTGTTTAATGCAGTGTAGATGTGTAAATAGCTATTGCTTAAAACAATTTGTAAGCCGCTCTGATAGCCTTGTGGCTGAAGAGCGGGGTATAAATAAATAAATAAATAAATAACCAAACAAAAATACAGCATACCTAAAAGTACAGCTTAGCATTCTCAGCATTAACTAAGAGTTCTTAGATTACCTAAAAGCTCTCACCATGGACACTGAGGGGACTGCAGCAGTCACTTGCAACACTTGTGCGATGTTTGTCTTCTTGTCTACAGACGTGGAGAATTTCACATGCACCAAGTGCAAGCTGGTAGCCCTCTTGGAGGAGAAAGTACAGCAGCTGGAGACACGGGTAGCTACACTTCAACAGATTCGCGAGCAAGAGGTTTTCCTGGACAGAACAGAACGAACAGTCTTGGATGGGGACCACACAGAGGAAGTGGCTGTGGAGGAGAGGGTCACTTCACAGACACAGGAAGTAGACAGCTGGAGGAATGTCACACACAGAACAAGAGAATCCAGGGATTCTTCGAGCAGCTTGCAGCTACAGAATCGATTCGAAGCCCTTTCCCTTATCAAGGGCAACGAGGAAGAACAGCATGGACAGACTTCAGGGGTAGAGCAGGGGACCTTGAGAGGAACACCGCAAGGAACAGCAGCTGCGAAGCCTCAGCGGAGGTGTGTGGTGGTGGTGGGGGACTCCTTGCTGCGGGGTACAGAAGCAGTGGTATGTGGGCCTGACAAGATGACTTGGGAGGTGTGTTGTCTCCCTGGGGCAAAGATCTGTGATGTGACCGAGAGGCTGACAAGACTTGTCAAGCCTACGGATCATTACCCCTTCCTTTTGGTCCATGTGGGAACCAATGATACTGCAAGGCACAGCTTTCCCAAGATCAGAAGAGATTATGAGGCCCTGGGGAGGAAGCTGAAAGGAATGGACGCACAGGTTGTCATCTCGTCTCTTCTGCCAGTTGAAGGGCATGGTCCAAGAAGGGAGAGGAAAATAGCTGACATAAACAACTGGCTCCGTAGATGGTGTCGCCGAGAACAAATTGGATTCTGGGATCATGGACTGCACTTCCATGAGGGGGGACTTCTGGCAAGAGATGGGGTGCATCTTACAACAGTTGGAAGAAACATTTTTGCCAACAGTCTCAAGAATTTGATCAGGAGGGCTTTAAACTGAGTCAAATGGGGGAGGGAGACAGTATTCTGGAAGGCAAAATGGCTGGAGAAAATAGTCAAACTGTCATAGAGGGAACAAGGCAAACAGCGCAAGGACCCAAGAGTGGGAGGCAAAAAAACTTGCACAGGCAGCAAGTAAAGGGAACACATGGTCTTAGATGTCTCTACACTAATGCACAGAGCATGGGAAATAAGCAAGATGAACTTGAACTCCTCGCACTACAAAACAAATATGATATAATAGGCATTACTGAAACCTGGTGAGACGAATCTCATGATTGGAATGTAGGAATAGAGGGGTATAACCTTTATAGGAGAAACAGGCCAAACAGGAAAGGAGGAGGAATAGCATTATATGTCAGGGACATTTACACCAGTGAAGTGATCCATGACATCAATACTGGAAGCCAGGTGGAGAGCATCTGGATAAAAATTAAAGAGGAGGGAAACAAGAGGGATGTTATTGTGGGACTCTACTACAGACCCCCAAATCAGACGGAGGAATTGGATGATGCCTTTCTAGAACAGATGAACACACATGCAGAAAGGAGAGATGTAGTAGTGATTGGTGACTTCAACTATCCTGATATTTGCTGGCAATCTAACTCAACCAAAACTTCAAGGTCTAGCAAATTCCTTACATGCCTGGAAGACAATTTCATGGTCCAAAAGGTGGAAGAGGCAACAAGGGGGTCAGCTATTTTAGATCTGATCCTAACCAACAGAGATGACCTGGTTAATGGGGTGCAAGTGGTGGGATCCTTAGGTGAGAGTGATCACCTGGAGTTTGTTATACAATGGAAAGGAGAAGCCAGGCATAGTCAGACACACATTCTTGACTTTAGGAGAGCTGATTTCAATAAACTCGGGGAAATCCTGGGGGTGATCCCATGGTCAGGAATACTAAAAGAGAAGAGACCTCAAGACGGATGGGACTTTCTCAAAAGGGAGATACTGAAGGCACAATTTCAAACAGTACCATTGAGGAACAAAAATGGGAGGTGTCTCAAGAAACCAGGATGGATGACTAAAGAACTTTCAATAGAGCTAAGTTTTAAATGGAATATGTATAGGAAATGGAAAAGGGGGGAAATCACCAAAGAAGAATGCAAACAGATAGCGAACACGTGTAGGAGTAAAGTCAGAAAAGCTAAAGCGCAGAATGAGCTCAGGCTTGCTAGGGAGGTTAAGAACAATAAAAAGGTTTTTTGGGGTATGTCCGCAGCAAAAGGAGAAAGAAGGAAATGATAGAGCCACTACGTGGAGAAGATGGCAAAATGCTAACAGGGGACAGAGAAAAGGCAGAATTACTCAACACCTTCTTTGCCTCACTGTTTTCAGAAAAGGAAAAGGAGGACCAACCTGAGGATAATGGAACAGAGGACACAATAGGGGAAATACAGCTCAAAATAAGTAAAGAGGTAGTACAGGAACACCTTCTTAATCTAAATGAATTTAAATCTCCAGGACCAGATGAACTACATCCAAGAGTATTAAAAGAGCTGGCAAATATAATCTCAGAGCCATTGGCAATAATCTTTGAGAACTCCTGGAGAACAGGAGAAGTCCCAGCAGACTGGAGGAGGGCAAACATTGTTCCCATCTTCAAAAAGGGGAAAAAAGAGGATCCCAACAATTATCGTCCAGTTAGTCTGACATCAATACCAGGGAAGATTCTAGAGCAGATCATTAAACAGAGAGTTTGTGAACATTTAGAAGGCAATGCCATAATCACAAAAAGTCAACATGGGTTTCAGAGAAACAAGTCATGCCAGACTAATCTGATTTCTTTTTTTATATAAAGTTACCAGCTTGGTAGAATAAGGGAATGCTGTGGACATCGCATGCCTTGATTTCAGTAAGGCCTTTGACAAGGTTCCCCATGACATTCTTGCAAACAAGCTTGTAAAATGTGGGCTAGACAAGTTAACTGTTCAATGGATTTGTAATTGGTTGACCGGCCGAACCCAGAGGGTGCTCAGCAGTGGCTCCTCTTCGTCTTGGAAAGATGTGACCAGTGGGGTGCCACAGGGTTCTGTCCTGGGTCCAGTGCTATTCAACATCTTTATCAATGACTTGGATGAGGGAATTAAGGGCATACTTATCAAATTTGCAGATGACACCAAATTAGGAGGAGTAGCTAATACCCTAGAGGACAGGATCAAAATTCAGAATGACCTGGATAGACTGGAGAGCTGGGCCAAAGCTAACAAAATGAAATTCAATACGGAGAAATGTAAAGTACTGCATTTAGGGCGGAAAAATGAAATGCATAAATATAGGATGGGAGAGACCTGGCTGAATGAGACTACGTGCAAAAGGGATCTAGGAGTCCTAGTAGACCACAAGTTGAACATGAGCCAACAGTGCGATGCGGCAGCTAAAAAGGCCAATGCGATTTTGGGCTGTATCAATAGAAGTATAGTGTCTAGATCAAGGGAAGTAATAGTGCCACTCTATTCTGCCTTGGTCAGACCTCACTTAGAATACTGTGTCCAGTTCTGGGCACCACAATTAAAAAAGGATATTGACAAATTGGAGCGTGTCCAGAGAAGGGCAACTAAAATGGTGAAAGGTCTGGAAATGATGCCTTATGAGGAGAGACTTAGGGAGCTGGGTATGTTTAGCCTGGAAAAAAGATGGTTAAGAGGCGATATGATAGCCCTGTTTAAGTATTTGAAGGGATGTCACGTTGAGGATGGAGCAGGCTTGTTTTCTGCAGCTCCAGAGACTGGAACACGGAGCAATGGGTGCAAGCTCCAGGAACAGAGATTCCACCTCAACATGAGGAGGAACTTTTTGACAGTAAGAGCTGTTCGGCAGTGGAACGCACTTCCTCGGAGTGTGGTGGGGTCTCCTTCCTTGGAGGTCTTTAAACAGAGGCTGGATGGCCATCTGTCAGGGATGCTTTGATCGTGATTTCCTGCATGGCAGGGGGTTGGACTGGATGGCCCTCGTGGTCTCTTCCAACTCTGCAATTCTATGAATCTATGATTCTATGATGAAGACATTGAAATAGTTCAAGATTTTCCATTTCCATACCTTGGCTCTATCATTAGTCAGAATGGAGACTGCAGTCAAGAAATCAGAAAACGCCTAGGACTTGGAAGGGCAGCTATGAAGAAACTAGACAAGATCCTGAAGTGTCAAATATATCATTGATCACTAATGTTAGGATTATTCACACCATCATATTTCCTATTTCTATGTATGGTTATGAAAGCTGGACAATGAAGAAAGCTGATAGGAAGAAAATCAATGCATTTGAAATGTGTGCTGGAGAACAGTTCTATAGACAGTGTGAACTGCTTAAAAGACAAATAAATGGGTCCTAGAACAAATCAGACTTGAACTCTCCCTAGAAACCAAGATGACTAAACTGAGACTGTCATATTTTGGCCATATCATGCGAAGACATTACTTACTAGAAAAGCAAAAATAATTGTTAAGGTAGAAGGCAGGAGAAAACCAGAAAGACCGCATTCAAGATGGATAGAGTCAATCAAAAAAGCTAAGTCCCTGAGTCTGCAAAGTCAACTTGAGGGCAGTTAACAATAAAGAAGTCTTATCTGTTCACTTACAGAGGAATTTCTTCTACCTTCTTCCATCAGACCTTCTTTTGCTTCCTTCCATCCATTTCAATTCTGCAGCCTCATATCTTCTTCCCTACCAGTGGTCTACACTGATCACTTGCCAAAGGCACCCACCATCACCACTTTATATTCATTGCTATGGCTTTGATGGCTTGCCTCCCATCACATTTGCCTCTGGACATCTTCCATGTGCAGGTTGAGCAGCAGGTTGATAACCCCTGCACTGCTTCATATAGAGTGTATTGTTGTTATTGTTAGTTTCTTGATTAAAGAGGCCAACAGCCATCATATTAAATGGTGAGATATAAATTACACCTAGAAGTAAATAGAATATTGGTACATAAGTATCAGCTCACTCATTAACATTTCATTCAAGCAGACAAGGTCATGGAAAGAAGTATGTATTCAAAAGTTATGTTTTGCAAAACAGGAAATGCATGTTTCTTGTCTTCTCTGCAGCTTTTCTTAAGAAGCCCTTTATTTATAATAATACCAATAAATTTTCATTGAAAATGCTTTTTCACAGACAATTAAAATCTTGACTCCTTGGCAGGAATTCTCTTTACCTGTTTCATCCCATTGTTTATCTTAGAATGAGAAGTCATAGGAGAAGTCATGTCAGATCCACGTTTCTAACAAAATGTGCATAGTTTTCATAGCGCTTCCATGGGATGAACAACAGCAAACCTCTTCCCCAATGGCAGCAAGGATGCACCTGTCCCTGTCTCAGATCTCAAGAGAAGTTACTGTTCTGTTGCTAATGGAGTTGAAATTTTGTTACCTGTCTTTTATTGCTGTTTGTCCCTAGTCCTCACAAGGCCAATAAGGGGAGTGGCCTCTGCCTGCATTGAAATCCCTCAATACCATCCTATCTGACAACAGAGTAACATCTGAGACAGAATGTAGGCCTGTGGCTCTAGCATCATCACCATTTTTATCCTGTATAATTTTTAACATCTTTGCCTGAAGAAGAAGCCAGTGAAGCTTCAGAAGCTTACATTATGTATTTTATGCTTTGGAGTTGGCCCAATAAAGGTATCACTGCCTGTGGATTTTGGATTTTGTTGTAATTTGTTGCACGGCCAACACAGCAACCCATCAATATGTTTTTTCACTTTTCCCTAAATCTACCTGGCCTTCTGCAGATCCCTAGTAGCCTCTACCATCCTTTATCAATGTTATTTAAAATTTCTGTGCAGTCGCTTAGAGAACTGTTGGCTTGGCTGTGGTGTCAACAATATACTGATGACCATTGTTGTCATGTGCTTTCAGGCAGACTTATCAAATGGTTTTCTTGGCAAGATTTATTCTGAAACGGTTTGCTGTTGCTTTCTTCTAAGGCTGAGAGAGTGTGACTTGCCCAAGGTCACCCATGGCTGCGTGGGGATTCAACCCCTGGCCTACCAGAGTCCTAGTCCAACACTGCACCACTACACGATGCCAGCTCTCCCCATGCCCAGTATATCCAATTTTTCAATTTCATCTAACCCAGATGCAGTATATATTAGCTGTTCCTGTAAGAAAGAACTGTGGGCGCCCCATGCATCCAGTCAGGATTTTGCCACCCCTCTCTTGTAGCTGCTCTAAGTTGAATGGTAGTTCTACTAGTGCTAAAGTAGGGTCTAGCACTATCAGTGGAGAGTAACTGTAGGGGGAGTTCTGGTAAAATCCCAAGATCATTTGCTGCCTTCACACTGGCTGCCTTGCTTGTGAAGAGAACAGAAGAGAGCTTGATAGCTCTGCACACAAGATCAGAAACCTGACTACAGAGTGTGATGGCTGGATAAGCATTGCATCCTTCAGAAAGATTGCATGAGCCCCTGGGTTCATGTGTGTATCTGCCTGTTGATTTCTTATTCCTTTAGCATCAGTAGCAGCTGGATCCTGTACTAGCCACCCCTCCTATCACCACTGCCACAAGAAGTATTAAAAAGAGCCCAGCAAGCAGGCAGCAGCACATATGGGCTTAGAAGCTCAACTACAGAGAGCAGCAGCTCATGTGTCTTCTTGCTTTCCTGTCTGCCTCCAGTCACTTTGAAATTGTCCTTGTGGCAGCAGTGCTTTATGAGTGAGAAGGAATGTGAAGAAGAGTGTGGAGCAGGGATGAGAGAACTTAAGAGCATTACTACTCACACTCTTTCTATAAAGTGGCTCTGGCAGTACCTACCAATAGCAGTTGCTCTGCCACTTGTAGGCATCTGATCTCTGAAGAATTACCACTGAGATAATATGGTACTCAATGGGAAAAACTGAATAGAAAGGTTACTTCATTGGAATATATGCTCCAATAATCCATAGCCAGCATGCTCCTGGTTGGGGGAACGCTGGCAATTGGAGTCCAAATGTAACTTTTCCATACCCTGGAAAATAGGTTGTCTCACCCCTGTTTATAAGACAGCTTTCTGTGTACTCAAACAGGGAGAAGAGTAGGATGGTACCCTCTGCCCCTATGACATTCCCTTCCTAAGAATATTTTTTTCAGACTATATTTTTTTCTCAGCTTCCACTGGAAAATTAAACCTTTTTATCAATATTTTTCATACTCTTTCCCCCAAAATGGAAGAGTACATTTGAATCATCCTATTCTCTGTTATATACACACATAAAGCTGCATGCATAAGCTATATTTTCATGTATGTAAATTTCTTTAAAAAGAGTACAAGCCATCCTATTATTTTAAAATAATCTATTTTTTAAAAAACATACACTGCAACCCAAGTTACTTTTCTCAGGTCACATTCCATGGCTTCATGCATCATCGGTTGTGTGAATTTCAGCTGTTTTTTGAAAAGATGCGACTTTTATGGTTAGTCCATCTATCGCTAATTTTTAGCCAATGATACATTCCTAATTTGGAACATAATGAAAATGAGATTAGAGCAACCAAGCAACAGGCATTTCTCAAATGGATAAAGGGCAAGGATGTTAAAGAGTTTCTATCAAGGATATCTCAGTGCCATATTCTCAGATGAACAATTCACTAAGCAACTCTTTCGCATTGGAGATTATCCTTCTGTTTGTTAATACGATTACTGTGGGCCCTCTGGATATGCAGGGGCTTCGCTCTGGAACTGTCCACAGATGCCAAAACCCGCAGGTCATTGCATCCCATATTATTAAATTGCAGCGATGTGTACATGGATGCGCTAGCACATTTGTATGCATGTCGCCACCATTTTAGGTACAGGCACCACAATCTGCAGTTTGTCAAATCCGTGGATCCACAGCCTATGAATCCAGAGTATCCACTGTATGTTAGTGGCCAAAACTGGTCACCAAGCAGTTCTCTCTCTCTCTCTCTCTCTCTCTCTCTCTCTCTGGCTTTTCTTCGCAAACGAAGATTCAGGAAGGACATGTCCCGCGCTTTCTGCAAGCACGCTGATGACTAAAAAGGCCAATCTGAGATAAACAAGTGTGGTTGCAAAAAGCACAGCAGAAGGTCTCCTTGGGTGATGTTTTTGGGTTGTGATTCTTTCTGCGTTGTCGTTTCACAAACAGATCATTGCCTCGTCAGATGTAAACTAAATCTTCATCTTAAGTTCAAACCTAAGAGGGGTGGTATCTTAAAGAAGAGACTACAAGTCAACAATCTTCAACAAGCTACCAAGCAGTGTAAACCTTATAAAATAACATAGCAATTATTTTGGTTTTTGGTTTTAAAGAACCTGCACATACTACCAAATATTCCGGCGTATAAGACAACTTTTTCAGCCTGTAAAATCAGCTGAAAAGTCAGGGGCCGAGATGGGGCTGGCACAGCCCCATCTCAGACTCGGAACGACGGAGGTGGCTGGCTGGGGGGGGAAGCTTGCTAGCCACCTTATCCCCACCCCACCCAGTGCAGCTGCACAAGGGGAGCCTTGCTGGGTGGGAGGGGGTCTTCTCCGTGACTCTGAGTCATGGAGAGGAATGCCTCCCAGCCACCGAGGCTGCATGTGGAGGAAGCCTTGCTGGGCGGGAGGTGGCTGAGCCTCTCCCCACTGGCCAGCCATCCCCCTGCAATTCTCCAACTCCCCAGGAGGCTGACCAGCCTCCTTGTGGGTTGGAGAATCGCAGGAGGTGGCTGAGCCTCTCCCAGGCTGGCCAGCCATCCCCCGTGATTCCCCAACTCATGAGGAGGCTGTCCAGCCTCCTCATGGGTTGAAGAATCATGGGAGGTGGCTGAGCCTCTTCCCAGCTAGGCAGCCATCCCCCATGATTCCTCAGCCAGCTTTGGGAAGGCTTCAGGAAGGGTGGCTGGCTGGAGGGGGTAAGCTTTCCAGCCACCATCCGCCCTCCTTGAAGCCAGGAAGGGGAGCCCAATCGCAGCTTCAGGGAGGGCGGGTGATGGGGAGTTGTCTTATATGGCGAGTATACCCTAAAGTCTATATTTTGACTTTAAAATTGAGGGGTTGTCTTATATGCCCAGTCATTTTATACGCCAGAATATATGCCAATACAATATTATGGGAGGGGGGAATTGATGCTGAATCTTCATCTTCCCATGAACAAAGAGCTTTTATATCATTTTTATATTATTTATTCATTCTCACACTTATTACTCAAACTTTTTCTAAGTTTGTTATGAATTTTACTTTAAAACTATGCAAATACATTTAAAATGTAGCTTTGGGGTGGGGTGAAATAAATTATTCCTATGGCATTATTCTCCCTTGCCTGGATAGATTGGGTGCATCAAATATTGAAACTGATCAAAGTTAAAATTCACCACCTTTCTCAAGTGAGAATAATCAGTCACTGATGTGGACATGGGTGTGTGTATGTCTGTGTCAAAACTAAGGATCAAGACTGGTTCTACAATAGGCAGAATGAGATGCTTGCTTCAGACAACAGATTCTGAGTGGTGAGAATGGAGCAGTAGCAACACACACACACAGTTTATCTCTATTAGAAAACGGCCCTGTGTGTTCCTAAGCCTGTTGCTTTCTTCTGAGGTTTACAAAGTGTTGGTTGTTACCTCTAAATTCCTACATGGTTTGGGTGAGGTTACCTATGAGATCACCGTCTCCCATATCATCTGCCCTGTACCTGCTGATTCTTGAGAAGACATTCACTTCAGTCAGCCAAAACTAGGCTGGCCACTCTTACACAGAGGACTTTTTTTCAGCTGCCCCCAGATTGTGGAATGATCTGCTGGAAGAGATTTGTCAGCTGGATACACTGCCTCAGTTCAAAACAGCATTAAAGACTAGGCTTTTAAATCAGGACTATCCAGATAATTTTTAAATTATGGGTTTTACAGTATTAATTGATGGTTTTTAATATGTATTCACTCAATATGCTCTTTTAACTGATTGTATCTGTTTCTTTAACTGGTATTATGTGTCCAATCTGTTGTTGTATTTTAATCTGCTGTTTTTCCCTGCTTTGATTCACAGGGAGAGGCAGGTAAAAACCAACAACCGCAACAGCAACTTCTTCTTCTTATAGAACCAGAATCATTGAATAATTGAACCATAGAGTTTAACAAGACCACCAGGGCCATCCAGCCCAACCCCCTGCCATGCAGGATTACATGATCAAAGCACTCCCAACTATTACTACTGTATTATTATTTCATCACATTAGTAGTATTAGTATTAATTTATTAGTATTATTATTATTAGACAACATGCATGGTTATAGTGGTTTGAGCACTGGACTACGATTCTGGAGACCAGGGTTTGAATTCTTGCTCAGCCATGGAAACAGACTGGGTGACGTTGGGCAAGTCACACTATCTCAGCCTCAGAGGAAGGCAAAGGCAACCCTCCCCGAACAAATCTTGACAAGATAGGTCACTATACGTTGGAAACTTCTTGAATATACACAACAACATTATTTATATTATTACTTCCAATGTGATCACTGTTGAATCTATTACTAGACTGACCTGCCAGTCCAGTCAATTTTAGAGATGGAATGTGTCAAGGGGAGCATCAGTGTATCCTTTGCCTCAGGTAGAAAAATGGCTTGCCAAGGCCTAAGAGGAATGCTATAACTCTTACCCAAGCATAAGCTCCACTAAATGGGGCTGACTTCTAAATAGGCATGTATACTATTGCACTATAAGAGAGCAAATATTTAAGAAACATTTATTTATTTATTTATTTATTTATTTATTTATTAATTATAGGTTACTGGCAAAGCCACTGAGATGTCTCACACACTTAGATCTCTGCAATTTCCATGACAGAGTTAACAACTATTCTATCATTAGTATGCCAGTGCCCCCAACATGCTGATAACACCCAACTGTTTCTTGTTTGGATCTTGTTTCTTGTTTCCAACAAACTCCAAGGAAGTTGTTTCAGTTCTAAACCAGTGTCTGGCATCAATCATGGATTGGATGAGGGTGAACAAATTGAAGCTAAAACCAAACATGACAGAGGTACTCCAGAGAGTAGGACATGGAGCAATGGGTTCAAACTACAGGAAAAGAGATTCCACTTAAACATCAGGAAGAACTTCCTGACAGTAAGAGTTGTTTGCAAGTGGAATACACTGCCTCGGAGTGTGGTAGAGTCTCCTTCTTTGGAGGTTTTTAAACTGACGCTGGATGACTATTTGTCAGGAATGATTTGATTGTATCTTCCTGCATGGCAGGGGGTTGGACTAGGTGGCCCTTTTGGTCTCTTCCAGCTCTGTGTTCTACGATCATTTTAAAGGTGGATCAGAGAATAGGGATTCAACTTGTGTGC
Source organism: Gambelia wislizenii (assembly GCA_030847615.1). NCBI lineage: Eukaryota > Metazoa > Chordata > Lepidosauria > Squamata > Crotaphytidae > Gambelia > Gambelia wislizenii. The sequence goes on along the minus strand of JAUMIR010000001.1, from coordinate 45,716,491 downwards.
GATGGGGTCACAGGGCCATTGAAGACAGGTTTGCAAGTTAGGTCTACTCTTGGATTCAACCTTGAGCCTGGAAGGATAGGTTTCTGAAGTGGTCAGAAGTGCATATACAAAGTTATAACTTGTGTGTCAGCTGCTTCCATACCTGGAGCTTTCTGAACTGGCCACAGTGACACACACCTTATTTACATCCTATTTGGGATGGAGACACATGGTATGTGGATCTGCCTTTGCAGAGTGTTCAAAAAAATAAGGTGGTACAAACAGTTGCAGCCAGAATATTAAGTGGGATAGAGTACATGGGTCATAAAACTTCCCTGCTCCAACAGCTCCACTGGCTGCCTGTCTCTTGCTGGGCACAATTGAAAGTGTTGGTTATGATCTATAAAGTCCTATATGGCTTAGGTCCAGACTACCTGATAGATCAGATCTCCCCCTATGATCCTGTCCAGGCCCTGATATCCTCAAGAGAGGCCCTTATTTCAGTCCCACTAGCTTCACTGTTATACAGTAATTTCATATGAAAAGGTCACTTTGTACTGACACAAGAAACTTAGAGAATAGATTTAAATAATTATGTTGCTTATTAAAAACAAAATGAAAAGTTCTCGTTTGGAAAAATTAATTTTTGGAGTAAAGCAATTGCTTCACTGTCACTATCACACCTATTTCAGAAGGGACTGACTTGGCCTGCAATATATTGCAGTAATTATTTTGCTTGTCTTCTAATTCAATACAATATTTTAATTACAAATGATTGGAAATTTCAGTGAATCAGTTTGTTTGCAGAAGTGACAGGATCGTTTCTTGCGCAGGGTTTTGCAAAATGCCTGTTTTGAAGATACAGAGGTCTTAAGTACTGAGCATTGCAGTTCAGTTTCGGTTCAGCCATTGGTGCAGGTAATCAAAATGAAATGAACTGCCAAGATGGAAGTTAAGTAAAGTACTTCTAAAGCTCAGGACATAATCTGAATTTAGACATTATTCCCTATGAGACAGAATCAAAGGTGAGGAAGGAAAATGTATAGAGGTGAAACCAAGGTTTATATCACTATATTAGACAGGCAGAATGCAATACCTTGAACAGAGCTGAAGGGGGGGAATCTTTGGGACTACAACTCCCAGAATACATCCACCAACTGCAGGATTCTGGGGAAACGTAGTCCAAAAAGTACATTTCCCCCACAAGCTCCTGAGTAGACTCGGTTGTTGTTATTTTTCTTTTTGTAGCCCTCTGTGTATGTGTTAAAGTGTGTAGAATGGCTGATGAAATCATGCAAGTTAAGTAGAATTTTTAGTGGCCAAGTTATGGGGCTTCATTGCTCTCAGTATCTTTATATCACTCCACGTTTGGAAGATTGGAAGAAGCAGAAGAAGTGTATACAAATAAGCATTTGAATCCATGTGTATAATTTATACAGAACTGAACTTTTCTTGGCACTGTATACTGGTTGATTGTGTAGATTATATTCAACTCTAATAAAGTAAGAGAGTGAGTGAGAGTTATTAAAATGTGAATGCGGCTAAAGACATACAGTATATCTGAATATGTTTTCCAATCTCTGCCTGCTTCAATCTCACCTTGTTCCTTTGTAATGCAACTGCCTTTCTGTTTAGTTATACAAACTCTTTAAAAAAAATCCCTCATTTACCTGTAGATCAATTAGCCAGTTTCCCTCATGCTTCTCAATCTTTTAATGCACTGAGGGGGGAAGAGATAAATTCCATTAGTTTCACAGCCAGGGGCAGCTGTAGTCTGAAGATGTAGATCAAGGCAGCCATTTGTCACTTAGCTGGCGAGCTCAATTTGATGTGCTATCAATTCTTAGTACATGCTTCTGAGTTGATCCATAGGGACACTGTGTCATAGAGGTATGAGGGTTTCTGGGCAGGATGTAAGCAGTGAATCCATGGTGGAAGGGTTGTTTGCCAAGGCTGTCCCTATCAGGATTTTAGAAGAAGCAAATAGGTAACTTGCTTCTAAGACATGATGAATAGTCAGAAAAAACAGAGGTGCTCCTGGTCAATCAAAGGCAGATCAGGGAATAGGGACCCAAATAAGAGAATGTGCATTTCCACTTGTTTGGACAATCAGATTGGCATTCATTTGCATTTGCAATAAAAATGGAAGTGGGCAGGGGGCAGAGCTTGCTAACAAGGTAAGCACCCAGAATCGCCATCTTGGATTTTCACTTTAGCGAGCAAGCACTCAGGCGACGAAACAGCCTGTTTCTTTTCTTTTTAAAATTTATTTAGGTGGAATATCACACTTTCACACCTTAGATATGCTTTTAAAAAAAAATACTGTTCAGAAGCCACAACTGGCAACAATAAAAATGCGAGTAATTCACTCATGGCCACCATTTTGATTCACAGGCATGCCTGTTGGGACAGTAAAAGGAAATGGTTTTGCATGCCTGCGATTGTGCCAGAAAACCATTAAGACAAATAGAAGCTGCTTAGAATGTGTGTTCATGGGCATCAATCAACATTTCCTTCCCTCATATAGGACTTTATCAGACATTCCCTTTAGAACACTCTTTTGCTAGCATAAAAAAATCCATTTTTTGCTGGCAAAAGAACATTCCCCCCTGCACTTACCTCCTCTCTTGGCAAAGGCAGCTCCAGAAATAAAGAGGAAGTGAATGGAGCTCCATTCACTTCCTCTTTTGAAATCCCAAGCAATTTCATTGCACAGGAAATTCAAAAATAAAACTTAAAATAAGACATAAAAAGTCACACCAAGCACATACACACAGTAAAAAACCTCCAAGTAACCTGGGGTGGGTCAAAAAAAGTTTGTCACTTACCTGGATTTCCCGATCTCACCCAAAACTGTTCTGCCTGGTTGGGCCATTGACTCTGCATTGACAAGAGTTAAATGGCCCGAGGCTTTGCACGCCGGCAATGCTGACAAAAAAGCAGCAGGGAGATCTTTTGATGGCTTAAGCCATCAATTAAAATGTACGGGTTTGGGCCAGGACATAACCGCAAAAGGACGACATTGTCTGATCTGCATGCCCTTTCGTGTTTATGTAGTATCATTATGACACCATATTTAGTGCATCTGATAAAGTCCATAGACAGGCCCTATGTAGTTATTTAGTTAATTTCCTCCCTCCTTTCATTGTGGCTCCAGGATTCATCCTCTACTCTGCTTTGCATCCACCTTCTGGCTAGAAGTATGTAGGATCCATTAAATGTTCCTTATCCCATCTCCCAAGTAGGTGAGGGGGAATAATCCACTTATTTCACTTTGATCCAATAACAGCTGCTTTAGCTAAGATTTCTGTCTTAATTCCTAAACAGGAAAATATGCTTATGCTCTCTCTGTGTGTATGTGTTTGACCGACAAGCTATGAGCAACTGTGGCTGGTACTTAATGCCCAATACTTAATGACATCACCAGAGGTCATCCCTAGGTCTCAGACTTTGGCCCCTGAACTCTTCCCACTAAGCAAAAGTCATGATTGATCTTGTCTGGTGGGCTACTGGGTTGTCTCATGGTTCTAAAGTCCTACAAACCACAAGTGTGGTTGCAGCTTTTGGGGCCAGTTAAATGCTTCAAAGGCAGACCCACAGAGAGAACCTTACAGTAAACCAAATGATATTTTGCTAAGGCATGTCATCATAGCCAGATCAGACATCTCTAAGCATAGAAGCAGCTGGTGCACAAGCTTTAGGAGCACAAATGGACTACTGGCCACTGAAGACCTCTGGCCACTTCTGGTCTAAGGTGGGATTTTTGGCCATTTGTGTGGTCCACAGAAAATTGGCCTCTGAGCCTGCTTTACTTCCTCACCCTTTTCCTGGAAGCTCCTCACTTCTGGGCTACAGCCTATAAACTTTCTTGGCTGCTCAATGACCATCATCAAAGTATCCTATACAGACAGAAATAGGACATATAAAGAGCCCTAGACACTCCAAGAGGCAATAAAATAAGCTAAAAGACCACTGACTATCTGCAAAGAGATAAATGTGTTTGTTTTTATCCCAAAACAGGTATATCTGATTTATTTATTTTTTTCATTTTTATTTTTAAATTACTAGGAATAACCAAATCACACAACTGCTTGTGGAGAACAGTGTTTGGGTATGAGCAGGAATGAAAAAGAAATGTGTTGGGTTCATGTTGGTCTACAAAAATATCCTTTCACATCTCCTGATCCAGGCAATTGGATGAAAACAATGTTAACTTGGCCGGGTGGTGGGGGATGCATACATTTTCAAGGCCTGTGCTGTGAAGGGTGGAAAGAGTAGACAAGAGCATACATGAAAAATGAAATGAAAAAATGATTTTAAGCATCTGTATTGTTTTTACAAGCGTGATGAACATGCCTTAGTCTGTGGAAAAACTGGATACAAAAATGCATTGTCAAAGGTATATGCATTTTGAAAAAAATATGCACAAAAGTACTCATTAATTTCTATACAGGAAATGTGGGGTGGGAGAAATTTTAAATGAAAGTGAGATGGGATAAGAATGGTAGTGGTTTTCGGAGAAATACAATAAAACTCAGACTGACAGATTTTCAAAATTATAATCATCTTACCTTTGCCACAGTACTGGATTTCAAAGAGGCTTAGAAAATTAAAGTAGACACAGATAAAAATCACATATCAGTTTTTAAAAAGTACAAAAAATAAAAGGTAATAAAACTATCAATAAAATTAAAAGGAGTCCTAACACTATCTATTAGAAAAAGCAAGAAATAAAAACAGAACAGGACATTGTTAAAAGCCCTTTGTTTGTTTAGCCATATCAACTCCATTACTAATTACTGGTTTGGAACTGAGAGTCTGAAACACTTCTGGGTGTGAACCAAAACGCTTCCAGGTGGAAACGTGAAACTAGCTATGGGACTCTATTTTTATAAACCTCCCCATGTTGCAGGCAAGTTTTTAAATGTGTTTTAGTACTTGTGTGTACATTTTGTTTTTTAATTTAGCTCGTTTTTAGACTTTTAAGCACTCTCTCATCTTCTCATGAGAACCACCGAGATCACGCTCGGCAGCAAATGCAGAAGTACAAGGCTGCTTTTTCACACTATCATGGCAATATTTGATATAAAGGGTTCTTTGGCTGGCAGAAAAACAGAGTAAAATATGGTGGCAAAAGAACATTTTTAGAGGCTTGTCTGATAAAGTCCCTAGTCTCTGGAGCCTCAGAAAACAAGCTTGCTCCATCCTCAGTATGACATCTCTTCAAATATTTAAACATGACTATCATGTCACCTTTTAACCTTCTCTTCTCCAGGTTAAACATACCCAGCTCCCTAAGCTGCTCCTCATACGGCATGTCTTCCAGACCTCCCACCATTTTGGTCACTCTCCTCTGGACAAATTCCACCTTGTCAATTTCCTTCTTGAATTGTGGTGCCCAGAACTGGACACAGTATTCCAGGTGAGGTCTGACCAAAGCAGAATAGAGTGGTATGACTGCTTCCCTCAATCTAACACTGCCCCTCAGTTCCATCCAAGGTGGCCAGAAGGACACCATGGGTGATTGTCTTCAGCAAAATCAAAAGACACACCCTCCAGCTGTTCCATTTCTACCCTTCATAATTCATAAACATGACCAAAGCAAGCTTTCTCTGTCCCAGAACGTTACGCCATGAAATGGATGTAGGTCATCTGTTAATCCAGGAACACCTGGAGCAAATCCTTAGGATGGGATGCTATGTACAAGTGCATACATGCGTTCAGGTACATATTACCAATGCCCCATCAATCAAATTGTCAGTTTTTACTTGTTTGACCTGGTCCTATAGTTAAAAAAGGGGCCCATTCTCTCATCCCCACACCAAGACCCGATCTATATGAGGGGGAGAGGAAATGTAGTGCCCCACAGTAAGAGCAAGTCGCAGCAGCTATGACTTGTTTTAGGACTTTATCAGATTATCCCCATTCATGCTCTTTTGCCTGCATATTTTGTGGCAGTTTTATGCCAGCAAAGGAATCCCCCCTACCAGACCTAACCTGAGCAGCGGCAATGAGTGAGCCCCAGCATAAACAGAGCACAAATGGAGCTCCATTTACTTCCGGGGTTGAGATCTTGCCAATTCTCGCGAGAAGACATGAGTGAAGCAAATTCAAAAAATAAAGCAATAAAACACATAAAACTTAAACACAAGCACAGAAACACACTTTAAAAGTCCCAAGTACCCTGGGGGGTTCATAAAAAGAGTGTCCCCTACCTGGCTGTCATGATCTCTCCTGGAAGTGTTCTGTCATTGATGCTGTATTCCTGTGAGTACAATGGTGTGTGGATTCAAACACCGGCAATGCCAGCATCAAAGAGCCATGGGAGATCTATTGATGGCTTGGGCCATCAATAAAAAAGAACAGCTTTTGGACTTGACATGATCACGTTGTCTGGTATGTGCACCCTTTTGCCCTTTTGCATTCATTAGGCATCGTTATGATGCCATATTTGCCATATTTGCCCATAAAGTCCTTAATGGTGGTTTGTCCCCAGCAGCCTCCATAAGCTTTGCATCCCAGATGACGGGTAAGGAAGGGAGAAGAGGGTGAGAGAGCCCTCCTCCCTTCTTTGGCTCTGCCACAGCAGCAGCAGCAGGATGGGGGGAGAGAGCCCCCCTTCCTCAGCCCCATGGCTACAGTAGCAGCAGCAGGACAGGGGAACCAGGAAGGGAGAAGAGGGTGAGAGAGCCCTCCCCACTTCCTTGGCCCCATGGCAGCAGTGGGATGGGGGACTGAGAAAGGGAGAAGAGGGTGAGGGAGCCCACCCCATCTTCCTTGGCCCCACGGCTGTGGTAGCAGCAGCAGCTGTGGGTGAGTAGGTGGGTGAGAATGACAGCCGCCCTCCTCCCTTCCCCATGCCCAATCACTGGGGGGGGGTGGCAATTAAGGGTGTTTGCCTTGTTAGCAAGCCCTTCCCCCTGCACTCAGCTGGCCAATCAGATTTGTGCTTCCTCTCATTTGGGCAAACGAATCAGATCAACTTGCCTGTCCTAATGAGCAGAAATACACACCCTCTCATTATTTTTTTAAAAGACAGGAAGAATCATGGAGGCTTTTCTGGTGAGGTTTTTGGCCTCCCCCGCCACTTCACTATATGGCAAACTCACACGGAATGCCATTAGGACAGGTAGGATTCTCCTCGCATTCCATGAGTTTTTTCACCATTTGAACAACCCCCAAGACAGCGTTATGTCCAGTCAATCATTAACTGCCGTTTCCTCCTTCAGCATCCTGGAATTATTATTATTACTGATTATTACTAGTGTTTCTATATCTCCTTTCTTGTTTACAAAAAGCTATGAAGGCAGGCCACAATAAATGTGGAACCTACACACAAACTGAAACCATTGCAAACATGTTATAGTAAAAATAATTTAAATGGCTCAGTTAAGACAAATGTTAATTGTAGTGGGAGCACATTCCCCAACATGGCAACAACACAGGAGAAAGCCCTTTGCCATTTGTTCAGTAAACAGGCCCCTGTGGATCACTATATCGTCAAGACAATCTCTCCCATGGATCTTAATAACCAGCCTAAATTGACTATTATAAGTCTTCCTCAAGGTATTCTCTATTTCACACTGCCTGTGATTACTTAATTCTGCTAGGAGGAAGCCAGCACCAAATAAAAATTGAGTGATACTAGCTATCTAAAAGCTTCTTGAAACACAGATGAAATGAGATATAAGCTGTAATTCGTGCACCTGCGGGGAACAAAAGGATCTTGATAAACTAGAAAACTGGGCTGAAATTAATAACATGAAATCCAACTGAAACAAATGCAAAAATTCTACATTTAGGCCACAAAAAACAAATGCACAGGTATAGGATGGGGAATACTTGGCTCAGCAGTACTACATGTGGAAAGGACCTTGGGATTATTGTTGATCATAAATTGAACATGAGTGTGATGCTGCAGCAAAGAAGGCAAATGTCATGTTAGAATACATTAACGGAAGCACATCTTTCAAGTTGAGGAAAGTCATAGTGCCCCTATATTATGCTCTGGCCAGACCTTATCTGGAGTATTGTGTTCAGTTCTGGATGCATTCTTTTAAGAAGACTATCGACAAATTGGAGCGAGTTCAGGGAAGGGCAATGAGGATGAAAAGAGGTATGGATAACAAACTGTATGAGCAGAGGTTGAAGGAGGTAGGCAGGCTCAGCTTGGTGAAGAGAAGATTGAGGGGTGACATGATTGTACTCTTTAAAAACCTCCAGGGCTGTCACAAAAAGGAGGGTGTAGGCTTCTTCTCTGCTGCCTCAGAGGGTAGAACTAGGTCTAATGGTTTTAAGTTAGAGAAGTGTAGATTTCAGTTGACCATTAGAAGGAACTTCTTGACAGGGAGAGCAGTTCAGCAATGGACCCAACTGCCTAGAGAGGTGGTGGGGTCTCCTTCTCAGGATGTCTTCAAAAAGAAGCTGGACAGCTACCTGCTGGGGATGCTCTAACTGGAGATTCTGCATTGAGCAGGGTGTTGGACTAGATGGCCAACAGGTCCCCTTTCAGCTCTATGACTGGATGACAGTTTGCCATATTTAGATTAATGAGATTCTTCCTTTGAGTGAACATGCTCAGAATTGTGTTGTTTCATAAGATTTTAAAACTAGCCAATCAGGTTAGGAATCTAAGGACTTTATCAGACTGGCGCCTAAAAAAAACGCTGTAATTCCACTATTAAGGAAAGCTGAAACATAGGAGATTTTCACACTACACTGTTATAGTGTTACTATTCCACTTTATTTGCTATGGCTGCCTCCTGTGGAATCCTGAGATTTGTAGTTTAGGGGGGGCATTTACAACTCTCAGCCAGAGAGCTGTTAGGCCTCACTAAACTACAAACCCCAGATTTCCACAGGAGGCAGCCAGAGCAGTCAAAGTGGAATAGTAACGCTATAACAGTGTAGTCTGAAAATCTTCATAGTGGCATGATTGCAGTGATTATTACACGTCACTGTAATTGTGTGATACTATGGACATTTTCAGACAGTGCTTAACAGTGCTTACCGTGGGATTAGGTCCCAGGAGAGGAACGGCACTCTTGTGCGGTGAGGGGTCATTTTCGGATGCAGCCGTCCCTCTTCCGGGATCCTTCGTGGCTCATCTATGAAGCTTTGGAAGCGGCTGCGCCATATTTTAAGCATGGAAGTTGCCCTTGCTTAAAATATGGCACGGCCGCTTCCAAAGCTTCATGGACATGCCACGAAGGATCCCGGAAGAGGGACGACGGCATCCGAAAATGACCCACTGCCGCGCAAGAGCGCCGTTCCTCTTCCGGGACCTAATCCCACGGTAAGCACTGTTAAGCACTGTCTGAAAATGTCCTATGCCATAATTGCACAATACTACTACCACAAAAATTGTAACATGACCACAGTTAGAAGTTTAAGAATATGATTTTACTTCCATGATTATGTATGGGCAAGATTTCAGCTGTTCTTGCAAGAAGATGCAACTTTGGACTTTATCAGACACTCTTTAAAAAAAAACAGGGAGGTCAGGAGGAGGATGCCACTGTCCCACTTCCAGCAGTCAATACCGCACACCCCATCCTTCTCCCATCCTTCCTCTGTGCTGGAGAGATGAAAAAGGTGCTGCTTTTCATTGACAGAAGTTTCTGTAAATAAAAAGCAGTGCTTTTTTTGTCCCTCCAGCACGGAGGAAAAACAAATGAAGGACGAGAGATGGATGGCATTGTGTAGTAGCGCCAGCCTGTAGCGATACAGTGGCATCCTCCTCCTGACCTCCCTGGGGCAGGGGAGTGTTGCATCTGATAATCTCCTAAATTTAAACAAACCAGAAACACATATATAATACAAGAAATTAACAAATAAACACTTAAACAAAAATAAAAGTGTACCAAGAAAAGGTGACAGCTCATTAAAAGAGCACCCTGTGCATCCTGTGTTCTTGTTGGGAAAGGGGAAAAGGGGAAATGGACCTCCCATTCACACTGTAATCACATGAATACAGCAGGACGTGATTTCACACGCTTGTCAATACCATGAAAAGAGCAATATTGAGGGCTATTCACAGATTTTCCCATCAATAAAAAGTTATGAGCCATTAATGGGTGGAGCACATATTGACCATAGGAGGACAACAACTACAGTTGCCCTTCCACATTCATGACTTTCACATTCGCGGTTTTGATTATTTGCAGAAAGCCACCTCCCCCCCGCTCTCCACCCCGTCCCTTCCCAAAGGCAGTGAAGGGTTTCTCACAAAGCCCATCTCTGCCTTGGGAAGTGGGGATGGAAAGCCTCCCTCCCTCTCTCCACCCCAATCTCTTCCCAAGGCAGCGAGGGGCCCCCATCGCCACTTTGGAACAGGCGGGGGACTGGGAGTGAGTGGCGACAGGATGGGTTATTGCAGGCAGGTTGGGGGAGGACTATTATTATTCATGGTTTTTTCACATTCACGGGGGTCTTCTGCCCCTAACCCCCGCGAATGTGAAGGGACAACTGTACATGCAATAATCAGGCAGTGGAAGTCTGTCAGAAAGAAACCTTGCCTTCCTATTACTTCTTCATCCTTCACATTTACTTCTAAGTGTTTTCCCCCTTAAAGTTTAGGATAAACGTAGTTAGCTGTTGTTATCATTTAGTTCCATTTTCATCTCTTTGAATGGGTACTTATATTGAGCAATAGACATCTAGTACATTCCACCATAGACTGTAACTTCAAGGACAAAGAATGTCATATACAGAAAAAGTTCTGATAAAAGTGTTGGGGACAACAACAAGAAAGGTTTGTGTGCATCAGCCCTCATATACTGATATGAAATACTGTATATTGAAAGAATATATTTTATTCCAGATAAGGCTGAAGGAATACGAAGACTGAAATACTGTAAATGCTTAGGCTGCTTAAATCCTTTGAGGTTACAATACAATCCTGTGTAAGCTTACTTAGAAATAAATTCCACAGAGTTTAAAGGATTTACTCCCAAATAAGTGTGCATGGGATGACAGCTCTAGCAAGTGTGCACAGGACTGAGTTCCAGATAATGAGTCTAGATTAACTAATGATACCTAGTTATTTAGATATTTAAATCAATATCTCATTACATATATAGCTAAAAACACAAAAAATGGGGCTGCAAATCCTAAACTTGTTTACTAGAGTGTATATCCCACTGGATTTAGAGAGACCCGAATAAATACATTTCAGATGGTTCTGTATGAAGTTCAACATTGTTTTTGTCCACTGAAAACTGTAATAAATAGCAATATAATAAATTAAACAGTTCCTTAATACTGTCTAGCAAGTCGGAATGATTACATTTCAGTAGATCCAGTGTGGATTTTATTTATTCTAAAGTCAAATTTCATCTCTAGAGCTCAGACATGCTGCATCACTAGTATACACCACAATGGCTGTGTTAATCACATTTGTATTTGTAGCAAGGATACTTACAATGGAAGTGATATCGTGCTTGTAGGTTCATCATTTGGTGATATAATTAGACATCAGCATGCTTTTCCCCTTCCTTGGATATAGCATTTCCTTCCCATTCCTCCAAAGATTGAGTCACTTTGAGCCATTTCTTCCAAATAGCATGTTTCATTCTTAAGTGCATGCAAATTTGTGTGCTTGTATTTCCTGTCCTAAACAATTAAGTGATCACAAACAAATCAATAAGTCGTTAATGGCATTAAATCTGTCACATTTGCATGATGATTTGCATCTTCAAAGCACTTTACAAATGACAGCATGCTGTAATTGCAAAATAGTCTTCATTGAGGTGCCTTTGACCAGTGCCCTTTATGAAGATCAAAAGCCACATAAGAAAACATCAAGAAGAAACAAAAAGACAAGAGCTTGAATGAGGTGATCAGATTTTGTCTCCCTATTGCTCACTCATAAGGCGTCCTGGTGTTGAATGCAATGCCATCCCAACTGCAATAGTATCCAAAGAATTTTAGAGACTCAGCAGGGTTTGAAGTACATAATATTTTCCATTCTTTAAAGGACAAAGAGATCTACATAGCCAGAGTTTATTTTTAAGGCCCTGTGGTCACTAAATGCAATCATAATTTTCCCTCCCTCCCTCCCTCCCTCCCTCCCTCCTTCCCTCTCTCTCCTTGTTTGTTTGAGAGAGAGCATGCATGTTAAAAAAAAAACCTCTCTGTATTCAGTTTCAGGCTTTCAGTGTGTCTGTGGATTATATTTAAATATGAATGGCTTTTATATAAAGTAGAAAATGCTTTCTTTAGGGCCAGAATACCCTAAAGGCCCCAAATCCCATCTGATCTTGGATGCTAAGCAAGCTCAGCTTTGGTTAATACTTGAATGGGAGACCTCCAACAAACGCCAGGTGCTATAGGCTATAGTTCAGAAAAAGGAATTGGCAAAACCACCTCTGAGTATTCCTTGCGTAAGAAACTCCTATGAAATTCATGGGTAAGAAACTCCTATGAAATTCATGGGAAATTCATGCCATAAGTAGACAGGTGACTTGAAGGCACCTACACACACAGAAAAATATGACATCGAATGATTTCAGTGCTAAATGTTGGACATAGCTATAAATACTCCAAGACAGAACTTGTTTTTCCCATAGCATCCACTTTGCTCATGAAGAACATTGCTATGAAGAAGGTTTTACAATAGGTCACTGAAAGTTTGGTTGTTTTTAAAATAAAAGTTTGGTTGTTTTTCTCCCCATTAATACGTTAGGTAGATGTCCTGCTAGCTTCATACTGAAACAGGGTGGGCAACTGCAGTGAGCCTAGGGGACTGGTTTCTGCCCTTGGAGCTTTCCAGAAATTACACAGACACAAAAACAAATAATGGGATTGAACAGAAGTCCATTTCTACGTGCTTTAAAACAATGCAAAGGGCTCCTGAAACCTTTTTTAAAGGTGAATTTTCACTCCATGGGACTTCCGAAAGAGGGAATACAGCTCTTTTGGAGGGTCAAAATCTGCAAAAAGAACCTTGAGGGGCCACATACAGTGTAAGAGCTGCACATTGCCTCCTCCTCCCTCCATACTAAAAGGCCCATTTAGGGCCCTACAGAATTATACAACTACAATTCCAGCTTAAATACCCTGACTGCATTTTGTGGTTTGCAGTTTGGTGAGGCACTAGAGCTCTCTGGCTGAGAATTCCAAACACTCTTCCCTCAACTGCAAATTCCACAACTCCATAGGAAGCAATCATGGTGGTTAAGATAGAATCGTAGTGCTATGGTTATGTTGTGTGAAACAGCCCATGGCAGTAGCTAGCCAAATGCTATTCAGTTCCTTTTCCTGCTAAATTGTGTCTTTTCAACTATAACGCTCAGAATCTCTGTCATTCTTGTACTTTATAGCAACATAATGGGTGCCTTTATCAGCTGTAGAGGGAGGAAATCCTCCCCAGTTTACTCTAAAATCTAGGATTCACAGGTATGGTCATTCCTAACCATGATCTTGAAGGTTCTACCTGTCTAACAGGAAATGTCAGACATATAATCTACTTTCCCCCAGCCTGGTGTTCTCCAGATTGGAATGCTGGAATGTCATCTCTGTCATACCCAGCAAGAGTAGCCGCTGGCCACATTGGCTATAGATAATGGAAGTCGCAGACCAACCCAAGGGGGAGTCCAATATGGAAAGGCTTGTCTTTTCCTCTTTCAGATGAACATTTTATGTCTATCATCTTTTATCTATCTGCCTAGCTATCTAAGCATATTTTTCTTGTCCTAGCTTTATGACAAGTAACTCAGTTTGGATTCCAAAACAAAGCTACATATTGTTAAAATGCTAAACATTCAATTGCACTGATAAAAACACAAATGTGAGAGTCTAAGGACTTTTTTGGACATTAAAAATACAACGCTAGCAGCCTCGTCACGTTGCGAGGCTGCAGCGCTGCAGGGCGTCCCTTTCAGTTGACGCCCGTCCCTGCCGAGACGGTTGCAGTTGAAAGTTGATTGTGAGTAAAAATCGGCTAAATATAACGCTCAAATGTCCCTGCGGTACTGCAACAGTACCGGCAGGGACAGGCGTCATCCGAAAGGGACGCCTTGCAGCGCTGCAGCCTCACAACGTGGCAAGGCTGCTAGCGTTGTATTTTTAATGTCCGAAAAAGTCCTAAATCCAATTGTTAGTCCCAACAGGAGTGTAGATGCAGGGTGGGGTGGGGCAAAATGAAGGCATTACCCCCCACCCCAATAAGAGTTTTGCCACTCCCTTCCATGACACTTTCCTTCAGTCCCAAAATTTCTAGTGATGCAGAGAGAGAGACTGAAAATCACTCATGTCTAGAACCCATATTTACTGTTCTTGTATTCCTTGGTAATCTTGTCTGCCCATTTTTTCCCTAAATGTTAAATTTAAGACGGAAGTTATTGCAGTGCTCTACATTTGGGGACTGAAGGAAAGTTTAATGGGAGAGGCATTCTTATTTAGGGAGGCAATGCCCTCATTTTGTCATCCCCCAACCCCTCCCCATAGCTATAACCTTTGTCCTTTCCAAATTATAATTTATCTCTCTATAATTCTCTGTAGTTGAGGGAGAAATGTATTTGAAGATAACATGTCAACAGTCCCAAATTCTTGAACCAGCATAAAATAAATGCATCTTTTTTTACAGTTTATGAAAGAAAAAGAGATACCTCAACTAACCGTTTCTGATTGTCCACCTTCAACTTTTCCTGTAGCCAGCCTCTGAAGATATATATTGGTTTCAGCTTTGGACTTCAGTGAACTAGATATCTATTTATGCAGCTGGATCCATTTGTTTTCATTTAAAGAACAGGAAAAACCCACAGGAACTAAGAGGCACATTGTAGCTGTAGTGGAGGGGAGGAGGGAAGAAAAAGATATACCTTTAGATATTTAGCAGGAAACCCTAATTACAAGAGGTTGAAGAATATACATGACATTATAACTCCACCAAAATCAGTGGGGAAATAAAATCCATGGGAGTTCACTGGAATCAAGCCTGGACCTCAGGGAATTTATCCTCCTGTGCAGGCACAAAAATAGAAGATCCTTGTTAACAAACCTGAGGAATTGGGACCTGATTATCCAGGAAAGGAAAGGTTAGGTTAGGTTGTGCCAGACTTGGCATTATAATAGGCTGGCCAGGTTGTGTTTGATGGGAAATCAGTACCCCTATTTTATTTGAAATTATTTTTAGGCTGCCTTTGGACTTTTTCGGGCGTCTAAAATGCAACGGAAGCAGCCTCGCCACATTGCGAGGCTGCTGCGCTGCAGGGCGTCCCTTTCAGATAACGCCCGTCCCTGCCGGTACAGTTGCAGTACTGCAGGAACATTTGAGTGTTATATTTCGGCGATTTTTACTCACGATCAACTTTCGTGAGTAAAAATCACCGAAATATAACACTCAAATGTCCCTGCAGTACCGCAACAGTACCGGCAGGGACGGGCGTCATCCGAAAGGGACGCCCTGCAGCCAATGTGGCGAGGCTGCTTCCGTTGCATTTTACACGTCCGAAAAAGTCCTTTGAGAATAGCACCCTTATTTTTCCACTAAGAGATATTTTTGGTGATGCCTTAAAAAGAAATTACTGGGAATTGAATGAGAGAGCCAGCATTGTGTAGTGTTTTGAGTGCGGGACTAAAAACCAGGGAAACCAGGGTTCAATCCCCACTCAGCTATGGAAACCCACTGGGTAACCTTGAGCAAGTCACGGGACATTTTCAGACCTGGTGACAATGCCTCATTCCTGCCTCGCTAGCACCCTCCCACCCCACTCCTGTCACTGCCACGGAATAAATCCAAAACGTTTGCACATCTACCTTTAAGCGGGAGAGAAACCACTCCCCCTCCCCTCAGCTTCCCTGCAGTAAATGCAGCTGTCGTAAAGCTGCTTTTACTACAGGGAAACCAAATCCCACCCATTCTCGTGAGAGAACTCTTGCGTGGGGAATTTAAAATATTTTTTTTAAGAACTTAAAAGTACACAAAGCACAAAAACACATTTAAAAAAACCAAGTAACCCTGGGAAGGGGGGAAGTGTGCCACTTACCTTGATGTCCCGATCTCGACCGGAAGTGTTTGGAAGAGACCTCCACCCATGGCAGGCATCATGCCAGCATAATGGGAGCGGAATGGGGCACCTTTCAAACCACCCATGATTCTGTGATAGTAATGGAACAGGTGGTCTCTTCACGATGTTTCCCCATGAATAAAATATCACAGTGGCAGCACAGGAACAGCACAGGAGCAGGACAGACAGGGTCAACATCGTCTGAAAAGGTAACCCTTTTTCAATCCTGCTCTATGCCTTTTACAGAATAAAAAGCCCATCTGAAAAAGTCCACACTCTCTCAGCCTTAGAGGAAGGCAAAGGCAAACCCCCTCTGAACAAAGCTTGCCAAGGAAACCCCATGATAGGTTTGCCTTAGGGTTGCCATAAGGCAGAAATGACTTGAAGATGCACAAAACAATGACAACAACAACAACATGAGCATTAGCCCTTTCCGTCCTTCTGCCCCCGCCCCCGCCCCCAAGATAGCCACATTGCTAACTACTGTAGTTAAGGTCAGGGCCGGTTTAACCTGTCTGCCAAATCAGCATTGGCAGGGGGGCCCGAGGTCAAGAGAGGGCCCCGTGTTGGCCTCCTTAATCTGATGAAGGAGACAGCCAGGAGACAACTGGGAGGGCCCCCTCTTACCCTCCTCCTCCAAAAACCTCCTGCTGGCTTTTTTAAAAAAACAAACAAAACAGCCTCTCCAAAACTAAAGAGAAAGAGAAAGAGAAAGAAACAGCAGCCCTCCATGGCAGAAGCTGGAGGGAGAGGCATGTCGGAGAGGGTGAGTGTGTGTGAGAGAGAGAGACAGGGAATTTGAGGGTTGTCTCCCTCAGAAAGGGCTTCTTTCTTTCTTTCTTTCTTTCTTTCTTTCTTTCTTTCTTCCTTCCCTTTCCTTCCTTGCATATAGATCCCCTCCAGCCCATCTTTCCAGCTGCTTTTAACATGTCTTGGTTCCTCTGCCCTCCCTTTCCCCCTTGGTCTTCTTCAGCCATCCAACCTATGTTTTAAAAAACCCAAAGAAGGAGACTCCACCACACTCCAAGGCAGTGCATTCCACTTCCAAACAGCTCTTACTGTCAGGAGGTTCTTCCCAATATTCAGGTGGAATCTCTTTTCCTATAGTTTGAACCCATGGCTCCGTGTCCTAGTCTCTGGAGCAGCAGAAAACAAGCTTGCTCCTTCCTCAATATGACATCCCTTCAAATATTTAAACATGGCTATCACGTCACCTCTCAACATTCTCTTCTCCAGGCTAAGCATACCCAGCTCCCTAAGCCGTTCCCCATAGGTCGTAATGGCTTCCAGACCTCACACCATCCTTCTCAGTATCTTTCTTGTGCCCAGAATTGGAAACGGTATTCCAGGTGAGGTCTGACCAAAGCAGAATGGAGTGATACTATTACTTCCCTTGATCTAGACACTACTCCTATTAATGCAGCCTAGAATCGCATTGGCATTTTTTGCTGCTGCATCACACTGCTAACTCGTGTTTAGCTTGTAGTCTACTCTTTATTTTCTTTGAGGAAATCTACACAATTACATTAATTGCTAATAAACAAAAAATATTATGTTAGTGCCTATAATATAGTTTTTAAACTAAATTATTGGTGGCAAATTATGTAATATAGTAGGCCCCTCTTATCCACTGGGGATTGGTTCAGGGGGGGGCGTGAATTCTGAAAACCATGAATAATAGTGAACGCCATTGAAAATAATGGGACTTCTGGTTTAAAATACCGTAGAGTTGCCTTGGAGGGCCTAGAAAAGGGCTAGGGAAGACACATTTTCTAGGAAGACTCTATGGTAGGTGTGCTGTTTTGTGTTCCATGGATAATGAATCAATCGATACGGGGGTCCTACTATAATCTGAACATCCTGTATGGTGAATAGGTTAGGTTACATTGATCTGAGATAAACATATAGGGGCCCCAAAGTAAAGCATTACAGGGGGGGGGCAAAATTCCTTAAACCGGCCCTGGTTAAGGTTCCTTTCCTGTTAGATGTTTGCTCTGCAACTGGCATCATTCACTTTCTCAATCCAACTACTACCAGAGCTTAGCAAATTACTTTTCAAAAGTGTATTTGTTCTGCAAGCATTGGATTGTTTTACACTACCTATTCCTGTTATTCATTACAATGGGGGAAACAGTTAACTCTTTACATTACCTGTTGCACTTGTTTACTTTCCCATTGCTTTCTGTTCATTTTTTGGAGGGGAGAAACTCCTCAGGATTGGTGAAAGGGATGTAGCTTTGAGGGGGAAGCAAAATGAGGGAATTTCCCCCCTATAAAAATTCTGCCCATTCTTTTCCAAATATAACACATTCCTTATTTGTTACCCCCAAAGTAACTAGTTGCAAGTGACAGTTACCGTTTTTCAAGACACATACCATTTGAAATACATTATGACCCCTGTAGCCATGGGACCAATAACTGAAGATTCATTTATCCATGTCTGAAAAAATATGGGCTCTCTAGGTGTCTTCTATGTCCTCTAGTGCAACTCTATGTTATCTCTCTGCCAGAAGCTGACCATAGAGTCACACTGGAGGACCTAGAAGAAGCCTAGAGACATGCTCTCTCTAGGCATCTGCTAGGTCCTACAATATGACTTTATGGTATGGTTGGGCCAGAAGTCATTCATTTTACTAGAGTTCACTATTATCTGTGGTTTCCAGTATCCACGGTAAATCCTGTGTGCATACAAGGATCATACTGTACTACCCTGTCTAAATCCAGTTTTAAAACGAGAGAGCCATAATAACAAGGGAGAACAGGGGCTGTAGGTTGTCCATCCACAGTGTACACTGGGACAGCACACTGAGCATATATATGGCCAGGGGTGTTATTATGGGGAGTGGAGCAAAATGATGTCGCTGTTAATACTACGTAATTTAGAACTTCAGTTGAGCATTTAGAAATGCAGTTTAAGCATCCAAAGAAAAGGAGCAAACAAAGGGATTACAAACATAGCAAGTATAAGAGTTCTAGGTGTGAATGATTTTCAGTGTCTCATTCTCTGCAATACTAGAAATTTGGGGAGTGAAATAATTTTTTTGAGGGGGGATTCTTATTTGGGAGTGCAGAGCCACACACAGACACCCATAGCTATACCACTGCATACAGGTCACTCAGTGGCAACCTTACCCATTAAACTGTATTTCTAAATTTAAATGTATGTCATCCTCCAGGAACTCTGGAGGGTTACTGGGAAGTCATGGAGGATGATAGCATCATGGGGCGTGTGTGTGCAGGAGTCCGTTCAGTACTCAGGGTTGTATAAGAAATTTGGTGAATAACTCCACCCTTGACAACCATCAGAAGTCCTATGCAAGTGTAAGTTGGACTTACACTGGTGTAGGTCAGACTTATGCTGGCAAAAGCCACCACCAGGATGTTGGCCATTATGAAGCACAATGAAGTTAACTTATGGGATTCATTCTGTTTAAATTGGGATCAGATGAAATCAGAGATGACAAGTCTAGACAAATCCATGGAAGATAAGCTTTATTTTTGGCTACTAGTCATAATGGATCATGGCTTTATGCTTAGGATCAGGGGCAGCATGTTCATGGAGAAAAACTACCAGTTTCTGGAGAACAACTCTTTCTATCTCTCTGGCCAATATGAGAATGAGGTTGTTCAACTGGGAGGACATTTTGTCTATTCCAGCAAGGTTCTTCTTAAGTTCTTATGCTTTGAGTTCCTTTATTTTCTGCTGATCATGTGTGACTGTATTCATGCTGAGAAAGTACTGAAAGATTGATGTATTGCTTGGAACTTTAGCAAGTGGAAAATCAAACAAATGAACTTCTTTCTTGGCAAAGATCATAATGCACTAGTTATGAGCAATAAAAGCCTGTGCAGTTCATTACCAATGAAGCTGAGAACATGATTACTGATTGTAGCCTGGGGCTGCTAGGCTTCAGACAGTATTTCAAATCACAACTTCAAGCACTCCAGCTTTAGATAGGTAGCTTCATTTGAAAGAGAGGGAAAGAGAAATTTGCACTACTTCCTGACTCAATATTTCAAGAGAGTAAACCATTGAACCATAACTAAGACTCAATTTTCAATGCTTTCAACCACATTGTGGTATGCAGGCAGGTACCAGGTGCCTGCCAGATACATCAACTTAAGAAGAGAGTCTGTTCTAACCACATGACCAGAGTAGCTTCTACATACTTCTAGAATCTACATAAATAAATCTGAAACTGAGGTGTATGGACAATAAATAGGTCAGATGTGGAAAAATTAAGTTTTACATCAAAGAGTCAGAGGAAATACCACAATGAAACAAATAATAAATAGAAAGAAGACCTTTCCATTGCAATCATTCTCGATGCTGTCCCTCATTCTCATTCCTGTTTACTGTATTTCCTGGGGCCCTTTCACACTACACAATTATAATACTATATTCCACTTTAACTGCTATGGCAACATCCCATGGAATTCTGAGAACTGTTGTTTAGGGAAGGGCATTTAGATTTATCAGTCAGAGCTCCTCTAGTGCCTCACCAAACTACAAATGCCAGGATGCCATAGGATGCAGCCATAGCAGCTAAAGTGGAATCACAGTACAGCCAGACCCCCATATCTGCAGAACCAATATCTGTGGTTTATCCATGGGACACTAAATAGGGATGCATACAATAGAGGTTCTGGAAAATGCCTAGAGAGGCATCCTCTCTAGGAATCTTCTAGGCACTCCAATGCAACTCTATGGTATGTTTTTACTAGAAGTCCTGTATTTTAATTAGGTTTGCTGTTATCCGTGGTTTCCGGTATCCACGGTAAATCCAGAAACCGAACCCCCATGGATATGGGGGTCCGGCTGTACTATAATTGTGTAGAGTAAAAGGGCCCATGGCAGGGGTAAAGGGGTAAAATTGGCCTCTTGACACTCCATGGTTGCCCACCTCAGATTTCAGGATGTATCCAGCCTACCCACTCAAGCAACAGTACAGTTGGCGGTCTGTATCCATGGATTCTGCATCCATGGATCCAACCATCCAGGGCTTGAAAATATTTCCCTCCAAAAAATGTCCAAAAAGCAAACCTTGATGTTGTCATTTTCTAGGATGGAGGACCATCACCTCCCAAAAATAGTACTCTACGGTGAACTCACCACAGGTCAGCGTAAGAGGGGTGCTCCAAAAAAGCAATACAAGGACTCCCTGAAACAATATCTCAGGCTTGGCCAAATTGATCACCAACAATGGTCCACCCTGGCCTCACATCGGGAGGCATGGAGACGCACTATCCACAATGCTGCAGCCTTATTTGAGAACTCATGCCAAACAAGTCTTGAAGAGAAACGACAATGCAGAAAGAATCACAACCTGGAAACATCACCCAAGGAGACCTTCTACTGTGCTTTCTGCAACCGGACTTGTTTATCTCGGATTGGCCTTTCTAGACATCAGCGTGCTTGCAGAAAGTGTGGGATGAGTCCTTCCTGAATCTTAATTTGTGAAGAAAAGCCAGAGAGAGAGAGAGCAATAAGTGACACCATTTTACTACATCACTGTATATAGTGCGGCCTGAGCATCTACGGATTTTGGTATCTGTGGATTTTGGTATCCACAAGCAGTGAGTCCTAGCACCAAACCCCAGTGGATACTGTACTATATTTCACCAATAATTTCAACTGTTAAAATGTTTAACTTTGATAGGTACAGATTCACCAAAGTGAACAGCAGTTTAATTTCCATTGTACTGGCAGTGAGAATAGTACATGAGATAAATACTTAGAAGTTATTTCTGGAGAAGTTATTGCTAAAGTACAGAACTGACTGTGATAGACAATGCATATGAAATATGATACCTCAGTAGAACTTTTGATGGGAATAAAAATCATGATGATACGGTAATTGTTACAAACTTTAGTAATAATTTCCATGCGGTAGCCATTACAGTCCCTAGATCTCACATCCTGCCCACTTTTCTTTGGTTTTCAGGGCAAGGGGAGGAATCTCAGGGCAAGAGTATGCCTCAGAAAAGTGTACTTCTGGCCCCCTCAATCACAGGCTGCTTCAGAGGGTTTCTCCCCTCCTTCACCCCCTCTGAAAGTTTCTCAAACCATGGCCAGTAGCAGGCCTCAGTGTGAAGGAATTATCCATTATTACCTCAGGAATCACTAAATACAGGATTGCTGCTTGTAGCATTTCCTTTATAACAATTAATTTTTCCAGTTGTTTCAACTTTTCTCCTCCTTTTTTCCAAAGAAAACTTACAACCATGACTGGGATATGTTAGCATACCCTCCAACTGTCCCAAGTTGGCAGGGGCAGTCCTGATTATCATCTCACTTTTCCAGCTGCTTTTAAGATGTCCCAGTTTCTCTCTCCTGTCTCCCACTTCCCCTCAGCTCATGTAATTGCTTTGCCCTTAGTTTATGTAATTGCTGCAAAAGAAGTTTGCAGTCAATTAACTGCAAAAGAAGTTTGCAGTCAATTAACTCAGCAGGAGTGAGAGGAGAGGAAGGGCAAGTAGGAGCAAACTGCTTCAGTCCGTCTTAGTTTGTGTGTTTTTCCTCATTAATAACTTTTGCCATGTTGACCACATTCTGATTTACTTAGCCACAGAATTGGGTAAGAATACCCTGGAAATGAGAAGGTTAAGAGGGGACATGATAGCCATGTTTAAATATTTGAAGGGATGTCATACTGAGGATGGAGCAAGCTTGCTTTCTGTGGCAACAGAGTTTAGGACACGGAGCAATGGACTCAAACTACAGGAAAAGAGATTCCACCTAAACATTAGGAACACCTTCCAGACAGTAAGAGCTGTTCAGCAGTGGAGTGCACTGCCTCAGAGTGTGGCGGAGTCTCCTTCTTTGGAGGTTTTGGATGGCCATCTGTCATGAATGCTTTTATTTTGTATTCCTGGGTGTCGGGGGTTGGACTAGATGGTCCTTGTGATCTCTTCCAGCTCTGTGATTCTATGTGCCCTGGTTTTCATCTCTGAAATGCTGATGTTATTTTTCAGTGTTTGAAAGTTGTAAGCCCCATTACAATCCCATTATTCAGGATTTGGCTCTGAATAGTCATTCATATATTGGATTGTTGGTTGCTGTCTGTTGTCCTACTGGTTTATCATCATCAGCTCCTCCTCCCCCAAATATTTGGTGATCATGGTTATTGAAAATTTAGCTCTGAGTGAAAAAGAGAAATTTCCAAATCATCGTTGGAAAAAGTTTTGGCCGTGGTTTAATGAGACAACCCCCGCAATAACATAAATGGATACCTATTTTAAATAAATATTGTATTATTATAATTATTATTATTGTATTTTTGTATTATTTTGTATTATTATTTTTATTAATCTTTTATTGGTTTTTTTTCTTTTCCAAATAGGTATAACTGTAATGTGTAAATATAATGTTCATTGGAAAAGAAAAAAGCATAATTATAGTGTGTTTAGATTAAGAGGAAACATGTATTAGTGTTAGGATAGTTTTCTTTTTGTATTAGTAAGAAAAGAAGAAAACTATTATTATTATTATTATTATTATTATTATTATTGCATTATTGTTACAGCCTTTTGCAGTCAGGTGTATTTTTCAGTAGAATGGTCTTATTCCAATAAAAAAATTCCTAATCCCCAGATTCTTCTTTTTAAAGTCCAGGGGTTTTGATCCAAATAGTCAAATTCTTTCAAAACCTCCCCAAAACTCAGAAGTCTTGCTCTTACAAGTCCCAGCCTCCCAAGACCCCAAAACACACACACACACACACACACACACACACACACACAAACCCACCCAACCATCATAGATTTTTGCACTGAGAGGGAAAATCCCACTTCCCAAAGGCACAAACACTAAAAATAATAATCATCATCACCTTGAAATGTACTGACACCTACAAGAAAACTAGCAAAGTCAATATAGCACAGGCTTGACTTGCCATCACTTCTACGTCTCCCCTCCCCACCATTACAAATTGTACCATATATTAAATCTGCCTGGCATTGTGTTACTTTTCTCCCTCCCCACTATGTAAATGACATTGTGGTCAATGGAAGTCCTGCCTAATTATAACTGCTAGATTTGGCCCATGTGGTAAAATGTTTAACACATTTAAATGCCTATAATAAAATCACACACTAGGTAAATGTGTTCTGCTCTCAAGGAGAACAATAACATCTAGCACTATTTCCTGCCAGCATTATCCTTTTAAAAGAAAAAAAATGCAATGTCATCTTGGGAATATTCCCCAGGACATTTTTTCAGAACTTTCCAGAAATATATGGACATGCTCTCTATGTACTTCATGTTAAAAGGCAACAGAGCTTGGAAAAGTTACTTTTCTCTTGCTGGTTGAGGCATTATGGGAGTTGTTTTGGAAAACATAACTATCAAGGTTCTACGAAGATGTCACACAACCTGACTTTCACATGGAAATGAAAGAGAAGGCACTGTTGATTTATCTTGCAGTGGGAATGTATTTTTTAAAGTTCCCACCAAGAACAACAACTAAGAAATAATAATTGTTATTATTATTATTATTTCTTAACCCTCCCCTCCCCCACATGGATCAAGGCAGGGAACAACAATAAATAAGACATTAGACATAACACTAGTTAAAAGATCATATAAAACCAATTCGTAATAGTAATAATAACATAATAATGTTGTAATCATATTAATAATGATGTAATAATATTAAATATGGATTTTTGATACAATTTTTGTTATTAAATTTACAAGAGGTTTTGCATTTTGCTTCCTATATATGTCATAACTCTTATATTATATAGGAACAGCCTCTTATATCTGGTTACTGTTCCCATTTTTGCCTTTTGATGACACATTCTTTTCAGTGTCAATCAATACATTTGTAATTCTACCAGGTTCAACCTCCCCGCTTTAGGATCCCCTCAACATTTCACAGATAAAAGCTGGAACACATGTGGCTAAGCAACATCAGAATGTAGTCAAGATGGCAAACATTGTTAATGAGGAAGAACACACAAGCTGGGAGAAGCTGCAGCAGTTTGCTTTTGCCCAAGTCTACTAGGAATGGCAAAATTCTACCCCTCTTCTTCTCTCATCCTTACTGAAAGGGGTGTTGGTTCTCAATTCATTTTTTAATATATATTTTTAGATAGGTGAGCTCTCAAAAAATGTATTAAACTAGAAATTAAATGAGGTCTTCCCCACAGTAAGGGAATTAAGTTTCCAGTCTCTTTAGGCACAAGAAAGATTTCATCTCTAGCAACTACGGTACTTTTGTCAGCAGGATAAGTACTGTATCTAAACATGCCACAGGGTTCTGTCCTTGGCCCAGTGCTATTCAACATCTTTATCAATGACTTGGATGAGGGAATTAGGGGCATACTTATCAAATTTGCAGATGACACCAAATTAGGAGGAGTAGCTAATACCCTAGAGGACAGGATCAAAATTCAGAATGACCTGGATAGACTGGAGAGCTGGGCCAAAGCTAACAAAATGAAATTCAATACGGAGAAATGTAAAGTACTGCATTTTGGGCGGAAAAATGAAATGCATAAATATAGGATGGGAGAGACCTGGCTGAATGAGACTACGTGCAAAAGGGATCTAGGAGTCCTAGTAGACCACAAGTTGAACATGAGCCAACAGTGTGATGCGGCAGCTAAAAAGGCCAATGCGATTTGGGGCTGTATCAATAGAAGTATAGTGTCTAGATCAAGGGAAGTAACAGTGCCACTCTATTCTGCCTTGGTCAGACTTCACTTAGAATACTGTGTCCAGTTCTGGGCACCACAATTCAAAAAGGATATTGACAAATTGGAGCGTGTCCAGAGAAGGGCAACTAAAATGGTGAAAGGTCTGGAAACGATGCCTTATGAGGAGAGACTTAGGGAGCTGGGTATGTTTAGCCTGGAAAAAAGACGGTTAAGAGGCGATATGATAGCCCTGTTTAAGTATTTGAGGGGATGTCACGCTGAGGATGGAGCAGGCTTGTTTTCTGCTGCTCCAGAGACTGGAACACGGAGCAATGGATGCAAGCTCCAGGAACAGAGATCCCACCTCAACATGAGGAGGAACTTTTTGACAGTAAGAACTGTTCGGCAGTGGAACACACTCCCTCGGAGCGTGGTGGGGTCTCCTTCCTTGGAGGTCTTTAAACAGAGGCTGGATTGCCATCTGTCGGGGATGCTTTGATCAAGATTTCCTGCGTGGCAGGGGGGTTGGACTGGATGGCCCTCGTGGTCTCTTCCAACTCTGCAATTCTATGATTCTATGATTCTATGCATTATCAGTAGTTTTTGGAAATTTCAAAAACTGGTCCTGTTACAGAGTAATTGGCTCTGGCTCAGTTAGGTGGAAGGTTCTTAATATTCATTATGTAATTGGATGACTGGAATGTATTGGAAAACTATGGCTAGAGAGTACAGTATGACCCCCATATCCGTGGAACCAATATCCATGGTTTCAGTTATCTGCGGGACACAAAACAGAACACATACCATGGAGTCTTCCTAGAAAATGCCTAGAGAAGCATCCTCTCTAGACATTTTCTAGGTACTCCAAGGCAACTCTATGGTATTTTAAACTGGAAGTCCCATTATTTTCAATGGTGTTTGCTGTTATCCGTAGTTTCCGGTATCCGTGATATGTCCAGGAACTGAATCCCTATGGATACAGGAGTCCTACTAACATTGGGCTATAGCATCTCTGCTTAGCATCTCACAGGATCTCATGAGGTTCTACTGTGTCTCCCAGTATTTGGTGTCCTAAATTGCTGTTGCTGTATTCTGTGAGGTCCGTGCTATTCGTGACTCGGTGACATATTCCCATTTGTTACTCTTGTTATTCTGCTCTTTTTAATGTTCTCATATTTCCCTTTCCTTTTATAAATAAATCCACCTCATTATAAGTTCTCTCTGTACTTGTTTCAGTCAACCCCAATACTATATCCAGTCCTTGACTGTTTCCTCCTCTGGCTGTTTTTTATTGGTTTTTAGCTGTGGCTTTACAACATGGGGTGCAGGTGTTACCCTAAGAGGTGGGGGGAGACATTAGAGTCCCACCCACAATGCCAGTGCCTCCTTGATATTTGGTGGAATTATAGCTCAAAAAGGAGGCCTGCAAGAGGAGGGTAACTTCGGTGATCTTTTCACCTTTGTATACCAGTACTGACTGTAGACAGCACTCCAGTTAAAGTTAAACAAAGCACTTTATTTGAATTAACACAGGAGATACACTAACATACAAGAACATATATTCTTAAGAACCATACAAGGCTATTGAAGAGTAAGGCAAGAAAGGTTGGATAGAGAGAAGTCAGGGTGGTTACCAGTCAGGATAGTTACCAGTCTCATAGAATGAAGTCCTTGCAGCAGAGGGACTCAGACAGCATCTGAGGGTGGTACAGGGAATCTGGTCCATTGAGAAAGAGAATGGTGGGGCCTGCCTGTGGCAGACCAGCTGTGGCTAGGAGTGGAAGGGTGATATTTATACCCTATTTCTTATCCTGGAGGGGTGCACTAGTTGTGACAAAGCCTGAATGGCTTTGTCACAGAACAGACAAAAGGGTCCAGAACAGGCTGCTTGCCTTAGCTTCAAAATGACAAAACACTGATGGAATTTCTCTGAAGATCCAGCCACAGATGCAGGCAAAACATCAGAAATAAGCTCTTCCAGAACATGGCCTCACAGCCCATAAAAAAACCAAGGAAAATCTATGGGTGCTGGCCATGAAAGCGTTTGATTTCACATTGATGGGATTTACAACAACCTCTTAATGTTCGGACAGGTAAGGTGTATAGGAAAGCTCTCCATAGGGTATCTATTGAGGGATGGTCATTGATTGCATGTTTGAAAGGATTAGCATAGAGCCATTAACAACTGGGTTTTCCACATAATCCTATTTGGGTTTTCCATTATTCGGGACACATCTCAGGTCATTGTGACCTCGATTGCCCTCCAGTCAGCTTGACCCCAAAAGGTGTCCCGTATGTGCAGTTATGAAACCTAGTAGGTATGCTAATACAGGGTTTTGCCTGAAAAGCTAGGGGGTCTGTTAAATTCAGGGATTCTCCTGGCCCAATCTGAGTGGACAGAGAGGAGTCTGCCTGGTTGGTGTTTAGATCCAGGGATACCTTTGGGCTGCCACTGCCCTTCACATCCATACATTGACAAATTAGAAGAACTTCACCATTTTCCCCTCCCTGATCCCTTCCAAACGAACTTTTAAAACATTGCCTCCCCATATCCATGAAGGGCCTTTTCCATGTGAAGTGTCAAAGTGAGCTGTTCTCATCAGCTTGGGGAAGGGAAATTCTGGCAAGTGTGGAACAGCTCTCCCAATACCTGGGGAAAAAAACCACTGAGAAAACAAAACTAATGACCACATAACTTTAAAGCAGATGATGACAATATTGAAATATTTCAAGACTTGCCATACTTTGGCTCAGTCATTAATCAGAATGGAGACTGCAGGCAAGAAATCAGAAGGTGGCTAGGACTTGGAAGGGCAGTGAAGAAGAAACTAGACAAGACCCTGAAGTGTCAAGATATATCATTGAATACTAAAGTTAGGATGATCCATGCCATTGTATTTCCAGTTTCTATGTATGGTTGTGAAAGCTGGAGAGTGAAGAAAGCTGATAGGAAGAAAATCAACTCATTTGAAATGTGGTGCTGGAAAAGAGTTCTACAGATACCATGGGCTACTAAAAAGACAAATAAATGTGTCTTAGGACTTTTTCAGATTTTTTTCAGGAAAAAACCCCAAGGAGGTCAGGAGAAGAACGGGGCTGTTGCACTTACAGAGCCCCATTTCAGACGATGCAGTCCTCCTCCATCCTCTTCCCGACCTTCCCCCATGCTGTGGGCACTGCTTTTTATTGACAGAGGTTCTCCATAAATAAAAAGCAGCACCCACAGCACAAGGGAAGGTCAGGAGGAGGATGGAGGAAGACAGGGCTGTCTGAAATGGGGCTCTGTAAGCACAACAGCCCCATTCTTCTCCTATCCTCCTCGGGGGGGGGGCATCTGAAAAAGTCCTCAGAGCAAATCAAGCCTGAACTCTCCCTAGAAGCCAAGATTGCTAAACTGAGATTGTTGTACTTTGGACATATCATGAAAAGATATGTCTCACTAGAAAAGAAAATAATGCTTGGTAAGGTAGAAGACGGTAGGAAAATATGAAAGTTCATTACAGATGGATAGATTCAATCAAGGAAGCCACAGCCCTGAGTCTGCAGGACCTGAGCAGGGATGTTCAGGACAGGACGACTTGGAGGTCTCTCATTCATAGCATCACCATAAGTCAAAGTTGACTTGATGGCAATTAACAACAATGATTAAACACAGAACATAGCAGAAGGGAAGAAGCCTTCAGCAATGTAGAATAGGGGTTGAATCACTAATCCTTGATATGATACTTAGGGTATATAAGCAGGAACTGAAAAGAAATTCATTGGATTTGTCTTTCTCTATGAATATATAAAATTCATACATCCCAAAACTGGCAATTTGATGAAAAACCACAACTCACCCCAGAAATCTGTACATTTCTGAGTCTTTTGATATGTTTCAGTGAAGAAGAAAATGCACAAAAATCTATGCATACAGTAGACCCCTGTATCCACTAGGGATTGGTTTGGGGGGGTGGATACTGAAAACTGTGGATAATAGCAAACATTGAAAATAATGGGACTTCTGTTTTAAAATACCATAGAGTTGCCTTGGAGGACCTAGGAAATGGCTAGAGATGACACATTTTCTAGGAAGACTCTATGGTAGGTATGCTGTTTTGTGTCCCGTGGATAATGAATCAGTGGATACAGAAGTCCTCCTGTACATCTGGAAAATGCATACACAAGTCTCCCCCTGTATCCATGGGGGATACATTCCTAGACTTACCATGTATAAGTGAAACTGTGGATAATAGCAAACCCTATTAAAATAAAGGACCTCCTGTACAAGCATACCATAGAGTTGCATTGGAGGACCTAGCAATTCCTAGAGCAGACACCTCTCTAAGCATTTTCCAGCACAAATCTATGGAATGTGTCCCCTATTTTGTTTCCCTCAGATAACTGAAACCACAGATACTGGTTCCACAGATACGGGGTAGGGACAGTATTTGGAGGAAGGGGAAGTGAGCACACTTTAGTCAAAGGGGACAATTTGTAAAAACCATGCACAGGAGTAAAAATAATGTATACAAATATTTTTACGGGGGGTAGAAATGTGACCAGAAAAGCACACAAATTTCCTTGTGAGAAGGGGGGAAAGCATCACAACCTGATAGAGAACTGGAATGTGACAAGAATGTTGTGACGATTCTAAAAAATGCAGTTGGAAGACACTGGCAGATTTAAAGCCACTTTAGATCCATTATTAATAGAAAAGTGGGGTATAAATTAAATAAATAAAAGTAAAATAATTTTTCACACTTTTATTTATAAGTCTTTCATCTGTGAAATATTGAAGACTATATGATTTGCACTGGTTATTGAATATTCTCAATGCTAACTATTAAAGAAACCAATACGTCTGGTTGAATTTCCTGAAACAAAATGCATTTGATATAAAATTGCTTGGTATCTGGATGTAGACTTTTGGCTGCATGTGGCTTTGTTAGTTTGAGATTTTTATGGAGGTGGAGGCTTGTAAACCTACAGAGTTAACATAGGACAATGGGCACCAATTGTTGTTGTTGTGTGCCTTGAAGTTCTTTCTGACTTATGGTAACCCTGAGGTGAACCCATCACTGGTTTTCTGAGGCTGAATGTGTGTGTGACTTGCCCAAGGTCACCCATTGGGTTTTCACAGCTGAGCGGGTATTTGGCTCCGGTTACTACACTTTAAATTAGTCTTCCTGCTCCTGATGTCTTCCACATGTGTTGTATTACAATTCCTATCATGCAACTCATACTGGCTGGGGATGATATCAGTTGTAGCCCAACACATCTGAAGAGTACAAGACTGTGACAGAACATTTTCAGTGGCAATAAGGAAAAGAAAATAAGTATTTTATATAATACAAGAGACTTATGTTGAAGTTAGATCCACCTTTTGATAAGACGTTCTTAAAATAGCTTCTTGGGATGAATTTACTGAGAGGGTAATTTGACAGAGGGCAGGTGGAAAATGACTTTTCCATTTACACTTTATCATACTGGAACTTTGAAATTGCAGAGCACTCAGACAAAAATTATGTCTAGGTTACTGAGATTAAGAGAGAGAAACATACTTGGTTTATTAATATTGCCCCCAAATCCTTCTTAAATGTCTGAACTTCTAATTACAGATGCTGCTCATACATCGCTGCCATTCTTTGCTCAGACCTCCTGTAGGTGCAAATTGATTCTGCATGCGTGCAAAATAGACTTTTCTACATATCTAATACAATAGGTTAAAGGATCAACTATAAGGGGAGGTGGAAATTATTTACAGAGTTCTCCACTATATTGAAATGCTGACTTTGAAGTCACTATCTTGAAAATGTTATCTGATCCTGTAATCCATTTGGTAATGGAAGTATTTTTAATGTATTTTTTCACACTTTGAAGTAAAAGCAACTACTACCATGGAGTGAAGCAGATCCATCCTCTGGAGCAGGGGCAGGCACACTTGGGACCTCCAAATGTTTGGGACTATAGTTTCAATCATCCTTTACTATTGGCCATGCTGGCTGAGGTTGAAGAACCTCTTCCTTAAAGGATGCAGGAGAAGGGAGAAAAAACTTGGGAGATTTGATGTCACTTCCTAAATCAATGTAGGCAGGATGGATGTGTGTGTGATTGAGAGAGAGGGAGAAATATAACAATGCTCAGCAGTTAAAGAGTTAAATGTGTCCTAGAAAGAGTAACAGTGATAGGCTTAAATGACGTTTCAGTGACCTAAAATCTCCTCATGTCATATCCACCTATTTTTAACTTATGTGTGATACAGACTGATGTTCTTAGAGATCACGCCATCTTCTCTATACCTCCTTTTCATTGGAGATTTTTGGACAGGAACAAAAAAAGCATTGCGGTCTCGCAATCTCCTCTCCCGCCCCTATCACATGAAGAAAGGAAGCTTTTTAGACCTACCTTTTCCATGCCTCATTCCCTCAGCAGGGCAGCCCAGGAGTGAATGGAGCTTGAACGGAGCTCCTTTCACTTCCTAGACTAAAATCCCAGCTGCTCTTGTGAGAAGATGAGAGCACAGGAAATTCAAAAATAAAAACAAAAATACTACAGTAAAAGTAACACCAAGCACAAAAACACACTTAAATCATTACAAGTAACCTGGGGAGGGTACAAAAATGTGTCACTTACCTCAATGTCCCAATCTCATCCAGAAGTGTTCTGGCATGGACCTCCCATTGATGCTGGCATCACACCAGCATAATGGGTCACCATTTTAGTCGCAGGACATTCTTTTACAGAAACGGAACAGGAGATTCATTGTTGACTTAGCCCATCAATAAAAAGAAGTGCTGGCATAACAACAGCCAAACGAGAGCATGATGATATGGGAACAACATTGTCTGAAATGCCTTTAACAATCTCCTGCCGTTGTTACCATGCCATATTTAGAGCGTCTGATAATCTCGATTATCTCACTCCCCAAAAGTGAAACTAAATGAGTTCCATTCCTATTTTTCTATTTTAGTTTACCACTCTTGAGAACTTTCCTTTCTTCTTTGTGGTCTCTGTTAATGGGTTAATCCTGCACCTGCACAGAGCACTTTGGAAACTTCTAGCACCTCACTCTAAACTTTTGGGTGGTAGCACCGCCCCCCTCACCCCTGGTGTATATAAGCCCATCCCTCTCACCAACTGTTCAGTTCCTTTTTTTCTGCCACATGGAAAGCACTGAAGGAACTTCTACTATGCCTCACTGTTCTCGTTGTTACCAATTTTTGACTTTTTGTACCTTTTTCACTGACCTTGGACCAGATTTTGACTATTCTCCTGCCTACTCCTCTGGCTTTGGCTTCTCAGATCAGACTGCTTGTGTTTTTGACCTTGGATTCCATCAATACTATGTTGTCTCTTCATCCCTTCTGGATTCAGCTTCTAGGACTGGACTACCTGTTTCTGACCTTGTACTGGATGGTAATGTGTTTTTCCATCTCCTTTAAGCATGTCTGGGGCTGGATTCTTCAAATCCTCCTCCCAGTGTTCTGCTAAGATGACCAAATCCGAGAGTCACTCCAAGTGCCTCTTCTGTCTCGGAGAGGCCCATGATATATCATCATGCAGACATTGCAAGGCTTTTACCCCACAGGTCAGGAAAAATCGGGACAAGAGGCTTAAAGCCCAACTTTATGAGAAGGCCCTATCCGCCTCAGTATCAGGGAAGGCCTTGGGCTTGGGAATCTCCCCTGAATCACCAATGGGCAAAAAAGATTCTGCTTCGCTACCTTCCAAGACCTCGAAGCCCGTCCCAATGCCGACCCAGGCAAGAGATAATGGTGCTGATCAGTCCCGTCTTGATGATCCTGGGACTTCCAAGAGTAGGAAGAAGATGGTACTGGAGGAGATGGTACCGGAGCCTCCTCAGAAGGCAACAAAGGCAAAGGACCCTCCAGTAAAGAGGTCCAAGGCTGCCAGGAAAAAAGAGTCCCCAAGAGAGGTCGGTCGCAGGAGCGTAAAAAGACCAGACAGCAAGATTACGAATCAAAGAAATCTAAAGGGGAAACAGAGGAAGGTTCCCCTGTATCGCTCCCGGTGAAACGACGCCTATCAATACCATCCCCAGACCAGTACTGGGGGGAAGAATCCACTTATACTGTGGTGAAAGCAGTGGATGAGTCGTCCTTTGGCGTCAGGATAATCAGAGTCTTGCACTCAAGGTCGACGCTGGACATAGGTACTGTGGCACATAGGGCCCAGTCCCAGTCTCAAACTCGTTTACAGTCTCAGCCACAATCTGTGCACCATTCGAGGTCCCGCTCCACCTCTCAGTCCCAATCTGGCTCTTGACACCGATCCCAGTCTCGACTTCACTCCCAGTCCCAGTCGGCAGAACATCGAGAGTCTTAGTATCGCTCTCACTCGACACCGATCCATTGCTCGCATTCCCCTTTAATGCAGAGGTCATGCTCCCAGTCTCCTTGGTGGACTCCAACACCAGACGTTCCTGCCAAGCAGAAGATGCCATCCCCAAGGCCACCTGCTAGGTCTCCAGTACTGGTATCTCCAAGGCCTTCCAAGTCACCAGTACCAAAATCTCAAAGACCCAGGTCTCGCTCTGCCTCTCAGTCCCGTACACCAAGACCATGCTGACATCCGTCACGTTCTCCATCTTGTAGCTCCCAATACATGGAGGACGACTTGGTATGGTATGAAGATGATTGGTGGGACCGCTACGATATGATGCTCCTCCACCAAGTAGTCTTTATCCCAACCCGTACTACTGGGGACACGACTACTGGTACCGGCCTTTTGACAAACCATCCCTGGTACCATATTTCATATACCACTATGACTGCTCTCCTTGGTACCATAAGGAGGATGTGGACAGACAGCAGCCCCCATATTCTCCAGAAGAGCAGCACCGGCACTGTAAGGCCAGCCATCTAGTGGTGGTGGAATCCCTGCGGAGGCGTAAATCTCCACAAAAAGGGTCCCGAGATGTCAATCTCCTCGATCTCCAACTAAAAGGACACCCTCACCCAAACCGGCAGATCCTAGAGAATCTCCTACTCCTGTTGCAGGAGGGCAGCCTAAATCACTTACGCCACAGCTTGTGGGGACTCCAGAGTGTGAGTCAGAGGACTCGGACGTTGAAACTCCTTCATCCAAGACATCACCTCGAGGTAAAGCTGCAACGCCTGAAACTTCCTCTACAACGGACAATGTCCACTCATTCTTGGAGACTGTAAATCGGATGGTAGTGTCCCTGGGGCTACGTACCAAACTGCATGATGTGCATATAGATGACCCCATCTTTCATGACTTACGAAGACAGGCTCCTCCCTTGCCTTACATTCCATTCTCTACATTCCTAATACAGATAGCCAAGGTGGCCTGGAGTACCCCTTCTTCTGTACCACCAACATCCAGGAGACTGGAACATCTCTACAGAGTCTCTGACGAGGCGGTTCCCTGCCTGTCTTCACATTCAAAACAGAATTCAATTATAGTAGACACGGCGCAGATGCACACATCACACAAAATCCACTCCTCGCCTATGGAACGAGAGGGCAAGAAGTTGGATGCTACTCATCAGCATGTCTTCTCATGAAGATAGCAAATTGCATTGCTTGCATGCAGGCATATAAGAGACATCTCTGGGACACTATATCCCCCTTCTCGGATAAAGTTCCCCAGCAAGATCTGGACCTTGTACTCAATATACAGAATGATGAACTCGCGTTAGCTGACTACCAGCGGCAGTCTGCTAAACATGTGACAGACTGCACCGGAAAGATCTTGGCCAGCTCCATCGTCACCCACAGATATGCATGGCTCCACTCATCTTTCCTCTCTTTCACAGCCAGATCAGTAATCGAAGATCTTCCATTTGATGAGGTCAGTCTCTTCCATTCCGAAACGGACTCAAAGTTGGAGCATACGTATAAGATGTGGACAATGGCAAAGCGCTTTGGCATACCTCCTCCAGGCCAAGCTCCACACTCAAGATTCTATAACAAGCGGGTTCCGCCTTCCTTTCGTAGACGCTTCAGTCCCCCGACATCAAGCCCCCAGCACTCTGCTCAGGCCTATGCCCATTATCAGAGGAAGTTCCCAGCCTCCATGAAGCTAAGTCTCAGTTCCAAAAGAAGAAAACCGAGCCCACCAAGCAGAGGGTGTAACTACGTACTCCCTCTCTCCGTGCCACCAGCCCAGTCACCATCAGACGGGCTACTTGCCACCTTCCACCATTGGTGCACAATAACTTCAGATTCATGGGCCCTCAGTATCATCCAAACTGGATACTTCATAGAATTCGACAGCCTACCCCCCACAAGGCCTTTCAAATCTATTTCCCCTTCCATACATCTTGAAGAAGTTCAGTCCTTACTAAGGAAAGGGGCAATAGAAAAGGTCCATCAGTGCCAACAAGGAGACTCTTTCTTCTCCTGCTATTTCCTCGTCAGCAAGAAAGATGACGGCCTCCACCCCATCTTAGATCTCCAAGAGGTAAACCATTTTATTATACCCAAACACTTCAAAATGGTCACCCTTTCATCTATCCTCCCGTTCCTCCATGTAGGAGACTGGTTTGCTACCATCGATCTTTGAGATGCCTACTTCCACATAGCAATAGCGCAACCCCACTGGAGGTTCCTGGAATTTGCAGTGGGCCCCAGAATGTATTACTTCAAGGTGCTCCTATTCGGCCTCTGCACAGCCCCAAGAATGTTCATGAAGTGCATGGCTCCAGTGGCTGCCCATCTACACACAAAGGTGTCATAATCTTCCCATATTTGGATGATTGGTTGATCACGGGACCTTCAGAGGAAAAGGTGATGAGAAATGTAGCCATCACAATCTTCTTCCTTCAAAATCTGGGCCTCAGGATCAACATGGACAAGTCACACCTAGCCCCCTTGTTCATTGGGGCCCAACTGAACTCCATCCAAGGCAGGGCTTTTCCTCCAGAGGACCACTTCATTATGTTGCACACTATGGTGAATCGATGCATGGCATGGAGGAGAGTGACAGCACACTTCATCTAGACCATTCTTGGCCACATGGCATCAACCACAGCAGTGATCCCCTTCGTCAGACTGCAAATGCATCCTTTGTAAGCCTGGCTCCCTCAATCGTTTGATCCAATGCGGGACGACCCTCTAAAGTTGCTGTCAGTTTCCCGGCCAATACTCAGACAGCTCAAGTGGTGGTCCTCCCCTCTCTCCTCTGTCCTCCCCCCCCCCACCATCACCATACACAGATACTGTCAGATACCTGAATCAGTGGTTGGCAAACCAGCGGATAGGGTATTGTTACTATCTCTCTCTCTCTCTCTCTCTGGCTTTTCTTCGCAAATGAAGATTCAGGAAAGACTCATCCCACGCTTTCTACAAGTGCACTGGATAGTACAGCTTTCTCCACACAAACATTTCTTTCCCCAGTGAGTAGAAAATTCACTTTCTCTGGTATAGTTCTGATAGCGCCACAATCCTGATGGAAACTTTTCTCTTGGATGCTATTATTTGCATTAAAAAGTAAAAGTTCATTGGTGACATATAATATGATCACCGAAGGGAGAAAAACAAACTTCTACCTAGCTACATCAAAACTGCTCAATTAATTGTGCACAGTAATTGTATCCACACAATTAATGCCATCTCTAGTTTCATAGACTGCTTCCAAATGGTTTCTTTAGACCCTGGTTGCATAAAATCCTACCTGTTTGCTCCTCCAGCCACCAGAGGGAGTTGCTTATCACCAGGATATGTCCTCCTTGCACTCACATGCCATAGTAACCTTATTCCCATGCTCTGCTCCATAAACTTCTTGTGACCTAAATATAATTGTTAGGCCAAGTCTCTAGTTCATTTCCTAGTGTATCGTACTGAGCTGACAGTGACTGAATACTAACTATGAATAATTCCATGTACAAGTGGAGGCATAACCTTAACAATAAGGTCTGTTCACAGCTCTCAAGATATTCATGAGTGCATTTTAGAAATATCGTTATCTGCTTTATTGGTTGGTATTAAAAAGTCAAATGGCTGACATTATACTTTTCTATATCCCTGGCATTTAATCTGCCGCTGTGCCGTTTGATTAAGGGAGTATGGCATTAAGTAAGAAAGGGTAATTAGCTCATTTACCATGTGCAAACTGCCATCAGTATAGCATATAACTGGTAGAATATTGTACTCAACACCATCCCTTCCACCTGACAACACTGTTCTATGTCCAAGACCTAGCTTTCAGTGAGGAATCGACCTGGCTTATACACTTCGGAGTGTGATAAAAACATCTTTTTTTCAACTGTCCTTATTCTACATGAAAAGAATGCTTTCCAAGAAAAGAAAATGCGGAGATTTTCAGATGGCTAAAATCAGCCTCTTGCCACGTGAGCAGCTTCCGGAGCAGTAATGAGGCTGCTGCACGGCAAGGCTGCTGCACGCCATTTTGGATGACGCCGTCTCTCTCTCGGCGGCGTCCGTGACTCTTGCGGCCAGCATTGGAGGCGGCAACACTGTTTTTTACTCACAGACAACTTTTAGCCGTCTAAAAATCTCCTGCTTTCCAAAATATTCAGAAGAATTCCTATGTGTAGGGGCTTGACTGCACAGGGGGGTAAAAATCCAGATGAGATTCAGACTACTTTGGCCCGGAGCTGCGGCACATAACATTCAGATTTTTATGGCCTGGATTTCAGCACCACACTTCCCAAAGCCTAAATCTGCATTGGGCTTTTAACTTTACTGCCCATTCAAAGCTGTTACTCACATTTGACACTGGACTACGGGAAAAGCAAAGCCACAGCAGTAGTCAGCCTCTCTGAAGGCACATCAGGTGGCTACCCTCGCAATGGTGGGGCGGGCACCCATTCTGCCTTCAGAGAGGGCGATTATTGCTAGCACTTTGCTTTTTCCAGGCAATTGTGCACCAGAAAATCAAAGTTCCAGTGGTAGTCACCCTCTGTGAAGCCAGAATGGGCAGCTAGCCTCACTATGGCAGGGCTCGCTGGGCGTTCTGGCCTCCGAGAAAGTGACTGCTGGAACTCTGCCTTTGGGCTGAGAAATGGTGCTGAGGAGTGGGGAAATGGCAGCACTTCAGACAATCCTCCTCCCTACCCACACACACACACATGAATCCAGTGCAGATGGATTCTTCACACAGCAGTTTTCTCAGACATTTCCAGCAAACTCTGGAGAAAACTTCCAGTTTTCTAAAACCTGGATTAAGGGGGTGTTCCCTAAGTCTGGTGTGAATAGGGCCATACATTGTGTGTCACTATTGCACCAGATTCAGGGAACAGGCCACATGTTGTGTGGCATTATTGGGCTGGATTTGGGGTTTGTGACTGGTGTAGACAAGGTTCTCATTGTTACCATAGTTATGTGGTAGCCAAGGGGTGTTGTGAGATTGTGACCTCTGTGGTGGTCTGCACATACACACACACACACACAGTGGCTTCCTATTCTTCAATTAAATTCCAAGGGAAGAAGTCATAAGGTAACTCTTCCCTCCTAAAATTCTTTCAGACTGGGAAAGACAGGCAGGCTCCACAGAAGTGGTGGCTCTTGTGCATGCGGGTGGGTAGGATAGAGGGAAGAATTACACCAGAGGCAGAACTGAGGGGGTCACAAGGGGTGGAGTGAAATGCACAGAAGTGGGGAAGTGGCAGCTAAGGAGAAATGCCAAACATAGGATGACACAGGCTGAAAATCCTCAGAAGAAATGTTTGGTCCTGGAAAAGAACATGCCTGGCTTGCTGTTGTACTCAAGAAATAGTAAGATGCTTTGAGGCCCACTTGTCCAAGCTCTTAAAACGGTGGAGTAGGCGCCAGAGGAAGTGCATCTCACAGGAACAATATAAGGCAGATAGCAAATCACCTAATAGAGATAACAGCTGCAAGTACTGTACAGGCATACTTCAATTAACAAACCCTCTGACAAAGATGCTCCCTTTGACAAAGAACTCATCTTCACAGGCCAGAATATGCCAGCTTCTGTACCGTTACTGGTTTTATAGGAGAGAGAATTTCAGCTGGTGTTGCTTGTCACACAAACAGGTGATACCTGTTTGACAACACTTGATGAAATTCCCTCTTCTGCACAACCAAAGGTACAGGAATCCTCTTCAGTTTTCACTCTAGCAACTGTAACTCACCCACCCTAGGCTCTTTCTAATGTTTGAGGTTTACCAAAGCCCCCTTGGTAGCTGGAAATAGAATGTTTTCTCCCAGAAAAATACATTGTTGTGAGTTACACCTGGTCTGCAATTCAAAATATTTGGGGGTGGTTTGGTATTGCAAGACCTGGAGTCCAGTCATAGTAAACAAATATAGTGCTACACTCCACTTTAGCTCCCATGGCAATAACCTATGGAATCCTACAGATTGTGGTTTGGTAAGACAATAGAGTTCTATGGCTGAGTTCTAAATACCCCTCCCTAAACTTCCAATACCAGAATTCCATGGGATGTTGCCATGATACTTAAAGCAGAATATGGCATTATAATTGTGTAGTATGAATGAGTATGAATGAGCTCCAGCTCCAGCTCCTTCTGTGGATTTCTGGAGATGGAAACTGATAGAACTGGTTAGATAACCTACACTACTACCTGAATTTTGGAACTCTGAGCACTGTCATGTTGAGTGCCTGCCTGCACTTCAACATTTACCCCTATAGCACTGGTGAAAGAGCAATGAAATGCCCAGTCCTATTTTTGAAAAATCTGTATGAACATGCAGAGTTATAAAGAGTGCACCTTCTTTCATGATACTGTGCCTTACTTGTTTAAGTAATGGTTTCCCTGCTTGCAGTCAGTACTTAAGTACCTGATTGATTCCTGTTTTCTAAAGTGCTTCTTGTCTTTTCATTGATTTTTATGAGCTTCAGTGAAGGCCCAAAATAAGATTATGGTGCTAATAATATGTAAGATGTAATACTCTAGGATAGAAACAAGAATTAGCTTGCTAAATTCAATAGCAATTGTCCTGTGCATTTACGCATAAAGCTGGATTGTTCCAAATACCTTCTCCATAAACCATTCAGGCT
The DNA here is from genome assembly GCA_030847615.1 of Gambelia wislizenii. Lineage (NCBI taxonomy): Eukaryota > Metazoa > Chordata > Lepidosauria > Squamata > Crotaphytidae > Gambelia > Gambelia wislizenii. The sequence continues at coordinate 45,675,884 of JAUMIR010000001.1, read as the reverse complement.
GCAACGAGCTGATATACAAAGAGAAAATCAAAACACGGAGATTAGGGAAGACTAAACCCACATCTTCCTCAAGAGAAGACACTTCCTGCATCATTTCCCTCTTTAGAGAAGTGAGTACTATACTGTACTCTGCTTCATAGGGGAAGAGGCAACTGGAAGAAGTAGGAGGAATGAAGGAGGATAGACATGCATTTGTCATCAGTCCTGCAGAATCTACAAGTAAAATACCAATTTTGAAAAATGAGTGAAGTGGGAATCATTTTTCAAGTGGTAAAGGGAAAAAAGGAAGGACAGTACCTTTCTGCAAACATGGCCATTAAACTCTCCTTCAAGGTAATATAATGTGCAGTATGCCATTTTCAGTGAAGGGCTACATTTCTCAGTGTGTAAAGCAACAAGCCAAAAACAAAACACACCATTTTCTTTCCATTTTTTGTTACAAAATGCTAGGGCACCCTTCCCAAACCTGATGGCAACAAGCCGTCCATATGTGTTGGAAGAACTCCTATCATCCCCTTCCCAATCAAGGCCAAACTGGCTAGGAATGATGGCTATTGTTCCCCAATGCCTCTAGAAGGCACCACATTGGAGAAGGTTATTTTGGCACCCTTGAGTATCCTGTACAGTAACCTTTCTACTCCCTTGAATATTTAAGGTGGGGCAAGTCACCTTTTTACAACTTTCAGATATTTCACAGCTAATATTTTACAGCATAATCCTCATAACCCTCCACTGGGGCTGTTTGGCCGGGATAGCCCCATTTAATCTGCTGCAATCCCATTTTCTTAGGTGCTTTTAAAATGTCCCAGTTTCTCTTTCTTCATCCCAATTCCCCCTTCTTCGTCAGCTTACCGCAATTACTACAGACTGAACTGAAAGTGCAAAAGTAGTTTGCACTCATTACCAGGAGGGAAAGGAGGAGAGGGACAGATTCTTGCCCATCCCAGTAGGCACAAGCCAAAGTAAACTCTTGCAGCTTCTCCTAGCTTTTGGAATGGAACACCCTGTGCTATTTGACTCCATATTGCTTTTTGAGGCAATCAAAAGGAATAAACATACCTTGTAAAAAAACAACAACAGAATAAGCCCTACCAGCTAATATTGGCTTTCCTTTAGGAGATCCCAGCACCCCCAGAACCAAGCACTAGGTACTCTCTCAATCTCTCTTTTTTCTCAGACAGATGGAATTCCCCAAACACACCTCTAACTTCCCTGGTTTGGATTTTACTCCTCCTTCAATTCTGATTTTGTTTGTTTTTGATATTTGCATAGACTTCATATTTTAAGGATTAGTTTTGCTGGTTTTCTTTTCTCCACCCCCTTCCTTTTCATTTGCCAGTCCTCTGTGTATGCAAGGGCTACACAGTGCTATAGGGAAGAAACTGTAACTCTGTAACTTGGAAAGTTCAAACACTGGGAGAGGTTCAAACACTGAGGTTTCACAGTAAGACCCCTGTATCCACTGAAGAGTGGTGTGGGGGAGCGGCTGTGGATACCAAAAACTGTGGATAATAGCAAACGCCATTGAAAACAATGGGACTTCCCGTTTTAAAATACCATAGAGTTGCCTTGGAGGACCTAGGAAATGGCTAGAGAGGACACATTTTCTAGGAAGACTGTATGGTAGGTGTGCAGTTTTGTGTCCCATGGATAATTGAATCAGTACGTAATGAATCAATGGATACGGGTGTGCTACTGTACTTAACTTGAGAAAGGTTTATTGTCTGCAGAGTAATATGCTCTATTTACATTAGTAAAGTAATCATACATATACCTGTTCAGAAATAAGTCCCAAGACTTCCTTGGGACTTACTCCTAGGTAAATGTGTATAGGATTGTGAAGATCCTGTGGAACTCCCTTCCACAGGAGATCCGGTTGGCCCCTCCCTCTTCTCTTTTCATCTACAGTTGAAGACGTTTTTATTTAGGCAGGTGTTTGAAATGTGAATTTTACTTGATGTGCTGTTTTTTAATGTTGTATTTTTATTTATTTTATGTTTTTAATTATGTGTTTTTAACTATATTTTAATAATGAAATTTAATTCAATTCTTTTAAAACTTTTGTAACTTGTGAGGTTTTAGTTGTACTTTTTAACTATTGTAACCAACCTTGAATCCCATCTTAGGAGAAAGGCAGAATATAAATCCAATAGATAAATAAATAAATGATTAAGAGGACTGTAGCCTGAGATATTCTAAAAAGCAATTGGAACGCATACCACTGAACTGTGAATGCACTTCAGCTTTTGGTGTGCCTATGAATGAGAGCTCTCCAACAGCCCCAGTCATCAACTGCCCTCCTCAGCTGTTGCAAACTCAGGGTATGCCTTCCTCGATCAAATCAACCCACTGGTAGTGCAGTCTCCCTCTTTTCCTTCTGCCTTCTACTTTACCAAGCATTATAGCTTTTTCCAATTAGTCATAATGTCTCACAATATGTCCAAAGTATGATAGCCTCAATTTAATCACCTTCCCTTCCCTTTTCCTTTAACCCACTCCCCGTCTTTGGTGAAAGGGAGTGACCCTTCTTCTTAATGTATGAAGGGATAGTTTGGCTTAAATGAATTGATATTTCCACTGGATCTATTTTGCTTTATGTATGGTAATAGCTTTATAGATTGTAGCCTATGGCAACAGCAGGCATAAACCACCACCACCACCCTGTCCCTTCTGCAGCTTTATTATTTTGTAAAACTTTGGATATTTTATGAATTAACATGATGCACGTATATTGGAGCCAGCTGCTTCCGTTTCTGTAAGCTAAGTAGCCCACAGGGAACGCTTAAACCAACTACAATACAGAATTTACCACTGAAGTTATAAGTCACAATGTCCTTGGCTCCTGGTGCCTCCAGTTCTCCTGACCATTCCTCCCTTTATTTGCCTGGCTAGTTTTTTCTGAGAAGGAAATGAATGCTGGTAATTATTTTCTCTAGAATCTGAGGACAGAATAATTGCATCAAATCATGTCATCTTATTTATGCGTTTGTCATTCGCTCTCTCGGACAACCAAATTCAATATCCTTGGTCTATTAGTAACCTTTAATAATGTATTTAACTCAGGCATGTTGTTTATGTACCAAAGAGCCAACAGTGGTGGTGGAGGTGGTGGTGGGAGGAGGAAAGTTGTATAAAATGCATGTCAGCTCAATGTATCATGCTGAAGCCACTTTTAACCTATTGAGGAACAACTTTGTAATTCATATACATTTGATAACGTCAGGATGAATCAGAAATGCAAGTTTAGGATGCAAGCTCATTGACATATTTGTGGGCTTTCTCATTCTATATCAAGCGCACGTTGACCAGATGCAAATCAAAATAGGATGCAACTCCTGTTATTGCAGAGGTGAGCAACTGCATGGGGGGCAGGGGCCAATTCCCCTGCCCCAATGCCCTTGTAGGCCACACATACTCCCCAACAACCCCAAACAGTTCAATTTCCCTCTGTATTGCATCGCTTCTTGCCACCATTTTCGGAAGGACTGCAGAGGAAAGTATTCGGGGACAGTAGGGGGGTGCTTGTTGGGTTGAGATATTTTATGTGTTTTCATGGATTTTGGAGGCTTTTATGTGATTTGGGGGCAAAAATCACCCAAAAACTATATCAATATTTTTTTTAAAAAAAAAGAACTTGGGAGTGGGTTGAGGGACTGGTGGGGAGCTTCAAGGGGTACAAAACTGGAGTCCAAGGTCTGCATGTGGCCCTTGGGCCACAATTCATGCACCTCTTCTTTATTGGTTATATAGAAGAGGGAATTTGATCCCTGAAGCTTTTCTCATAATAAGCCATAGCTTTCAGAATTCTATTTTCAGTATTACATCAGTTTAGGCTGTATAGCAGCAACTGTGTCTGTCTGCCAGTGCCTCCCCATTGCAACCTGCCCCCAAATCTTATCCAGAGTGTTGGGGAACTCTCTGAAGCAGATTAGGGTGTATTGAGAGCATGGGCGTAGCAACAGGCAGGAGGAAAAATGAGGGTGTTGCCCCCAAAATAAAAATTCTTTCTCCCCCCCACACCCATGAAATTTTTCTTCAATCCCCAAATGTTTAGCTTTGTAGTAACCTTACACTTCTGTCGATCATTTAGAAATACAGGTTACTCATCCAAAGAAAGGGATATGGCAGAATCCTACAAACCCCAAAACAAACACTTCATGAACTTAGTGAAACTTCATACATGTACAAGGAAGCCTTTCTAAGCATGTACACTTTGTATGCTGTAGGGCTCATCTTTGATGCATCTGCAGCTGTGTGTGAAAATTCATTATCAGCTTTGACGCATCTGCTGACACCATACAGGCATTCAGTGCTTCATCAGAGAAAAGCAAATTTTGTCATCTTGTCTTTTGAAAATAGCATATTTGAAGGAATTTCAAGCGGATTCTTTCTCTTTTCTCTGAAAGTTTGCAAAGATGTCATTAACAGCTCAAATCATTATAATAGGATGACTTGCACAATATGCATTTAATCCCTATTCACTGTTATTTAGTTTACACAACTATTTTGCATGTGGAGAATACTGATTTGCTTTTTTTTTTTTTTTGCTTTTTTGAAACTTCACAACATACTTTCTATTTAAAATACATTAACTGGGGATTATTTTTGTCATTACCTATCAAAACCTTTTTCCACAGACCACTTAACAGTGACTGGTACTCATACCCTTCTGCCCTTCCCCCAATTTTTGTCCCTGTCCCCTCACTGAAAACTCTATCGCTACAATCAGGGCCTTACTGCACTCCAAAGAAAAGCAGCAATGCATCAGAAAAGTTCCATCTTTCTTGCAGCCTTACAGCATGACATCGTTTCTCCACCTTTTTTTGTTCTGGTCCCATGGTCTTTTTGCTATAGTTCTCTGGTTAGCAAAAAAAAAAAAAAAAGATGCGGTTTTACCACAGTCTCCCATGGGACCGGAATGAAAGAATGATGACATCATGCAGTAAAGCAGCATGGAAGACGGAACATTCCTGCTGCCTTGATGCTTTTCTTTGCAGTAAACCCCTCAGAGAAATGAGGAAGGGGAGGTCCCATTGTGTGAAATACCTGCTTGTGCAACACTCACTAACACCCTTACTTCCAAAATGTGTGACCCCGTAATAACTTCTTTGGTTTGAGACTAATTGAGGAATTATCATGAAAATGCCCAGTTCTGCACATCACAGATTAAGGTGAAGAAAGATATAAGGAAAAGAAAGAGTACAGCAGACAACTTTAATATGAACATGCTGGAGGAACAGTAATATCAGATTTGCTTCTTGTCCCTAAAGTTCCCATCAGAGCTTGGAAGAATTGCTTTTAATTTTTTTGACTACATACTCCCCCAGCCAGTATCTACATAAAGCTGGTGGTAAAAATTCATCCTAAGGTATGGGCTATGATACAAGAACCAGCATTGTGTAGTGGTGCAAGGGTCAGACTAGGATTCTGGAGACCAGGGTTCAAATCCCTGCTCAGCCATGGAAACCTACTGGGTGACCTTGGGCAAGCTGCACACTCTGAGCTTACAAGGAAGGCAATGGCAAACCCCCTCTGAACAAATCTTGCCAAGAAAACCCCACACAACAGCAACAAAGGAAGTATGATTAAGAGTAGAACTGAATGCTCAGCTCTGTCCCTTGTTTCCACCATCTGATCCTGGGGAAGATGGTTAGAAGTTCTGAACACATAGGGGAGGTTTGGGGTGGACAAGCTAAAGTTTAATCCTGACACACCAGAGGTCCTGTGGATTAGGAGAACTTCTAATCTGGGTATGCAGGCTATTTTAGAAATAATTGCATTCCCCTTGAAGAATCAAGTAAATAGCTAGCAATTGCTCTTGGATTTAGTAATTGTGAGAGGGGCACAGTTCCCATCACCTTCCCAGGCACTTTTGATGAAGACACTGGAGAGAGCCTTTGCCATGCTTCTCCCAAACTGTGGAACTGCCTTCCACAGGAGGTCCAGTTGGCCCCCTCCCTGCTCTTTTTCCACCAGCAGGCGAATACCTTTTTATTCAGGCAAGCCGTTGAGATTCAGATTATATATCTTTTATTAGTAATTGGGTTTTTAACTGGGTTTTTAATCATTTTTAAAAAACAATACCATTATTTAATGCTTTTTTTAACTTTTGTAAAATAAGACATTGACTTAATCTTGTTTTAAATCCCGGGAGAAAGGTGGGGCATCAATTCAATAAAACAAACAAACAAACAAACAAACATAAGTGATCAATAGTTAATTTCACCAGTTTTGTTTGGCTTGCCTATCTGAAGAAAGCATACTGTGACTCAATGACAAATGCTACAGCTGGATGACTATGACAAGCTTTATAGGGCTAACTTTCAAGATACAGTTGTCCCTCCATATCCATGGATTTGGTATCCACAGATTTAAGTATTCACAGCTTGAAAATATTCTTAAAAAAATAATAATCCAAAAAGCAAACCTTGATTTTGCAATCTTATATAAGAAGCACCATTTTGCCATGCCATTGCATATAATGGGACTTGAGTATTCACAGATTTTGGTATCCACGGGGGGTCCTGGAACCAAACCCGAGCAAATATGGACAACTGTAGTTAGGAAACTTCAGTAAGGCTGGATGAAGGAGCAGAGTATTCTGCATTGTTACACCAGCTGCCAGTTTGTTTTCAGGCCCAGTTTAAAGTACTGGGTTTGGCCTTTAAACCTAAATGGTTTGGGGTATGGTTATCTGAAGGAACCAGGCCTTTTTGGTGATGGTGCCCTAAATAAATATAGAATTCTTTGTCTAAGGGGGGGAAATGTAGGAGGAATCTTAAAATGGTATAAAGAGAATTCTTTTTTTAATTAATTGGTGTCATGGCTTAATTGCTACAGTATAATTTTAAGGAGTTATAATATTGTTTTGATTTGATATTTATATTATTATTTTCTTATGAAATTTTGTATATTGCCATGGAAGGGTGATTGGTTTATATCACTTTATATAAAAATATACAACGGGTCCTTGGTGTCCTCTGAGGTTTGGTTCCAGGATCCCCACTGGATACCAAAATCCCTGGATACTCAAGTCCCATTATAATTATATACAATGTGTAGTAAAATGGTGTCCCTTATATACCATGGCAAAATCAAAATTTGCTTTTTTTAGATTTTAAAAAAATATATATTTTCATGCCATGTAGGGTTGAATTCATGGATGCAGAATCCATAGATATGGAAGGGCAACTGAAAAATTCATAAACCTGAACATTGGTTTATAAATAAACTAATAACAAAATAAAGATACTGTGTCTTTACTGGCCTATCAACTTGTTTCATCCCAGCGAGGCCTTTTGAGTGCTCCTTTTCCAGAAAATTAATCATGTCTACACATCTGTCCATGCCTGGTCATGCTTATCCTTTCCTCAGTTTGCATACCAGAGAGCTACTCATAAATTAGTTGTCACTCAATTGTAGCTCAGTAGCCTCTGGTTATCGCCTTGGTCATGAAACAACCATTGTTTAAGGTGTCTAAATCTCCACAAGTATTGTCAATACAGGGGGGGGGGGGAAATGCCATCCGAACAGTGTCCATAACAGTACAACAAGAAGTGAGTAATTATCTTCTCACAAACCTTCAACAAGGCAGTAGAGCCGAGGGATGAGAGACTGTGGAATTGCACACTCTTACACATATATACTATTTAGGATTGTGGGGGAGAGACATTCTGTGGTGGCTATCAAATAAATATGGGTGTGTTGTTGTTTACTTTTCATGTCTGCAGAGTTCTTCACATTTGGGCTGGAAAGAACTGGGGACGGTAAGAAGTCAAATGTTGAGGAAACAAGCTGATAGACTTGTTCATTCCGACACTCAGCTCTGAGGCCTTAAAATCCGTCTTGGATGGTGATTGCCATGCTGGGGGTGGGGGGAGTGAATCCGTTTTAATATGGATTTTAAAGAAGGTATTGGGGTGGTCATCAATTTATTTGTGAGAGGTTCATCACCTATGACAGGCAGGTACAACATGGCTGGGAGCAACTGTACATATTTAATTGGGCCAGGCGAAATGAGGGGAAATTGTATTTCAGTTCATATTTTCCCCTAGAATCTACCAAAATTCACATTTATTTTCATTTTTACAATGGAAAGAACCTGAAGTTTTTTAAAAAATCAGAATGCAGGAGTAAGTGAAATTGACAGATTTCCTTAGCCATACTTTGACCAGACAGTTTTGCAACTGCTAAAGCTTGATCTGAATGCTCCATCTTAAATACAGGTACACCCACATTTAATGAAGTAGATGTGTTCCTGGGCATTACTTTTTTGACAGAAACTTTGGTACCAGAGGCAGAAATAACATGGAAAGAATAGGGGTACCACAAAAAAGAAAAGTAGCTTGAACAAAAAGTGGAGTTTTTATTCAGAATATATGCACATCTAAACGGTGAAAATACCCCTCATGGAATTCACTGGGAATCCTACCTGTCTAAATGGGATCCAAAGGCAATCCACACTATTCAGAAGGAGAGGGGTCCAAAACGGCAAAAACAATACAGTAAAAGCCTTTGCAGATTTTTCCGTACTTTTTCAAAAACCGCAAAGGGGCGCATATTCCTGCTTGTTTGGACTATATAACAACAGGAAATTCAAAGGGAAGCACAAAGCTGATTGGCCAGGTGAGAGTGGGGATTGGGCTTGCTAGCTGCCATGTTGGATTTTTCCCTTAGTGATCACTCACCAAGGCGATAAAACAGGATGAATATTTTCTGTTTTGCTTTCCTATAAAATAGGAAAATTGCTCTATCGCACCAGCACACCTTGGGGCGTCTTTTTAAAAAAGGAAATGGTGAAGAACTAACACGAATAAATCACTTATGGCCACCATCAGGAATGTGAGGCTTATGGGGGCTTCCGAGGCCAGCAAAACCATTTACACAGGTTACTGCTGCTGCAAAATGAGAATACTACAAGGTACTTTGAATTTTTCCCCCTCATGTAGATGGGCCCCTGCTTTTTCCCTGCTCAAGCTTTATTGCATTGTTTCTGCAATCCAACACTGAAAGTTTGTGTTTCCCCAGCCCTCCTTCATCATCCTCCCAATGTCAATCCTGCTTTAAAAAAAACTTGTAGTTAGACAGAGAAAAAGTAAGAAAGGGGCTGGGCAGGCATAAAAAGATTTTTTAAAAAGAAGCTTCTTTCTCAGAGGCTTTGTTAACTGAGGAATGCCTGTACATATGAATGAATTGGAAGAAAACAATGGAAGAGAAATACCTTTGCAAAGGGCCATGCAGGGTTAGGACACTTCAGCTTAGTTAAGGATGAACTGTGTAGCCTGCGAAAGATATACAGTATAAGATTGTGAACAGTAAAGTAAGAGCAAATTTTGAATTGACTGACTTTTTCAAATAAGATGAAGGCTAAATCATTAAGCTCTCTAGCTAAAGCCACCAATTGAAAAGCTGAATCCCTTTCATCTCACACACCCTCCCAATGGGTTTGTCCTTTCACCTCACAAATAGTAACTATACCGATGTTAGGGGAGGGAAAATGAAGAGAGAGTGTGTCTTGTGGGCTTTGGTTTCACAGACACCTTTGTGATAGGAGGAACATTTGTTGATGACTTGAATCCTGTTATCTTTCCTTGTGACCTTATCTTGCAGTGGCTGCTTAGAAGTCTGGAAGAACTGGGTTATGAACAATATCCAGGGTTTTGTTTTTATGTTCTTATTATTTCACAGAATTAGCTCATTGAGGAATTACTGGAATGAGACAAGCAGGTTCCTTCCTGCAAGGAAGCAAGAAAGGTCTCCTTCCAAAAGCATGACACTTATTGAACAAACTCTCATTCCTCCATAAAATTGTTGGGTCCTGCAAGGTGGCCAGTTTCATGCTGTTGATCTGGTATGTGCTTTGCTTTGATCAAAGTTGTGACATGATGAGCCTCTGGCTGTGAGACGCCACACAACACATAAAATGCAGATATTGCATTCCAACCAAGAAGTGAGCTAACATGAACCAATAAGACATTTGCTTTTCTGGAAAGGGACTATATTGTACCAGATTATTAAAACATTGTGGTGGGACAAGATCCTATGTTGTGCATGCAAGATCTACTTTCTTTCATGTTAAGAAGTCACTACACTTCAATTAAGTAACAACACTGTGCAACCAATTGTATATCTGCCAGCATGCCTACTTACTGTCTCCCTGTGTAATGGGGAATACACAGTAGCTATTTCTGCAATCCAAGTGAATGAAGTGGTATTTTGAAGGCACTAACAAATGGTTATGCACCACCCCAGACTCTGTAACTGCATTACTGGAATCTTGTTGTTTAGCTTCAATTGTCTCTCTGGCTTTTCTTCACAAACGAAGATTCAGGAAAGACTCATCCCGCGATTTCTGCAAGTGTGCTGATGACTAAAAAGGCCAATCCGAGATAAACAACTCCGGTTGCAGAAAGCACCGCAGCTAGGCCGCTCTCCATATGGAGTAAGCAGTGCTCTCCTTAAAAAAGGCTGCTTGGTCGTTCAGGATGCTGCCGAACAAGACTGTCATCTCCCGGGTCAGCCTCAAGCGACCAAAGTCCTGAACTGCCTGCATGCAGGGTTCGGTCTGTGGCTTCCAGTGCATCTTTACACCTGCCATTTCATCCCTTGCCTATCGCTACAGGGCTTTTTCGGAATTGGATTTGTCCTTCGAGCCTGTGCAATGGATTTTTCTGGTGGAGTGCAGCGTGCACAGAACTGGCCTCACTCTTTAAACCAAAGGTTCATCTGCTGTGGCCTTGCAAACATGGACGGTAGCAGCGAGGTTCTTGGGTCGTAGGTTTAATTAGAGTTTCCTTCTCTTAGATGGTTGACCTTACAGGGTTGGACGAGCACCATCTGCCCGGGTTTGAGATTAGAGTTTTCCTTCTCCTAGGATGGTTGCCATAAGGCTAGAGAGTCCATCCTGCCCTTTGACGCTCTTTGTCAGACCCTTCGGTTTTGACCTGTCTGGCATGGGAGACCCTACCGGTGGTTATTATGCCATCGCCAGCATGGCTCAAAACATCATTAGGGTATGCAAGCCTCTCTCCCCCGACAAGGGGGTGTCAATGGAGTTCCAATTTTAGTAGATCCATTGACTCAATTGTTGAATCTACTCCATCAATTGAGTCAACACATAGGTAAGTAAGTCCAAGTGATTCAATGGCGCTATTCTAGTCGGGACTAACAATAGGACTTAGGCCCATGTGAAATGGTTACACTTGTGCAACTCTGCCTACATAACCATAGATATGTGTAAGTTCATTTATATGTGCCTGCACAATGGCAAAAAAAAAGTACAACCACATGTATAAAGGAACTTACACATGTGTATGACACCAGCTGGATATCAACATAATGTTCATGGTATAACAAAGAAAAAATATTCCTCCCAGACAAACATACACAGATATCAGTAGGTTCCTCTCACATTCTGCATTTGTCTAACTTCAGCACTCATCCTCCAATTACCCCATTCTCCATGGACAGCTAGGGGCCAGACCAGATGTAACACCATTCATACAGTTAGCCATTGTGTGAACTGTTTCTTGAGTATAAATAGCAAGCAAGAGGGGCTTGATCTGAATCAGGCATCTGCCTTCCCTTTGCTCATTGTCATTGTGAAAAGAACTCCCCTTTGCACCAGTAAACATCAAATCAGATTTATACTCCTGGGACCACATATGTAGCTCAGCAGCTTTGAAGCTACACTCACTCATGAATTGGTGATAATACATTTTAGCGAGGAACACATGAAGGCTGCAGCTCAAAGCATCTGTTAGTTCACTCAGGATACAGTACCAAGGGGTGGGGGTTCCATTGTCTTCTATTAAAAAGGAGCCATGGACTGAGAGAACATGAATTCTCCCCACACATTGAAGCATCATAGAGCCTATCTGCAAGCTTTCTGCAAGGTATAGATTTCCCTTGGGTTTTTTTCCGGGCTGTGAGGCCATGTTCTGGAATAGTTTCTTTCTGACGTTTCGCCTGCATCTGTGGCTGGCAGACTCAGAGAATAATTGTATAGGTGTGTGTGTGGAGTTTATATGCTGTAAACCCCTGTTGGGGAGGATATGTAGATTTGTGTAATTGAATGGTTAGTTTCTGGGTATAGAAACGCAAGGCTCGTTAGTGTCTGGCTAATGGTTGGTGGATGGTACATTATCTGCTGGGAATCCCCCTGTCCCTGGGTGGAATTCTTTTGTAAGTATTGAGGTTTGATTCTATTGTATTTCAAATCAGGGAGCAGATTTCGTTTACTTTTAAGATTTCTTCTTTCCTGTTGAAGTTGTCCAGGTGTTTGTGGCTTTCAATAGCTTCTCTGTGCATTCTGACATGATAGTTGTTGGCCTGGTCTAGAATTTCTGTGTTTTCACAGCCACCCAAAGGGAAAGTATTTTTACCATACATCAAAGGAGTCACAGACAGAATAGGGAAACTGATGAGGAAACACAACCTCCAAACAATCTACAGACCAACCAGAAAAATCCAAGAAATGCTATATACAGCAAAGGACAAAAGAGACCCCCTCACAGCTGCTGGAGTTTACTGCATACCATGCAGCTGTGGACAAGTTTACACAGGGACCACAAAACACAGTGTGCAAACACGAATCAAGGAACATGAGAGACACTGCAGACTGGGCCAACCAGAAAAATCAGCAGTAGCAGAACATGTTATAAACCAAACTGGACACAAAATGCTATTTGAAAACACAGAAATTCTAGACCAGGCCAACAACTATCATGTCAGAATGCACAGAGAAGCTATTGAAATCCACAAACACTGGACAATTTCAACAGGAAAGAAGAAACCTTAAAAGTAAACAAAAGCTGGCTCCCAGTTTTGAAATACAATAGAATTAAAACTCAACACTTACAAAGGAATTCCACCCAGGGACAGGGGGATTCCCAGCAGATAATGGACCATCCACCAACCATTAGCCAAACAGACACTAATGAGCCTTGCATTTCTATACCCAGAAACTAACCATTCAATTACACAAATTTACATATCCTCCCCAACAGGGGTCCGCAGCATATAAACTCCACACACACACCTACACAACCATTCTCTGAGGATGACAGCCACAGATACAGGCGAAACATCAGAAAGAAACTATTCCAGAACATGGCCTCACAGTCCGGAAAAAAACCAAGCGAAATCTATGGGTGCTGGCCATGAAAGCCTTCGATTTCTGCAAGATGTTTTGTGAGCTAAAGAAGGAAAGCAACCACTTTTATTTCATCCTTTAAATGAGAAGTCTGCAGATATTTTGCTGATAGAATATGCCTTCCCCTGCTGCGCTTCTGAAGCAGAGATCATATGACTCTAATGGCTTTTCCAAAGCATTCCTTATTTACAAACTCAGAAATATAATCTAAATCCAATCTAATTTACATCTTTCTGCATCCCATTACATCCTATCCCACCCCACCCCCACAACAATGTCTCTCTCTCTGGCTTTTCTTCGCAAACGAAGATTCAGGAAGGACTCATCCCACGCTTTCTGCAAGCGCGCTGATGACTAAAAAGGCCAATCCGAGATAAACAAGTCCGGTTGCAAAAAGCACAGCAGAAGGTCTCCTTGGGTGATGTTTTTGGGTTGTGATTCTTTCTGCGTTGTCGTTTCTCTTCAAGACTTGTTTGGCGTGAGTTCTCAAATAAGGCTGCAGCATTGTGGGTAGTGTGTCTCCATGCCTCCCGATGTGAGGCCAGGGCGGACCACTGTTGGTGATCAATTTGGCCAAGCCTGAGATGTTGTTTCAGGGAGTCTTTGTATCGCTTTTTTGGAGCGCCCCTCTTACGCTGACCCGTGGCGAGTTCACCGTAGAGTAGTATTTTTGGGAGGCGATGGTCCTCCATCCTAGAAACGTGGCCTGCCCAGCGCAGCTGTGTTCTCAATATCACGGCCTCAATGCTGGTGGCTTTTCCAAAGCATTCCTTATTTACAAACTCAGAAATATAATCTAAATCCAATCTAATTTACATCTTTCTGCATCCCATTACATCCTATCCCACCCCACCCCCACAACAATGTAATTGTGCTTAAATAGCTACAGCTTTAATATTGTACTCCATGAGTGCCTCTGAAGAAGTGGCTTGAAATCCACAAAGCTTGGGCTGAAATAAATCAGTTCATCTTAACAGTGCTGCTAGATTCCTCCCCCACCCCACTTTCCTTTTTGTGCTTTTTTGTGGAACATTATAATAATATGAATGGGCAATATTTTATCTGATCCACACAGGTCATTAGAAATGAATCATGAACAATGTCTGCCATACAGCTAATCCATGTATTTTACTTCTGTGTTAATGTAAAAGATATGTTGGAGACCCAAGTCATTGCCATGGCAGTGCTTTTCTCTTGCAAACAGCCTTTATTTTGTACACTTTGTGTATATTTTTTTTCTTAATAATGTTCTTCAAATAGGAACATGCTCTTCAATTTTTTTGTAAAACATTTGAGTTAGCAATTGGAGTTAGAGTTCAAAACAGATGAATTTTAGGTTCTTTCTGCTTACCTCTTCATTTCTGTTAGAATTTTCTGTTTATTATATATTTAAAATGTTACCATGGCCAACTTTTATTAGCAAGAAAATTAAGATTTCATTACCGAGATGGTCATCTCTTCTTTACCTGCTTGTTTATCTATTTTCATTTGCCATTGGTGTAAATAACTTCTCTCTTGAAGTAATGTATGGCTTAGCTAACTGGAACCACATTCTTTTCAGAAGAGTCCAGTAATCCTCAATCTTTTTTCTCATCCAAGATAAAGTTTTAATGGCAACATTATTGTTAATTTTTTCTTACCATATTATGCTTCTCTCTCTCTCTCTCTCTCTCTCTCTCTCTCTCTCTCTCTCTCGTTCCCTATCAGCCTCTTTTCTATTTTCTCCTTCTCATAGAATCATAGAGTTGGAAGAGACCACAAGGACCATTCAATTCAGCCCCTGGCCATGCAGGAATATACAATCAAAGCATTCCCAACAGACGGCCATCCAGCCTCTGTTTAAAAACCTCCAAAGGAGGAGACTCCACTATGCTATGAGGCAGCATGTTCCACGGTGACACTGCACTTATGGTCAGGAAGTTCTTCTTAATGTTTAGGTGGAATCTTTTTTCCTTAGTTTGAATCCATTGCTCTGTGTCCTACGACTTTATCAGGCTAGCCATTGAAAACATTCTTTTGCCAGCATTTAAAAAAAAAAATGCCAGCAAAAAAATGCTTCCCCCCGCCCCCCGCCGCACTTACCTCCTTTCCTGGTAAAGGCAGCTCCGGCAATCTTCGTTTGAAATCCTGGGCGATAAATCGCACAGGAATTTAAAAGTAAAAAAAGAAATAAACATGTAAAATTTACACTAAGCACCTAAACACACAAAAAAGCTTCAAAGTAACCCAGAGAGGGTCATAAAATGTTTGTTACTCACCTGGATGTTGTGATCTCACCTGAAAGTGTTCTGGCAGGTCCAGCCATTGTTGGGGTAAGTACAAGATTTAAATGGCCAGAGGTTTCGCACACCAGCAATGCCGGCAAAAAAGCAGCAGGGGGATCTAGTGCTGGCATCAATTAAAAGGTACGGGTTTGGGGGCTTTTTTTAACCGCGAAAGGGCAATGTCGTCTGATCTGCACACCCTTTCACAGTTATGTGGAGTTGTTATGATGCCGTATTTTGAGTGTCTGATAAAGTCCCTAGTCTCTGAAGCAGCAGAAAACAAGCTTGCTCCATCCTCAATATGACATCCCTTCAAATATTTAAACATGGTTATATGTCACCTCTTAACCTTCTGTTTTCCAAGCTAAACATACCCCAGCTCCCTAAGCTGCTTCTCATAGGGCATGGTTTCCAGACCTTTTGCCATTTTGATTGCCCTCCTCTGGACATATTACAGCTTAACATCCTCCTTGAATTGTGGTGCCTGGCATCGGACACAGTATTCCAGGTGAGGTCTGACGAAAGCAGAATAGAGTGGCACTTACTCCCCATCTTTATTTTGCTTTCTTTGTCTTTTGCCTGCCATCTTGTCCTCTTCTTATTCCCTTTTTTCCTTAAAAATATTCTAAGCAATGCCAAACAAATAGACCCTCCCCATCTGTTCTTTTCCAGGGTGACCACTTTTCCTACTTTACAAAAACAGTTCTCCATTTTAAGGGGCTCTCAGAGGATAGCATAGGGCCTGAATATCCTAAAGGCACCAGATCCTGTCTGATCTTGGAATCTAAGCATGATCAACCCTGATTAGTACGTGGTTGGGAGACCATCAATAAATAGCAGGTGCTGTAGACTACATATCAAAGGAAGGAAGTGGCAAAACCACCTCTGCATATCCCTTGCCTAAGAAAATTGTATGAAATTCATAGGGTTGACATAAGTCAACAGGTGACTTGAACGCACCTGCACCTACATGCGTATACACAGAGAGAAAGAGAGACAGAGAGAGAGAGGATAGTGTATAGCCCTGTACTTACATGTCCTCTGTTTGAAGGACTGTTCAGCATAAATCTTGTTAGAGGGACCAGAATATTGAAGCTGCCCATCAGCAGTTCACACCAAGACATCAGACTAAGCAAACTATGGAGGTCACCTGGTCTTCTCCATGATGGTGAGATGTACAGCATTTTTCCTTTCATAATTATCAATCAGTTATTATAGTTTGAGATCTAGTGTGGTGTAATGGTTTGAGTGTTGGACAATGATTCTGGAGACCAGGGTTCAAATCCCCCTCGGCCATGGAAACCCACATGCCACACGCTCTCTTCATCCTTGGCAAACCTCCTCTGAACAGATCTTGCCAACAAAATCCTGTGATATGTTCACCTGAGGATGGCCGTTACTTCAAGAAGTAACTTGAAGGCATACAACAACAACCCTTTCCACCAATGAGCAAGTGTGGTGTAGTGGTTAGAGCACTGGACTATGACTCTAAAGACCAAAGTTCAAATCCTTGCTTGGCCATGGAAACCTACTGGATTACCTTGGCCAAGTCACAGTCTCTCAGCTTCAGAGGAAGGCAAAAGCAAACCCCTTCTGAACAAGTCTTATCAAGAAAACTTGATGATGGGTTCACTTTAGGGCTGCAATAAGTTGGAAACAACTTGAAGGCACACAACAGCAACAATTAGTTATTAAATTACTCATTTTAGTAATTTCATCCAGGCTTGCATATACAATATATGTATATCAGCACATGCAAATTTTATTCAAGGCTGTACCCTTTGAAGGATGAGAGAGGGTGACACATTCCTTATTTGGCATCCTGTAAGTAAGTGAATGTGAGGGTATGAAATCTGGAGGGTATGAAAACAATTTTTTTATTATGCATTTAGTAAAATATTTATATTCTAGCCTTTCTCATGTGGTGTCAGGGTGGTGTACAAATGAAATCAATTTGAACAGTTGAAAACAACATAGAATAAAATAAAATAAACAATAAATATAATAAAAAATAAAATAATTTAATTAATAAAATAATAAAATAAACATAATTTAAACAGACTAAAAACATATTAACCAGTTAAAACTGGTGAAAGCCACATACATGTACATTTGGA
Source organism: Gambelia wislizenii (assembly GCA_030847615.1). NCBI lineage: Eukaryota > Metazoa > Chordata > Lepidosauria > Squamata > Crotaphytidae > Gambelia > Gambelia wislizenii. The sequence goes on along the minus strand of JAUMIR010000001.1, from coordinate 45,658,350 downwards.
AAAGTTCAGTTAGGCCCCAAAGGATGTAATAAAAATCCCCAATTTTGCAGAATGAAGCCCATGTTGATACTAACCAGACCTCCAAGCAGAGTGTGCTCCACAAACAGGGCAACCACAATGAAATGATAAAAACTAGTGAAGTGGGTAAATACCCTAGACATTTAATCTACTCTTTGCAACTTCCACTCATTTCACCAGGACATTCCAGAAAAACTTTCTGTTGAAAGAGCACTATTTCTCCCCCCCCCTCCTTCAGTACCTAAGCCAATCGTTGAGTGATCATCCCAACATTTTGAACCTGCTCCTAGTGAGAAGCAAGTAATAGGGCTTTTTGTTCTGTGGCATTTTCCTCTTGATTCCTTTCACCTCCTCTTTGAATCATTGTCCTATCAATCAATCTTTATTATAGTCTTTGATCAGCATTACAGAGGGGGGAAATACAAATTACACTTCCAAACAAGGAAAGATGATTGCTTGTACCCAAGCTTGGAACCATTGCCCTAGAGTTTCCCCATAGCAGGACTAGTGGGGAAAAAGTGAGGTTACAATACCTTTAGCAGTGCATCTGTTTTCAGTTGCTGCACTCTGGGATGGATGTAGTTTGATTTGCTCTCTAGGTGGCTGTATGAAATGTCCAGCTTCATAGCAGAAGGCCAGATTAGATGGCCTTCTAACTAGAAACATTTAATCTTCCTGTATTGCTATGAGTGGGTGGTTGGGATAAGAAGGCAGGCTCTCTTCTGTCTCCCTTGATGTTCTCATGTTGCAGTGTTGATAGTTCAGGGGTTAACACATAGTTTCCTGTGGAACTGAGGGTAGCAACCAAAACTGTGAAAATTGAGCAAGGATGTATCCCCAGGGATAGAGGATCACACAAGTACAGGACAAAACGTTCAACATGCCGGTGGATATTGAAGCTGAAATTTACATTAAATATAAACAGTGTCAACAAGCTATTTCAGGCTTTTCTCTTCATTCACATCCTTCCTGTTGGTTCAAGCTCCTGGATTGTAACTTTTAAACCAGCCATGAAAAAACATTAACAAATTCCTGGCTTAAAAGCTCTCTCTCTCTCTCTCTCTCTCTCTCTCTCCTTTTTTTTTTTTTTTTTTTTGGTCAGTATGCTTTAACAATTCATTGCATGAGGAAAAATTAAGGGATTCTAAGAATGATGCTTTACTACCGGTATTTATATCCGCCAGATAATAGATACAAGGACAGATACTTCTAATCAACTGCCAATCAAGCAGGCCATTCTTGTTCCTTTACTTTAAAAAAAAAATGAGTCAAAGATGTAAATGATCATAAAATATGCAGAGCTTGCTAATCACATATTTAAGGAAGTCATCACTTTTATATTGAAGAATGCCCCTCATTATGACAGGCATGGTGCACACAGCTTCGAAAAGTTCTTTTTGGACTGCAACTCCTGAGAATCCCCTTGAGAGGGATTCTGGGAGTTGCAGTCCAAAGATAACTGTTCTGAATTCAGTATTATGAAATGAAAGCTTTTTTTCAGGCAAAGACTTAGGACTTTATCAGACTAGCCTCTTAAAACATTATTTTGCTGACATAAAAAAAGAATTATATGCCAGCAAAAGAACATTTCCCCCACCCCCAACACACTTACCTTCCTCTCCTGGCATAGGCAGCTCCAGCAACAAAGAGGAAAATCGCACATGGGAAATTAAAAAAAAAAAAGCATAAAAAGTTTTTTAAAGCGTGCACGCACACACTTTAAAAGTTCCAAGTAACACAGGAAGGGTCATAAATACAGCAAAACTTACCTGGATGTCCTGATCTCAGTTGGGAGTGTTTGCTACGGACTACCCATTGACACTGTTGTCACGAGAGTTAAATGGCTGAGGTTTCGCACGCCAGCAATGCCAGCACAATTGATGGCTTAAAACGTCAATTAAAAACTACAGGTTTGGGGCTGATTTTAACCACAAAAGGGCGATGTCTTCTGATCTGCATGCCCTTTCATGGTTATGTGGCATCATTGTGATGCCTTATTTTGTGTGTCTGATAAATTCATTAGGACTTTATATCAGTTCTCTCATTGACCCTTTAAACATTCTTTTGCTGGCATTAAAAAAAATCCATTTTTATGTCAGCAAAAGAACACCCGCACAACACTTACCTTTTCTCCTGGCAAAGGATTTCCCGGCAATGAAGAGGAAGTGAATGAAGCCCTGTTCACTTCCTCGTTTGAAATCCCACGAGACTTTATAGCATGGGAAATTTAAAAATAAAACATACAAAGTTACCTCAAGCACATACACAAACTTAAAAACTTCCAAGTAACCTGGAGAGTGCCATAAAAAGTGTGTCACCTACCTGGATGTCGCAATCTCACCCAGAAGTGTTCTGGCTGATCCAGCCATCACAAGATAAGTACGTGATGAAAAAAGAAGTGAGGTTACATATACCAGCTATGCTGACAAAAAAAAAAAAAAAAAAACCAGCACAGCCAATCTATTGACAGTTGGGCCATCAATAAAATAGATTGGCTTAAGGGCAAGACATAAATGTGAAAGGGCAAAGTTGTCTAGTATGCAAGCCCTTTTGTGTTTATGTGGCATCGTTATGATGCTGTATTTAGTGCATCTGATAAAGTCCTTAGAGAGGCTGAGTGCTCTGTGCATAAGTGATGCATTCCCTGTGAATCTCTGGCAAGGGTATCAAAGGCTAGAATAGAGGATATGTTTTGTGCCCACACATTCAAATTCACAGACCCACAGTGCAGAAGTATCCTTAAGATGGGTACATTATCTTTCCCTGTAAGAATGCCAACAACTTCTTACTTATATTAGTTGGAATAAAGAAGTGTATTTAAGACACTTATTTTGAGATGGGGCGAAACCTGTCTATTACAATATGTTGTAATATACCTGTTACTATATACAATTATAATTAGTTTGTGGATAAACTACATGGATTCCCACTTAGAGGCAGATACCTAGTAGTACTACTAAAGTGATTGTGCAGCTGCTCCATTTCCACCCAATTTCTTTGTGTGCGTGTGTGTGTGTGTGTGTGTGTGTTGTTGGTTTTTTTAATGGAAGAAACTGAGAAACAACAGAGGGTTACAGACAGCGGAGTTGTTGTTTTCCGTGTCAGTGAATCTGTTACAGGTTTTAGTTTCACCTTTAAAGGAGCTATCTTAGGTGCTAAGCTTATTTTGAGAATAGTGTTCAGCACCATGGACTCCTCCTTTGAAGTTCAGGTTAAAGCCTGGCGTCAATTCACTGCAACACTGACATAGAAGCCACTGGCTAGCACTGATTATAACTGGACGATAGTATCTAGACACATCTCTAAAATGTTGCAAATGAGTCAGCCTCGTTGCATTATAAAACCTTTGCCAGGAGGCATCCTCTAGTTCCAAGTCCATGTTCAGGGTTAAAATGAGATTACATGGTAATCTCTGTGATTAGATCTCTGGACTTTTATGTTTAAAAGTAACTGCAAAGAGTACCAAATGGGTTTGGGGCAGTGAGATGCTAGAGGGAAAGCTACTTAACACTTTCCCCATTTCATTTTCCTAAGCCAGGTCATTTCTCCTTTTCTCTACCCGTCCCCATATATTGCTGTCAGTACCACTGGGAAGGAGACAAGTCACATTCCTGCCCCTCTCCATAGAAGCATAGAATCATAGAGTTGGAAGAGACCACAAGGGCCATACAGTCCAACCCCCTGCCATGCAGGAATGCACAATCCAAGCACTCTTAAAAGGTGTCCATCCAGCCTCTGCTTAAAAACCTCCAAAGAAGGAGACTCCACCACACTCTGAGGCAGTATATTCCACTTCCAAACAGCTCTTACTGTCAGGAAGTTCTTCCAAATGTTTAGGTGGAATCTCTTTTCCTGTAGTTTGAACCCATTGCTCTGTGTCCTAGTCTCTGGAGCTTCAGAAAACAAGCTTGCTCCATCCTCAGTATGACATCCCTTCAAATATTTAAACATGGCTATCATGTCCCCTCACAACCTTCTCTTCCCCAAGCTAAACATACCCAGTTCCATAATCCGCATCTCATAGGGCATGGCATCCAGACCTCCCACCATCCTGGTCACTCTCCTCTAGACACATTCCAGCTTGTCCATATCCTTCTTGAATTGTGGTGCCCAGAACTGAACACAATATTCCAGGTGAGGTCTGACCAAAGCAGAATAGAATGGTACAATTATTTCCCTTGATCTGGACACTATACTCCTTTTGATGCAACCTAGAATCGCATTGGCTTTTTTAGCTGCTGCATCACATTGCTGTCTCATACTCAGTTTGTAGTCCACTAAGACTCCTAGATCCCTTTCACATGCACTGCCATCAAGCCAGGTGTCACCCATCCTATATCTGTGCTTTTCATTTTTACTGCCCAAGTATAGTATCCTACATTTCTTCCTGTTGAAATTCATTTTGTTAGTTTTGGGCCAGCTTCCTAATCTAAGGTCATTCTGAATTCTGATCCTGTCCTCTGGGGTATTAGCTACTCCTCCTAATTTGGCATCATCTGCAAACTTGATAAGCATACCCTCTATTCCCTCATCCAAATCATTAGTAAAAATGCTGAATAGCACTGGGCCCAGGGCAGAACCCTGTGGCACCCCACTGGTCACTTCTCTCCAGGATGAAGAGGAGCCATTGGTGACTATCCTTTGAATTCAGTCCATCAACCAATTACAAATCCACCTAACAGTTGCATTGTCTAGCCCACAGGTTACTAATATTTTAGCAAGAATATCAGGGGGGACTTTGTCAAAGGCTGTACTGAAATCAAGATGCACTACAGCCACAGCATTCCCTTCATCTACCAAGTATGTAACTCTATCAGAAAAAGAGATAAGATTAGCCTGGTATGACTTGTTTTTCAAAAACCCATGTTGACTTTTAGTGATCACAGCATTCCTTTCTAAGTGCTTACAGACTGTCTGTTTAATTATCTGCTCTAGAATCTTTCCTGGCATTGATGTCAGGCTGACCGGGTGATAATTATTTGGGTCTTATTTTCTCCCCTTTTTAAAGATGGAGACAACATTTGCCCTCCTCCAGTCCACTGGGACCTCTCCTGTTCTGAAGGGGGTCAGTTACACAAGAGAATTAAGTGCAGAAAATATCGCCTTACCTCCCTTTCACTCAAGTGGCCATTTGTTCTCATGATTTTCTCCGAAAGTGGTTGTAGCAAAGAAGTTGTTATTTTCAGTTCACACAGGCATGCACCACGCAGAGGGCTGTGTTGCCTCTGTTGCACCCTTGCCACCTTCACGGAGGGCTGTGTCACCTCCCCTGTGCACTTGCCAGAGTCCTCCACACACTGGCATCTTTGGGGAGGGCCGTGTTACCTCCCCTGTATCCTTGCCAGAGTCCCCTGCACCCTTGGCATCTTTTGAGAGGGCTGTGTCGCCTCCCCCGCATCCTTTCCATCTTCGGCCTGCATGACCGATCGACAGTCCTTTTGCGCCCTGCTGGGAGTTCCAACAACATCCTCATTAGCGGCATAGCACTGTTGTTGTCGGCTTCAGTTCCACCACCACCCTGTACTGCAGACATTCTAGAGGCCTCGGGTTGATGCAGCAGTTCACAAAGCCACACCACTCCCGGGGCTTCCAGGGTCAGTGTCAGTGGTACGGGGGGGGGGCGCCAAAGGCCAATGACAACAGTGCTGCACCACACCCAAGGCTGTTTCTGGGGCTTGGCCACCTCCCCCCCCCCCCGTGCCACTGACACTGACCCTGGAGGCCCAAGAAGCAGCGTGGCTTTGTGAACCACTGAGCTGCTCTTGAGGCCTCTAGAGTATCCACGGCATGGAAACCAAGGCCCAACAACAACAGCTCTGCACTGCTCACAAGGCTGTTGTTGGTCCTCCCAGCGGGGCACAAAATGATCGTCGATCAGCCGTACAGGCAAAAGATGGCAAGGGTGCATGGGAGACGATACAGCCATCCCCAAAGTTGCCAAGGGTGCAGGGGACTCTGGCGAGGGCGTGGGGGAGTCCTCGGTGCAGTGGAGGAGGGGAAGATCCCACAGCAAGGTGGCCCTGCCCCTTCCCTCCTACAGGCAGTGTGGCAAACTCCTCCTTGCTGCTGCAAATTTTGCCTTTTTCCACATTTATAGTTTACATGGCAAATTTCGAATTTTGTGTTCACTTATCTTTTTGTGCACATTTTTTGTAAATATATCGCATCTTTGAAAAAAAAAGTCAGAAAAACTATCGAAAGCTGTTACCACACTATTTACAGGTATTTTTGACCCCGTCCTTCTGAATACAGTTACTGTGACTCGAAAGTCGTGTGAACCATTAGGAATCTGAGCAAATTCTTACTGCTTTTTTTCCCCCCGTGTAAACGACCCCAGGATTTCTCAAAGATTGTTGCCAGTGATTCTGAGATTATGTCTGCCAGTTCTTTTACTACCCTTGGATGTAGTTCATCCGGCCATGGAGACTTGAATTCATTTATACTGGCCAGGTATTCCTGATTAATCTCTTTACCTATTCTGTGCTTCATTTCCCCTATTGCATCATCTGCTCTATTTTCTCCAGGTTGAGCACTGTTCTCCTTTTGGGATAAGACTGAAGCAAAGAAGGTGTTGAGTAGCTCTGCCTTTTCTCTATCCTCTGTTAGCATTTTGCCAGCTTCTCCCCACAGCAGTCCTACCATTTTCTTGTTCTTTCTTTTGCTACGGACATATATATATATAAGCCCTTTTAATTGTTTTTAACCTCTCTAGCAAGCCTGAGCTCCATCTGTGCTTTTGCTTTTCTGATTTTTCCCCTACATGAGCTGGCTACTTGTTTGAATTCTTCTTTGGTGATTTCTCCCTTTTTCCATTTCTTGTACATGTCCTTTTTAAGTTTGAGCTCAGTTGAGAGCTCTTTAGGCATCCATCCTGGTTTCTTCAGACACCTTCCATTTTTCCTCCTCATTGGAACTGTTTGAAGTTGCGCCTTTAATATCTCACTTTTAAGAAACTCCCATCCCTCATGGAGCCCCTTCTCTTTTAGTATTCCTGTTCATGGGATCATACCCAGTAATTCCCTACCTTTTCTGAAATCAGCTTTCTTAAAGTCTAGAATGCATGTCTGACTACACTTGGCCTCCCTTTTCCTCTGTATAAAAAACTCCAGCAGAATGTGGTCACTACCCACTAAGGATCCCCCCACTTCCAGCCCATTAAGCAGACCATCTCTGTTGGTTAGGATCAGATCTAAGATAATTGATCCCCTTGTTGTCTCTTCTACCTTCTGGACTATGAAATTGTATGCAAGTCAAGTGAGGAATTTGTTGGACCTTAAATTCTTGACAGAGCTGGACTTCCAACAAATATCAGGGTAGTTAAAAATTCCCCATTATTACTACACCTCTCCTGACTGAATGTGTGGTCATCTCTTCTACGAAGGCATCATCCATGTCCTCAGTTTGGATTGGAGGTCTGTTGTAGATGCCCACAACGACATCCCTGCTGTTTCTCTCCCCCTTGATTTTTACACAGTTGCTCTTAGCCTGGCTCCCAGGATTTAGGTCATGGATCTGTTCACAGGTGTACACATCCTTAATGTATAATGCTACTGCACCACCCTTCCTGTGTGGTCTATTTTTCAGAAATAGGTTACACCCCTCTATTACTACATTCCAATCATGAGACTCATCCCACAAGGTTTCAGTGATGCCTATTAAATCATATTTGCTTTATTGTGCTAAGAGTTCAAGTTCATCTTGTTTATTTCCCATGCTCCGTGCATTAGTACAGATACATGTAAGAGGCCATTCCCCTATCTGTCTTTTAAAGGTTTATTCCTACCACTGTTGGCTTCTTGTACTATTTGCCTTGTTGTCTTTCATCAGCGCTGTATACGCACAATCCTAAATATACACTGGACTGACTATGTGACAAATGTTGCTGTCCTTGAGCAAGGAGGGATCACCAGCTTTGAGGCCATGATATTGAGAACACAGCTGCGCTGGGCAGGGCATGTTTCTAGGATGGAGGACCATCGCCTCCCCAAAACAGTACTCTACGGTAAACTCGCCATAAGTCAGCATAAGAGGGGTGCTCCAAAAAAGCAATACAAGGACCCCCTGAAACAACATCTAATGCTTGGCCAAATTGATCACCAACAATGGTCTACCCTTGCCACACACTGAGAGGCATGGAAACGCACTATCCACAATGCTGCAGCCTTATTTGAGAACTCACGCCGAACAAGTCTTGAAGAGAAACGTCAACGCAGAAAGAATCACAACCCGGAAACATCACCCAAGGAGACCTTCTGCTGTGCTTTCTGCAACCAGACTTGTTTATCTCGGATTGGCCTTTTCAGTCATCAGCGTGCTTGCAGAAAGCACAGGATGAGTCCTTCCTGAATCTTCGTTTGCAAAGAAAAGCCAGAGAGAGACAGAGACAGACAGACAGAGAGAGAGAGACTACGGTATATAACATTTGGGCTATTATCTCCAGCACATGAGGAACCCCTGTCCTCATGAATACTGTCTCCCTCCCCCACGCAATTGAGTTTAAAGCCCTTCTTATCAGATCTTTCAGAGTCTTAGCAAAAACATTCCTGCCAACTGCTGTGACGTGCAACCAATCCCTTGCCAGTAGTCCACCTCCCTGAAAATGCACCCCATTGTCCAAGAAGCCAAACTGTTCCCAGCGGCACCATCTGTGCAGCCAGTTGTTCACCTCCACTATCTTTCACTCCCTTCCTGGACCATGCCCTTCCACTGGAAGGACAGATGAAATGACTACCTGTGCATCCAAGTTCTTCAGCTTCCTACCCAGAGCCTCATGATCCCTTTTGATATTCTGAAGGCTATGCCTTGCAGTATCATTGGTTCCCAAACTATTCCTCATTAATTCATTAAAGTTATATGCTGCCTATCTGACTGATGGCACTGGCCATAGTTTACAATCATTAAAACCCATGAAATCAATAAAGTAACAACCAAAACAAAAGTATGGCCATTTAGAATACAGAAGTGTTATGATATTATAAACCCAATGAGAGAACCGATATAAAGCAACAAATGTTACACATCCATTATATTCATATTTCCTTGAGGCATCTGAGGGGGAAAATTAAAATGGTTTCACTGGCATGAATGCACACAAACAGAAAATTGGCACAATCAGATCTCAGAAAAGTTAGGTTTCAGACTAAAACTCCCAGAATCCCCTAACCACTAGATATTATGGTTATGTGATTCTGGGAGTTATAGTCCAAAAAGTAACATTTCCAAATCTTCAGTATTTTATGCAGACTCTAAAAAAAATACAGCATCCAAGAAGCTTTTTTAGGTCTACCAGTCCCATCAGTGTGCATAGTGAATTTTGGGGGCATGAAGGGTGGAACGGTGTTACATAGCCGACTTTTATACCATATTACTAATAATTACTGAATCTCCCCTCAGTTTCAAAAGATCTGTGCATTTGATCTGGAAAGTTGCTTTTTAATACTTTCAAGCTCAAAGTCCTCTTGTGGATATGGAACTGGTCATGCTGTTCTTTGGAACCCGGCCTACATTAGAACTTGAAAGAAGTGTGGTTTAAATGTTTTATTGCTTATAACTCAAATTTCAAACCGCGGAAGAGATATAATTTAACACATATAAGATGCTGGAAGAAAGGAGGGTTATTGGCACATAGTACAGATAAACTGCAAAATTTAAAAAATAAATTCCTCATCCTTTGAGTGGAACAGGGGTAGAAATCGTTCAGAGCCCATTTCTGGCTCCTCCAGAGGGCCACAGCACCTTGTCACAGGTGCCATTTTGATAGACCAGAAGTGGTGTTTTGTCACTTTCAGTTGCCTTTTAAACTAGAAATAAGGCTGCTTGGGGGTGTGAGGGTGAAACAGCTGGGAAAAGTCTAGTTTGGCCCTCATTAGTGGGGGGGGGGGTTTCAGCTGAAAAACTAAGTTTTTCAGGGGAACCTCAAAAAAAGCATAACATTTAGCTCCTCCAAGAAGCAGAGAGACAAAACATATGTTGCAAATGAGGCGAGTGAGCAAAGCTATTTGTTACTGAGGGGGGTAAAATACCCTGGAATTTAGCAGTCATTGAATCGTCTCAGAGGGTTAAACTAGATCATTACCATGTGTTCAGAAAGGGTGCCTCCTCAAGTGATGCAACGCTTTTGTTTGTCACAACACCTGTATGTTTCCTACTTAATGTACTGTACTTTCTTTTGTGATTAGTCATTGGAAGGTAAACATGGTCTTAATATGCAAATCTGACTGCTGCTCAGGTACACATTGATGAAGAAATCCTATTGTGACGGAAGCAGTGGGTTTGTAGCAAGGAATTCTCATTCCCCTCCACATCTCCATTAATTATGTATGACACTTTCTTTAGGGTATCCCTTCACCTCTGTTTGACTTCAACATGCATAATCCCTTCCAACTGGTCATACTGGGTATCATGGAGCTGATGGGGAATGGAATCCATCACATGTGACAGACCAAACATTGCCCTTCTCTGCATTTTTAGAAATGTTCTCCCATGGGCCATTGCTGCTTCAGTCACTGTAATACAAGAGGGGGAAAACTGCCAGAGGTTAGGGAACTGCATTGTCCCCATAGGGGTCCTTGGAGGGCCACACTCCCTTCAGCTACCCACATCCCCCAAACCAAAGATTTACTCAAAAAAAAAATAATTGTGAACCAAAATGGCCCAAGTACTCCCAAGGGGTGATGGGGGGAAATTTCAGCACATTTTGGGTTTCTCTTCCCCTCCGATGTTTTAGGCCTAGGAGAGGCTTTTTCTCCCTACGGGAAATGCCTGGAAGCTTAAATTCCCTTTCTAAGTCACTTCCTGTTAGTAAAAAAAAAAAAAAAAAACATCTCCTCAGCCTAAAATGGCTTAGAGGTGAGCCAAAGCATGACAAAATTGGGGAGACCTTTTTAAAATAGGATTAAAAAAAAAAAAAGAGGTGCTAGGGTTCCTGGGGGGGGCACAAAAAGAGCCTCAGGGCTGTATTTACCTATCCCTGCTATAGTGCCTCATTGTTTTATATGCAAAATTGGCTTCTCCGTGAGCACAGCAGTAACACCTGTGCATATGATCCAAAAGAGAGCAATCAGGGTTTCTTTTTCTTTGCTCAAAATATTTATACCTCTCCTGTTAATCACATGAATTCAAGAAACAACCAGCAAATATAAAATTATAATAAAGTATGAGATGTCTGCAATGCCCTGGTTGTGGACTGTCCCAGATGTGGGTTGTCCTGGTTGTGCTTCTACTTTTTCAGTTTGCAGGTTCTGTGTTTGTTTGGATTGTTGAATTCTTTTAAATTGGTTTTCCATGGGTTTTTTTCTGGGCTGTGAGGGTGTGAATTGGAAGAGTTTCTTTCTGATGTTTTGCCTGCATCTGTGGCTGGCATCTTCAGAGAATGGTTGGGTAGGAGTGTGTGTGGGGGGGGGTTATATACTGTGAGCCCCTATTGGAGAGGAAATGTAAATTTGTGTATTTGAATGGCTAGTTTCTGGGTGGAGATATGCAAGGAGGATTAGTGTTTGTTTTACTGCTGATTTTTCTGGCTGGCCCAGTCTGCAGTGTCTCTCATGTTCCTTGATTTGTGTTTGCACACTGCGTTTAGTGGTCCCTATGTAAACTTGTCTATAGCTGCATGGTATGTGGTAAATTCCTGCGGCTATGAGATGGTCTCTTTTGTCTTTTGCTAAGTGTAGCATTTCTTGGATTTTCTTGGTTGGTCTGTAGATCGTTTGGAGGTTGTCTTTTAAGTTGCTTTTAAGTTGCTTTAGCTTGTTTTCAAGGGATTTTTCTTGCATATATAGAGGACTGCAAGATTTTCAGGGCTCTACCATTAGGCAGAAGGAGGTAGCTGCCTCAGAGAGCTAAATATGTTGGGCTGCCCATGAATAACCTAGATTGAAAAATGAATAACCCCTGAAGTGAGGGCTTTGTATGAGTAAATGAACTGGCTCTGCTTAGCACATATTCAGCTTCCAATATTTCATTTTTATGGAAACAGGCAATAAGGATATGATAATTGGAGCCTTGGACAGCCTGTGATCCAGGAAGGGGGATTGGTGATGTTGTGTGCCTTCAAGTAATTTCAGACTCACTGCAACCCTTACGGTGAACCTATCATATGGTTTTATTGGCAAAAAATTGTTTAAAGGGGTTTGCCTTTGTCTACCTCTGAGGCTGAGAGAGTGTGCCTTGCCCAAGGTCACACAGTGGGTTTCCATGGCCAAGAGGGAATTCGAACCCTGGTCTCCAGAGTCAGTCCAATGCTCAAGCCACTATACTATGCTGGCTCTAGGAATGGGAGAGCCTCATCTCAAAAAGTCGAAATGAGCCATCCACACTGCTAGGACTATGAGGTTCTAGTAGGTGGAACCACCAAGCTCATCCTCACTTTCCCAATCATGTCATCCTATACACTTCTTCGTGGAACATGAGTAGTGCTAGAATACTAGCATTACATGTGGCATGATGATTGATGATTGTGATCTTTATTTATACCTTGCCTTTTCTCCAGAAATGGGACTCAGGGATGCATATAGATTAAAACAAATGCACCATAGTTAAAAATGCAAAGGTCAACATTAAATTGGAATTAAACTATTAACAACAAGAGAACAATTTAAAGAACACAAAATGGTAAAAAGAACTTTAAAATAGTACAATTAAAAGAGTATGGCACATTCTTATCAGCCCTTTCTTTAAAAAACAAAAAACAACCTTCAGTTTTCAAAGCCTATCAGGTTTAAAGATAGATAGATAGATAGATAGATAGATAGATAGATAGATAGATTTGCCTGCTGATGGAAGGACAGCAAGGAGGGGCCATCCTATATTTCTCTAGGAAGGGAGTTCCAGAGTCTAAGGTCGGCTACTAAAAAGACTCTATCATGTAACCTCACTAATTCTGCCTGTGAAGACAGTGGGATTGAAAAAAGGGTGTCTCCTCGGGATCTCAAAGGCCAAGCAGTCTCATATGGAGGCTGCAGTCCTTCAGACAGTCTGGATCTAAGCCACATAGGGCTTTATAAATCATAGCTAACACTTTCAACTATGTTAATAATCTGGCTGCAGTTTTTTATACCAGCTGAAGTTTCTGGACACTTTTCAAAAGCAGCCCTACGTAGAATATGTTACAGTAATCCAAACAGGATTTTAATCCAGTGCTCTGGTTATTCTATTGGGCATTTTGGGTGGAAGAAAATGAGGAGCTAATTCTCCCTAACTTTGGGTATCTTTGTTGTTGGCGTGAGACCAATTTTCTTCACACTTCAGGGAATTCTGCTTCACACACATAATTGTCTGCTGGAATGAACAGTAGAGTGAACGTATTCACACACTAATACAATTTTCTAATAATCTTTGAAATATATTTTCCCAGTGGAAAGTGGAATAAAAAAGAAAAGAGAAAAGAATTGTACTTTCCCAATTATGACACTCATGTACATGGGCGAGAATATGCTGTCTTCCCACCGGCATATTCCACCCATGGATCAGGCCCATTCCTCCCCTACTACCTGCATGGAACAGGGCACGCTGGCCTGTTGCTGCAGTAGCAGCAGCTTCCGTCACCACCATCTCCATCACTGGCCTCACAACCCCCAGGGCAAAGCCAGCCCGCAACATGTGACCAAGGCCTGCTTCCTGCTGCAAAAGAGCCATGGCAGAGGGCAACTGAAGCAATGGGCTGGCGTACTGAAATAGGCTTGTGTGGTCACATGGGGCCCTATCCTCTTTTTTGCTGACAGGAACAGTTTTTCCTGAGTATTTTTTTTAATGCTGTGAGCCCTACTCTGTCTTAGCCCCATCTTTGCCCCGGGGGTTGTAAGGCCTGCCTGGGGGCAAAACAAGGCAAAAGCCCTGCATCTGGACTGCAGGGCTCCAAGACAAGTGCAAGACAGGAGTAAATTGCCCATGTAGACAAGCCCTAAGTTACACATTTAATTATTCATACATGAAATGTACAATGAAGGAAGGTTTCTAGTTGTTGGATTGCAGCTCCCATCAGTTCTAATCCTGGTGATGGATAATAAGACTTTAAGTCCAGTGCTGGGCACAAGTTGCCTGCCACTAGTATAAAATAACTAGTTTAGCAGACTTCTTAACTGTTGTTCAGAAAGGAAATTACTGCCATACAGTTTGCTTTTGGAAGACCTTTCACCCCGCAAAAGGGGGGAAATTATCTTACTGTTGATTCTCCTTGTGAGAATTCTCATGAATGTGCCATGTCATCAGAGCACAGGGTAACAAACACACACAAACCTCCCCCGTACCCAAATAATAGGGATGAGCTGTGTTCAAAGTTTTGACTTACTGTTCTTGCTCAAAAGCATTCTTTGGTGTTGATCCCATTTGTGCTTTTAAAATTGTTATGTGTGTGGCGGGGTTGGGTGGGTTTCAACAGAACTAAAGCTTATTAATGTTTACCTTTAGGGGTTTGTTTTTATTTATCTGCATTAGTGAGTATCCTGCAGTTCAGCCATGTTTGGACAATCAGAGTGCCTTGATGGGAAATGCCACAGCCCTACGTTTTCCTGGGTTGTGTTTTGTGAACAGCTCAAGCACTTAATTAATAGCAGCTGACTGAAAGCCACAGTCCTGTCACCCTTCTATGCATTACCCTTACTGAAATTACACAGAAAACATTTATTCTTTTGATTTACGGACAGGGATAGTCTTTTTGCTGAATGGGTAGGAATAATTGCTTAGGAATTGGGTCTTGTAGGCAGCACAAAACAAAGCCACCTGCTGGGGTTTTCTGCTGTAGCCCCAGGTGACTCCGTAGGTCCCAGGTGAGAAAGGAGTAGGTAACCCCAGGATATGCTTCTCAGAACTCATGGATCACTATGTGGGTGTGGAGCTAACTAGAGGGTAGCATAGCCAAGGACTGAACCATTTCTAAGCAGACCAAGTTCAGAATTATGGCTTTGTTAATGGTGGTAGATCATGGCTGAGAACCTCCCTGAACCTCAACAAAGCTATGGTGGCATACAGGGAAATAATAATGTCAATAATAACAATGCAGACGTCTTGCTATGCTTTTCCGTGCAACAATTTTACATATATATATATATATATATATATACACACAGATATTTTCAGATCCCTGAAAAAAAGTTCTTGAAGTTAAAGGAGAAAAGAAAAGGGGAAACACTACTGGCAAATGTTGCACTCTCGAAATGAAATTCCAGTGACTAGTAAAAAGGGGAGTATTGTGCAAAACAGGCAAAGGGCTTAAAATGTTTCAAATACTTTTTTAAAAAGTCAGGCTGTTATCCTGTTAGTCAGTTACAATGCTGTAAGTTAGACTTATGGCCTTGCAACTGTTTCCTCATTGACAATCATGGTACCATTGTCATGATCGTAAATCCATCAAACCCCACCTTAAAATCCAGCCAGCCACACCAAGGGATGGAGTTCTGTGGTGCAGATGAGCAGGGTGCTGAAGGACGACACATCCAGCCTTCTCCAGCCAGTGAGCCATAGCGTGAGATGCAGAAGCAAGGATCACTGTGGGTCCTGTCACAACTCCTCAGCATACGGTGGCTCACTGGAAGAGGAAGCTGGATATATCATGCTTAAGAACTCCACTTGCTCAGCACCATAGAACTCCATCCCTCAGTGCAATTGTTTGGATTTTAAGATAGGCTTTGGAGAGTCATATCTAGAGACAGTTAACAATCACAACATGTGTCTGATGGAGGATCTCAGCCTCAGTTGTAAAAGTCTTCCTCAGTATGAGCAATATCTCACATGCTCATTTTCAGTAAGATGTTGTCACTGGAATTTGGCTTGGCTTGCCTTAGTGAGCTCATACACTCACATAACTTTTGCCCATCCCCATTATCTGCTATAGCTTCGTGCACCATTTTACTTTATATTCTAGAGGGCCTACCAATCAGAGCTGGGAAATCATGAATTAAAGTAACGTGTGTGCTTTTAAGAATGAAGAGAAAAGGCAGAGCTACTTAACACCTTCTTTGCTTCAGTCTTCTCCCAAAGGGGGAACAGTGATGAGCTTGGGGAAAATGGAACAGATGATGCAGTAGGGGAAATACAGCACAGAACTGGTTAAGGGGTAGTTCAGGAATACCTGGCCAGTATAAATGAGTTCAAGTCTCCAGGGCAAGATGAACTACATCCAAGGGTGTTAAAAGAACTGGCAGAAGTAATCTCAGAACCACTGTCAATAATCTTTCAGACTTCTTGGAGAACAGGAGAGGTCCCAGCAGACTGGAAGAGGGCAAATGTTATCCCCCTCTTTAAAAAGGAGGGGGGAAGAAGACCCAAATAATTACCGCCCAGTCAGCCTGACATCAATACTAGGAAAGATTCTAGAGCAGCTCATTAAACAGACAGTCTGTAACCATTTAGAAAGGAATGCTGTAATCACTAAAAGTCAACATAGATTTCTGAAAGACAAGTCATGCCAGACTAATCTTATCTCTTTTTTTGATAAAGTTACATACTTGATAGATGAAGGGAATGCTGTGGATGTAGTGTGTCTTGATTTCAGTAAGGCTTTCAACAAGGTTCCCCATGATATTTTTGCAAAAAAGTTAGTAACCTGTGGACTAGACAATGCAACTATTACGTGGATTTGTAGTTGGTTGACTGACTGAACCCAAAGAGTAGTCACCAATAGCTCCTCTTCATCCTGGAGAGAAGTGACCAGCGGGGTGCCACAGGGTTCTTCCTGGGCCCAGTGCTATTAAACATCTTTATCAATGGCTTGGATGAGGGAATAGAGGGCATGCTTACCAAGTTTGCAGATGACTCCAAATTGGGGGGGGGGTAGCTAATACCCCAGAGGACAGGATCAGAATCCAAAATGACCTGAACAGATTAGAAAGCTGGACCAACTAACAAAATGAATTTCAACAGGGAGAAATGTAGGATACTACACTTGGACAGTCAAAATGAAATGCACAGATATAGGATGGGTGACACCTGGCTTGATGGCCATAGGCACAGGACAAAATGGTACTTTCCATCCATTCAATGTACAGAAACCAGCTTACTTGGCTGCTTAATCTTCTTCCATCACTAGTAAGAGGCTGACATCTTCTATAACACCAGAAGGCAGCAGGCTATTTCAGGGGTAGAAACAGGTTATGCTCCAAAAGAAGGGAACATCTGAAAAGGGACTCAAGAGGAATGGCTTGGGGACCATCACTGCTGTCCCCCAGCATCTGCAGGCAGAGGTGGTTACTTGACCCTGCCTCATCCTAGATCCAATAGGTCTTCCATAGATTTCCAAAATGTGAATAGTTAGACAATCAGAGAGCAATGGAAGTTCAGATAGTCTTTACTCTGCCTCTGCTTCATGGCTCTGCCTCTCTCCTTGAGTCCTCACAAGTGTTTTCTGTGAGTAGTTTTCCTAATCACTGTGATGTTATACATATCTAATCAAGTGGAGAGAGGGATACACACTGACAATTGTGTGAGGGGGGTTCTAATCAAGCAAGACATGTTAATCACATATTCAAAGTGTTTTGGGTTTTCTCTCAAAGCTGAAAAAGCCATATGAAAGGAGATTGATTTCCTTCATAACTTGCTGCAACTTGGGCATGCAAACCTAACCTTTATTGTAGAAATTTGAGACATGGGGACTCAATTTTTTTTAAGTTTCTATAAATAGATATAATTAGGGAAGCTTTTAAAACTCTCGAATAAACATGACTACTTTGAAATAAAAATGCATTATTTATGAAGAGCACAGTGGGATTACAAAATCACTTAGATGGAAGAAAATGTTTCCTAAACAGAACAGATCAGAGCCTGGAAAACTTCCTTTTTGGATTATAGCAACTCCAGAATCTCCCAGCCAAGAGCTGAAGGACATATTGTATGGAAGTGTGATTGTTAGTATGCCCTACTACCCCCTTCCCACAGGATCTCATAACTGGAAATATTGGACACCTATCGGGGTCAAGTTGGCCGGGGCAGACCAGACGTCAGCGGGAGCTGAGCTGTGTCTGGAAATAAAATAGTCAGAAAGCCCATATTAGGATTGACTAGAAAGCTCCCGAAATGGGTTTATGCTAACAACCCAGTCATTAAGGAGGTATGTGCTAATCCTTTCTTCCAGCCTTGGATGTTTCAAGCTATAATTCAATCAAGCAAACAAGTGACCTCTCTTCAGCCCATACATCTCCTATACCACCTATCTGACCAGACATTAAGAGGTGCTGTAGGTGGCATGGTGATTAAATGCTGGTACTACAGCCACAATGTTGTGAGTTCAGTCCTTCAGGGCTCCAGGTTGACTTGGGCTTCCATCATTCTGTAGGTCAGTAAACCACTTAGAGAGTGCTTAGCACTATAAAGCGGTATAGGAATGTAAGTGTTATTGCTATAGCACCATCAGTGTTTTGTCTTTCCAGAACTAAAGCAATCAGTTGAGTTTCATTCCCTTTGTCTATCCAGTGGGAAAGCCATCCAGGCTTTTTCTCAGGATATGAAATAGAGTATAGATATTAGACCCTAGACCCCAGCTAAATGTGCCACAGACTGACAGACCCTTCCATTCTGTCAGAGTCCTCTGCGCCACCCTCAGCTGCTGTCTGAGTCTCTCTGCTGCACAAACCTCTTTCTCCAAGACTGCTAACTATCACCCATCCACCCCTGACTTTTCTCTATCCAGCCCTTCACTCCTTACTTTCCAATAGCCTTGTCTGGTTCTTAAGAGTGTATGCTCTTGTATGTTAGCATATCCCCTGTGTTAATTCCAATAAAATACTTTGTTTGACTTTAACTGGAGTACTCTCTACAGTCAGTACTGGTATATATAGGTGAAAAGATCCCCAAAGTTATCCTCTTCTCGCAGGCCTCCTTTTAAGCTAATAATTCCCCCAAATAATAAAGGGGATTTTGGTATCACAAATTGGACTCTAAAGCACCCCACCTTTTAGGGTAACACAACAATGACACAATAATAAAGAACTATGATGTCATTAACAGTCCCTGTGTGTCCACACAGAAGTAAGCCCACGGCAGCTATTAGGGCTTATTATCAGAGAGGGAGTTTAAAAATTCTGTCGATTTCCATTTTCTTATTTTTCCAGCCTTTAACATTTGTTTTTTTCCACTTCTGCATCAGGTTGCAAAACTTGTTTCAAGTCCATACATGTTTGTGTGTGTTTCCCCTGAAATAAACTGTTTTATAGGCAATTTTGCACAATATATATACATTTGCTGCAAGTAGCTTTGAATGATATTTTCTCAGTCAGTGCATTTTTATACACTGTTAATAGAATTGCAGAATCTTAGAGTTCAAAGGGACAAGGGCCATCTATTCTAGACCCCTGCCATGCAGGAATTCACAACTAAAACACTTCTAAAAGATGCCCTAAAATAAACATTTCCCTAAAATAAACATTGGCTGGAATTCACAATGGCAGTTATGGACGTATAACCTTCAGCTGCACATCTGTAACTGATTCATAGTCACGGTCTGTGACGAATCCCCTTTCCAGGCTGGCCCTGCAGTTCCAAACCTGAGTTCCTGTCACTCACTTTGCCCTTTCCCCCCTCTTAATCCTTTCCTGGATTGGCTACTTAGGCCTCAAGGTGACCCCCCCCCTAATGTGGACCAGTGGCTGTGTTGGTTTGGTGGGTTTGCTGTGGCAAGTGTGACCAAACCCTCCACCAAACGCAGTAAGAACAGACAGTGGTAAACATGCAAAAGTGGAAGTTCATTAAGACAGAAGTAAATAATACACTAACTCTTAAACTACTAAATCATTCACAGCTTCCCTAAACCATAGTCAGTCCTTCCCCCGGTCACATTTTTTTTGCTTGCTGCATCTGTTCGCTATCTCTATGTTAATTTTTCCCTATTTGCCCTCCGACAGAGACAAGCCTCAGTTTTGTAACATTTCTTCCCCTCAGGTCCCCCTTCGCAGAATTCCCTGAGCTGTGATTCATTGTCTTCAGCCAGACCTTCCCAGTTCTTCCCTTCACACAGACCCAATGTATTCATAATTGTGGCATTATTGCCATTATCCTAAAAGTCCCCCAATCCTGCTTTAACAGGCAGCAGCCACTACAAATGACATAGGTCTGTTCCTCTGTCTATTGGTTTACATCCTGCTTATCAGGGCCAGCTAAAATTGTCATACCCCTGCTTTGCCTGTTTCAGAAAGAAGCTCAGTATCACCACCATATTAGTCCCACAGATGTATGTATTGACGTATTTCCTGCTATCACTCACATGTCAGATCCTAAAACCCTTCTTTAATTCTTTGTAATAGTCTGAGTTTTTCACTGGTCTTCCTCTTCCTCCTGTTCCCTGAATGTGAATAATTTCCAAAACTTGTGGAAATTACTATTTTGGACTGGCACTCCTAGAATTGCCCTGTCAGCAATTACCATGCTGGCTGGCAGTTTCTGAGAGTGGTAGTCCCCCCCCCAAAAAAAGTAACTTTCCTAAGCTCTGGTAATTTCAGAACATCTCCATATCCCCACAGCTGTGCCCTGTTTCCTCTCTGATGAGAAAAAAAAAAAACACAACCCTGAGTGGACTTAAAAGCACTTTGTCATTGAAGCCTGCCTGGCCGAAGATGACCCCATGCAGTATGGTTTCTAAACAGAGTTCTGTTTGCCCTGAACTCCTCATTGCTCCCTGGGTGACAGGTTTGTGGTTCCTGTTGTTATGGGAATAATCACACCGTTCACTAACATCTTCCTATAGCCTTTGCAGACTTCCTGAGGAACACAGAGAAAACCAGTTTGTCTCTGCTTCGGAGCTAGGCAATGTTAAGAATTTCAGCAGCTACAGATGGTAAGAAAGGACCTCAGTAATAAGCCTTGCTTTTCATATGCCCAGGATGGCTGCGGTTCTTGACATAAAGTCCAGATTTTTTTCATCCTTCCCTTCTTTCCTCTTTACCAGAAGTTCAGTTCTTCTGCAAGGAGTGAAAAGGGAAGAAAGAGGTGATCTGATCTGAAATAACTCTGAATCAAGCAAAATCTTTCTTTTCTCTTTTGTGTTATGTCTTTGCAGTGGACCATACAAGTAAAAAGAGATCTGAGAGCAAGAGGGATTTGGAATATTTTGTTTCAGAAAATCAGTGGGGAGTGTCTAGTTTACTACATTTTCTTCATCTAGAGTTGCCAAGTAAAAATAAGAAACAGGGCTCTTGTCCCTTTCACAGTTGGTAGAAGAAGGGATTTTAGCAGTTGTGGCTTCTTGTGTGACAAGCAATACCTACTGACATTTCCACTTCTACGCAACCATCAGTGAGAGTCAGTGTAGTGTATGGTTTAAGTGTTGGACTAGGATTCTGGGAGACCAGGGTTCAAATCCTCACTCAGCTATGGAAACCCACTGGGTGACCTTGGGCAAATCACACTCTCTCAGCCTTAGAGTAAGGCAAAGGCAAACCCCTTCTGGACAAATCTTGCCTTAGGGTCACCACAAGTTAGAAATTACTTGAAGGTACACAACAACAAATGCAACTATTAATGGAACAGGAGCCCTGGACCCTATTTCATCTGCCAACCTTATCTCCACACACCCCAATGGTAGTCTAAATCCTGTTGTTAGTTGTAATTTGAGTAGACCTATTGAATCAATTGGATTTACCTATGTATTAATTCACCATTCAGTGATTGATTCAGTAAGTCTGTTCTATTTGAGATTAATCAACAGGATTCAGCTGGTAATTTCTTCTTGTTCCATATGCATTCTAATTTACCTAACATGTCCTATTTGAGAGGGGAATTCCATCAGTGCCCTGATAAATCACTTTCTTTATTTTGTCTTTTGCTGAGATTCGGGCAACACCTTTATTCTTTTCCTGATTTTCTAGAAGAAAATTTCTGGGCAGGGCCAGTTTAAGGAATTTTGGGGCCCCCCGCAACACTTTATTTTGGGGGCCCCATATCCTGCCTGCCTGCCGGCCCCGGCCAAGGTGGCCTCCCTCCTGGTGCTCCTGCCGCCCCAGCTCCGCTCGGCCACAGAGACTGCGGCCCCTGTGCCGCCCCCTCCCTTCGCCAAGCAGCCCACAAAGGTGCGCAGCTCCTGCAGGGCCTCCTCCCATGCCAGAAGGCTGCCGAGCTGGGACCGGAGCGCCGCCCACCTCCCTGCCTGCCTGCCCAGCACCTCCCAGCAGATGTGCCACCGGTACTCCTTTCTCTTGCAGCAGCAGCAGCAGCAGCAGAGCCCTGAGGGCAGCCGCTGCCTCTTCCTCCTCCCCTGCCACCTCCCACTGACTCCCGCTGTCCCCGAGGCCGCCCTGTCTGCACTGCCTCCTCCTCTTCCTTCCTGGGGGGGGCACCAGGAGAGCATGGCAGGCAGGCCCGGAGGGGGAGGAAGCGGAGCGGCCCCTTCATAGCAGGAGGGACCCACGAGGCCATCCAGACTGCCCAGCAGTGGGACAGCGGTGGCCCCCCAGCACATCCAGAGGGGCTGGTCTCCACTAGGACTGGAGGAGGGTTACTCACCTCTCCAGCTGGCCCCACAGCTCGGCCTTGGGCTCCAGGTGGCAGCGGCATCAGCGCAGCTGCATGCTCTGGGCCTGGCGGCCGGCGCAGCACTTCCCACTCTCACTGAGCCTGGCCCGCCCCCAGGCTTGGAGCAGCTCAGCCTGAGCCCAGGCACTGCTGCCACCTCCGGGCCTCTCCTCCTGCTCAGTGGGGACGGAGGGAGGAAAGGAAGGAGGTGGCCAGGCCGGAGACGGGGGCCCCCGCTGTGGCTGCCCCCCCCCGCCAATGTGGATTTGGTGGTATGGTTAAACCGGCCCTGTTTCTGGGGATAAGGTAAAGATGAATGTTGACCCTAGTGTCCATGCATATAACAGAGGAATTGCAATCCAAAATTGCAGACATTTTGAATAATACCATGAATTTGAGTTGATTATTCTGTCAATGAGATTTGTATAGAAGTACCTAGAATTTAAAACAATATCTTTTTTATGAAAAAGAACCATTCTTGTATTTCAGGATAATGTTCATATGTCCCTGTGGTAGGCATTTTCTTAAGAAG
The DNA here is from genome assembly GCA_030847615.1 of Gambelia wislizenii. Classification (NCBI taxonomy): domain Eukaryota; kingdom Metazoa; phylum Chordata; class Lepidosauria; order Squamata; family Crotaphytidae; genus Gambelia; species Gambelia wislizenii. The sequence goes on along the minus strand of JAUMIR010000001.1, from coordinate 45,635,372 downwards.
GAGCATTTCTGCTGGTTATGAGTAAAAAGAGAATGCTTGCTATACACAGCAGTATGGGGGAAAATACTAATTTCTAAAAATCTGTGGCTCCTTCTAATCAGGAGCATGTTTTGAGATAAATTAAAACTTTGTAATATATAAACCAGGGACAGACACAATTTTAGTCTTGCAAGATCTGTTTTGTCGCTTACTAGAACTCAAAGACTCTTTAACCGGCATCTGATGTAAAGGGTATATGTTGTCCCTCCATATCCATGGATTTGGTATCCACGGATTTGAGTATTCATGGCTTGAAAATACTGTATTCTAAAAAAAAAGTAATCCAAAAAGCAAACCTTGATTTTGCCATCTTATATAAGGGACACCATTTTGCTATAACATTGCGTATAATGGGACTTGAGTATTCACAGATGTTGGTATCCACGGGGGGTCCTGGAACCAAACCCCAGCAAATATGAAGGGACAACTGTATATTCAAAATTAAATAATTTGTTATGAATAAAAGTCCTTCCACACAACCCCCCCCACTCCTATTGACTCCAACCTGTCCTCCTTTCAAGAGTATAATTTAGGATAAAGAGCAGAAAGAAACCTTTTTCTGATGCTGTTGTTAAACAATTAGGAGTCAGAAATCCTTGAAAGTGTACTGCAAACAGATCAAGAGTAGATCCAGTTCTACCTTCACCTGCCTCCTCTATATTCTCACCAATTAATTTACTGAACACAATTGTACTACCATAAATGCAGATGCATTCAAAATGCCACACACCTTTCCTTACCCATTTCCAATTCTATAGATTCAGATTGCTAGTATTTGATGATAATAAATCCCACAAGATCCACTGGGAGATTAATGGTCTGTTAAATATTTTTAAGGTTAAGAAAGGCAATTTACAAACATATCCATTTTCAGAAGCTAGTGCTGAAGGATAGACTTTGTAGACCCAAGAAATGAATATATAACATATATATATATTGAAGGACCTTCTGCAATGTATCAATTTCCTAAGGGGAAGCTGTGCAAATGTCTATTGTAACAAAAATAACGAACGAGTCTTGTCAATACCTTCAAGGCTAAAATACTTATTAGGTCACACTCTTCCATGGAAGAGAGTCCACTTTCTTTGATGAAGTGAGCTCTGGTTCATGAACACTGATGCCATAATGAAAATTGTTAGTCTATAAGGTGTCACAACATTCTCCGCCACTTCTTCAAAGTGTGATAGAAGAGCAGGTGCTTCAGCAGTGATGGTGGTGTGAGCACAGAAGCATTAGACACACTTGAGAACATTCTCATCTGTGTAATGCTAGAAGATATGCTAAAGAATACCTGACATGAGTTTATCAGTCAGTCTGTATTACAGTCTCTGAATGTTGGTCTTCAAAATTTGTTGAATGATATCCAATATACCATGTGACCATTCTCATTCCAGGGCCTCCAGTCAATCCCATTCTATCCCCATGCAACTTGATACACCACATTATCTTAAATTTGGCAAGAGGTCATCAACAGGAAAATATAAATGTTCTCTGAATTGTCCTTCTGGCACAATTAGGGGCACAGGATTTCCCACCAATCATGATCTGCCAGCTCTCTTTCTTTAATGGAAGGGTGATCTCTGGTTTCCTTGGATGTGGCTGTAGATTCCTCTTGTTGTCATGATGAGTTCCTGTCACTACATTGCTACATGTAACACACACTGTACATTGTAATTGAACATAATGGATGTTTCATGTAGATAGTTAATCAAACCAGGATGACACAGTGTTCTAAGCAATGCTCTGCTGTCAACAGCTCTCTTTGCTAGATTTATTATAGCAGCATTGCACAGCAAAGTACTGAAGGAAGTGTGGATGTGACATACAATCATAAGGAAGATGTCTATTGGCAGCTGTAACCTTTAAGGCACCAGGAGTCTAACAGCAAAGCCAGATGCCTTACTTTCTGTGTCAGCAGGGTAGTTTGCCTGAAGAGAGAAGAGCACCACTAGTTCACATGACCAGAGTGCAGGACTGCAACTGAGATCTCCAGAAGAATCAAATTACAGAATGGCCAATAGCCTTCTACCTAGTCCTAAAAAGTGTTAACTCTGGCTGGTTCCTCATTCAAGACAATTTGTTGCTCAAGTGTTGACTTCCCTTGGTGCCAGTTAGACGTTTTTGTCACGGGGCGTCCTGGGACTTCTTGATCCCGTATTCATCCCTCCCTGTTTACACAATTTTTGTCTCTGAACTGGATATCCCGGGAGATCCCGGGATCATTGTTTACATGGCATCCCATCCCGTGATATGTACCTTCTCCCACTATATACTACCCCTGGCTTTTTTTGTTTACATGATTTACGGTCCCGGGAATATTATTTTTTTAGCTGTCAATCAAGGATGCGATTACTCATTTTTTCACAACCTCAGTGACGTACTTCCTTTAGAGTTCCATGCCGTGAGTGATGCTATTGGCTGGCTCAAATGTTTGTTCAGGCTTCTGGTTGGGGATGAGGGTATGTCTGAGTGTTGCATTGGGGATGAGGGGATGAATCCTGGGGAGGAAGGAGTGATCAGTGGCTAAACCCTGTGCTTTCCTTTAGAAATGAAAGAACACCATTTAAAGCCAGCTAAACTGGGGATGAAGGAGCAGTTGGTGCTGGGGAGTGTGAGAGAGATCAAAAGCAGAGCGGACTGGAGCCCCGGCACGCACACACACACACACACAAGCCCAAGCCAGTATGCTTTCAGCCAGGAAGCTGAGTGCAGGGGGCCAGAGGCTTGCAGTTGTCCTGTCTCTTTAAAGTGTTAACCCTTTAAGCAGAGGCAGCTGTGGAGTGAAGGTTTCAAGCCAGTGCAGGGGTTCATAAGGGGAGGACACACAAGGCATTTTGAAAGACCCAGACACTTTTTTAAACTGTGCCTTGTGGGGGGGGGATGAATGAATGTGTGATCATCCACTCAGATGCAGGCATTTTTTACTGTGCATTGGGGGGGGGTGGATGAATGTTTGATTATCCGTTCAGACCCAGGGAGGGGATGCAGGCAGGGGATGAATGGCTGGTCCTCTGCCCATGATCTATTTATAATTTACTCTCTCTTTAAAAATTAAATCCAGCATGCAATAGAGGAACAGGTTAAAGCTGAAGGGTTTGCAGTGTAGATATCTATTGAACAGGGTGATTTAGTACACGTACACACACAAAAACCTTCGTGCAGCTGGAAGGGATGCCTTTGTTTTCAGCTGGTGAGGCTGAATCTGTTGAATGGGTGACTGACCCCTCCTTTTCTGGTTGCTGATCTCTGAGCCCGCCCCTGGTCACTATTTTTGGTCATCACCTAGTACCGAGATATCTTGTCCCTGGTTGTTTACATTTCTGATTTTCTGAATCCTCCAGTGACTTTTTTAAAAACCGCCACAAATCATGGGACTGGAAGTCCCACAGGTTGTGGGATAAAAGGTGCCCCCCCTTCCGAAAATCATGTGCCCGACCCGATGTACGTGTAAACAACCAGGGTTCGACACCAATTCTTCCCACTACATTTTCATCGTGTAAACGGCACCCTTGCCCTCAGACTACCTCTTACTAGTTTTACAGCCCAGCTAATTGATTGCCTATCTGCTTGGTCATTACCCACTTGCTTCCAAACTGGTGGTGCTGAAAATTTTCAGTGATTAAATAAATCTTATTTCAAAAGTCTGTTTTTGCTAAAAGAATATTTATTGTGATATCATTAGAACTAGAGATAATACTTTTTACAAACCATATTTAAAAGGTGTTTTAAAGTGTTATCTTCTTATGTATACTCCATTCTTGTGAATAATTTATTGTTATTTGCCATCAAGTCAGTTTTGACTCATGGCAACCCTATGAATGAGATTCCTCTGGTCATTAAGAACCCTTCTCAGGTCTTGCAAACTCAGGGCAGCCATGGCTTCCTTGATTGAGTGTATCCACCTGTAATATAGGCTCTCTTTTCCTACAGCCTCCCACGTTAGCAAGCATTATCATGTTTTCCAATAAGTCATGTCATCTCATGATGTGTCCAAAGTACAATAGCCTCAGTTTAGTCATCCTCACTTCTAATGAGAGTTCAGGTTTGATTTGTTCTGTTGTTGTGTGCCTTCAAGTCACTTCCAAATTACGGTGACCCTAAGGCAAACCTATCATGGGATTTCTTGGCAAGATAGGTTCAAAGGGAGTTCTTCCTTTCCCTGAGAAAGTATGATGTGCCCAAAGTCACCCAGTGGGTTTCCATGGCCAAGCAGGGATTTGAACCCTGATCTCCAGAGTCCTGGTACAACACTCAAACCACACTGGCTCTATTGATTTGCTCTAGGACCCATTTATTTGTCTTTTTGGTGGTCCATGGTTCATCCCCCCACATATAGAAGTATTCATAGCATAATATGTCACTAACCTTTGAGGGCCATATATTACCTAGCACCTAACAGGTACAGGGCCAAAACAATCCATATGTGATTCAAAAATGGCATAAGAAAGTAAGCCTCTCATTAAAAAAATAATAATAAGCAAACTATCAAATGACCCCTCCCCATATATAGGTATATTTGGGATATAACAAAAGCAGGGTAGATCAGCTCTGTGTATGTGAAAGTCGTTTTATTATCAGGACAAAAAAGCAAAACTTGAGTCACTTATTTATGCCTTTATTGTAGTTCTTATTATTCCCTCATCCACATTAAAAGTTGGTGTGCTGCATTTGTCCTTTTAAAAAAAAATTCTGAAAACAAGCAAAAGAAATACCACCTACAGCTTCAAATCTTAGTTTGGCCTCCTTGGTCAGTTTGCTTTGAGTCAGGTACATTGGCACAGCCTTACATTTCCTCATATTTGGTAACTGTCTTGTTTAATGGGATTGGGAATTACAGCCAAAAGAATGGATGTCCCATTTGGCAGGAAGATGTCAATGTTGTATCTATATTACCAGAGGCCACTCTGCCTGTTGCTGGGACATCTGTTTGATCAAATTAACTTTGGTTGGTACAGTAAGTAATGTACATTTCTGGTGACTGACCATGGGTGAGGCAGATGTGTTATAGAATTTCTAGCCATAAAACATGCAGTAGCAAACCTAACTGTACATGACTCAAAAGGAGTTAAAAATGAATGAAGGTCCCTCACTGTTGGTTCTGGTGAATCAGGATCAGAGAACAGAAGAGGCTATTCTGTTCTCACCTCCCCTGCAACTATGTCTTTTATTACGTCAGTCTGTACTGTGGCTGCTTCACAAAGAAGCCTCTGTTACCTTTGTGAGATATGAGACTCTGTTGCCCATTGCTGAAGCCTATTCTGATATGATGGGTGTATCAAGAACAATTCCAGACCACAGCTTGGAAATGTTACTTTCTTTGCATTCTGGGAAGTTGTGGTTAGCCCCAAAGTGGTAGAAACAATAATAAGAACTCTCTTGTTGAAACAGCTTCTCTTTGCCCATTTCTGGGCAAAATTCAAAGTACTAGTTATTATTATTTCTTACCCACCTCTCCCTATGGATCGAGATGGGGAACAACAAATAAACATAACATTACTTAAAAACACATCAGTTAAAAACATATATCAATTTAAAAGAACAAGTAAAGCCAAGACATTTTAAAACAAGCAACATACAATTTAAAATTCACAATTTAAAATCATCTGGATAGACTTGCCGGAAAAAAACTCATCTTTAATACTGCTTTAAATTCAGACAGCATATTCAGTTGCCATATCTCTTCCGACAGGCTGTTCCACAGTAGAGGTGCAGCTGAAGAAAAAGTCCTCTGGGTTCTGGTTAAAAGTTCATGACAACATTAAACAAATTTTACAGATTAAAATAAAATTCATTCCCAAACTTTATTTACTGAATATGATAAAAGGTTTAAGTAAAAAAGAAGAAAACCAATACTGGAAGATCATATTATATAGGATAACTTCTGCAAGATTGATTATAGCCAAAAAATGGAAATCAAAAGAGGTACCAACAATTAAAGAATGGAAATAGAAATCGTTAGAAATGATAGAGCTAGATGAATTAACAAATAGACTAAGAAATAACGACTGTAGTAAGAAGAGAAAGGATTGGGCTGCGCTAATAAAATATTGGGAAAAGACAAATGATATATACAAAGATATTTTAAAAATGATATAGAATCTACAGGTGTGGAAAGGAGGATGGTGATAACTGTGATGTTTTTTCAGAGACAACTGAGAGATGAAACAGAGGCTTTCTTTAAACAGAGGCTGGATTGCCATCTGTCGGGGATGCTTTCCTGCGTGGCAGGGGGGTTGGACTGGATGGCCCTCGTGGTCTCTTCCAACTCTGCAATTCTATGATTCTATGATATAAGGGGTAATGGACATGCGTATGTATGAAACAGTGAGATGGAGAAAAATGTATAGATCGTGGAATGAGGCTGTTAATAGGAAGAATTTAAAAATGATGATATTTATTATTGTTACGTTGTATACATGGAGTATTAATTAACTAGGAAAATAGATGAAAGTAAAACTGTTATGATTTCTTTAACAGCGTTAACGGGAAACAGGTAAACTGATGAATTTAAAGCATAATATGACTCAAGGTACGATAAAGGAAGTTCTGGGGGAAATTGTTTTGTGTAAACAAGGATGGTAAACAAATGTTATGTTTTTTTTATTTTTCAAAGATTTAAAACTTAATAAAAATAAAAAAAATTAAAAAAGAAAGAAAAAGTCCTCTGGGTGACAGTTGCCAACCTAGTCCTGGCTGACTGGAGCAAATGCTCATCAAAGGACATAAGTATATGGGGCAGATTATACAGAAGCCCTATATGGCTTAGGTCCAGACTATCTGAAAGCACATTATCTCTCCACATGAGCCTGCCCAAGTATTATGATATTTGGGGAAGGACTTTCTGTCTGTCCATCCCAGGTTTGTCTGTTGAGAACATGGGAGATCAGTGGCTGCTCCTAGGCTATGGAACTTTCTTCCAAGGAGGGCTGAGTTGGGACCTCGCTATAAAGTCCTCCCTATTTAACCAGCCTTCAACCTTTAACTGGTTGAGGTAGACAGAGGTGCTATTGGTGTGCTGTCTATAATATCTAGCTTAGTGCTTTTAATTCTTAATTGTTTTAAATTAGTGTCTGGAAAAACCTGTTTTCATTAGTCTGAATATGTAATGCTTTTTAAACTTTTGTATCTCATCTTGTTTTAGCGATGTTGTTTTAACTTATATAAGCCACTTTGAGTCCCATTTTAAAGAAAAGTGGGGTATAAATCAAATAAACAAACAGCACCTTTTCTAACCTGTCACACTAGTGCCATAGCTATGACTTTGGATCTGGTAGGTGGTCGCTTTGCCAGCTGCTTTTGTAAAGCAGTAACTTTACAGCACAGCAATCTCATGGGCATTAATTATATGAAAGGGAAAGCTGTTTAACACTCCAATGAACAATGCTCGTTGCTGATGTTTGTGTGCCCAGAGCTCATTAGCATAATATTGGAATAGCAGTGCTGTGCTTATAATTCTCACCTTCATGCATTGAAATTGAGGGAGAAAATAATTAATGAAAACCTCAGGTGTTAATAGTGGTGCATACTGTAAAATGATGACTGCTGATCAGCACAACTAATCCTCGCTTCTTCCTTGACATACAATGGAGGCTGGCAATTAACAGACCGCCCCCACAGATATTTCAAAAAGGTTGGAGAAAGGGCTACATCCTGTTTAAAAGAGCTACATCCTGTTTAAGGGCTACATCCTGTTTAAGGAGTTGATTCAATTTAAGTTTATGGCCTGGTTCTGATTATTGTTGCTCCTAGAGGCTTCTGGGAATGGCAGTGGTGTGGTGGTGATGATTTTTTTGTGGGGTAATCCAGAAGGAACCTGGGAGTCACAAAAACAGCCCACAGACCAGCTGACACCCAATTGGATAAGTATGATATAAAGGTCAAAAAGCAATAAGAGGCAACATTAAGCAATTTTCCCTTTTCTATCCTTGAAAAACTACTTATTGCATCAGGTACTAACAATGTGGACCACAATCTCTACAAATTTAAGAAATAAACCTATGGAAGAAATGGGGAACCTGTGATTTTCCTTCCCCCCCCCCCGCTTCCTGATGTTGTTGAACTACAGTTCTCTTCATTTTTGACCATGGAGGCTGGGCCTGATGGAAGTTTTAAGTCCAACAGTATCTCTTGCAGCTCACATTCCCAGTCTTGAGGTAATCACTTGGTTTTTAGGGTTTAAAAGAAGGGGTGGTGAACATATGGTCCTCCAGTTGTTTTGGACTTTAGCTCCCAGGAGCCCCAGCTAGTATGGCCAATGTTAAGAGATTATAGGAGTGATAGCTCCAAAAAACTAGCGAGTGTTAGAGAGAAGCTTTAAATCATGCAATGCTTTTGCCTTGACTAAATTTAACTGAAGGTTGTTGAGGGTTTTTTGTTTGGTTGGTGTTTTGCTGCTAATTTTGTAAACTGATCATGGTAACAAGACAGCCAGCTTGACTCTGATTTATTGCTTGACTATTTTTAAACTACTATCCATCCATTAATAGGTTAATCAGCTCAATTAACCAATAAGTGTTTCTGGCTTTTAAAGCAGCAATAGATCCAAATACCAGTCACAAGATGAAGTTTCTTTGAGATAGGGCGATATCTTTCTGGAGAGGCAAGAGATAACCACAGAGAAATTGCTCAAAACTTTCCAAAAAGGTTGAGCAAAAACAGTGATAATCATCAAGTGAAATTTAGAAGCAAGGAACCTTCTATAAATTTAATTGTACTGGCAGGCAGGTTTACATTCTGAGCAAATTCTGAACAGCATAGAACTCTGGGGCACCTGGACTAACACTAGACTCAAAAGTTCTGATTTAGGAATGTTTGGCTGAATTTTGGTATCTTTTTGAGGAAGGTAAAATTTAGTCAAGATGGATAAAGACAAGAGAGCCAGAGTGGTGTAGTGCTGGATTAGGACTCTAGGTGACAAAGGTTTGAATTCCTGCTCAGCCACGGATGGTCTTCTGTACTTGATTGCTGTGAGTCCGGGAAGGTGGTGGTTCAACAAGCAAGTCATCTGATGTTAGAGGATGTAGCAAAGCTGTTGGGGTTCCAATAGCCTAAAGGCACCAGATGCCATCTGACCTTGGAAGCTAGGTAGAGTCATCCCTGGTTATTACTTGGATGGGAGACTGCCAATGGAGATTAGGTGCTGTAGGCTATATTTCAGAGGACAGAACTGGCAAAACCATCTCTGAGTATTCCTTGCCTAAGAAAACCCTATGGAATTCATGGGGTTACCATCAGTTGATGGGTGACTTGAGGGCACATATGCAATCAGCAAAGCTGTATAATCAAGACAGGGTGGTCCTGAGGAAGCAGCCTGATTCTTATCCTCATTTGAGACTGTTGTTGTGTGTAGAAAGGCCAAGGACTGAAGACATGGCTTTACCGATCATACTGACATGTTAATACTATACTGGTAACATATTGTGAAGCAGGGCTGGGAAAATTGGGGCCTGTGAGTTACATGTAGCTGCCCAAGCTTGTTTTTATTTACCTACTTAATATCTTGCTTTGCTCCTAATGCAGTACCCAAACATAGATTAAAACAGAGTACAGTTGGACCCCTGTATCTGCGGAACCAATATCTATGATTTCAGTTGGCCACAGCTGAAAAAACATGGGCACATACCATAGAGTTGCACTGGAAAATGCCTAGAGAGATGTCCTCTCTAGGTATTTTCTAGGTCCTCCAATGCATCTGTATACTGTGTTTGTACCAGCAGTCCTTTATTTTAATAGGGTTTGCTATTATCCATGGTTTCCAGTATCGGCAGTAAGTCCGGGGACTGAATCCCCACTGATAAGGGAGTCCGACTGAACAACTAAATTTAATCATAGTAGCAAGCAACAACAACAAACCAGCAACTCAATTCAAAGTCAAACAATGAATTGAAAACAGTTTTTGTTCCCTTAAAGGGTCCCCAGTGCATATTTAACTTCTTGGTTGGAGAAAAGGCCTCTTCTGGGCCTAAAACAACCCAGGGTGTGGGGAAAACATGACAACAATGTCCTCATACACCTCTAGAGGGCACAGAGAGCACCTTGAGTTTTTTTTAAAAAAAAACATCATTATAGTGGGCCCTTGATGCTGGCTGGAGTTTGGTTCCAGAAACATCCTCCCCAGCATGGATACCAAAATCTGTGGATGCACCAGTCCCATTATATACAAGGGGGCAGTAAAGTGATTTGCTGTTTGAAAAATTGTTTTTTCTTTTATATTTCCAAGCCACGAATGGTTGAATTGTGGATGCAGAATCTGTAGATACAGAGGGCTGACTGTGCTTTGAAAGGTGGGTGGGAGGTGCTGGCCTGTGTATCACCCTCCAAGATTCTGTGAGAACATATGTGGCTCTGGAAACCTCTGGAACACTCACCCACACGCGCGCGCACATGAATCTATACTGCCTGCCACCCCATTATTTCTCCTTACTCTGATTTGAACCAGTTATGAATTTTATTTAACATTATTTTCTGCTAATGGAGCATGGCTGAGGTGCTTTGTTTCCACAATGCTTTGCTGTCATAGGCCCTAGAAATTATATTTTGCCTTCACTGAAAAAGGTATTCCATTCTGCTTCTTTGTGCCATCTATAATGAGGCCCACAGCATGGAAGCATATTTAAGAGGTGCTTTGACTGTGACAAAAGCAATCAGTTTCTCTGGTTTTGCCTCCATGTAGAGTTCAAATATTGATGAATGGACTGCCTGGGGTGTCCCATCCTACCTCAGGGTTTGTGTGTTGCAGGTGGGTCAGACTAGAGTGTATATTTTTATTACACCAAAGAGATATAAAATCTTATTCCTACTCAAGCAGAAAGAAAAGAAGAAATTAGAATCAAGAGGTATTGAGAACCCACAACAGAGGTAAGGTAGGATTGTATACTCTTCAACATTTCACAGATGAAAGTGAGGACACATGTGGCCAAGCAACATCAGAGCATGGTCAAGATGGCAAAAATTTATTCATGAGAAAGAACACACAAGCTAGGAGATGCTGCAGCAGTTTGCCTTTGCCTGAGCCTACTGGGAAGGGCAAGATTCTGTCCCCCCCCCCTCCTCCGTCCAACCAAGTTAATTGATGCATACTACTTTTGCACTCTGAACTCAGTTTACAGCAGTTGATATAAGCCGAGGACACAAAGGGAAATTGGGAGGAAATGTAAGGAACTAGGACAGTTTAAAAGCAGTTGTTATACATTTAGATTAATCATAACCTGAATAGAACTCTGGATATTTTTTAAATGAAGCCACAGAGACTGAAGGAGGCATTGAAAATTTGTAAGACCAATAATGGCTCCAACTTTTCAGATTTTCATTATGTACTAGGTAGTTGTTGTTGTTGTTTTATATTTTTTATTTGCTTTAAAAAAATACTTGGTACATATGATCCTTTGTTATTTTGGTCTCGAGTCAGAGGAGGCTGACCAGGATGATGGGAGGTCTGGAAGCCATGCCCTATGAGGAGCAGCTTAGGGAGCTGGGCATGTTTAGTCTAGAGAAGAGAAGGCTGAGAGGAGACATGATAGCCATGGTTAAATATTTGAAGGGATGTTGTACTGAGGATGGTGCAGGCTTGTTTTCTGCAGCTCCAGACACTAGACACAGAGCAATGGGTTCAAACTACAGGAAAAGAGATTCCACCTAAACATTAGGAAGAACTTCCTGACCATAAGTGCTGTGCGACAGTGGAACATGCTGGCTCATAGCGTAGTGGAGTCTCCTTCTTTGGAGGTTTTTAAACAAAGGCTGGATGGCCATCTGTTGGGAATGCTTTGATTGTGTATTCCTGCATGGCAAGGGTTGGACTCAATGGCCCTTGTGGTCTCTTTCAGCTCAATTCTATGATTCTATAATTCATGCTAGAGCATCCAGAAAAATATATTATGTGTCTTGTAGCTTTCCATTAGTGCATCTACTGTCTGTTTTTCCTTTCTTAGCATGTTTCATTATTTTATGGATATTAGATACCCATTTCTGGAAAAGAATTTTCTCTTATGTCTGTAAGCACAAAATTATCCCCCCCCCCCCGTGCAAAACTGCCCCACTGAAATATATCCGAAAGAAGCAGAAACTTGATGAGAAGATAACAATAAGGCACACTTCTCATTGTACTTGAGGAAGAGAAACTAGACATTTCCAAGGATGGAACCACTTCTGAGACAAGCAGAAAGGAACTGATGATACTTATCAAGTACTGTAGACATCAAGTCTCCCATTGCAGATCTCATTCAAAAGTACATGATCTTCTGTACTTGATGAATATCAGAACCTACTGTATGATCCTGCCAGAAACAGTCCCATCCTAGGTTTGCACCACTTTTCATTTACTATAATTTCATGATTTGTAATCAAAAGTAAGAAACCATAGTAGCTTAACTGTGGAATAAAATAGTTTTAGAGAATTTCCCACTTAGCATTTCCACATCCCTCCCAATTCACGTAAGCATGACATCAACAACAGCTAACAGTTTTGGTAACTGAAGTTGCCTAATCAAGTTCCAAAACAAGAAAGTGTCACTCCTTTACAGTCCATGTGTAACTCTTCTATGGGAAAAAAGGTCTGTTTTATAGCTCAAAGCTCCTGTAGACCAGACTGTGAGCTGTCTCCCTCCCCAGATCAGCCTGCCTACAACCTTAAGTATCACAAACCTATAACACATTTTCATCAAATTGGCCACTTATCAAATAAAGCAATGTTTTTTAGGTGGTAGGATCAAGTTGCTGTTTTTTCTCCGCCTAGCGGGAATGAAAGTAAGCACAAAGGTAAAGCTATAGCATTGCATGTATGGAGCATAACACTCCACATATGCAGCTTGGCACCTGTCCTCCACTCCCATCCTTGGCAGCTCTCAAGTTTAAAGGAGGCACTGTGTTGGCTGACTAATGTAATGAAGGATGGAGGTGACTCAGGCCACCCAAAAAGTGGCTGTGAAGGGAAGAAAATGAACTTGTTCTCCATATGGTCGATGGTTGATACATGTACATGTAGCCATGGGGTATGTGCATGTATGCTACTTGTGAGGAGAGGCCCCTGACGGTGACTAGTCCTGCTATTTTCAGTTATTTTTCTATAACCTTGATACTCATTGTGTTTTGAGTTTTGGTACTTGCTAATGAGTATTCTTTGCCAACTGTGGATGGAGGTGGTAATGGTTTCTGCTGGTTTGGGGAAAGACAAGAATGCAGCTGCAAGTCAGCCTGGGAATGTATAAGAGGATGTCCAGTCAGGGGATGATGGTTAGCCAATGGTATTAGAGTCCAGCAGATTTTATAGAATGTAATATGCTTTTAACGTAGCGTGTAGCCCTAAAGTTTCAATTCTCAGCAACAACCTTGTATGGTAGGCTTCTTGGATTTCTGACAAAGTTTTCTAATGAATTCTGAAATTGTTGTTCACTGAGTCTGGGAATGCAAGTACATGACTACTAGCCAGAATTCAGCCAATATTAAATCATATAATGATCCAGTATATTATCCATCCCCAAAATTATTAAAGAGGAAAGATATGTTGTAAAGGAAGCACTGGCTCCACACAGATCCTGCATGAGGCTTTTCTAGGGCACAGATCCCCTTGAACTACAATCCTTATTGTCACCTTACTGACTAGCCTGATGGAAATTGAAGATCAGCAACATCTGGAGTGTTCCCCAAACCTGTCTTGGTGCAAAATAAGGATTGGGGGGGGGAGTCTGGGGGCTGTAATGTATTTAAGAAAGCAGTACTGCACAATTAATTCATTGTATTTAAATCAAACATGCCAGGGACTATGATATGATGCAAGGCTCTCTGGTTAAAGTCTATAAGGAACTGCTGGTAACTAAGCAAAATACAGTTGCCCCTCCACATTCGTGGCTTTCACTTTCACGGTTCCGTTTATTCACAGTTTGCTCAGCAAGCACCCCATTTAAATCAGCTTATCTCCCTTGCAAAAAAGGGAGGGGAGGGGAGCTGATTTAAATGGAGTGCTCCCCAAATAAACTGCGTGCCCAACTCCCCGCTCTCCTGGTCTTGGCTTCATTTGGGGTGGAGATCCAAGCCCCAGGAGAGCAGGGAGTTAGGGGAAAAGGTGCTTTTCAGCCACAACAACCCCTTCCCAAAGCAGCGATGGTGGTAGCTGGCAAGCCTCCCCCCATCCGGCCAGCCACTCCTCCACTCTTCCCAAAGCTGTGATGGGGCTGTCCAGCCCCATCACAGCTTTGGGAAGCTTGGGAGTGGCTGGCAAGCCTCTCCCCCATCCAGCCAGCCACCCCTCCGCCCTTCCTGAAGCTGCGATGGGGTCTCTGGCCCCATCGCGGCTTTGGGAAGCATGGGGTTGTGGCTGGGAAGCCTCCCCCCAGCCAGCCACCCCTCCGCCCTTCCCAAAGCCGCAATGGGGCTCTCCGGCCCCATCGCGGCTTTGGGAAGCTCGAGGTGGCTGGCAAGCCTCTCCCCCATCCAGCTAGCCACCCCTCCACCCTTCCCAAAGCTGTGATGGGCTCTCTGGCCCCATCGCAGCTTTGGGAAGCTCGGGGGTAGCTGACAAGCTCTCCCCCCGTCCAGCCAGCCACCCCTCCACCCTTCCTGAAGCCATGATGGCAGGGGGGGTTGGGGTGGGTGAGGGAGGCGAATTTTATTCACAGTTTTTTCATATTAGTGGGGGTCTTGCACCCCTAATCCCCGTGAATGTGGAGGGATGGCCGTAGTATGAAAAGCTGAGCTGAACAAAAAGATCACAACTTTTGTGAATTTGGTCAAATTATTAGAGGCCTCTCTTCAGTTACAGTGGTAATATGTTTTAGTCAAGACACTTGCTTACTTCACAAATTTATTGTTACTCTTCACAGGTAAAATTGTTGCCCCCTGCCTGGAAGCTAATTAAAATTGCTTGGGTCCATACAGTAATTTCTTTTTTATTATTATTTCTTTTTTCAGCCTGATCTTACTTAGGGCAAAAGCTCACTGAACTCTTCAGCTAAGCTTTGGCTGAATCAGCACCAAACAAGGGACCCTGCATCCAGCAAGATCAAATAAATTACAGTGGTCCTCCAATTTTCTAAGACTTTGATGGATGGGGGAATATTAACAGTCCTCCAGGATTTATACATGAAAAGATGCTCCAGAAAGTAGCACTTCATATAAAATACAACTTTCAGAATTGAACTTATCTCTCTAGTGCAATCTGTCAGCATGAAAGGACTGCGAAACACACTACGGTGAATACAATCACTTGTCCACCGCCTAATTACAGCTCAGACCTGTGCTCGTATGTTCTAAAAATTGCTGCCCATATGCCTCGGGATCTGATTTGTGACCAGTGAATTTGAGTGCCCCTAAAAAATAAAGCCTTTAGTGTTTGGGGATGAATTGATTCCTCAAGAAAATATCTTCCAACTTTATCATCGTAACTATAGCTACTCTACAGAAAACAGTTCTCTATCTGAAAAACTTTACATATGGCCCTTTTCAAGTCAAGTAGCTGTACCAGCTAGCGTCTTCCATGTCAGTGGGGTAACAAAGCTGCTGAGGGTCTTAGTTCAGGCTTTAAAGGACTACCCAAGGTTCTGACCCCAAACCCCCAAATCATTTAAGCACCTCGGAAAGCTCCTTTAAAGTTAACCGTCCCACAGATATGGATGCCCCCAGCTGCCAATGATTCAAGGGTCAGTCCCAAACTTTTGGCTGCCTGAGGAGGCTCTTTAAAGCACTTCTCTTAAATCAAACTTAAATATTTATTCAGAAAGAAGTATAAAGATTCATCCAGATTGGCAGTGGGGGTGGTAAGTATCTGGAAATACCACGAGTTTCCAGTTCTTTTTATTTTGGTTTTACCTGCCTATTTCCAGGTTTGCATTCAAACTGTGGTTTTGTTTTGTTTTTAATATCCCAGGTTTCCCTCACTTCCTCCTCCCTTGTACTCTTCCTACCCTGCTCCCACTGATCATGTGTCACATCTAGACCCATGCCACATTTCAGAAATTGATCATTACCAATTTCCACTGAGCCGTCTTTATTATTATCCAGGAGTTCCAGTTAAAGTGCTGAAGTGCTTTAGCAAGATTTCACTAGTTAAAATAGAATCATTTTGCTTGGTGTAAACATTCCTTTTTCCATCACTTGATCTCTGTTGAATCTGTGTCCTGGAAACAATAGCTGGGTTTACTGGTTGGAGCCATCTTAGCTAGACAGCCAAGTAGAGATCCATTTTATTTCAAAAAATACTGTGTGCATTTAAACTAACCTGGGAAGTAAGAATGAAAAGTCCTTGATAATCCCTGGATATCCCAGGAAATATTTTGGGATGATGAAAACATCGTGTGGATCTCCAAAATAAAATTGATTTGTACAGGAACAAAATCTGGGACTTTCAGAGATTTTTTTCTTGTCTAGAGGGGCTCTGAGACTGTGAATTGCTATTCCACAAACTTGAAAAAAGTAACAACAATGCAGGGCTTTAGGTGCCATAAAATCGGGGGGGGGGGCATACTGGGCTACATGCTGGCAACTCCTGATATAGGGAGAGGTGCTTCTGTAGATATTTTGACTCTATTCTCTAGATATTTAGAAGCCGTAACTACTATACAGAATCTACTGGTTAATATCAGCTAAAGAATTAGTTGTTAACTGGTGAATTAATATGTAGGTAAAGCCAATTGATTCAATGATTCTGCCTTTGTTGGGACTAGCTATTGGATTCAGGTCCATATGCACTCGGTAGTATTGTTTTCTTGAATGCTATTCAGGATCTGACCAAATGTTATCAAAGTTCTTGTTTCTGACTTAGGGCAGCCCTAAGGTGAATCTATCACAGGGTTTTCTTGGCAAGATTTGTTTGCCAGTGCTATCTTCTGAGGTTGAGAGAGTGTGACTTACCCAAGGTCACACAGTAGGTGGCTGAGCAGGGATTTGAACCCTGGTCCCCAAAGTCATTGTCCAATGCTCTCAAACCATTACCCCATACTGGCTCCCATGTTATCAAAAGAGTAAATATTAATATCTGCTACTCACACCTGCTTTTTCCATCCCCTCTCAAGGGTCACAGATAGCCATGATTCCCAAGTATTCCTTGATGGGACCTTTCAGAGGGCACATGAGTATCAAAAGTAGCCGTAAGTATTAAAACATCTTCAGCAAGAGAAGAGCTACACATTCTACTTTTGTTTTATTTATTTTTAAATACAGGTAAAAATGTATGCAAGGACTACAGAAATGCTGGTGTATTTTGCCTAACATGGGATACATATGATGGCTCTGAATATTTATAATATTTAGCCAGCAAAGTTTCCATTCAGGTTTTTTTAAAAAACATAAAACAGCTTTTAAAAGGATTTGGTGGTAGTGTTTTTTAAAAGAGAGGGTTTGCAGTTCTTGTAACATCTGGGGGACATGCTTTATTATTCAACTGAAAACTAGGTGACTAATGACCTTGTGCCAGCAGGCAAGACAGAGTTACAGGAAGCTTTAAAGCAGGGGTTGGCAACTGCAGAAGAGTTGGGTGTAGCCTCTGGAGACCTTGGTGGCTCACACATACCCCTGCAGCACACACTCCTTCAAAAAAAAAAAAAAAAAAGCACAGTTTTTGCCCTCAAGTGCCTTCTAGGGAACAAGGGGAGCATTTTCACTATGTGTTCAGGCTTTCCTGGGCTATTTTAGGCCCAGGAGAAGCTTTTTTAAAACAACAGGATATGAGTAGAAGTTCACTTCCTGTTTCAAAAAAGTCCTCTCTTAGGCCTAAACTGATACAAGGTAGGCCCAAAACATGGTGACAATGCACTCCATGCCTCCTAGGAGGCATTTGGGGGCAAAACAATAGGGAGAGGGGAAAAAATCAAAAATATTGTTTAAAAAATTGTTTGAACACTGGGGGGGGGGGTCTAAGGGCTTCCAAATGTGGTGGAAATTACCTCCATACCCCTAGAAGGCCTTTGGGGAATTTTGGAACAAAAACATTGTAAGATATATATTTTTGACCTCAGGGGCCCTGGAGGCTGCATGCAGCGTAGGCTGGACTTTCCCCACCCCTGCTTTAAAGCAAGAGTTTGGACTTTAGGGAGATTATCAGACATGGGGAAACACAGAAAAAAACTGTCCCCAACAGCATCAGAAAAATGCTACGAGAACACAAATGGTGGCATTATCAGACATCTGTATCCTCATCCATTCCCAGGGCATAGCACTGTCGCGGACAAGGCTTCACTTTTTCTTTAACAGGGGCAAACCTTATTCACACCCGTGCTATGCCCCTGTGATGCTAAAGGACGTCGTCATCTGATAATATCCCCCATTCCTGTTCTTGTTGTGATCTTCTGGTGCATTTTTTGCCATGTCTGATAATCTCCTAGTAGCTAGTATTAGAGTTTGTTCAGAAATAACAAATGCCTGATGATTACATGCCACCAAATTTCAGCAGCAGCATGCCTTTTTTTTTAGTTTATCTTGGAGAGCTCCAACATAGAGGCTGGAGAGCCACATGTTGCCCACCTCTACTATACACCTTTTGTGTGGTGTAAATATACTCCAGCATAATTACACTGGAACTCACTGCATAGCAGGCACCAAGGCTTTAAGTTTACCTGCTGTGCAACAGATAAATAGCTTCCCTCTTACTGAGGTGGCAGTGAGAGCAAGGAGGCTCTGTGTGTGTGCACTTATGGGACAACTGGCTGCATGTGGGACCACATCCACATAATCTCTGAGAAGCACAACACGCGTGCAAATTCTTTGTGCAAATTCTTTTTTCCGAATAGCAGAGTGAACCATCAGGACTGCTGTCTTGATTCTACCTCCCCAGTTAACCAAATAAAGACTGGTGGCATCTCAGATTGGCCTTTTTAGTCACCAGTGGGCTTGCAGAAAGCATGGGATGAGTCCTTCCTGAATCTTCATTTGCAAAGAAAAGCCAGAGAGAGACAAACCTGGTGAAGAACAGTGTAATCTGCCTGGTGCCTTTGAACTCATTCATTGCAACTCACCAGCCAAATGGTAGAGGCATACTTTATTGTTCTTCTTGTGCATCAGTCAAGCACTATTATTACTTCTTTCAGATTTATGACAGGACATTTGTAACTTCAGATATGATTTATTCAAAACATAATAGGCTGAACATATCTATTTCAGTTTAGACTGCAGATATAAGAGTAAACTAGTAATCGCAAAGCTGCAGTTGTAATAGTGCAATTGGCTGAGATAACTACTGGTAACTTTTTACTGGTGGTAGTTTATCACTCTCTGTGCTTTCTAATTTCATCAATGTGATCCACTTCAAGGAGAAAAAAGAAATACTTTGTAGAAAATAATAATATCTGTTACAGAGAAGACAGGCATATAAGGGACTATAACACAGCAGAGCATTACATGCATATAAATCCCCACCCCATCCAATTGCCAACCTCGGCTTTGCAGAGGCAAGAGTAGAGGCAGATATATTTCAGAAACGCTGGAAAGCTGCTTCCTATTAGGGCTGATAGCACTGAATTAATGGACCATAGGACTGATTCAGTAATTTAGGGATGAAACAAATCTATCAATTTCATTTTGCAAGTCTCTAATGTTAAATTTGGTTCATCATGTTAAGTGGGTGTTGTTGTTGTTTTGCAATCTTAAATTTCATACAACCTGAGTTTTTGTTTAAGTTTGCATAAAAATTTGTATACTTCATGGTGGTGGCGCAGTGGTTAAATGCCATTACTGCAAGCCACAATGTTATGAGTTTGATCCCAGAGGGCTCTAAGGTTGACTTGGCCTTCCATCCTTCCAGTGGTCAGTAAAATGAGTACCCAGCTTGTTGGGGGCAATTAGCTAAAAAAAACATTGTAAACTGCTTAGGGAGTGCTTTGGTACTTATAAGTGGTATATAAATACCAGTGCTATTGCTATTGATAATTCTTGAAATGCATGTGTTTTTCTACAATATTTTACCTAATCTATGCATATTTAAAAGCAATTTTCCTAATATGATGGATTTAAAGTTATTTTTTAATATACTAGCAGAAGTCTCACCTTCACATGAGTTAGGAATCCCTTACTCTTAACCCCAATTGTCCATCTGTATCCCTCTGCTTTCTCTTCTCCTTGTTTGAAGAATTTCGAGGCCCTGAAGAGGAAAGCACAACTTGAGCTGTATGGAGGACCTGTGGAGAAATCTCCTAGGTCTGCCTCCAGTTTTGACTTCTCTGGTAGGGGAGCTCTGGCAACTAGTGGCTGAATAAGGTATTGCAGGATGCAGGCAGTTATCTAACGTAAACTTGAGCAGTAGGACTTTATCAGACTAACCTCCATAAATGTTCTTTTGCCAGCATATTTTCTGCATTTTTCTGACGGCAAAAGAACCTTTTCTACCAGACCTGCCTTGAGCAGCATGAAAAGGCAGCCCCAGCAGCCCCAGCATAAACAGAGCATGAACAGAGCTCTGTTTACTTCTGGGTTCAAGATCTTGGCAATTCTCACGAGGTGACGCAAGTATGGTGAAATTTAAAAATACACCCAGAAAAGACACAAAATGTACACACAAGCACAGAAACACACTATAAAATTTAAAAGGAAACTGGGAAGGTTCATAAAAAGAGCATCCCCTAACTGGCTTTCGCGATCACACTAGGAAGTGTTCTGGCAGGACCGGCCACTGACAATGTAATTACAAGACAAAAACAGAGCACAGTTTCAAATGCCAGCAATACTAGCAAAAAAAAATGCCACGGGAGATCTATTGACAGCCATCAATAAAAAGAACACCATATTCCCTACGCATGATCGCAAAAGGACGTCATCTGATCTGTGCACCCTTTCGCATTCATTAGACATTGTTATGATGCCATATTTGCCGTGTCGGATAAAGTCCATATACTCCCAGGATCAACCTTAGTATTAATGTTCATGCCAAGTTTCAGGTTTCTAAGATGCATAGTCTTGGAGCTATGGGAGGGACAGACAAACACATGACATACTTTTTAAAAACTGGGGCACCTTTATGTGCACTGTTCCTTCTTATACACATTTTTTAAAGTACCAGGACTCATACTTCTATAATAAGAGCAATATTGATTGCAGTCACTGAAATCCATTTGTTACTTCCTTGAATCAAGGGAAACTTGGTAAGACAGCACTAGTGTAATTTTTATTTATTCAGTTGGTCTACCTGACCTAGAACTAAAAATTGGCTTTAGGTCTCATGAAATCTTGTTAGTTAGTAATGTTCATCTGAATGGCATGTGTTCCTGGACTTACCATGGAAACACAAAACCACATATAATAGTGAACCCTATTGAAATGAACGACTTCTGGCCCAAGCATAGCATAGAGTCATGCTGGAGGACCTAGAGATTCCAAGAGAGAACACCATTCTAGGCATTTTCTAGGTTTTCCAGCGCAACTCTATGGTCAACTTTAGTGGCAGCATATCATAACATTGTGCTGGAGGACCTAGAAAATGCCTAGAGAGAACAGGTTTTTTTTTTCAAATGTAGGTAAGGGACACCACAGGTACTGGTCCCACAGATAGGGGGTTTACTGTAGCCAACTACATGTACATGTTAGGTGATCCTTTTCACAGAGACTCAGATCTGAAGGAGCATGCTTCTCCCATTCTACAGAAACACATAGTGTCCTTGATGATGATCATATTTGTGATTATGGACCTCACTCCATATCAGAGCCTGACTTCCATCCAGCTAACAATTTTATGATACACCTTGTATGACAGGGCACGTTAGACATTTGCCATAATTTTTCTCATCTTCAGGGTGGTTTGACTCTTATGAGTTTATAACTTCCAAATTCTGATATTTGCTGTGTTTTCAAGGAATCTGCTTTCTCCTTACAATATTCCATCCTTCAGGCCAATCCATATGCACCATATGAATGGTGCTATTTTTAGTCTTTTCATATTTTTAATATATGAAATTTAGGGATGATTGATCTGCATAAATGTTGGTTTGAAAAAATGTGACCTGCAGCTCCCAGATTAATGTGCAAGTTAGATCCTAGCTCTACAACATCTTTCACACTTCCTGATTATGCATCTGACATAGTTATCAGATTAAAAATATGAAAGTATACTGAGAGAAAATATGTCTCAAAATCCATAGTACTGAGAATAAATACTGTTCAGATTCCCAGGTGCCATGCAGATTTTTTTTTTTTTAACATCATAGATTAGTGTTGAAGTGGGAGAGCACAGCCTTACAGCTGAACACATTTGCAAAAGAGATGGCCTACAAAATGAATAATTTGCTCATCCCACCATGAATGCAACCACCCTTTGTGGAGTCAGACCAGAGCTTGAAAAAGTTACATTTTGAACTATAACTCCCATAAACCCCAGCTTTCCCAAGCTCTAAATTAGACCACTGTTCCATCTTTTCTCATAAGTGAAAGTTAACACATACCCAATGTAACTGAGCTTGTAGGTTTAAAATATCATAGAGTTGCCTTGGAGGACCTAGAAAATGGCTAGAGAGGACACAGGTTCTAGGAAGACTCTATGGTAGGTATGCTGTTTTGTGTCCCATGGATAACTGAATCAGTGGTTAATGAATCAAGGGATACTATATTAGAAAGACATTATAAGGGCCTTGTATGTAAATGTAAAAAAATATATATCTTTCTTCCAATCCAAAAAGAGTGTGCATCCATGGGCACTTTCACACTACACAGTTATAGTAGTATGCTGGTCGCCCCCCCCCATATCCACGGGGATACACTCCTGGACCTACCACGTATACGTGAAACTGCGAACATACCATAAAGTTGCATTGGAGGACCTAGCAATTCCAGTATAGAGGATACCTCTCTAGACATTTTCCTCTGTGGCATGTGTCCCATATTTTGTGTCCCTCAGATAACTGAAACCAAGGATATTGGTGCCATGGATTGCAGGCAGGGGGCAATCTGTATTCCATTTTAACTGCCCTGGCAACATCCTATGGAATGCTGGAGCACATAGTTTGGTCAGGCTCCTGATAATTCTGGCTCAGATTTCCTAATTACTCTCCCTAAACTGTAAATCCCAGGGTTGTATAGAATGGAATTATAGCAGTTAAAGTGGCCATAGTGTGACAATTGTATAGTGTGAAACAGTCCATGACCAAATGTCTTCCTCACCTGTTTCTCCCTTAGAATAACCTTAAACACTCTCTGAATTGGACAGAAACATTACAGAGAACAAGCTCATGATCACACAAAATGTGTATGATGTTTTTAAACAGTGACCTAAATCCAATTGTTAGTTCCAATTGAACTGAATCAATGGAACTTACATAAATGTTGATTTACTAAATTGTCATTGATTCATGAGTCAGATCCAGTTGGGACTAACAACTGGATTTAGGCCCAAGGCAACAGACCTATTCATATGTACTTAGGAATAGCTCTCATTAAAGCAGTGGGATCATGTACAAGTAATCATACATTGGATTATGTTGTAAATAATAAAAATTAAAATAGTTGTTCAATAGTAGAAGCCTACTACTAACAAACAACAGTTTTAATTTTTATTATTTACAACCTAATCCAATGTATGGTTACCTGTACAGGATAACAGGTGCTAATCACATTTTACAAAAAGCCAGTGTCAGAGCCAGCTTCACAGCTGAGTGTTTGCTTACAGATGAAACACAAATCAAAGTGCCTCATTTGATAATCTGGCTCCATAAATCCAGAAACGCCTTTCATTTTCTACTTTCCTGGCTTTTTATAACTCTTAAATTTAATTCAGCAGGGTGGCACTGCAGTGAACCCAAAAGTTGAAGTAAATAGGGAGCACATTCAGGGAAATGACTTTAATGGCCTTTCTGACACAGGTCGGCTTGACCCACATTGTTCATTAGGTATAAACAATCATTAAGGTAGCTTTTATTTTTGCCTTACTAGCTTCAATAAAAATGCCAGAGACTTAACATGATAATTAAAATTGGCTCACGAGGACACAGAGGATTAAACAGTCAATCAATTCTCTGATTTCCACTACAAACTGAAACTGGCCATGCAATATGTATGAGGGAAAGGGAGCAAGTCCAGACTTAAACCATTTTTTTAAAAAAATTAACATTATCTTCCCAAAGTTATCCAGCTTCAACATTACTGTGCCATGCTGGAAGCAGGAGAAACCTTAAGAGTTGGAAACTGCTCTGTTTAGATGAGAGATGAAAACAAGAGGAGAGAGGAGAAGCAGAGATTTTTTAATAATAAAAGATAACAAGACTTCTCGTATGTAATTCTTGATAACATTTTGCTCCTCCCTGTTTCATATGGCTACATCAGCTATCTGTGGTTTTGGCACAGAATGCAGCTTAATGTATATTTTAGAAAGTGGTGAGAACATTGCTTGAGCACTGAGAACTTCTTCGGTAGTATCCTTTTATTAAAGAAGCTTTTGCTTTTTGCCATCACCAAACTTTGACTATTGGATAAGCAAACGTTTGTCATGACCCTCTCTCTGTCTGTATTTGTCTCTCTCTTTCCTCTCACTGAAATCCACAACCTGAATGGATATAAACACCCCATCTGGCAGTTTTTAAGGAACCCAAAGCCCAGTGTTGCCAGGTTTTCAAAGTAGCAATAAGGGGCAGTCAAAATTCATGATGTGCAGAGTTTACAATCTGGAAAAAGCTACTAAGGACTTTATCAGACTACCCCTCTAAACCCTGTTCTTTTGCTGGCATAACTTTGACATTTTTATGCTGGCAAAAGAACTCCCCATGCCACACTTACTTTGCATCCATGCAAAAAGGCTTCCCAGCAATGAATGAGAAGTGAATAAAGCTCCATTCACTTCCTCTGTTGAAATCCTGCATATTCTCTCAAGAGTACATAGCATGCGAAATTCAAATATAGGGGAAAAAAACAATCAAAAAGTTTTTAAAAGAACAAAAACACACTTAAACGCTTCCAAGTAAGCTGGGGAGGGCCATAAAAAGTGTGTCATCTACCTGGATGTTGCGCTCTCACCCGGAAGTGTTCTGGCCGGTCTGGCCATTCACACTGCACTGACATGAGTACAATGGCATGAAGTTTCAAACACCAGCAATGACGGCACAAAAGCCCCCAGGGATTAATTAACGGCTTCAGCCATCAATAAAAAAGTTTGGGTTTTGGACAAGATATAAACACAAAAGGGCAATGCCACCTGGTATGCTCACCCTTTCACGTTTACGTGGCATCATTATGACACCTTATTTGGATGGTCTGATAAAGTCTTAACAAATTTGCGTTCTACCTAAATACCAAATGAAACTATTGATTTCAGTTATTCTAGCCATGCACTTCTCTGTATAAGTAGTATATTGTACACATTCATAAATTACATGATGCATACCTTTCTGTCTTTATGAATGGTCCACACCCCAAAATACAGGGATTTTTTCATTTGTATCTTGTTCAGTCTATATAAAAGGAAAAACTTTTAACTCTCAAATAGGGGACATCCTAAGAACACCTGCCAGCTCTATAAGGGACAAGCTTTCTGACCCTCAAATAAGGGGAACCCCTTACAAGGGACACTTGGCAACACTACCAGTACCCTCCCCCCCCCCATTTTTCCTTGGGGGTATGAGGGACAATGTTGCCACACTCCTCCCACCACCACTCGGACATTTGTGGACCAATAGAAATGGGGTTTTTTTCTTAACCAGATATAAATTGGAATTGTCCAGGGTGGTTTTAGCCAAATAAATCAATAGACAAAAAGAGTTTTTAAAACTGAGAGGTGGAGGTACACTGAGGGGGCTATGGTCCTCCAAAGTCCCATACGGGAGCTAATGCAGCCTCTGACATTTGCCCACCCTGGTATAAGGAGTAGCTGAATCCGCCAATGGTCCCGTCTACACGATTTAAATAATACATACGGCGTGCGGAAGTTTGCGCTTCGGTACAAACGGCCATTCGGATGCACACGAATGCAAAAGAGGGGGGACCAGTTTTCCACCCTGAAATACGCACACGCGGCGTTCGGGAGGGAAAGCGGATCGTGAAGAGAAATCCGTACACCGTTTGGATGGCTGACGGGTCTGTACGGTCCGTTCGCACACATACGAACAGGCAGGGTAATCTGATTGGCTGGCCGAGTAGAGGGGGCGGGGCTAGCACGGAGAGGAATTGGGAGCGGCCGCCATGTTGGTTTCCCGGCCAGCGAGCGTCCAGTAAGTCCGTGAATGTATATGTTTATTTATTTTTATTTTATATTGTAAATACAGAAAACCAACTGTCTGCAAACCAGGAACCTATCTACACTGCATTAAGCTGTTTCCAGTGTGTGTTAGCTAATTGTCCCCACAAGTCAGGTACTCATTTTACTGACCTACAAAAGGATGGAAGACTGAGTGAACCTTGGAGACCTTGGGATCAAACTTGCAACGTTGTGGCTGCAGTACTGGCATTTTAGGGACTTTTCTTCTTTTTGACACAGGTATTTTCTGATGGTGGACAGGATAATAACAATTTCTAGGATATCTTGATATGTGCAAATGTATATAAAAGTCTGCTTTGACTTCCTCCTTTTTTTAAAAAAAACACATTCTGAATGTCAGGATTGTATTAGCAAGAGAAGCTTCCTCTAATGAGCCTTTTGATTGCGAGAATAGACATCCAGTAACAATTTCTTTTAAAATGTTATGACTTCTGCCAATTTTACAACACCATACTCCTACCAAAAATACAGGCAAGGATGAATATACTAAAGTGTTACAGCAATGAAAAATAGATATAAAAAAGCACTTCAAAAATAATGTGTGCAGTTTTTCATGCAGGCTTGTTTCACATACATATGGCATTGCAATCTTATTTTTAAAAACAGGAGAAAGCAAACTTATGTTTCAAAATGTGAAAGTCACTACAGTTAATTTAGCCAAAAGGCCAAGAAATGAAAAGATGAAGGCTGTAGAAAGCAAAACAGGTTTAGCAATCCCTGCCTGAGGTGAAAGTGTTAAAACTATCAGTCTGGAAAGACTCAAGTGGAAGGCTGACATTTTCTGAACTATGAAATCTTTGGACTGTGGTTTGGGTCACCTAAACATATCAAGTGGCAGTCCAAGACAGATGAAGAGATAACACTGGAATACCTAGAATGGAATTCAGGTCTCCACAGCCTAATGAACTTCATCCTGGGATACTTGCAGTTATAATTTCAGAGCCCCATCCATAATTTCTTAAACTTCTTGGAGAACAAGTCAAGTCCTACAAGAACCTAGTAGTGTTTCATCACTCTGAAGATGGAGTTTGAGGAGCCTCACCATACTTGGTGAACTGAGGGTGTGTTAGGCTGCAATCTCCTTCATCCTCCAGCTGCTTGGGTGTTGACTTTTCATTGTGGATGATGGGGGTTGTAGCCCAACATATTCTGAAGGCACCAGGTCTAGCTCCCATAAGGTCTAAGCCATCCCCACACATACACCAACAAGCCTCAAAAAATTTAGGGAGGAGGGAAAAAGAATAGCTTGGCTTTTTCTGTTGCTTTTCTGCAACTGGCCCAAAAGTGGACAAACAAAAAACAAACTCAATTTTGTGGTTTTGTTTTATCTCTGGTATTTACAACACAACCAAGTTCTTCCTACATGACGGCACTGCATGTGATGAATATTTACTATCATGGCAACTTTGGAAAACAACCTGTGAAAATGTACTCAGAATTCCAGAACTGTGTTCTGCTCCCATTTATATAATCTGATTGCAATAAGAATTCTGGAAAACAAATAAAAGAAAGAAAACCTGGCTCCATATTTTTATTGCAGCAAAAAAACAAAAAAGACACAAATACATTTCTTTCTCTTTTTTCACCTCAGGCCCTGGGTTTCAAATTCTTCCCAGTGAAGTTTATATTCAAGATTAAACAACATCTTATTCTCCCAAGAGCTATGCTGGCAAAAAAAACACATAAAGAAAAGGTGCTTTGATAAGAATGTATAGAGAAAAGTATTTACTGAAAACAATAAATCAACAAAGAAAAATATGTCATTATAGTCGGGCCCCCATATCTATAGGGGCTCAGATCCCAAACTTACCACAGATACTAGAAACCAAGGATTATAGCAAACCCTATTAAAATAAAGGACTCACATACCATAGAGTTGCATTGGAAGACCTAGGAAATGCCTAGAGAGGATACCTCTCTAGGCAGTTTCCATTGCGACTCTGTGGTATGTGCTCCTGTTTTGTGTCCCACAGATAACTGAAACTGCTGGACACATTCCATGGATAAGGCTGTCTGACTGTATTGAATTTTCAAGTCCTTTGTTTCAGGTTTTTCAGACAGAAAATTTAATTCTTTGCTAGTGAAGAGACAGTGTGCAGAACCATCATGGTACAATGATCTGAGTGCTGGACTACAATTCCAGTAAACCAAGGTTCAAATCTTTACTCAGCTAGGGAAACCCTCTGGGCAAATCACATTATCTCAGCCTAAGGGGAAAACAGTGGCAAACCTCTGATTAAATTTTGCCAAGAAAACCCTAGAATAGAGTCACCATAAGTCGGGGTCAACTTGAAGGCTAAGTAACATCAACAAAGTGTAAGAATCCAGATCAAGCCAAATACTAGATATTTTCTAAGCCTACTGACTTAAATAAAGGTTTTATTTGTTTGTTTTCTTAGCCTTTTCTCCTAGTTCTTCCTGCAAGCTGTCAAGTCAGTACATAATCCAAGACCACATGGCTACGCATTACAGAAAATTGCTATCTGCCAAAGGTATTTGGAACACCCAACAATAACTATGCCTATCAAACTGATTTCACTGGGGGTAGGCTGAACTTCTTAGATCAACTGCAGAATAGTTTAGACAATGTTTCTGAAGCCCAGAAACTGAGGGAACTGAGGGAAAATATGACAATATTTTGCAAGGGAACATATAAGTAGAAGCTGATGGCTCTGAGTCAGCGGGGTAGTGACTCCACTCCAGGTTTAAGTCTGAACTTCAAAGGAGCTCTACAAGGTGCTGGACTGTATCCCCCAAATGGATTCATCACCCCGTTGGCATCAGAGGCTACACTTGCCACTGGATCATGTCCATGTGTTACATGGTTTCAGTCTTAGTTTTGTCATATTTTATATAGTTTTAGTAATTTGGGGCAAAGTTGGTTGAGAATTCTACCTGTGTGAGCCAGCTCCCTGCTGGCATATTCTGGTCATGGATCTTGCCCATTCCTCCCCTGTTACTGGCACAAAATGGGATGGAGTCCAGACCACCACGCCAGTCCATCCCTGCAGCCACTGCCACCCGGATACCACTCTCTGGATCCAGGCAGGATTCCCACAGCATGCGAGCAAGGCCCTCTGCATGTGACCAGCCTGTTCATATGCTGCAGGCATGCTTCCTGGATCCAGAGAGTGCAATGTGGATGGTAGCTGCAGCAATGGGCCAGCATGGCAGTAGGGCCTCCTGCAGTCCCAGGGGGCCCAATCTGTTCCTTCTGAAGATAAACTTTTCCCCCAGATATTTTAATATAACCATTTATCAGGCTTTGCCCCATCTTTGCCCCAGGTGTTGTGAGAACTGTCCGGGCACAAAATGGTGCAAAAGCCCTGCATCATTAGGACTGCAGGGCTCAAAGATGAGGCCAAGATGGGGTAAATAGCCATATAGACAAGGCCCCACTAGCTAAATGGGAGATGCTTTAAAAACAAATTTTGCCATGTATGAATGTGTACCAACTTCAGCTACTATGTGCTGGTCATGACCTTAAAAGCCCCATATGGCTTAGGTCCTGGATATCTGACATCTCCCCAAATGAGCCTGCCCAGGCCCTGAAATTGGCAGGAGGGAACCTTCTCTCAGTCCCATCATCTTCACAGGTATGGCTGGTGTGGACATAAGATAGGGCTTTCTTGGTTACCACCCCTAGGCTCTGGAACCCCCTTCCCAGGGGATTCTGAATGTTCACCTCCTTGCTGTCCTTCTCTTCGTAGGCAAAAACATATTTTATTCTGATAGCCTTTTAGAACTGAAAAAAATTAAATAAAGGGCTTTAGAGAGTGCTGTATTGTTCTTACAGAACTGTTTTTAACTGTGTTTTATCTTCTTTTTGGTGTATATTTTAAATTGTTTTAATGTTGCAAATAGTTTAATTCTATTTTAATGTTGATATTTGTATGCTTTTAACTATATTGCACTTGCTTTAAGAGTCTTACCACATGTTGAAGAAAGGTGGCAAGGGAGCAGGAACGTTCTGTCTTCTGCACTGCCTTACCACATTACATCGTAGTTTTTTCATTCCAATCCCGTGGGGTACAGAGGTAAAACTGCATCTTTTTGCTAACCAGAAAAACCCATTAGCAAAAAGATGCAGTTTCAGCTTGGTCCCCCATGGGACCGAAATGAAAGTACGCCAGAAGAACAGTAATATCATGCAGTAAGGCAGCACAGAAAACAGAATATTCCTGCTCCCTTGCTGCTTTGCTTTGGAGTGCACTAAGGCCTAAAGTTGAAAGCTGCTTTGAGTCCTAATTTTGGGGGAAAGGTGGTGAATAAAGTTAACAGCAACAACACTAGTCATGATTCAGCCTGAATAGTTCAGTCTCTTCTACTGAAGGTAATACCACCTCCCAGCCTGCATCCTACCTTGGTTGCTGTCACAGGGTAATGTTAGGTGTTGCATTTTGACCACTATCCCCATTAGAATTTTATCCCCAAGATTCCAAGGGTGTATTCACACTACACACTTATAGCAGTTTGATACCATTTTAAGGCTATGAGTCCATCCTGCAGAATCTCAGGCTTTGCATTTCATTGAATCATAGAATCAGAGTTGGAAGATACCTCAAGGGCCATCCAATCCAATCCCCTGCCATACAGGAAGATACAATCAAATCATTCCCGGCAGATGGCCATCCAGGCTCTGTTTAAAAACCTCCAAAGTAGGAGCCTCCACCACACTCCGAGACAGTGTATTCCACTTCTGAACAGCTCTTACTGTCAGGAAGTTCTTCCTAATATTTAGGTGGAATCTCTTTTACTGTAGTTTGAACCCATTGCTCCATGTCCTAGTCTCTGGAGCAGCAGAAAACAAGCCTGCTCCATCCTTAGTATGACATCCCTTCAAATATTTAAAGATGGCTATCATGTCCCCTCTTAACCTTCTCTTCCTCAGATAAAACTTGCCCAGTTCCCTAAGCCGCTCCTCATAGGACATGGCCTCCAGACTTCCCACCATCCTAGTCACCCTCCTCTGTACACGTTCCAGCTTGTCAATATCCTTCCTGAATTATGGTGCCCAGAACTGGACACAGTATTCCAGGTGGGGTCTGACCAAACAGAATAGAGTGGCACTATTACTTCCCTTGATCTAGACACTATACTCCTATTAATGCAGCCTAGAATCACATTGGCGTTTTTAGCTGCTGCATCACACTACTGACTCACGTTCAGCTTGTGGTCCACTAAGATTCCTAGATCCCTTTCGCATGTACTGCCCTCAAGCCATGTGTCACCCATCCTATATCTCTGCATTTCATTTTTACTGCCCAAGTGTAGTATCCTACATTTCTCCCTGTTAAAATTCATTTTGTTAATATTGGCCCAGCTTTCTAATCTGTTGAGGTCATTTTGGATTCAGGGAATGGACTTGGCTGATGGGAGATACAGCCCAACCATCTAGGGGGCTGCGTGGACCCCACTGCTGAAACAGAGAATGCTTTAAAACAGAGGGACTACCTTATGCTCATTGAGATACATGGGACTTTTTCGGACGTCTTAAATGTAATGGAAGCAGCCTCGCCACGTTGCGAAGCTGCTGCACTGCAGGGCGTCCCTTTAGCATGACGCCCATCCCTGCCGGTACTGTTGCGGTACCGCAGGGACATTTGAGTGTTATATTTCGGCGATTTTTACTCACGAAAGTTGATTGTGAGTAAAAATCGCTGAAACATAACACTCAAATGTCCCTGCGGTACCGCAACATTACCAGCAGGGACAGGTGTCATGCGAAAGGGACGCCCTGCAGTGCAGCAGCCTCGCAACGTGGCGAGCCTGCTTCCGTTACATTTAAGACGTCCGAAAAAGTCCATGGACACCCTACCTGTACTGCAGCAGTCTCTTTGGCTGAGCTGGCATGTATTCTGGTTACATCTGGTCTACCCCTGATCAACAATTTTAAAAAAGAAAAACCTGCCTCATGCATAGGCAGATGCTTGTCGCTCTTCTGTTTTCTCTTTGAGCTAAACGTTTGCTTGTTTTTGGCCTGATACATTAAATCACCAAGAAAAGAAACAGCTATGCGGTCACAGGCAAAGAACCCTGTCTTTTCTCATATTAACCTATTATGCGAATAAAAAATCTGAACCATCTGAGGATAGCACAGTGGGGCACCTGTAATTCACACTCATTGCCTTTTTTGAAAAGTTGAACAGTGAGTGCCCTCTTCTCTGTTCCATCTCACCATGTTACAAAGAAGGAATAAAAAGGAGCCAAGCAGAACATGAGGACGCTTTATACAACTTTCAGCAGATTCTGTCAGTCTGTTACATTCTTGGAGCTGAAGCCAAAATTTATAGGGACAAATTCTGGACACACCAGGAGCTCAGTAGTATATCTCATTTGTCCAAATCAAGTTTTGGGTTTCTTTCACTCCCATCATGAAGATGCTTGCTGTAGCAAAATCCAGCATGTTCCCTTTTTAACTGCTAGCTGCAAATCATAGCTCCAGCTAACACAGATTTCAGGCGTTCAAGGTAGCTGGAAGAAATATTTCTTGAAAGTTGTTTTTCAAGCATTTAAGCTCTGTCCAGACATATATTATAGCCCCGAAATACAATGGCCAGAATCCTATAGGGTTCTTCTGTTAATGGAACTGCTTTCATCAGCAGAACTAGGGCCTGTTACAGGGAAAATACAATTCCCTTATTGAAACAGTTTCACTGGCTGCCAATTCAATTCTGAACACATTTTGGAGTGCTGGTTATGACCAATCATGCCTGTATGGTTTGGCTCCAGACTACATGTCCCTGTATGAACCTATTGAAGTCTTAAGATCCTTTGTGGAAGGCATTTTTTTCGGTCTCACCAGCTACCATGTATACAGGAATGGGCCTTTTGAATGGCTGCTTCCAGGCTGTGGATTTCCCTCCCAGGGGAGACTAGGTTACCTCCCCCTACACACAAACACACACACACACACACATTCTCCTTTTACCAGCAGATAAAAGCCTTTTTATTCAACAGGTATTATGATGATTAATTGGTTGTGGTGCATCTTTCTTTAATAGGTGTATGTGCTGTATTTTTTATCTCCTTTGTTGTCATAGAATCATAGAATTGGAAGAAACCACAAGGGCCATCCAGTCCAACCCCTGCCCTGCAGGAATATACAATCAAAATATTCCCTGCAGATGGCCATCCAGCCTCTGTTTAAAAACCTCCAAAGAAGGAGACTCCACCACACTTCAAGACAGTGCATTCCACTGTCAATGTTATGTGACACTGTTATGTTTTTAATCCTCCCCATTGACGCCCCCTTGTCGTGGGAGAGAGGCTTGCGTACCCTAATGATGTTTTGAGCTATGCTGGCGGTGGCACAATAGCCACCAATAGGGTCTCCCATGCCAGACAGGTCAAAACCGAAGGGTCTGACAAAGAGCATCAAAGGTCAGGATGGACTCTCTAGCCTTATGGCAACCATCCTAGGAGAAGGAAAACTCTAATCCCAAACCCGGGCAGATGGTGCTCGTCCAACCCTGTAAGGTCAACCATCTAAGAGAAGGAAACTCTAATTAAACCTACAACCCAACCTCGCTGCTACTGTCCATGTAAGGCCACAGGAGATGAACCTTTGGTTTAAAGGGTGAGGCCAGTTCTGTGCATGCTACACTCCACCAGAAAAATCCATTGCACAGGCTCGAGGGACAAATCCAATTCCAAAAAAGCCCTGTAGCAATAGGTGAGAGATGAAATGGCAGGTGTAAAGATGCACTGGAAGCTGCAGACCCAACCCTGCATGCAGGCGGTTCAGGACTTTGGTCGCTTGAGGCTGACCCGGGAGATAACAGTCTTGTTCGGCAGCATCCTGAACGACCAAGCAGCCTTTTCTAAGGAGAGCACTGCTTGCTCCATATGGAGAGCGGCCTAGAAAAGGTGGCCTAATGAAAGCTCATCCCCATCTAACTGGTTGGCTAGCTGCGGCCAACAGGCATCTTCTGATGCGGTCAAACCAAGGCAAAGAAACAAAGGCACACACTGGCCTCCAAAGGTGTAAATAAACTGACACTTGCATGCTGAAACATCAGAACCATGTGAGACTCTGAAGATAGTGGACAGCCTGAGCGTCGTTCTGCTCTAATAGCCCATGAACTATCACGACTTAATATTGACATCACTGCTCTTAGTTGAAGTTCATCTCCATGAGGAAGGCAGCCTTAAAGAAAATGGCGCCAGCTACACACTTTACTGGTCTGGCAAACCGAAAACCGAAAAACATCTTTCAGGAGTAGTCTTTATGATTAAAAACTCCATTGTCTCCAAACTTGAAACCTTGCCAACAGAACACTCTGATCACATTATTTCCTTACGCCTCCCTCATGTTGTTCTCTTTAGTATATATGCCCCAACTATGCAAGCTGACCCTGTAGAGAAAGACAAATTCTACACAGACCTATGCCACCTCATACAAAAAGTCCCTGTAGAAGATAAAATTATTATCCTTGGTGATGTCAATGCCAGAGTAGAAAAGAGCTCCGAAGCCTGGAAAGGTGTCTTAGGCAAGCACGGTGTTGGAAATTGCAATGATAACGGATGCCTCCTGTTAGAGTTCTGTGCAGAACAACAGCTGACTATTACAAACACAATCTTTCAGCAGAAAGATAGCTTGAAGACAACCTGGATGCATCCCCGATCCAAACATTGGCACCTCATTGACTATGTTCTAGTCCGCCAGAAAGACATTTGTGATGTCCGTCATACCCGAGTGATGCCCAGTGCAGAATGCCAAACAGATCATCGCCTTGTCAGATGTAAACTAAATCTTCATCTTAAGTTCAAACCTAAGAAGGGTAGCATCTTAAAGAGGAGACTCCAAGTCAACAACCTTCAACAAGCTACCATGAGAGACAACTTCCAGGCAAATCTGCAAACAAAACTTGAAGACCGTCCTACAGATCCTTCCCCTACAGTACTTTGGCAACATATCAAAAACAGTATCCTCCAGTCTGCAGAAGAATGCCTCAGGTTCTCCCACAAGAAAAATCAAGACTGGTTTGATGAAAACAACCAGGAGATCCAGGAGCTGTTGGCAAAGAAGAGAACTGCTCACCAGGCATACCTCACCCAGCCAACTTGCCATGTAAGAAAAGCAGCTTTCCATCTCACATGTAGTAAACTTCAACAAAAACTGCGAGACATGCAGAACAAGTGGTGGATCAATATAGCAGAAAAGAAACAACACTGTGCAGATCTGGGTGATCTTAGAGATTTTATGAAGCTCTTAAAGCAGTGTTTGGACCTACTTATCAGGTCCAAAGCTCCTTATACAGTACAGATGATCTAACATTAATTACTGATAAAGCCTCCATCCTGAATCGATGGGCTGAACATTTTCAAAGTCTCTTTAGTGCCAACTGAGTAGTCCAAGGCTCAACTATCTAACATACGATACAAAAACCGATGAAAAATGAATTGGACATAGATCCCACTTTGGAAGAGACCCTTAAGGCCATACAGCAGATGAAAAATGGCAAGGCAGCTGGGATTGATAGAATCCCACCTGAAGTTTGGAAACACGGAAGTCATGCACTCCATGATAAATTCCACAAACTCCTTGAGAATTACTGGGAAAAAGGGGAACTGCCATCAGATCTCCGAGATGCAGTCATCATCACCCTATACAAGAAAAAAGGAGCAAAATCTGATTGCTCAAACTATCGAGGCATAACACTGCTCTCTATTGCTGGGAAAATCCTGCAAGGATACTCCTGAACAGATGAGTTCCTGCTATTGCAGAAGAACTTCTTCCTGAAAGCCAATGTGGCTTCAGAGCCAATAGGAGTACTACAGATATGGTATTTGCCCTTAGGCAACTGCAAAAAAAAATGTAGAGAGCAGAACAAATGTCTCTATGTAACATATGTCAACCTCACCAAAGCCTTCGACGCTGTGAGTAGAAAAGGTCTGTGGCAGATCCTGGAAAGACTAGGAGGCCCCCCAATTCCTTAAAATGATTATCTTGCTACACGAGGGCCAGCACGGTCAAGTCAGATATGGTGATGCTCTTTCAGAGCCCTTTCCAATAATAATGGAGTGAAGCAAGTTCTTGCTCCAACTTTATTTACAATCTTCTTCAGCATGATGCTCCAAAGGGCTATGGCAGAGCTTGAAGAAGACGATGGCATCTATATACGTTACCGTACTTATGGTAGCTTCTTTAACTTAAGCCATCTGAGGGATCACACTAAGACTCTAAACTATCTAGTCCATGAGCTGCTGTTCGCTGATTATGCTGCCCTTGTTGCCCATACAGAAGCAGCTCTGCAGCGCCTAACATCCTACTTTGCAACAGCTGCAGAGCTGTTTCGGCTGGAAGTCAACCTTAAGAAAACGGAAGTTCTTTACCAGCCTGCACCACAGGATGAACACCACCATCCCCACATTGCCATCGGCAAGTCTGTGCTCAAGTCTGTACAGCAGTTCACCTATCTGGGAAGCATCATCTCCTCAGATGCCAAGATTGACAAAGAGATCGATCACAGATTAGCAAAGGCATATAGTGCATTTGGAAGACTTTACAAAAGAGTCTGGAGTAATAAACAACTGAGACAAAGCACAAAAATCAGTGTGTATAGAGCCATTGTACTGTCTATTCTCCGTTATGGGTCTGAAACATGGGTCACCTATCGCCACCACTTACGACTCCTCGAATATTTTCATCAGCACTGTATACACACAATCCTAAATATACACTGGACTGACTATCTGATGAATGTTGACGTTCTTGAGCAAGCAGGGATCACCAGCATTGAGGCCATGATATTGAGAACACAGCTGCACTGGGCAGGGCACGTTTCCAGGATAGAGGACCATCGCCTCCCCAAAATAGTACTCTATGGTGAACTCACCACGGGTCAGCGTAAGAGGGGCACTCCAAAAAAGCGATACAAAGACTCCCTGAAACAACATCTCAGGCTCAGCCAAATTGATCACCAACAGTGGTCCGCCCTGGCCTCACATCGGGAGGCATGGAGACGCACTATCCACAATGCTGCAGCCTTATTTGAGAACTCATGCCAAACAAGTCTTGAAGAGAAACGACAACGCAGAAAGAATCACAACCCGGAAACATCACCCAAGGAGACCTTCTGCTGTGCTTTCTGCAACCGGACTTGTTTATCTCGGATTGGCCTTTTTAGTCATCAGCGCACTTGCAGAAAGTGTGGGATGAGTCCTTCCTGAATCTTCATTTGCGAAGAAAAGCCAGAGAGAGATGTTTTTAATAATTTTATTGCTGCAGAAAAGCTAGATAGGTAGACAGACAGACAGGATAGATAACACCAAATGTTTGGAGACAGGAGAGGAAGAAATGCACTCACAGTCAGCTAGTCCAGTATTAAAATCTGTGAAGTGTCCTTGTTTGTGTGTCACTAGCTTTTGCTATAAAGTATCTGCTAGGTCAGGAAGGAAAAGGAGGAGCAGGATCATACTTGCAAAACGCAAATCTCTGCAAGGGAAAAATGTAGGTAGTATGTTTTCCTTTCCACAATAAACTGCCATATATATCCCTGAGAGATATGTGCTGAAATAGCAATATTGTCTCCTTAGGTGTTCTGGTTTTTGCATGGCTTGTATCATCCCTGAGAGCAAAAAATAATCATAATGCCTCAATGGCTAGGTTTTGCTTTTAGAGTTAAGCTAATTTATTGATGGATTGTGCATTCAGAAGATGGGTTTTCCTCTGATCAATTTGATTTATTGTAACCTGAGATTTCACATTGTCTTGCATTTGGTCTGCATGAGTTATCCAGGTGTACTTTACCAATGTGAGAGCTCATTAAAAGCAATTTTGATTTATGGTGTGTGGGTAGGTGCCTTGCTTCCTCATTTGAAAGATTGTTTTAGCATTACAGTTCAGAGGAATGTGACTAACAGAATTATAATGACCTCACTACACTACAAATCCCAGAATTTCATAGGATGGTACCATAGCAGTTCAAGTGGAATCAAACTGTGTCATTTAGATGCACTCTCAATTGCAAAGGGATCTTGTAGCACCTTTGAGACTAGCTGAAAGAAAAAGAAGTTTGTAGCATAAGTTCTGAAGTAGACTGAGTTCATGAAAGCTTTGTACAGTTATCCCTCCATATCCATGGATTTGGTATCCACGGATTTAAGAATTCACAGCTTAAAAAAATAATAATCCAAAAAGCAAACCTTGATTTTGCCATCTTATATAAGGGACACCATTTTGCTATGCCATTGCATATAATGGGACTTGAGTATTCATGGGTTTTGGTATCCACGATGTGTGTGTGTGTGCGTGT
This sequence comes from Gambelia wislizenii, assembly GCA_030847615.1. Taxonomy (NCBI): domain Eukaryota; kingdom Metazoa; phylum Chordata; class Lepidosauria; order Squamata; family Crotaphytidae; genus Gambelia; species Gambelia wislizenii. The sequence continues at coordinate 45,596,924 of JAUMIR010000001.1, read as the reverse complement.
GTGTGTGTGTGTGTGTGTGTCATATCCCCAACGAATATGATGGAACAACTGTATATTGATACAGACTATAATATGGCTATGCCTCAGTTACAAAGTCATCTCCCACTTTTGGTGGAAGGAGCATAGAATCATAGAGCTGGAAGAGACCACAAGGGCTGTGCAGTCCAATCACTGCTTGCAAGAATACACAATCAAAGCACTCCTGACAGATGGCTGTCCAGCCTCTGTTTAAATGTTCTAGTAGTTTTAATATTTAATATAAAGTTGGCCTTCCATATCCACAGGTTCTGCATCCACGGATTCAACCTACCACATCTCGAAAATAATCAGGGGTGGATTCTAGAAAGCAAACGTTGTTGTTAGCCATTTTATATAAGGGACACCATTTCACTATGCCATTGTATATAACGGGACTTGAACATCCATGGATTTTGCTATCCACGGGGGATCCTGGAGCCAAACCCCAGTGGATACTGAGGGCTCACTGTATCTTCTTTTTTTTTTAAATGAGCCAGAGGAATGTTTGAGCCCAAAAATATGAAGAATACAAAAGGAGACCTTCAATCTGCCTAAAGGAGCTATGTAGGATCCCATACCTGTGTATGCACAAGTGTAAGGATAGATATGGGGATGCAGAGTTCACCTTTTGATAATAGAACCTCTCCCCATGCACACAGAGCTTATCTACATGTGGGGCAAAAACTCTGTATTGAGTTTTGCCTGCATGCCCCCACATTCCCCTCAAAGCCCTATACATTATTATTCTCCAAAGGGATATACATGGGTTACCTTGCCTTCCCTGCCCCTGAGGAGTTTGCCACCACAACCAGTTTTTAAGCTCCAGAGGCAGTTCCCAGCTGAATTGAGAAGTTTTCTCCCTTTCCCTGGCTGGGCAGCACTGCCTCCACCCACTCTCCTCATGCCTTGGTCCCTTCAGTGCTTCCATTGCTTTCTTCAAACACCTCTGCCTATGACAGGAGAGCAGGAGGAGTCAGTGCTGCTGAGCCAGGGGAAGGGAGAAAACCTCTCCTTCAGCCAGGAACTGCCTGCGGACCTTTAACATTGGTTTGGGTGTTGGTGGCAGTGTTGGTTGTGGGTGCAGCAGCTGCAGCAGCTGCAGCAACAGACAAATTTCTATAGAAAACCCCAAATCCCACATACTATGCATCCTGGTAAGATACCCTGAAATGCTGCGAATCTGGGCCATGCCACATGTGGCCTGATCACAGCAGATTTGGGGCATTTGCATGGAGAACTGGAGTATTTGATAGTGTACACAAGCCCACACACATTCCTTCTGTCTGCAGTCTTAAACACTTGAATTCATATCTCATTACTGTATGTTTTAGCAACCAGAGATGAGGATCTCACCTTCTAACCAACAAAGAAAGAGTATCTATAATCTACAGCATATAATCTGCTGTTTTATACTGTACATCATGTATGATCATTCACTTTATATATAAAAGGATTTAGAGAAGTAGGTTGCTTAAGAGCAGTTTTAATTGAATCCAGACTTTCATCAACCTTGCTGCCCTATCCATTGTAAAGCAGGACTTTTGCAGCTCTTTCCTATAATTTGAAAGTGAAACACTGAGAAGACAGATAAACAATTTTTTGTTGTTGTTAATTCAGCTGCTGTTGATTCATCTGCTCCAAGGAGTTTGAACATGAGCATCAAATGTAAGTATAACTTGCTTTGCTTTCAAAATAATGTCTGGCTTCACCCTGTTTGGTCTGGAAATATTTGTTTTGGATAGACTCTTTCTCTCAAACACATACACACAATGTTCATTCCATTTTGAAAAAAAATGCAGTACTTTCAGCAAACCAAATGACATCACGCAGAGGTACTGATAATTTAGGTTTGTGTCCATTGTATGGGCTGGTGCTCTGTGAAATTTTGAATCTAAAGGGTTGTTTGAACAGCAAAAATAGAATTAGAAGAGAACACAATTTGTCTAAGGACTTTTTCGGACGGCGATTTGTAACACAAGCAGCCTCATCCCCGTTGCGAGGCTGCTGCGCTGCAGGGGGGCCGTTTCGGATGACGCTGTGCCTGCACCAATACTGTTGTGGAAGAGCTGGGAGGCTGTAGCGCCATATTTGGCCATTTCCTAATCACGAAAGTTGACCGTGATTAGGAAATCGCCAAATATGGTGCTGCAGCCTCCAAGCTCTTCCGCAACAGTATCGGTGCGGGCACAGTGTCATCCGAAATGGCCCCCCTGCAGCTCAGCAGCCTCGCAACGGGGACGAGGCTGCTTGCATTACAAATCACCATCCGAAAAAGTCCTAAATGGCATCCCACATTAATCTGCCATATTCAGAAGGTGGGGGGGGGAACCACCAAAAACTGCAGGAAAAGCCTTCGCAACTTTCCCTATATTTTTTAAAAAGCTCCACAGGGAATGTGCTTTCCTGCTCGTTTCCCACTCGGGACAACTGATACACTTTGATACACATTCCCAATAAGAGTGGAAGTGGAAAGCTGATTGGTCAGATGTGCAAAGGGGGCAGAACTTGCTAACAATGCAAGCGCCTGGAACCGCCATGTTGGATTTCGCCATAGTGATCATGTGCTGAGCCGATGAAACAAACTTTTTCTTCTTTTTTTCTGTTTATTAGGTAGAATATCATACTTTTGCACCGTAGGTATGCTTTTTTAAAAAATACTGTTTGGCAGCAGCAACTGGTGGCAATAAAAAAGTGAGTAATTCACTCATGCCTGTCATCTTGATTTGCAGGCATGCCCGTTGGAACAGTGAATGTAGATATTTTTGCATGCCTGCAGTCTTGCAAAAATCTCATTAAGACAAATAGAAGCTGTTGCAAGTTGACATTATTGTGCATCAATCCACATTTTCCCCTCATATAGACAAGCCCTAAGGCTATGATCCTACATGACAGTTGTAGAGCATAGTACTCTGTAGGTTTATGTGAACCTTGTCTTCTTCATCTCATAGAAGACAGCTTCTCAGCCCCTGAGTATCCTCCCTCCCACCCCCCGGTTCCATTTAGTAGAGGCACCTAAGCATCCATTCTGCCAAAGAAAAGAACAGCTATTACCACCACCACTGCCACCATCCTGAACTCAACATGCACCATGGAGTTCCTCCAACTGTCCCAATTTAGCAGGGACACTCCAGATGAATCCTCGGTCAACTCACTTTTTCAGCTGTTTTTAGTGTCTCCCAGTTTCTCTCTCTTCTTCCCACTCCCCCCCCTTTGTTGCAGTTTATTTCATTGCTAAAAAAAAATGAGTTCAAAATCCAAAAGAACCTTGCACTCAGTTAACTTATGGAAGGAGAGGAGGAGAGGGGAAGGAGGTTATCAGACCAGCCTAATAAACTGGGACAGGGACGCCACAGTATCATGAAAGGATTTCCCTTTCAGACGATGTTATCCCTGTCCACGATAGTGTAAAAAGGTGGCTGTTATGCTGGCACAATGCCAGCTTTAGTGGGAGGTCTGCATGTCAAAAACACTTCCAGATGCCTCCCTTATGCTTAACAGGCCTCTGCTGCTGCCCGGATCACCACCCCATCGCTGCCTGATCGCCCCTTCCCATCGTTGCCTCCCATTGCTGCCCAATCTCCCCCTCCCATCACTGCCTTATCATTCCCCTGATTGCCCCCTCCCATTGCTGCCAGATCACCCCCCCCAAATCTCCCTCTCCCATTGCTCCCCAGTCACCCCCCAATTGCCCCTTGAGCATCTTCCCGATTATCCCCCCCGCATTGCCCCTCCGATCGCTCCCAGCTTGTACCTTTAAATTCCCGGCTCTTCTCTTCTTGTAAGAGCAGCCGGGATTACAAACCAGGAAGTGAAAGGAGCTCTAGAGCTCCTTTCACTTCCTGGACTGCCTGGCACAAATGCAATTAAGGTTAAGTGTGAAACTTTTTGTTCTTGTGCCGGGACAGGGGCAGGAAAGGAGATTGCACGACGGGAATGATTTTTTTTGTTCTCATCTGATAATCTCCAAAATCTTGACCTATGCTGTAGACTCAAGCAAAAGCAAATACTGCAGCCTCTCGTAGCTCACCTGTTCTTCCTTATTAATAAGATTGGCCATCTTGACCATACTCTGATGCTGCTTGGCCACATGTGTCCCAGTTTTCATCTGTGAAATATTGGAGGATATGGAGTTTAAGGAAGGCAAAACTGCTCTTTTCTCCCACATGGAGAACCACAGCCAGACACTGCCTTGATTCCCTTTCCCTCCACACAGCTATAAATGGTTGCCGTCCACTTTGCCCCAATCACTAAATGGCTGCCTAGCATGAGATGGAAGAGGTGTTGCACAAAGAGGTACTGAATAACTTCTTTCACAATGAACTTACAAACACATACTGGTCACCCCCCCTTTATGTTGGATTGGTAACCTCAGTTTCAGTTACCCGTGATCAGAAGAGACCTCTCTAGGCATCTGGACAACCATAGAGTCGCTATGCAGGTGGTCTCTTTAGGCATCGGGTGGTTGTCTGGTGCAAATCTATGGTCAACTTCCACCAGAAGTTAACCATAGAGTTGTGCCAGATTCCTAGAGAGGTGTTCTCTCTAGGCACTTTTTAGGTGCTTCAGTGCAATTCAATGGTATAATATGGCAGTTAGCTATTATACACAGTTCCATCTATCTTCAGTAAGTTTGGGAATGTATCCCACGTGTAAATGGGGAGCAACCTGTATACTCATGGAACCTCGGGTTACTTGATCATGTGTCAACAACAGAATTCTGTTCTCAGGGTTCTTCCAGACAAGGCTTTTATTATGCAATCTTGTTGCCTCGTGACTTGTATTGCCTCATTCTTAGATGCTGATGGAGGGTCCACATATCCTTGTCTTCAGATTGCAGATGTCCCTTGTTTTCCTATCGCTTCTTTCATCTTATTTTTTCTTACCAGAAAAAAAAAATCTATTAAGAGGAAAAGAAAGAATCTCTATAGCCTGGAAGAACGCAGTATACCCAGTATCTTTGAACTATGACTGGTAGGAGCCCTCTGTCTGGAAGCACCCTTAGTATCTGATTATTATTATTATTAATATTATTCTGAATCTGACTGGCACAGCATTGACCTCATTCATGGTGAAGGAGATCACAGTAGAATGCTGATGACAAAAGCACTTCAACCCATTGTAAGATATTTATGTTATAAGTACGGGAGCATTACTTTGCATCCTAATGCCACCTATAGGCCAAAGTGTTCTTTTTTTATTGCGATATTTTTAAAAATCCATATTAGGGCAATGCCTTTATTAAGCAAACTCCAAGTATTGTTCAATACTTGGAGTTGCATAGGAAGTAGCTTTATACTGAGTGAGACCAGTGATCAATTTAAATCAGTGTTTTCCACTCTGACTAGCAGCGAAACATTTCTCATAAGAACACACTCAGAACATTCAGGTTCTCCAGAAAAAACAGACAATCTGCAGGAGAGTTGCATGTCTTATACTAATGCCTTGGTGTAACCGATATTTGGGTTTTGTTGATTTTTATGCCCTCATTCTTTCCTTTGTCTGGTTGTGGGGGGGGGTGCTAAGGAGCAGCAGTTTCAAGCTTCATTCTGGAAATAAAAACAGTGACTTTCTCCAGAAATCTTCATCATATGCTGGTTTATAACCATATCAAAAGCAGGAGTGAAGTTGAAGCCATTGACTGTGCATGTGGGAAAGGAGAAGGTTGCAGATGTTCAGCAGTGCTAAGACCACTTGTAGCAGTAACCTAAAGCTGTTCTACTAAAATGTAGAAGAATGTCATTGAGTAACAGACTTGTAGCATTGGGAGGCACCCCAATGGTTATCCAGTTGAGCACCCAGAATGATACAGCATCCACCTGTATGTATGTGTGTGTAGTTATTCCATTAACTTCTAAACACATCTTGCTATTCAAGGTGGAAGAAAGATAGGAAAGTGGAAGAGGTGGAAAATCCTACACATTCAACAAAGGAAACAGGACCAAGCACCAACTTCTAAACGTACCATGTCCCACAGCTGCTTGCTTTACATTTCCAATTATATCCCAATAAAAATGTACAGAGTTCTCTTAAAGGGACTATACTTACAGGGTGACTTGGAGGTCTCTCACTCATAGGGTCATCATAAGTCAAAGTTGACTTCACAGCAGTTAGCAACAAAATATCTAGCCAACAAAGAAAATATTTTCCCTGTGTTTGTGATTGTCTACCAGGAAACCTACTCAGTTGTTGCCTGTGTTAGGAACATAGGAAGCTGCAGGGCTTCTTGTTCTGGACCACAGACAAACTTAATTGAACGTGTTGTAAGAGGAGATGCAGTGTTTCAGATCATCTTTCCCAACCTGACAGTTACCAGATGTGTTGGACTTCCACTATTAACAATCCTCTTATGGGCTTTGTAGTCTATTTTGGAAAAATCTAGGGTTGAGAACAGCAACTTTAAAATGACAAAGAGAGCCAATAAGAAAATGTGCCACCAGGGTCAAGATGGACAACCTCCAAGCCATTCTCTGCAAATCCCATAGTGTGACACTCAAAGTGATGGTTAAATATCAGTTCATTAGCAATAGTGGACCTAATCAGACTATTTCACTTATTAGTGTTGATGGCAATGCATTAATTTTAAAGTTTTTATATTATTAATTTTTTTTTCAAAACTAACATTTCATTGTCCAATCCATCTCAGAGATTCTGCATGCAACTCAGTTATAGAGAGGATAATCACTTGCATATGTAGTAGCGGCTATTAATAATATGAGAATGGAAAACTGGTTTCCCTGGAAATACCTATAAATCTCAACTAAGTATTTCATCGTCTATAAATTACACTGTTGAGCAAAAATAGTTCTTGCCTCTTCAGGTAAATCATTTTTTTAAAGATACTTCACAGCTAAGATTAATCCTTCAGACTCTTTGATCATTGAACTAAATCTACCAGCAATGCATAAGTTTGCTGATGTGGTTATTACTTTGATTCTGATTGCTGGAAAATAAGTATCTGATCTTTACAAGTTAAAAGTCCTACTTTTGATCATGAAAAATCATAAAAGCAAGGCCTCAGAGCAGACATTAACACTTTGGGCCTCCATTTACACAGTACAAGAACCTATTGGCATTTTAAAAGGCCAAAACAATGGAGCTGAATTTGCAGAATGGAGTTTGCATTAATTTGGCAAATGAATGCTGCGTCTGGCATTACATTTGGTAGTACCTGTGTTATTTTGAAATAGTTACACTATTTACAAAACAACAAACCACTACTGGAAAAAAAATTCCTTCATGAGAAATACCATTTCTTTGGTATTTACATTTTCAAAAAGATGTCTGTAATCAAGAGGCTGAAAAATGTATACTCAATTGTTTTTGTTATTTGCCTACTGCAAGTTGACTTCAACTTATAGTGACCCTATGAATGAGAGCCCTGCAAAAGCCCCAGTCACCAGCTACCCTCTCAGGTCTTGCAAACTCAGGCCTTTGGCTTGCTTGCTTGAATCAATCCACCTGTAGTATGGTTTTCCTCTTTTCCTACTGTCTTCCACTATACCAAGCCTTATTGTCTTTTCCAATGAGTCATCTTGTGTCATGATATGCCCAGAGTATAACAGCTTCAGTTTAGTCATCTTGATTCTAGGGAGAGTTCATACCTAATTTGCTCAAGGACCCATTTTACCCTCACAGTGGCCTCTTGTCCTGAGTATAGGTTATACATCAGGACATCAGATGTTGTTGCACATCCATTTCTTTTAGAGAGAACCATAATTTCTCATAACCTACACAATCAAAAATTATTATGTAATTTAAAAAGCACAGGTTGATTTTGTTCTGAAATTCTTTGGTGTGTTCCATTATGCAATGTACGCCCAGGCCTGAATCCTATTTTAAACCCACCAAGAGTAGGTCCACTGAATTAATTATGTTACTTAAATGTTGACTCCCCATTCAACAACTGATTTAATGGATCTGTGGGTACTTCCACACGGACAGTGCCAAGTGTTTCCAGGCAAAAAGATATTGTGCAGCTATTCTATCTTCTTTTTTTTCCCCTTACGGGATTTTTGTAATAGGTAGGCCTGCTTCCAAAGGATATATTTAGGGTGAACTTTTTCTATCCTATTAGCAGAATTTTAGTAAGGGGCAGACCTTCCACTTGTAAGTCTACCATGTTTTCCCACCAATTCTTCCACCGTTTTTGAGTGCTTCCAGACAGACTCAGAGGGGGAAAGTGTGAATCAAACCCTCAATGGATTTGTTTTTACATAAAGAAATATGACAGCAGAAAGTGTGGGAATACACAGGAAGGTTACAAACAGAAGAGGAAGGTGTCTGGAACCCACTTCCACAATTAAATGCCATGAATGAGGCAGAGCAATTGCTTGATGAAAGCTTCCCTTGGAAACATCCCAGACAAGAGTTGGCAGGCAAAAATTTCACAGTAGAAAACTTTTCAATATATATAAAGAGTGCCATCTTTCCCAACTGGCCACTATTGCTGAGCTTAGATTAAGCCAGCTAAAGTTGTGCTGAATCCAAACCCCTTCCAGCCTAAGGATGTTGAAATTGCTTAGGACTACCCTCACCTTTCTCCTGTCATTGTGACTATATCCCTGAAGTGGAGGAGGTTTGGATCCGGCATAACTCAGCTCTACTGTCTCCCCATCTCTTCCTTGCCCCCTCCTTTTTTGGGGTTTTTTTTTCAGAAAAATGCTCTTCAACAGAACATTTCTACCAACATATAGTTCTGTCAGCAGATCTCTGAGATCAGCCAACAGAAGAGGCTTCTGTCTACTCCTAACCCCCTACAGCAAGTGCATCTTTCAGCCAGGATTGCACTGCCAGCTAATAGTTTCTTCTTCACAAGTAGACAGCTATTTTGTAGTTTGACCGTCTTTCCAAAAAAAAAAAATAAAAAAATGGAGCAGTATTAAATTACACATGGGTCATTATTACCCTCATATTCCCAATTTGGGGAAATGAACAGAGTTAATGAAAGATAATGTGCTCTGTATATTTGTAATAGATGGAGACAGTCATTGGCCCAAACAGACAATATCCTTAATAATGCAAAAAAAATGTGTAATCTTGTAACAGAACAATCCTATATATGCCTTATCGCAAGTAAGCCCCACCGAGTTCAGTGGGATTCAGGTGCACATAAGCAAGTATGATTGCAACCTAATGCATCTCAGACCAAGGGTTAGTGGTTCTCCTGCTGTATCAGATAATTTTACCACAAGTATTTTTAATCCACTCCTCATATCCACATTCCATGGGGGGTTTTCTAGGGCCAGCTGGTCATCCCCATGTCAGTGGTATAGAGAATTCATTCTGGGCTTTAGTCTGAACTTTAAAGGAGCTATCCAAGGTGCTGGACCTATAAATTTCAAACTGAAACCCAGAGTGTCTCCACTGACCTGGGAGTCATGAGCCACTACTGGGTTTTTGCTAAACTTTTTTTTTTTTACTTCTGCAATATCTGCCCAATATTTTGGCTGCCTTCCTCTCATGCATGGATAGTACCATATTCACTGTTATGCCTTGTATAAGAATCAGTGCTCACCCTGAAAATGGTTAACAAGTGGGTCGGGGTGTGGAATCCGTAAAGCTTGAGCTAATCAAGTCCTTCTGATTTCCATTTTGAAGCACATTCCAACTTCAGTGCCTATCAGACTATGATGCATGTGCTTTTCTACACGTGGAAATTTGTATATACAGGGTGCCCCCTGTATCCACAGAACCAATATCCTATAAGGGAAAGGATTTCCGGCCCCCACCTCAACCCCACAATGAGGGCATCCTTTACAATAAAGGGACACCTAGCAACCCTACTGTAAATCTACCTTCTCCATACTGCCCAAACTGCCATGGTTGTATAGTGACCAGTAAAGAATGGGAAATATCTGAGATGCCTGTAGCCAGACACATGAAGGTGAAAACATCCTCTAGGATCTCCTTGGGGTTCTTAGGAGGTCCTAGAGGATGATATCACTGCTGTGTCTGGCTATAGGGACAAAGCCAGACACATCTGAGACATCCCCTACTCTCCACCAACCACTATATGGCCATGTCAGGGATGGGCAGTTTACAGTGAGTTTTGGTTATTGCACAAGGGGTTAGAGGGTTCCAATTTCCACAATGACCAAAAAAGTGAGTTATGCATATATAAATTGGGTTTATATTTGCCTAACTCATTTACAAGAAGGCATAAAGAAGGAAGAGAGAGAGAGAAAAAAGGTGATGCAGCACCTTTAAGTCTAAATGGTGTTTATTTTTACATGCGCTTTCACAGATATAAAGCCACTCCTTCAGATACCATACAGAGTAATATTAAAGTCTCAGGTTTAAAGCCTATTTATACAGCTGTGAGAGTGGGACAGAATATAATAAGATCCAGAAAAATGCAAATCATGTCCCTTGCCCTAAATTTTCAATAGGCTGGGTGAGGTGATATAGGTCTTTCAGATCTTTACAGTGGTCAGTTAGTATTAATACTGTATGTGAAAGCAATAAATCCGATTATCAAAAAGTTTCCCTGAGTTCAAAACTCTCTCTTAGAGGATTCGTTTTGTTATATGTGCAGACGCAAGAACTCTTGCATTATTATATGTAGTGTGTCATGAAGCCATCATCTTTGTTCATAGCTCTACTAATGGATTGGAATTCTGTCCTGGGCCCAGTGCTATTCAACATCTTTATCAATGACTTGGATGAGGGAATAGAGGGTATGCTTATCAAGTTTGCGGATTACACCAAATTAGGAGGGGTAGGTAATACCCCAAAGGGCATGATCAGAATCCAAAATGACCTCACAGATTAGAAAGCTGGGCCAAAACTAACAAAATGAATTTCAACAGGGGAAAATGTAGGATACTACATTTGGGCAGTAAAAATGAAAAGCACAGATATAGGATGGGTGACAAATGGCTTGAGAGCAGTACATGCAAAAGGGATCTAGGAGTCTTAGTGGACCACAAGCTGAACATGAGTCAGCAGTGTGATGCAGCAGCTTAAAACGCCAATGAGATTCTAGGCTGCATTAATAGGAGTATAGTGTCTAAATCAAGGGAAGTAATGGTGCTACTCTATTCTGCTTTGATCAGCCCTCACCTGGAATACTGTGTCCAGTTTTGCACACCACAATTCAGGAAGGATATTGAGAAGCTGGAATGTGTCTAGAGGAGGGCGACCAGGATGGTGGGAGGTCTGGAAGCCATGCCCTATGAGAAGTGGCTTAGGGAGCTGGGCATGTTTAGTCTGGAGAAGAGAAGGTTGAGAGGTGACATGATAGCCATACACTGCTTCATAGTGTGGTGAAGTCTCCTTCTTTTGAGGTTTTTAAGCAGAGGCTGGATGGCCATCTGTCAGGAATGATTTGATTGTGTATTCTTGCAGGGCAGGGAGTTGGACTGGATGGCCCTTGTGGTCTCTTCCAACTCTATGATTCTATGATTCTATAATTCAATTTAGCTGTTTCTCTTTCTTTTTATCATTTCCTTGTTCAAGGACTGCGACCTGTGAATCCCTTATTGCATATCCAGGAAATTTGAAATGTTGTGCAACTCATTTTAGAGTATTGCCATTTCTAATGTCAGATTTGTGTCCATTAATCCTCTTGCGTACAGACTTTCCTGTTTTTCTAATGTAGAGTGTAGAGGGGCATTGCTGGCGTAGGATGGTTTATATGGGGTGCCACAGGGTTCTGTCCTGGGCCCAGTGCTATTCAACATCTTTATCAACGACTTGGATGAGGGAATTAGGGGCATACTTACCAAATTTTCAGATGAGACCAAATTAGGAGGAGTAGCTAATACCCTGGAGGACTGGATCAAAATTGAAAACGACCTGGATAAACTGGAGAGCTGGGCCAAAGCTAACAAAATGAAATTCAATACGGAGAAATGTAAGGTACTGCACTTAGGGCGGAAAAATGAAATGCATAGATATAGGATGGGAGAGACCTGGCTGAATGAGACTACGTGCGAAAGGGATGTAGGTGTCCTAGTAGACCACAAGTTGAACATGAGTCAACAGTGTGATGCGGCAGCTAAAAAGGCCAATGCGATTTTGGGCTGCATCAATAGAAGTATAGTGTCCAGATCAAGGGAAGTAATAGTGCCGCTCTATTCTGCCTTGGTCAGACCTCACCTAGAATACTGTGTCCAGTTCTGGGCACCACAATTCAAAAAGGATATTGACAAATTGGAGCGTGTCCAGAGGAGGGCGACTAGAATGGTGAAAGGTTTGGAAACCATGCCTTATGAGGAGAGACTTAGGGAGCTGGGTATGTTTAGCCTGGAAAAAAGACGGTTAAGGGGCGATATGATAGCCCTGTTTAAGTATTTGAAGGGGTGTCACATTGAGGATGGAACAGGCTTGTTTTCTGCTGCTCCAGAGACTGGAACACGGAGCAATGGATGCAAGCTCCAGGAACAGAGATTCCACCTCAACACTAGGAGGAACTTTTTGACAGTAAGAGCTGTTTGGCAGTGGAACACACTCCCTCGGAGCGTGGTGGGGTCTCCTTCCTTGGAGGTCTTTAAACAGAGGCTGGATGGCCATCTGTCAGGGATGCTTTGATTGTGATTTCCTGCATGGCAGGGGGTTGGACTGCATGGCCCTTGTGGTCTCTTCCAACTCTACAATTCTATGACTCTATAATTCTATGATATCACTTTGAAGGAAAAGCAAGTAAATGCACCTCTGATGTTGTGGGTGATGTTGTCGGCTCCTGTAATATTGCTCCCAGAGTAGATGTGGGGAAAGAGTTGGCTACTCTGCTACTTAACATGGCTACTTTGAAAATTATAGCAAGATGGCAGCCATAGTTATGTACCATCCTGGAGCAACTGCATGGCTGGAATCCTATTAATTAATTCTGGCTCACTACACATGTTGACTGTGGGTCAACCCATAGATAAATCCAACTGATTCAAAGGATCCTAGCTAGGACTAATAACAGATTTTAAGCCCATGTAATATAGTTACATTTTTAGAACTCCATTTAGGAAAGCACAAACTGGATATGTTTGTTGTACAACAGCCAAAACAAAAAAGGTACCACACCATGTGTAAGGGAATTTACATATGTATATGTGTATGATGCCAATGAATTTTTGTCAAATTCTATTTTCTTCCTGGTTACTTTGAAAATTGTTTGTAAGTGATTTTTTTCAGGGGGAGGGGTTCCACAGAATTCATCAAGTTCTCAAATGGGTTCATGTTGCAAAAAAGATTAAGATTAAGCACACTACACATTTCCAAATACTGTATACACTTTCCTTCCATGTGTATTTTTCAAATGTGCACATTTTATTGCATTTTTTTGCAGAACTTGCATCACAGCCTCATACATCTGCAAGCCAGATTTGTTTCTGGAGCTTGCAAATTACGTAATCTCACACAAATGTGTGAACCCAATGAATTTCTCACCTGTACCTACAAGAAATATTGGGATAATATTTTATAGTCCGGAAGTGCTTCTCTTCAGTATTTCACCCCGCCAACTACATCCTGTTCCAGAATATTCCATTCCACCACCCACATATTTTATTCTACTACTGACCCCAAACAATTACTCCATGTTCTGACACCACTGAGGACTGTCAATTCTTCTTGGGCTATTTTGGTGTTGGACTCCTCTCTATCTTTTTTTCCACTCCTAAAGCAGGGATGGACAACGTGCACCCCAAGGCCCCAAGACTTCTCCCCAGTTTAAATTTTTGGGGTGTTTTTTTTTCACCAAAAACTGCTCAAATGGATGAAAAACTGGTGGAAAGCACATTGGCTTTGCACCCCCACACACAGCCCAACCCCTTTTTTAAAGCATAAAAATTCAGCCAAAGATCAAACTGGAAATGACATGGTATCACTTTCACTTGCATTGGGCATGCTGATACAGTTTTGCTGGGGATGCAGGAGGCAAAACATGCCACTAACCCCTTATACCCCTAACCCACTCCTGACCTAAAGGCTTTGGGGGATAAGGAACTTCTGGGTGTCCTGGGATTTCCCTCAGCCTGCTGGTAGTGCTTTCTTACTTTCAGAGGAGGTTTGCTATTGTCTTCCTTTAGGGCTGAGAAAATGTAACTTGACCAAGATCACCAAATGGTTTTCCACATCAGAACAGGGATTTGAACTTTGGTGTCTCAGGACTTTATCACGCAAGGGTCTAAAAATGCTGTAATTCCACAATTGAGGAAAGCATAGTGGCACTAATATATTAATTATTCCTTGAGATGTCAGATCTGGCCATGGGGACACATGCCTTAATTCTATCCCATTTGGACTACTGTAATGCACTCTACATGGGGCTGCCTTTGGAAAGTGTTCAGAAACTTCAGCCGGTCCAGAAAGCTGCGGCCAGAATGCTGACTGCGGTTAGCTATAGGGATCATATAACCCCTGTGTTAAAACAGCTACACTGGTTCACTGGTTCATTTCCAATCACAATTCAAAGTGCTGGTCATGACCTATAAAACCCTATATGACTTGGGTCCAAACTATTTGAAGGACCATATATCCTGATATGAAGCTGCCAGGGGAAGGCTTTCTCTTCATCCCACCATCATCCCAGGCTTGTTTGGTAAGGACACAAGAGAGAGCATTCTCAGTGGCTGCTCCCATCCTTTGGAACACCCTTCCTCGTGAGGCTAGGCTGGCCCCTTCCCTGCTTTCCTTTTGCCAGCAGGCAAAAATGTTATTTCAGCAAGCTTTTTTTAATTTGTAGCTGCGGGCATACAGGCTTTATTGGGGTGCGCCTTATGTGTTTTTATTGTTTTAACTTATACAGTTGTTCCTCCATATCCATGGATTTGGTATCCATGGATTTAAGTATTCATGGCTTGAAAATAAAATAATAATCAAAAAAGCAAACCTTGATTTTGCCATCTTATATAAGGGACACCATTTTGCTACGCCATTGCATATAATGGGACTTGAGTATTCATGGATTTTGGTATCCACAGGGAGTCCTGGAACAAAACCCCAGTGAATATGAAGGGACAACTGTATATGTTTTTAAAAATAATTTTAATTGTTACTTTTAATTATTTTTAATTGTCTTATTTTTAACTTGTTTTTACATTGTAAACCGCCTAGGGAGTGCTTTGCCACTGATAGGTGGTATAGAAATTCAATAAATAAATAAATAATCGCACCTTGCTGTAATTGCACAATACCTCTAAGGGAAGATCACACAACCACCTACTAGCATTTTAAGAATGGGATTTAGACTCACACTATAGTAACACTAGTTACTAGCACAGACAGACTACAGGAGGACAACATATGTGTGATAATGGGAAGCCATTTGTGCTAATATCCTGTTGTAATGCTCATTTTCAGCCTTGTGTGATAAAGTCCTGAATCCTAGTCCAGTACTCAAACCACTACACCATGACGGCAATTGTGTTATAGGTTGATTGGGACCTCCACCAAGGCAAGTGTGTATAGTTTCTATATAGATTTATTTTATTAAAAAACTAATATTTCTGGAAAGAAAAGAGGGAAAAACAGTTCTGAAGACTATTTTCCTCTGAGTCTAGGAGATTGGGTTTTTAACTGGTAGGTAGCATGCTGAGACCTCTCTGATTATTTTATGCTACTTTGCTGCTGTAATCTCCTTGGGGGAAATATTAGTCAATGGAATTAGTTTTGTAAAGCAAACATGTCTTATTTATTTTATTAAGTTCCTAAATTGTCTGGAGGCCCTGTGAAAAAATAAGATTGCAGGATTTTAGATTAAAGTTTCTATAGTGATCTTCCTGTGTATTCGCAGTGCAACCCAACACAAATCTAGAAAGAAATAATCCCCATTGCATGCATTGACTGGTTTTGGGGGACTTGCTCCCAGGTAAATGTGTACATTATTTGTGTGCAGGTAGAAATTTCTCACCAATGTCCACAAGCTGTATCTGGAACACTACAGTATGTACAGCATATGTTATTTTAACACAGAAATAAACCCCATTGCGGTTGAGTTATAGGTTGATTGGGACCTGTACCCAGGCAAGTGTGTATAGAATTGCAGCTTCAGTTACTACAGAACAATCCCACCAATGTTAAACACTTTTTAATACTACTCAGTTCAAGGTGAATGTGTTAAGTTTGTGCTTAATTCTGCCATTCAATTCAGGTAGTTAATGTTGGCTGGATTGTGACTTTTAATTTATTTATTTTTTATTTAAGTTTCTACTTCATTAGATGAACAAATGAATCTGAAATTGCCATGGGAGGATTTCAACCCTATGTGAATAATCTATATTAATCAATTAAGTAAACAGCATTTTCCTTGCAGGTTTATTACTCACCATTAATCAGCACTAATTAGATTGCACTGCATTTTGTGAGAATTAACTTGTTCTGCCTTTCAAATAATTATTCAAGGACTGATTTCTCATTTCCCTCTCCCACACTGCTGCCACTGCCTGCTACCTTCTGGTACTTACTTATAGTGTGAAGAACTTGTTACCAATGGATAGAGAAGTTTTTCTCCATCTCTCTAATGCCAGAGTCTAGAGTCATCTAGTGAAGACATTTGGTGAGAGATCCAGTACACATAACATTTAGATAATCCATGGAATTCAGTGTCATGAGACATGACAACTACTAGCTCAAATGGCTTTAAAGGGAGATTGGACAAAGTCATGGGGGGTGGGTATTAATGGCTACTAGTCATGAGGATGATACTATGTCCAGGTTCAGAGGCAGTAGACCACTGAATGTCATTCTGGGAACCCTTGCCCTCATGATTGAATGAATCACGTTATTTTGGTCACAGACCAGCAATATCCCTCATGATTTGCTTTTGGGCTTCCTTAAGACATTTAATTGATCACTATAAGGACTTAATCAGATGCACTAAATACAGCATCATAATGATGCCACATAAACACGAAAGGGCGCGCATATCAGATGATGTTGTCCTTTCGTGTTTATGTCCTGGCCAAAACCCATACTTTTTAATTGATGGCTTAAGCCATCAATAGATCCCCCATGGTGCTTTAGTGCTGGCATTGCCGGCATGTGAGACCTCATGTGAATGCAGTATCAATGGCCGGTCTGGCCAGAACACTTCCAGGTGAGATCGCAACATCCATGTAAGCGACACACTTTTTATGACCTTCCCCAGGGCTGTTCCAGTGCTTTTAAAAACTTTAACTTTCTTATTTTATTTTTGAATTTCCCATGCAAGCATCTTCTTGTGAGAATCTGCAGGATTTTGAATGAGGAAGTGAATGGAAATGTTCTTCTTATATCACTGAGGGTGTATCTGTACTGTTAGAGTTATAGCTCTTTCATACCATTTTAATTGCCATGCCTCCATCCTAAGCAATTCAAGTATCTGTAGTTTGGTGAAGCACTTAACTTGCTCTGCTAGAGAGCTCTACTGCACTCCTCTGAACACTACAGCACTAGAGCAATCTGGTAAAGAATTCTAAGTACCTGACCAAACAATAAATCCCAGGATTCTGTTGGATGTAACCATGACAGTTGAAATGGAATGAAACTGATATAATTGTATAGTGCAGATACACCCTCTGTTTATTTGACATAGAGCTGAATCCAGAGTTACTTTGCATGACAGCAGGGATACCTGATAGTACATTGGTGCTGGGAGAAGTCCATGTTTCCCAAGCTACTGGGAGGATTTGCAGTGAAATCCAGGGGGAACACAGAAGGGAATGTGGCAAATGACATCATTATCCCTGCTAATGAAAAAGTCCAGGGGCTTTGACTCTCTGAGCCCTGGCTCCATTACACCCCTTTGTATTCACCCAGCCATGTATTCACCCAGCCTGATTTTGGGATTGCACAAAGAACTGGAAAGTTTTGTCCAGAGCCCTTTGTGGAGGCTACTGTTCAGGCTGGCCTCTGATACAGCAAATTTTACAAGCAATTATCAAATTCGGAAGAGCTTCCACCTAGAAAATATAAGAGGAAACTTGTTCAGGTGTTCCTTAGTTGAAGCCGAGATCTTGATAAACTGGACTATCTGAGTGAAGCAAGATTAAGATTATCGTTATATTTAAGCAGATAGATACTGTTGGGTTTTGTCAAAATGATTCTAGTTGACACACACCATTGTCAATTAATATAATGGAGAGATACAGCATATTAATTTAAAGTATCCACTCTATAGAATTATATCACTTTCACTGTCATGGTTCCACCAGATAGAATACTGAGATTTGTGGTTTGATGAGGTCTTTTGGATTATCTGCAAACTGTTCAGGGAAGTGTATTGGAGAATTCTAAATACACCTCCATGGGCTACAAATCCCAGTATTCCATAGGATGGTAGCATGGCAGTTAAAGTGGTTTCAAACTGCTATAATTGTGTAGCTTAGATACACTTAGGGGCACTATGAAGTCATGAATATTTAACTGTTGGTTTCCTATATACTTCTCACAGACACACACACACCATGTTCTGTAGGGCATGCTTTCCTCTGCCCTCTAAAGCAAGGATGGGCAACTGTGGAATACTATGGAAAGAGCTGCAAGGGACATTGGGGCATGATTTTAGGCCTTCCTGGGTCTCTTAGACAGCATTTTTAGGCATTCTGAGGGGGGGAAAAGGTTTTTGCAAAATTTTATTTTGAGTCCTGGAGGGCACCAAATATGGCAGAGATGCCCACCACACTCCCTCATTTTGTAGCCCCCCCCCAAAAAAACTGTTCCAATTTGGGGGGGGGGAATTAATCCCTAGGGTACCCAGGGTGGGGCACAAAAATAACTCTATAGGCTGCATGCAGTCCACAGGCTGCACTTTGCCCATCCATGCCCTAAAGTTTCTGTGACTTGTAAAGCTAACCAATGGGCTGGTCTTACTCCACATATAGTCTTGGTTGCATATTTCTTCTTGTACAGATTCGCATGCTAGCCTATAGTTCAGCAATAAACATATCAAACTGAGGGAAGCCAGTTCACATCATTCTGTCTTTTACAGGTCTCATGAGTGTAGTGAAGATTTCATTTTCAATGTAAAGGGTGGAGCACCTCAGGGGTCTTTCTGACTTCTTGCAACTCCATTATTATTAATCTATATTTATCAAAACATCCAAGCTAGTGTCTAGATCTGGGTTCCCACTTCAACAACAAGGTTGTCAAATTGAAATGTTCAAAGAAGGGCAAAAGAAAAAGAAAAGAAAAGATTGTTAGGCTTATGCCTGTGAGGAAAGATTGAAGTAAATGGGCATGTTTAGCCTGGAAAATAGAAGACAGAAAAGGGATCAGACAGAAAGCTTGAAATACCTGGAGGACCATCACATAGGAGAGAGGAAAGACTTGTTCTCTGCTGCACCAGAGAGCAGTAATAAATCTAAGAGGCTTATGTTACAGCAGAATACATAGGTTTCATTGGAAGGATAGGAGAAACCTTTTGAAGGTAAGAGCAGTCTGATATCAGAATGAATTACCTGCAAAGCTCTATGATTACATGGCTTCACTCCAACTTCATGTTTGCTGATACTTCTTGCGGTAGAAAAAAACTGTCAGTATGTTTAAATATAATAGTCTTAATTATACAGCTTGGATCCAGGCTAGTGGAAGCAGTGTATCTCCCTGTATGTTCAAAATCTAAGATCTTCTGGAGACTCCTTTCTCCCTGCTCCACTACTTTCCCAGGAAACATCTGGTGGGGGCAAAGCAGAGGGCTTTCTTAGTGTCTACTCCCAGACTTTAGATCCCTCCCTAGGGAGGCTAGGCTGGCTTCCCTCCTTGGTCCCCTTCTGCCATCAAGTGAAATTTTTCCATCAGGCTTTTAGAAATTACTGCAATGGGCTTTAAATACTATGCAGTCTTATCCATGTCTTATGGTCTGTCTCTTAATGAATTTTGAATGGTTTTAACTCTATAGATTATTTAACTATTTTTAAATCACACACACACATTTACTGAGGTTCTTTTATGTTTTTACAGTTTATAATCATTTGTAAACCACCACGAGTCTCAGTATTGCAAAAACAGCAACAGCAATGACAGCACATCAACAACAACAGGGAAAGGAGTACCATGTGCACAAAGTGCAGACAGGCTAAAGTTCAGGAAAGACTTTCCCCCTCCCCCCGCATAACCTGTTTTATAGCTCATTCCTCAGAATCACATAAATCTTATGTTATTATGAGGAACCACCCTAATGAAAAAGCAATAGCAAATGCTCTAAAATACACTATTGATTTAGCAATAAAATCTTCTGCATAGGCCTGTGAACCTTTCTATGAATCTTTGACACACAGCCCTGAAACTGTACATGGTGCTAACCATCCAGGAAAGGGAAAGTTGGAAACCTTAGGCTACTTTTAACATTTTTTTGCAGGGGGATGGCACATGGAAGTTGGTTCCTGTGCCGCTATAGAGTGTAGGAATATAACCACAGAGAGCCCGTGCTATTTTTCATATAAATTGATCCCCATACAAAGCTAATCTGTATTATAATAGTATAAAAGAACTCATCTTTGCAGGCAACATGCCTTTCAAATAGCAAATCTGGGGTGTCATGAGAGTGCAGCAAATTTTTTGGGTTTTTTCTTTGTTATTACTGCATATTTTTCTGTTTCATATGCCCAAAAAACTTGGGTGGCTTTGTTTCACCATGATGTGGGCAACTAGGGGGACAGGATGGGAGGTACCATTTGCTGCCTCCAGGGCTGGTTTAACCTGTCTGCCAAATCAGCATTGGCAGGGGGCCCCGAGGTCAAGAGAGGACCCCGTGTTGGCCTCCTTAACCTGACGAAGAAGACAGCAGGAGACAGCTGGGAGGAGCCTCCTCTTACCCTCCTCCTCCAAAAACCTCCTGCTGGCTTTTTTAAAAAAACAAACAAAAGAGCCTCTCCAAAACTAAAGAGAAAGAGAAAGAAACAGCAGCCCTCCATGGCAGAAGCTGGAGGGAGAGGCACGTTGGAGAGGGTGAGTGTGTGTGAGAGAGAGACAGGGACAGGGAATTTGAGGGTTGTCTCCCTCAGAAAGGGCTTCTTTCTTTCTTTCTTTCTTTCTTTCTTCCCTTTCTTTCCTTGCAGCCTAGAATCGCATTGGCATTTTTTGCTGCTGCATCACACTGCTAACTCGTATTTAGCTTGTAGTCTACTCTTTATTTTCTTTGAGGAAATCTACACCATTATGTTAATTGCTAATAAACAAAAAATATTATGTTAGTGCCTATAATATAGTTTTTAAACTAAATTATTGGTGGCAAATTATGTAATATAGTAGGCCCCTCTTATCCACTGGGGATTGGTTCGGGGGGCGTGGATTCTGAAAACCATGAATAATAGTGAACGCCATTGAAAATAATGGGACTTCTGGTTTAAAATATCATAGAGTTGCCTTGGAGGGCCTAGAAAAGGGCTAGGGAAGACACATTTTCTAGGAAGACTCTATGGTAGGTGTGCTGTTTTGTGTTCCATGGGTAATGAATCCATCGATACGGGGGTCCTACTATAATCTGAACATCCTGTATGGTGAATAGGTTAGGTTACATTGATCTGAGATAAACATATGGGGGCCCCAAAGTAAAGCATTGCAGGGGGCCCCAAAATTCCTTAAACCGTCCCTGGCTGCCTCACTTCAAACCACATCATAGAATCATAGAATTGTACAGTTGGAAGAGACCACGAGGGCCATCCAGTCCAACCCCCTGCCACGCAGGAAATCTTGATCAAAGCATCCCCAACAGATGGCCATCCACAACCTCAAGTCATGCCATTAACCCTGATTTTACTGATTTCTTACAAACACAATTGGGCAATCCTCAAAAATTGCCCCTAATCCAACCCATAAATATGGCAGGTGGACAAGGGTTGCACAAAAGGGCCAGGGTTTAGGATACACTGGTGTAACATTTGGTTATGTTGGCATATATCATTTGGTGGGTATTGCACAGGGAGATATCCACTACCTCCTTGTACAACACCTCCTCCATGACATAACACAGCTTGACAGTACATGGGTGTACCTCCATGGTAAATTAGTGGTCAATGGGGTAAAGGTTCCTGTCAGGAGTTAGAGACTGAACTTCATTATAAAACGGCCAAGCAACTGCAAAACCATGCTGAGTCATAATGGCTGACTGCATGAACTAACAAGTCAGGCCTAGTAAGGCCACTAGAGGGCAATGCCCTGTAGATGTATATATGGGAGAGCTCAGAACAGAGCTCCCTTCCTCCTCTCCTCCTGTGAATGCTGAGCCCTGGTGAAGCAGTTTCTCCTTCAATTGTAAATATTTCATAGAATCATAGAATTGTAGAGTTGGAAGAGACCATGAGGGCCATCCAGTCCAACCCCTTGCCATGCAGGAAATCACGATCAAAGCATCCCTGACAGATGGTCACCCAGCCTATGTTTAAAGACCTCCAAGGAAGGAGACCCCACCACACTCCGAGAGACAGTGTTCCACTGCTGAACAGCTCTTACTGTCAAAAAGTTCCTCCTAATGTTGAGGTGGAACCTCTGTTCCTGGAACTTGCATCCATTGCTCTGTGTTCCAGTCTCTGGAGCAGCAGAAAACAAGCTTGCTACATCTTCAACATGACACCCCTTCAAATACTTAAACAGGGCTATCATATCGCCCCTTAACCGTCTTTTTTTTTCAGGCTAAACATACCCAGCTCCCTGTCTCTCCTCATAAGGCATGGTTTCCAGACCTTTCACCATTTTAGTCGCCCTTCTCTGGACACGCTCCAATTTGCCAATATCCTTTTTGAATTGTGGTGCCCAGAACCGGACACAGTATTCTAGGTGAGGTCTGACCAAGGCAGAATAGAGCGGCACTATTGCTTCCCTTGATCTAGACACTATATTTCTACTGATGCAGCCCAAAATCGCATTGGCCTTTTTAGCTGCCGCATCACACTGTTGACTCATGTTTAACTTGTGGTTTACTAGGACTCCTAGATCACTTTCGGATGTACTCTCATTCAGCCAGGTCTCCCCCATCCTATATCTATGCATTTCATTTTTCCGCCCTAAGTGCAGTACCTTACATTTCTCCGTATTGAATTTCATTTTGTTAGCTTTGGCCCAGCTCTCCAGTCTATCCAGGTCATTTTGAATTTTGATCCTGTCCTCTAGGGTATTAGCTACTCCTAATTTGGTGTCATCTGCAAATTTGATAAGTATGCCCCTAATTCCCTCATCCAAGTCATTGATAAAGATGTTGAATGGCACTGGACCCAGGACAGAACCCTGTGGCACCTCACTGGTCACATCTTTCCAAGACGAAGAGGAGCCACTGCTGAGCACCCTTTGGGTTTGGCCGGTCAACCAATTACAAATCCATTGAACAGTTAACTTGTCTAGCCCACATTTTACAAGCTTGTTTGCAAGAATGTCATGGGGAACCTCGTCAAAGGCCTTACTGAAATCAAGGTACGTGAGATCCACACATTCCCTTTATCTACCAAGCTGGTAATTTTATCAAAAAAAGAGATCAGATTAGTCTGGCATGACTTGTTTCTCTGAAACCCATGTTGACTTTTTGTGATTATGGCATTGCCTTCTAAATATTCACAGACTCTCCATTTAATGATCTGCTCTAGAACCTTCCCTGGCATTGATGTCAGACTAACGGGACGATAATTGCTGGGATCCTCTTTTTTTCCCTTTTTGAAGATGGGGACAACTTTTGCCCTCCTCCCATCTGCTGTGACTTCTCCTGTTCTCCAGGAGTTCTCAAAGATTATTGCCAATGGCTCTGAGATTACATTTGCCAGCTCTTTTAATACTCTTGGATGTAGTTCATCTGGCCCTGGAGATTTAAATTCATTTAGATTAAGAAGGTATTCCTATACTACCTCTTTGCTTATTCTGTGCTGGATTTCCCTTATTGCATCCTCTGTTCCATTATCCTCAGGTTGGTCACCCTTTTCCTTTTCTGAAAACACTGAGGCAAAGAAGGTGTTGAGTAATTCTGCCTTTTCTCTGTCCCCTGTTAGCATGTTGCCATCTTCTCCGCGTAGTGGCCCTACCATTTCCTTCTTCCTCCTTTTGCTGTGGACATACCCCCAAAAACCCTTTTTATTGTTCTTAACCTCCCTAGCAAATCCTGAGCTCATTCGTCACTTTAGCTTTTCTGACTTTACTCCTGCGCGTGTTTGCTATCTGTTTGAATTCTTCTTTGGTGATTTCCCCCTTTTTCATTTCCTATACATGTTTCGTTTAAAACTTAGTTCCGTTGAAAGTTCTTTAGTCACCCATCCTGATTTCTTGAGACACCTCCCATTTTTCTTCATCAATGGTACTGTTTGAAATTGTGCCTTCAGTATCTCCCTTTTGGGAAAGTCCCATCCATCTTGAGGTCTCTTCTCTTTTAGTATTCCTGACCGTGGGATCACCCCCAGTATTTCCCTGAGTTTATTGAATTCAGCTCTCCTAAAGTCAAGAATGCGTGTCTGACTATGCCTGGCTTCTCCTTTCCATTGTATAACAAACTCCAGGAGAACATGATCACTCTCACCTAAGGATCCCACCACTTGCACCCCATTAACCAGGTCATCCCTGTTGGTTAGGATCAGATCTAAAATAGCTGACCCCCTTGTTACCTCTTCCACCTTTTGGACCATGAAATTGTCTTCCAGGAAAGTAAGGAATTTGCTAGACCTTGAAGTTTTGGTTGAGTTAGATTGCCAGCAAATATCAGGATAGTTGAAGTCACCCATCACTACTACATCTCTCCTTTCTGTGTGCGTGTTCATCTGTTCTAGAAAGGCATCATCCAATTCCTCTGTCTGACTTGGGGGTCTGTAGTAGAGTCCCACAATAACATCCCTGTAGTTTTCCTCCCCTTTAATTTTTATCCAGATGCTCTCCACCTGGCTTCCAGTATTGATGTCATGGATCTCTTCACTGGTGTAAATATCCCTGACATATAATGCTATTCCTCCTCCTTTCCTGTTTGGCCTGTTTCTCCTATAAAGGTTATACCCCTCTATTCCTACATTCCAATCATGAGACTCGTCCCACCAGGTTTCAGTAATGCCTATTATATCATATTTGTTTTGTAGTGCTAGGAGTTCAAGTTCATCTTGCTTATTTCCCATGCTCTGTGCATTAGTGTAGAGACATTAGTGTAGAGACATCTAGGACCATTTACTTGCTGCCTGTGCAAGTTTTTTTGCCTCCCACTGTTGAGTCCTTGCGCTGTTTGCCTTATTCCCTCTATGACAGTTTGACTATTGTCTCCAGCCCTTTTGCCTTTCAGAATACTGTCTCCCTCCCCCATGTGACTCAGTTTAAAGCCCTCCTGATCAAATTCTTGAGACTGTTGGCAAAAACTTTTCTGCCAACTGTCGTGAGATGCACCCCATCCCTTGCCAGAAGTCCCCCCTCATGGAAACGCAGCCCATGATCCAAGAATCCAAATCATTCTCGGTAACACCATCTACGGAGCCAGTTGTTTACGTCGGCTATTTTCCCCTCCCTTTCTGGACCATGCCCTTCAACTGGCAGAAGAGACGAGATGACAACCTGTGCATCCATTTCTTTCAGGAGCCCAGAGCCTCATAATCTCTTCTGATCTTCGAAAAGCTATGCCTTGCAGTATCATTGATTCCCACATGGACCAAAAGGAAGGGGTAATGATCCGTAGGCTTGACCAGTCTTGTCAGCCTCTTGGTCACATCACGGATCTTTGCCCCAGGGAAACAAAACACCTCCCAAGACAGCTTGTCAGGCCCACAAATCACTGCTTCTGTACCCCTCAGCAAGGAGTCCCCCACCACCACCACACACCTCTGCCAAGGCTTAGCAGTGGGTGTTCCTTGCGGTGGTGCTCTCAGGGTCCCCTGCTCTGCCCCTGAAGTCTGTCCATGGTGTTCTTCCTCATTGTCCTTGATAAGGGAGAGGGCTTCGAATCGATTCTGTAGCTGCAAGCTGCTTGAAGAATCCCTGGATTTTCTATTTCTGTGTGTGACATTCCTCCAGCTGTCTACCTCCTGTGTGTGTGAAGTGACCCTCTCCTTTCCAACCACTTCCTCTGTGCGGTCCCCGACCAAGGCTGTTCATTCTGTTCTGTCCAGGAAAACCTCTTGTTCCCGAATATGTTGAAGTGTAGCTACCCATGTCTCCAGCTGCTGGACTTTCTCCTCCAAGAGGGCTACCAACTTGCACTTGGTGCATGTGAAGTTCCCCACGTCTGTAGACAAGAAGACAAACATCCCACAAGTGTTGCAGGTGACTGCAGCAGTTCCCTCAGTGTCCATGGTGAGAGCTTTTAGGTAATCTAAGAAGTCTTAGGTAATGCTGAGAACTCTAAGCTGTACTTTTAGGTATGTTGTATTTTTGTTTGGTCACTTAAATTCGCATGCCGTTAGGCTTGCGCCTCTGCAAGGAGTTATATAGAGCTAGGCTCCCAGCTCCAGCCCCTAGTGACTCACAGATGTGACTCACAGAAGCTCCACCCACTCAGCAACAAGCACCCTCTCCCAACAGTTTTTAAAAAATTCAAACTCACCCACTCAGAATGGCTGCCCAGAAGCTGCTCTCACCTGGCAGGAGAAGAAGGATATATTGTATATATTGCAACTGTTTGACACTGAAGATAAAAGTGCCTCCTGCTTATTTAGACATCAAACACTCTGCGTGTGAGTATTCTTGGGAACGGGTTGCTACTAAGGACTTTTTCGGATGCATGAAATATAACGCAAGCATCCTCGTCGCGTTGCGAGTCTGCTGTGCTGCAGAGCGTCGGTTTCATATGACGCTCTCCCCTGCCGGTACTGTTGCAGTACCGCGGGGAGAGTTGAGCAACATGTCAACATGCATCATATTTCGCCTATTTTTAAGCAAGATCAACTTTCGTGCTTAAAAATCAACAAAATATGACGCTCAACTCTCCCCGCGGTACCGCAACAGTACCGGCAGGGGAGAGTGTCATACAAAACCGACGCTCTGCAGCGCAGCAGCCTCGCAACACGATGAGGCTGCTTGCATTATATTTCATGCATCCAAAAAAGTCCTAAGTCTGCTGAGATAGTTTTTTGGCTTCTTCTGGTGATTTAGTGTCCTAAATCACCAGAAGTGTCCTATCATCCCCGGACAGTGTCCTATCATCCCCGGACAGTGCCTGGGTACTAGGTGGCTGCAGTTGGCCACAAAGAGAGGAACTGTTGTCAGCCTCCCAGACTTCTAGCATAAAGCATACAGCATAATGACAGAGATGAGGGAGGGCAATGTTTCTTTCTTTTTCCCAGTGGCCCAAATGTAACTGGATAGTGTCTAGACACCTTGCTCCTCATGGAGTAATAATGGAGTAATAATCTCACCACAAATATTATCAACCTCTTCCCATTGAAGCCAATATCCCATATCTCCTATGTTACAGGTTTTCTCCCTCACCTCTCTTGATGCATGATATACGTTGTAGATAGTCTGTTGTTGTTCTGTGCCTTCATGTCATTTCTAGCTTATGGCAATCCTAAAGTGAAGCTATCATGGTTTAATTGGCAAGATTTCTTCAGCGGGGAGGGGGTTGCTATCATCTTCCTCTAAGGCTGAAAGAGTGTGACTTACTCAAGGCCACTCCATGTCTGAGTGAGAATTTGAACCCTGGTCTCTCAGAGTTGTAGTTCAACACTCAAAACTGCTACACCGGTACTGGCTGTCTCTTGTAGATGATGCACTTCTCCAAGTGGCAATATTTCCACATCAGATGCACATCTGATTCAAAAACTATAACAGTTTTAATTCTATTGTAGTATTTCATTGTTTGTTGTTTGACTATCAGCTTGCTTAGCAGAAGCTTTAGGAGGTTTTTTAGAAGGCTTTGGATAGATTAGGGAGGAAAGTAGCTATCAAGACCAGCTGAAATAAACCTATCCCCAGATTAAGCGATCAGAATTACAAGCATGTACAGCTGAGGCATTGTAACATACACCTAATGGAAGCCGCATGTTGACACAGTACTAAATGCTACTCAGACAGCAAATTATATAACCAATTGGGAAAATTAGTCATTCCATTTCCTCCAAAGCAATCTTTTTCTCCATAGCACTCTTTCAGTTTAATAACTTATCTATTTGACTTGTACTGGTGAAACTGAGCCTTGTCCTTCTGAAATAGCTGCCACACCACTAAAAGTGGTGCTACATTTTAATTTCCTCAAATACCACACATTGTTTGCAAAGAGTAAACACATAACCTATTTATGATTAGTCCATGATTTTTATATACAGATGCCATATGACTCTGTAGCATTAATAAGATGAGCCAGATAATTCAGCAGGCCCTATTTCTTTGGGCTCCCCCCACCTTCAAATCACTTTAGATCTTATTTACATTGCGCTCCCTGAGGTGAAGAACGAAATGGTGCTTCTCCTTACCCCATGTATAAAAACTGATCAGACTGGCCACTGACTCTGACTTCAACGCTGGCAACGTACAGCATTCTATGTTTGAGGGCAGTGGGCTAGTTTAGACATGGCTTTCTGGCACATGAGGAGCTGTCCCCTTGACACTTTCTGTCCCTCAGCAACTGCCACCAGAATCAAGGGTCTCATTCTACCTAATGTAAAGGCTGGCCCAGTCTTTCTCTTTCTTATAGCTCTTCTGCTCATTTTGCCCAAAATGGTTTCTTTGAAGCAAACAGTATTGCCTGTTAGCTGTGGTCTCGTGAGTCCAGAATTCCCTTTAGTAGTAGCATCAACTTTAGTAGTAAAACATAAATCCTGAAGCAGCATAATGGCATCAGTATATACCAGTGGTTCTTAACCTTTTCTTTCCCAGTGACCCCCTTTAAATATCTTTTGTTGCCATGGACCCCCCAAGACTTAATTCAAGATTTAAAACAACAACAACCCAATTACACCATCCATTAAACCTTTCCTCAGAGGCACTAGAGGGGGAGGGAATATTTTTCTCCTGCTTCTTCCTCCAAGTTTGTGGCTGCAGCAGATCGAACAGCAATGTGCAGGCCAAGCCAGCCAGCCTTTGCCTTGGCTCCTGTCATGTGGCCACTCCACTGCAGGGAGATGGGCCAAGCATCCTTCCAGACTTTGCGGACCCCCTGTGAAGACCTTGTGGACCCCTTGGGGTCCCCAGACCACAGGTTAAGAACCACTAGTATATACAATGTCAATAAAATCTCATTTCTTCCTGTTTCTGATCAAAGCTTGGAACATTACTTTCCCAAGGTAATTTGCTATGGTTACAGTTACTTTTCTCTATGTTCAAAAGTAACTAAAACAGTTGCCTGGCATCCTGTTGAAGAATAACAATGGCATAAGCTGAACATATGCCATCACAGCTCACTTTTTTGGTTGGTGCAGAGATTGAATTCTGTTCCAACCATGCAGTTACCAACACGCTCAGCCTGCCTTATAAGCACTGCAGCTCCCCTACCCAACATACCATTTCCCATGTTGTCAGAGAGCAGGGGGATCTGTAAGGATGTCTTCTGCAGAGACCTTCCAAGGACCTCCCAAAGTCACTGCAGATGCCTGTTACAGTGCATCCACCTGCACAAAAATAGCTGGACACATCCCCACTGATTCCCCCCCCCCACACACACATTTTCAAACAACAAGGTAGAGCATGGCAGGGAGTTGTGCTACTTACAAGGTGGGCATTAGGAGACAATATTGGGAAATGTACTGTGGTTATAGAAAGGTAGCTACATGATACACTTATATCTCCCGATGGAG
This sequence comes from Gambelia wislizenii, assembly GCA_030847615.1. Taxonomy (NCBI): domain Eukaryota; kingdom Metazoa; phylum Chordata; class Lepidosauria; order Squamata; family Crotaphytidae; genus Gambelia; species Gambelia wislizenii. Next base: position 45,567,318 of record JAUMIR010000001.1, on the reverse strand, counting down.
TATTTTAGCCAGTTGTTTTTTAAATTGGTTTTTTTAAAAAGACATCAAAATGCTACAATCTGTTGGCCTGTAGTATAAAATACAGTCTCCACCTTGTCATCACCAGTGGTCACTAATTGCTTCCCTGTTAGTGGGATGAAAACTGTGGTTTTTATTCCAGACTTTAAAGGAAACATCCAAAGTTCTTAGCCCTATCCCTAAAATAGGATCAGGACCTCAGAGAGTTCCTTTAAAGTATGGATAAATTCCAGACAAAATTCACTGCTCCACTGATGTGGAAGTCACCAGCCACCATTGCCATTGCCTCAACACCAACATCAGAGCACAAGCCAGTAGCATGAGGCATAGCAAGCATATGGGCATATGAACCCTGTAAGTATGTTATGCTGGTGTTAACTGCACTGGTGCAGGTGGTGGCAATAGGAGAGGAAAGGCTGGAGAAATCAGCTGTTAGCAACGGTCATATTTTGCCTATTTCCCCCACCATTGTTGTGCAGCCCTGGAAAAAGAACAGCTGTACTACACCAACAGGATTCTGACCTGTAAAAATAAATAAAAACACAGTTACAGCACAATAGAAGTAGAGTTACCCCTTGGTATGTCACAATCATAATGCAATTTAGTTTTTCATTAGATATTACAAAAAGGGGTTTGTTAAGAGCAAGTAGCTATACAATATGACTCCCGTATCTGCATGGGATATGTTCCTGGACTTACTGTGGGGACTTACCATGGATACCGGAAACTGAGGATAATAGTGATCCTATTAACGTCTCTTCGAAGTCCTCCAGCGTGACTCTATGGTCAGCTTCCAGTGGAAGCATACCATAGAGTTGTGTTGGAAGATGCTTAGAGAGACAATACTATTTGAGACACATTTAATAATAATAATAATAATAATAATAATAATAATAATTTATTTTTAACCCGCCCCTCTGCTCGGCAACCAGGGCGGCATACAACAAGATTAAAACACAGCAAGTTAAAACAATCCTTCCCAATCCTAACCCTCCCACCCCTTAAAACTAAATTAAACTAATAGAGAATTAAATTACTTAAATTAACTTAAATTACATTTAAGTGACTCCACTGTTACCAGTCCTGTGGATACGGGGTCATACTATATCTAAATCTACTCCAAAGGAGAATTAAAAAAACAACCTAAATGATGGCCCAAATTGGTCATCATTTCAATCTAATACAAGAGAAAACATCAACCAGGGAAGCAGACTGTTTTTTTAAAATGCTGAATTTGTGCATACTTTTTTACTTGCTATGTTAATGAAGATATAAATCATAGGTATAGGTATATTTGTAGATGAGGATATAAAGTCTGGCATCCTGCATTGCCATTAGGGATTCATAACATAGAGTTAAAGATCCATATGTTCCATATTCATCTATGCTATGTATACACTATTGCCACAATCCTAAATACCCCCTAGCAAACCCACCTTTTACTGTGGTCTGTGGCGCCATCAAGTAGGACCGTTCAGGATGAATCATCCTACCCCTCCTCCTCCCACCCCTGAGCCATATTTATGTAGTTACAAATGAAATTCAGGATCTTAGCCACTCAGATGACTCAAAACAGATCTTAGGGGCTGAAACTGTCTTGCACTATTAATTAAAAAAAAACACATGAAGAAACATCAGGCATTTTATAGGGGCATGAGTAAGGAGGGCTGAGAAATTCATTTTTGATATGAATTTGCAATATGAACTTACTAAATCTGAACTTGTTTATTTATAATGTGAGCTTACTTCCTTACCTGCATTATTTCCTTACGCCTCCCACTTGTTGTTCTCTTTAGTATATATGCCCCAACTATGCAAGCCAACCCTGTAGAGAAAGACAAATTCTACACAGACCTACGCCAACTCATACAAAAAGTCCCTGTAGAAGATAAAATTATTATCCTTGGTGACTTCAATGCCTGAGTAGGAAAGAACTCTGAAGCCTGGAAAGGTGTCTTAGGCAAGCATGGTGTTGGAAATTGCAATGATAAGACACCTCCTGCTAGAGTTCTGTGTAGAACAACAGCTGACCATTACAAACACTATCTTTCAGCAGAAAGCTGGCTTGAAGACAACCTAGATGCATCCCCAATCCAAATATTGGCACCTCATTGACTATGTTCTAGTTCGCCAGAGAAACATTTGTGATGTCTGTCATACCTGAGTGATGCCCAGGGCAGAATGCCAAACAGATCATCACCTCGTAAGTTGTAAACTAAATCTTCATCTTAAGTTCAAACCTAAGAAGGGTGGCATCTTCAAGAGGAGACTCCAAGTCAACAACCTTCAACAAGCTACCATGAGAGACAACTTCCAAGCAAATCTGCAAACAAAACTTGAACACCATACTACAGATCCTTCTCCTACAGTGCTTTGGCAACATATCAAAAGCAGTATCCTCCAGTCTGTGGAAGAATCCATCAGGTTCTCCCACAAGAAAAATCAAGACTGGTTTGATGAAAACAACCAAGAGATCCAGGAGCTGTTGGCAAAAAAGAGAACTGCTCACCAGGCATACCTTGCTCAACCAACTTGCCATGTAAGAAAAGCAGCTTTCTGTCTGACATGTAGTAAACTTCAACAAAAACTGCGAGACATGCAGAACAAGTGGTGGATCAATATAGCAGAAAAGACACAACGCTGTGCAGATCTGGGTGATCTTAGAGGATTTTGTGAAGCTCTTAAAGCAGTGTTTGGACCTACATATCAGGTCCAAAGCTCCTTATACAGTACAGATGGTCAAACATTAATTACTGATAAAGCCTCCATCCTGAATCGATGGGCTGAACATTTTCAAAGTCTCTTTAGTGCCAACCGTGTAGTCCAAGTCTCAGCTATCCAACATATGATGCAAAAACCGTTGAAAAATGAATTGGACATAGCTCCTACTCTGGAAGAGACCCTTAAGGCCATACAGCAGATAAAAAACGGCAAGGCAGGTGGGATTGATGGAATCCCACCTGAAGTTTGGAAACATAGCAGTCATGCACTCCACAATAAATTCCATGAACTCCTTGTGAATTGCTGGGAAAAGGGGAAACTGCCATCAGATTTCCGAGATGCAGTCATCATCACCCTGTACAAGGAAAAAAAGAGCAAAATCTGATTGCTCAAACCATCAAGGCATAACACTGCTCACTATTGCTGGAAAAATCCTTGCAAGGATACTCCTGAACAGATGAGTTCCTGCTATTGCAGAAGAACTTCTTCCTGAAAGCCAATGTGGCTTCAGAGCCAATAGGAGTACTACAGATATGGTGTTTGCCCTTAGACAACTACAAGAGAAATTTAGAGAGCAGAACAAGGGTCTCTATGTAACATTTGTCGACCTCACCAAAGCCTTCGACACTGTGAGTAGAAAAGGTCTGTGGCAGATCCTGGAAAAACTACGATGTCCCCCCAAATTCCTTAAAATGATTATCTTGCTACACGAGGGCCAGCACGGTCAAGTCAGATATGGTGATGCTCTTTCAGAGCCCTTTCTAATAAATAATGGAGTGAAGCAAGTTTGTGTTCTTGCTCCAACTTTATTTACAATCTTCTTCAGCATGATGCTCCAAAGGGCTATGGCAGAGCTTGAAGAAGACGATGGCATCTATATACGTTACTGTACTGATGGTAGCTTGTTTAACTTAAGCCGTCTGAGGGCTCGCACGAAGGAGATTTTCAGACGCGATTTTCGGCAGGATATATTGCAAAACAGCTCCGTTGCTGCTGCGCGGCAGGGGAGCTGTTTCAGACGATGCCATCCCTCTGCCGAAACCCTCCGTGTCACTTCCGTGACAGAATGGAGGAAACCGCGTCGTATTTCATTTGCAATTGTTGTCCATGAGTGAAATACGATGCGGTTTCCTCCATTCTGTCACGGAAGTGACACGGAGGGTTTCAGCAGAGGGACGGCGTCGTTCGAAACAGCTCCCCTGCCACGCGGCAGCAACAGAGCTGTTTTGCTATATATCCTGCCGAAAATCGCGTCTGAAAATCTCCTAAGACTCTAAACTATCTAGTCCATGAGCTGCTGTTCGCTGATGATGGTGTCCTTGTTGCCCACACAGAAGCAGCTCTGCAGTGCCTAACATTCTGCTTCGCAACAGCTGCAGAGCTGTTTGGGCTGGAAGTCAACCTGAAAAAAACAGAAGTTCTTTACCAGCCTGTACCACAGGATGAACACCACAATCCCCACATTGCCGTCGGCAAATCTGTGCTCAAGTCTGTTCAGCAGTTCACCTACCTGGGAAGCATCATCTCCTCAGATGCCAAGATTGACAAAGAGATTGATCACAGATTAGCGAAGGCATATAGCACATTTGGAAAACATTACAAAAGAGTCTAGAGTAATAAATACCTGAGACAAAGCACAAAAATCAGTGTGTATAGAGCCATTGTACTGTCTATTCTCCTTTATGGGTCTGAAACGTGGGTCACCTATCACCAACACTTACGACTCAAACACTTTTGTCAGCACTGTATACGCACAATCCTAAATATACACTGGACTGACTATGTGACGAATGCTGCTGTCCTTGAGCAAGCAGGGATGACCAGCACTGAGGCCATGATATTGAAAACACAGCTGTGCTGAGCAGGGCACGTTTCTAGGATGGAGGACTATCGCCTCCCAAAAATAGTACTCTACGGTGAACTCGCCACGGGTCAGTGTAAGAGGGGCGCTCCAAAAAAGCAATACAAGGACTCCCTGAAACAACATCTCAGGCTCAGCCAAACTGATCACCAACAATGGTCCTCCCTGGCCTCACATCAGGAGGCATGGTGACGCACTATCCGCAATGTTGCAGCCTTATTTGAGAACTCACGCCGAAAAAGTCTTGAAGAGAAATGACAACACAGAAAGAATCACAACCCAGAAACATCACCCAAGGAGACCTTCTGCTGTGCTTCCTGCAACCAGACTTGTTTATCTCGGATTGGCCTTTTTAGTCATCAGCGCGCTTGCAGAAAGTGCGGGATGAGTTCTTCCTGATTCTTCATTGCGAAAAAAAGCCAGAGAATGACTAAATTTTCACTTCCTGAACCTAAAGGCAGCACAGAAAATGCTTTGCTGTTAAATCCATATCTTTCTGAAGTCTGAAGTGTTCACTAAATTGTATACAAGTCAGCCCCATATCCGTGAAGGATATATTCCAGAACTTCCCACAGATACATGAAACTGCAGGTAACAGCAAACACTCTATTTTTATGCTCAGATGAGTTGTCCATACGGTGAAAAATCTCCTCACAGAATGCCAGCAGAATCCTACCTGTCAATGGCATTCTGCCTGATTTCACCATATTATGAAGGGGGGGGGCAAAACTGGCAAAACCTTGCCAGAAAAGCCTTTGTGGCTTTTCCTGTCCTTCATTAGGACAAGGGAGATGATATGATTTTCTTGCACAAATAAGAGGAAATGCAAATCTGATTGGCTGGATGAGCACAGGGGGCGGGGCTCGCTAGCAAGGCAAGCGCCCACTGTCGTCACCATGTTGGATTTTCACCTTAGTAAGCAAGGCTAAGGTGAGAAAATGGGGTATTGGGTTTTTTTTTTCTGCTTTTGTGTTAAAGTGAAAAATCGTTCAATTGCACCTTGGATAGCATTAAAAAAAAAAAAGGTCGGTGGCGGCATATTCAGGTAAGTGCAAATGGGAGTAAATCACTTGCAGCTGCCATGCTTCCTAGCAGGCATGCAGAGATTAAGGGGGCAGAAAAACCATTAGGACAGGTTACAGCTGCTGCAAAATGTCATTACTGTGAGGAGCTCTATTTTTTATGGGCTTTTATAAGCCCAGAGTAGCTGAAGTTTCTCTGCTTTGTCAGCCAGGAGAAGGGGGGCTTCTGGAGCTCTGCTTATGGTGCTTCATCACCCAGAAGGCTAGGCAGTGGGGCAGCTTCTCTCTGGCAACAAAACACTTGCTGTGTTTTGTCATCCAGGAGAAGTCCAGGCAGCCTCTCCCTGGTGATGAAGCAATGGCGGTGGGGGTGATTCTTCCTGGTTCTGTCCCCCAGAACAAACAGGAGTAAGTGAAACCATGGATATGGGAACCATGGATATGGGGGGGGGGTCAACCTGTACGTTTTTAAAAAGAGGGCATAATATGCACAAACAAAACACTTTGTTCAAGTGACCAAAAACACTTGAAAAGGCATATATTTGCAAAAGTGCATATGAAAATGTACATGTTTTATAAGTATATACAAAAATTCAAACTTTTCAAAAAAAATTACACAAAAATCTGTACAATTTGATGTAGAATGGGGATTGTACCAGGTATGAGGCCTAACCCCAGTGTACTGCTAGTGATCCCAGCCATTCAAAATAGCCTGTGACTGCAGAGCCCCATTAGGGTTGCTGTTTTTCTTGGTCTGTCTAGACCAACCATGGGCAACATGCAACCTTGCCTGTTTCAGCAGCTTCTGGGAGCAACTTGAACTCCTAACTGCTTCACAGTGGCAGCAGTGGGGGAGAAAAAACTTTTCAGCATTAAAACTTCTTGTCTTCCAGGAAGCCTCCTAGAAGTATGATTTTCTTTTAAAATAAGGTGTGTGCTTCCATGTACCTTGTTCGATAGTGGAAGTGTCTTTTTTTTTTTTACAGGTCTGGATTAGGTTGTGTTGGTCCCTATTCCTATCTCCCTGCAGTAGACTATCACAGAATAGTTGGAAAATGTGACAGAATATTGAGAAGTGGCTTTTATAGAGCTTATGTCTGTTCACTTGCCTATTTCCCAAAAGCTATGCTATAATTTCTATGTCATTGTTTCTTTGATAGTTAAACAAACAGAATAGATATGGACATGTATGTTGGTCTGTTGAATTTGTATGTGTGATGTCACTCTAGCTACCTAAAAACAAAGTACTACTAATGCTGCCCCACTAGAATGGGCTGGTAAATGTCTCAGTAGGCTGACCGTCAGATTCTGTTTCTGTACTTTTATTGCACACAGTAAATTGTTTTATCACATTGTTTGTACTGAGTTTGACAAAATGATTACAGACTACTCCAGACACATTCCCGAAAGAGTAATGGTAAAAGAGAAGACAGCTGCCACTTATGCCCATGCCAAGAGGAACAAGGAAAACAGGGTGGTTAGGGTGATGGGTAATCAAACCCATTAAGTCTGCATTGCCAGCCACAAATTCAGCAGATGCCAAGGGCTAACGTATAACATTGATGACTACAACTAGAACAAAACACTATTGGTAATAATTCTAAAATCAAGAGTTTTGTGACCAGAAAAATGAGTTAATTCCTGCTGCAAATGATTGCTTTTTCCTGGTTTATCCCATGCAGCATTTTCCTCGTGAAACAAAACACCTCAAGTTATATTGCAAACTATAGGACAATCCTCTTCCCAAACTTCTTTCTTTGGACTGGACATTAGTGAGTGGCAAATGCTGTGGTGTTTGAAGAACAATTTTGATATTGACCTCTATTGAAATGTACTTTCAAATGACTCTGAGGAGATATTGTTAGAAGACACAATGAGACCAATTATCTTCAACCTTTTTTTTTTACCCATCTTTAACTTAACCAATATCACATTTTTACCATATGTTTTCTCTTCTTCCCCTCCCCTAATTCTTCTCTCAGTATTTTTCCTTTCCTTCACCCTAGTCCTTTCTCTTTCTCATTCTCTTTTGCTTTCATAGAATCATAGAATCATAGAATCATAGAATTGCAGAGTTGGAAGAGACCACAAGGGCCATCCAGTCCAACCCCCCTGCCACGCAGGAAATCACAATCAAAGCATCCCCGACAGATGGCCATCCAGCCTCTGTTTAAAGACCTCCAAGGAAGGAGACCCCACCACGCTCCGAGGGAGTGTGTTCCACTGCCGAACAGCTCTGACTGTCAAAAAGTTCCTCCTCATGTTGAGGTGGAATCTCTGTTCCTGGAGCTTGCACCCATTGCTCCGTGTTCCAGTCTCTGGAGCAGCAGAAAACAAGCCTGCTCCATCCTCAGCGTGACATCCCTTCAAATACTTAAACAGGGCTATCATATCGCCTCTAAACCATCTTTTTTCCAGGCTAAACATACCCAGCTCCCTAAGTCTCTCCTGTAGTCGTTTTGTAAGCTTTATCTTAGACACAGAATAGTCCACTTGTTACTTACAATCATCAAATTAAATGCCAATGATCAAGAAGACTCAAATTTTAGGAGACAAGGTTGCTATTTCAGTGTTCAAGCTAGAGTCAAACCAATACTAGTTTGGTCCACCCACATTACAAGTTTGAATGCAATCTTAGCATCACAATATGGTTCACATAGGCCTGCTTTCCAAGCTGAGTGGAGGATGGTTTCAAGAAAAAGGTGTTCACCTTATCACAGGATACTTCCTGTACTTGGCAATGACAGTCCTGGTTACAAAAGCAGTAAAGAATCTTGTAGGACTTTAAAGAGTAACATGTGCATGGCCTAAATATTAGCATACCGTGTGCACGACAACTAACCCCTGGAACCTCTACAATGTATGTAGAAGGGGGTTTGCCGCTCGCCGGCAGGCCGTTTTGCAGCCCGACCGGCACACCCCCAACAGGAGCCCTTCTAGGGGTGGCCCTACCCCCCGTGGGGGGCGCAGGTTGGGCGACCGCATGGGCGGTTGCCATGGGGGCTGCCATGACTTCCCCATCTCTCTCCCAGCGCTCCCCGTGGCTAGGAGAGGTGGGAAAGTGCTGGCCAACAGAACAATGGATCAATTCGCGGCTTAGCCCATGAATAAAAAGGAGTGCCGGGGGAACGGAAGGGGCACAGGAGCATGACGACCTGTGACTGATGCCATCTGAAAGGGAAGCCCTTTCACGATCTCCTGGCATCCCTATGCTGCTATATTTAGGTTGTTTGATAATCTCCTGGGAATTGTAAACTGGGCAATGGGAGGGTGAGAGGAGGTCACAAGATGATGAATAGCCAATAATTATGTAGCCCACCAGATTTGGTGGATTGTAATATGCTTTTAGTGTACTGTCTGTCTTGTAAGTCCCATTCGGAGCAACGATCCTGTGTGGTTCGCTTCCTGGATTACTATGCCAATGAAGTTTTCTGTTTTAACTCTGAAACTGCTGGTCACTGTATCTGGGAATGCCAGTACATGACAACCATATACATTGATGGCACTATATAAATAAATCATCATCATCATCATCTTGTTAGGCTGGTTACTTGAATGCCTGTTTCACTGATGGCTAACCAAAGCAGCAGGAGATCAGGTATTTGGAACTGGATATGGTAGTCATTCTATCCATTCAGTCCACCCATCTCTCAACAGTTTTCTTATATCCAGACAGGGACCAGCAAAAAAGGGAGAAGCTGATCAAAGCAGTTCAGAAATTCAAGAAAGAAATGATATGGAATCTTTCAACAACCCCATGCCATTCCAGGAATGTTTCCACAGAGAATCATAAAGTAAGTGAGCGTATTTGCTATAAGATCTCTATGCAGCCTGCTTTTGAAGGCAATGGCATATAGATTATTTCTACTCCCAGGGGACTATATTCCAGGTTTGTTCAACATGTGTGTGGTTGATGCTTATGGTTCTGTTAAAGAATACTGGAAAATCTCCACTTTCAGGAATTCCCCCTTGTTTAAAGTCTGAACTGTACCAAAATATTTAAAATTGTGCCCCAACCAGTGTGTTTTTGTCTCCACCTCAAATTTCAGCACAAAGATAGAGAGGATTTTGTTTTGTCTTTGTGTGAAATCAAATTGGCCTAATTTTCACTTTCTGAACAAATATATGGATTGGAATAAAACTGTATATATCCATCATATTGCACACTTCTGAGCTCAAATTCTGCTTACAACAGCAAGTATATTAAGGGAAAGTGTGTACAAAAATGCACATATTAGGGAAACGTGTGTAGAAAATTGAAATGTTTGGAAACATCTCGTATGAAAATATGCATTTGTGTGCACATTTAAAATTGGATATACCATAGATATGGAAATAGTAGAGCATGGTCTTATGACTGATCACAGCAAAACAGACACAAATTGGATGGAAACTGTTTCATCCATCCCTACATTGGGGTGTTTGCAGCAAACACTAGTCTCTATTTGCAGAATCAAATGATACCATCCTTGTTGAACATAGGATTAACTTTTGTTCTGAATTTTGCACTGGATCATAATCATAGCTATTTCCTTCCTATAAAGCATTCAGTCCTGACGAAATGTGTTTTCCCCGTGCGTGCCTCTGCAGGAACCCTATCACAAGTATTTACGTGGAAGAAAATACTCTATTGGGAGAGGCCCTATTTTATCATTATATACTATGGAGACAGCTTGCAGTCCACAATGTCATATTTTTTCCAAGGCAGAAAGTGTGCTGAACAAGCTGTGTTCTTTGGGTCAGTGCCTATTCAGCAGCAGCCTCTCTGTATCCCCTTTTGTTCTTTTTCCCAACGAAGGTTACTTTTCCTTTAATTAAAATTCTTATTGCTATCACATTAACATTAAGTTAGGGATCATATGGTTGGTACTTAATTTAAATTGTTTTCCTCCACACCATTTGGTTCGCCCACTCTGCGACTGAAACTAATCGGCACTAACCTCCCATGTGATCTGACATGTTCTTGTGAGCTGGAGTTGTTTGACATAAATATTGGGATGATAGCTTGAGTCGTGCTGGATGTTACCGTCTGCTCAAACTTTGATCAGCCCACCCACTCACTTCATTCTCTTATCCTTGCCTGACCTGCAAACAGACTGTTGGAACCTTTGTGGCAAATACATGCCCTAAAGACACAGGTTTTTGCTAATTCTGAGCCATACACTGAGCCCAGTCTTGCACACTTGTGATAAATAAAGCTAATGGAGGTAATATAGGCTGGCCCGGGATATTTTGCCACCTAAGGTAAAGGAAAATGTTGCCAAAATAGTCTACAGGTACCAGATCCTGTCTGATCTTGGAAGCAAAGTAGGGCAGCCCTGGTTAGTATTTGGATGGGAGACTGCTAATGAATACCTGGTGCTATGAGATATACATCAAAGGAACGAACTGACAAAACCACCTCTGAGTATTCCTTGCCTAAGAAAATCCTATGAAATTCAAGTGAAAAAGCAACCTGAAGGCATGTATACACACAAGGGAAAGTACAACATGATGCCTCTCATCATTCCATATTCAGAACCTGACTGGTCTGGCTATTGAACTTTCCTTCAGTACCAGCAATGAGATAAAATCCTCCACTATACTGAATTCAACAGGTTTGGGGTGAAGGGCTGTTTGGCAGATAGCCATCCATACTTGAATAGAGGGGAATAGCTCAAGAGTAACAGCTGAGGGAGGGCTTCTGTTGCTCCTCTCAACATCTGTTGCCATTTCATTGCACATTTAATAGCAGATATAGCAAAGCTTTTGATTGTGTAGATCATGAAAAACTAGGGATCATTCTAAAAGAAATGGGTGTGTCCTGATCCATAACCTGTACTTAGGACAAGAGGCAACCATCAGGACAAAATATGGAGAAATGGAATGGTTGGCAAGGGGGTCAGGCAGGGTTGCATTTTATCAACATATCATACATAAAGCAGGATTAGACTTGAAGGAAGAAATGTCAGCAAATTAAGATATGCTTCTGACATCATACTACTAGCAGAAAATAGCCAAGACTTGGAATAATTACTGAAGAAAATCAAGGAAGAAAGCGCAAAGGCAGGTTTACAGCTGAACATTAAGAAAACAAAAATAATGACCACAGATTATTTACATAACTTTAAAGCAGACAATGAAGACATTGAAATAGTTCAAGATTTTCCATACCTTGGCTCAGTCATTAATCAGGATGGAGAATGCAGTCAAGAAATGAGAAAACTAGGGGGTTGTTTACATGGCAAAATAAATCCTCAAAGAATGCAACAAGAAGCCTGATAGTTCCCATGCATTTTGAAGCAACAGTGCCCTTTTCAGAAGGAGGGGGTGCAAAAAAACCCCATAAGTCGCGCAGTATCAGCTTTTGCTAGTTTTCCAGACTTTTTTGATTACGTTCGCAAAAATGAGCATAATTGGTCACGGGAACTAACCATCTTGTAAACTGGCATGACCTTTTTGAATTACTGTGAGCAGAGCTGAATCCTGATTGGTTGGAGTGACCATTGTGCTTTATCCGAATAGACTGAGGGGTTGGAGAGAAGAAATTCACCCTTCTTCTGCTTGCAGCCCACTTTGGAAAATCTGCTCTGAGCCCTTCCTGTCTGTTTCAAAGGAAGGCTTTGGGGGTTGGGAAGATGATCGCTACTAACCCCTGCTTCGCTGGTGTGTCCGTGTGTATGTGTGTGCATTCGTGTGTGGGGGGGGGGAACAGCCGATCGCATGTTTGTCCTTTTGTTTGTTTGCCCTTCCCTTCACTTGCCTTTATTCAAGGCTTCGGAGGCAGGGCTAGCCCCTGCTTCTGTGGTGTGTGTTTGTGTGTGCGTGCATGAAGGGAAGGGAAGGGAAGGAGATCACTCCACCATACTTTTGCTTGTTCATCCTTTCATTCACTCCTTTCTTTATAGAAGCCTTTCCAGGGGAAGACGGGGGAAGTTGACAGATCGCTCTTTCGATCTTTTGTTTGTTTGTGCTTTTCCTCCTCTCATTATTTATGGTCTCCATGACCCCCTCCTTGCTCCCTCCCCGCCTCCTGCCTGGCTTTAATCATCTGGAGGTGATTCCCCCCCCCACCTTTGCCTGTGTGAACTAAGGAAAACCAAAAGTGGCTGCATCTGGCTGCATCTTCCAAATGTGCCAGAATTCGTGTGATTTATGTGCTCCTGATGCGAAAGAACAGTAATCCGGAATCTTGCGAACTTTTTCCTGTCGTGGAACCGGCCCCTAGGACTTGGAAGAGCAGCTATGAAGGAACCAGACAAGATGCTGAAGTGTAAAGATCTGTCTTTGAATACTAAGGTTAGGATGGTCCACGCCATCATATTTCTAATTTTTATGCATGGTTGTGAAAGCTGGACAGTGAAGAAAGTTGATAAGAAGAAAATGAACCCATTTGAGATGTGGTGCTAGGGAAGAGTTCTACAGATACCACGGACTGCAAAAAACAAATGAATCCTAAAGCAAATCAAGCCTGATCTGCCCCTAGAAGCCAAGATGACTAGACTGAGGACTTTTTCAGACAATACTTACCGCACAAGGAGGTCTTGGGAGAGGCATGGCACTGTCGCATGGCAGGTGGTCCTTTTCGGACTCCGCCATCCCTCTTCTGAAATCATTGTTGTCAGTTCCATGAAGGATTGGAAGCGGCTGTGCCATATTTGGCTATTTTTTACTCGCGGGCAACTTCCATGATTAAAATATGGCACAGCCGCTTCTAATCCTTTACAGAAGTGACACCAATGATTTTGGAAGAGGGACAGCAGCATCCGAAAAGGACCCCCTGCCACACGACAGCGCCATGCCTCTCCCGAGACCTCCTTACGTGGTAAGTATCATCTGAAAAGGTCCTGAGACTGTTGTACTTTGGCCACATCATGAGAAGACATGACTCACTAAACAAGACAACAATGCTTGGTAAAGTAGATGGCAGTAGGTAAAGAGGAAGACCATATTACAGATGGACAGATTCAATCAAGGAAGCTATGGCCCTGAGTCTGCAAGACTTGAGCAGGGCTGTTAATGTTAGGGTGACTTGGAGGTCTCTCATTCAAAGTGTTACCCTAATCTCTCTGGAGTCTTGGGGACCCTCAAATATCAACATTAATTTGGGGGGTTAATGTACTCACTTTGGCTATACAAGAAGTGGGTAACAGCAAGATCTTGTAACCAACTTTACCAGTATTATGGATGTGTCATAAGCTAGATAGAATAACAATAATCTTTATTTGGAAAAATAATACTAACCACATTCATGCACATATTCAGGCATCTAGCATTCATACAAAACTAGTAAAATAAAGTAGGAGAGACTGAGATAGGGGGATAGAGAATGGAATTTCCAGTGGGTGATATGACACCTTCTCCTGAAGAGGTGAGGTCATGGAAGAAACCAGCAGGGCAGGGGTCTAGATCTGTAATGGCTACACAGTTTGATGTGGAGTCAAGAGGAAGATGGACTGTGTGCATGTCTGCACAAAGTGTCCTCAGGAAAGAGATCGGTGAACATTTGAGGGGATTTTACAGTAAATATTTGACTTCTGGGAATGGGATTTTGAGTAGAAGACAATACCTTGAGCTGTCGCTTAGAGAGCGACAAAGACATTCTGGATATGATAATAGCATTTTGATGGGTTAATATTTTGCGAATCAAAGAGAAGAAGCAACATCCCTTTGTTTAGGGTGAGGAAAACTAATGAGGGTAGTTTACAGGTTTCGAGTTGCAAGCCTGGGCAAATGGAATTAGCCACGTGTATGTGTCTCCAGATGCTTTGCAGATTAGCATTTCTTTTAGAATTTAGATGGCCTCTCCTTAAGTGCATTCCTGACTAAGTAATGTTTGTCTTTGGGGTTTTCCTCCCCAGTTTATGTCAAAGGCCGCACTGTGTGGAAGACCACATGTTTGACTAAACTATTAAATGTTTCCAATTATTATGATGGGGACCCCCAGAAAGAAGGGAAAGGGGGTGTCAGGGTTAGTAACAAAAGGGTTGCCATAAGTCAAAGTCAACTTGATGGCAGTTAACAAGAAAGCAAGCAGAGTTTTAAATAGTTCCTTGCATTTAAAAAAAAAAAAACACTATCCAGGAAATAGATTGTAAACCATATCTGTGGTTAGAAAGTAGCACAGAGAGGGAAAGGCCAAGTTAAAAGATTTATCCCAGGGGACTAGATTTTCTCTTGCAATGCTTTTTGTTTTAGCAAGTGGAAATGGCAACCACCAGCTGGCCTCTGAAATGAAAGTCTACTCCTCCACCCAGGTCTCTGCCATCTCATTCTGGTAAAAATATAAGCTAGACCTAAGTTTGCTTAGTTAAGTTAATTGGACAACCACATATTCAGTAAAATTATTGCATCTGACTCCCCAGTTGTGCTGGTTGAGAAAGAAGTGAAACATTTCATTTTTTTTAATTAAACAAGTTTTTAAAAATGGATACAAACCAAATCTTCCAAATTAACAATGTTACACACACTCCATTCATCTCTCATTCTTTACACTAATTTCCGTAGAGTTATTATTAGTGATTAACAATGATCTTCTTCTTTCAGTTTACAATCTTGCATCATTCTGTACTTCCCATTAAGATATCGCACAGGAATAAACACAAATCTTTCCAACTGTCCTTACTCGAATTAACAATTTGATTATAACAACAATGTTATTATCTTGCTAAAAAAATTAAGCAGCAGTTAAGACCAATTTTTTATAGTATTGATTAACCAAGGAAACCTGAGTTTGCCCAGTCACCCCAAATATCTCTGAGGTGTAATTTTAATATTTCACAGTCTTTTTCAAATGTGTTCTTATTTCCTGCTTTTATTACTTGGGTCAAATTAAAAAGTTTCATTTTTTAATTTCCTACTCATATTGAACAAACCAAGCCAAAAAATACTCCTTACTTAGAAAAACTGGGAGAATCAGGGAGAAAGTTTCTAAATAGGCTTTTCTTTATATGCAGTTTTTTTTAAAAAAAAAAAAGCACATCATGAAGAAAAAATTCTGCCCAAGGTAAGGCCTGAATCAGTGGAACTCATATAAGTATTGACTTAGCAAGTTCCCATTGAATCAATGGGACTACTCTAGTTGGGGATAATTATTGGATATAAAGGGTTAGGATTTTTCTGAAGATGCCAGCCACAATGCAGGTGAAACATCAGAAATAAACTCTTCCAGAACATGGCCTCAAAGCCCAGAAAAAAAACACAAAAAAACCTATGGATGCTGGCTGTGAAAGCCTCTGACTTCACGGTTAGTGTTTTTCCTTGTGTGTTAATTTTTATATTGTGCATTGATTTTTATATTTGTGGGGTGGGGGGACGACATTTTCACATGGAAGGTTTAAAATGTGATTTCTCAGCTGCAGTTTGAAATGGCACCATCTATTTCCATAATCTGCACCAATGCTACTGAATGTATAAACAAGCTCTTTCTTGTAAATAGGGAACTGTTTACCTTCGAACACATTTCATAATACATCCCCAAACTGCTTTTGAAATTCAAGGGAATTTAAGAGGTTGTTCAAGAATGCTTTGTGGCTAGGGCAGGTCAAACCCATAGTGACGTTAATGTACATGCTCAGATACTGTACATAGGTCACTCTCAGTGTGTCTCCATGTTGCAGGCACCAGCAAGTTATGCAACAGCAAGAGTGAATTTGGGTGAGGAAAGTGACTGGGAGCTGCCTTCTACCAGTGGGTGGGGCTAAGGTCACAAGAAGTGAGACCGGGGTGAATTAGAAGTAATCTTTAAAAGTTCAGATGTCTCCCCACCAAGTGTACAAAGCACAGCTCAGTTCTGAATCAGCCTCCCAGATAAGCTTTTAGGCATGCAAAGCACAGCTCAGTTCTATGCATGTCTACCCAGAAGGTATTTAAAGTTTATAAAACCTCCTGTTTAAATGACTTTAAAATTTAAAGGTATTTAACAGCAGGATATCTGAAGTTTAAAATTCTGCTCTTTGGTTTGATTGTGGGCCAGAGTTCACAGCTGGGTTTCCCTGCACAATGCTGAAGAAAGGTTACCTAGGACTTTATCAGACCAGCCCCCATTAATGTTCTTTTACCGCAAGCCATAAATTGTGGCATTTTTATGCTGGCAAAAACCCACCACCACCAGATCTACCTTTAGGAGTGTCAATGAGGCATCCCTGGCATAAATAGAGCACAAATGGGGCTCCATTTACTTCTGGGGTTGAGATCTCACCGATTCTCACAAAAAGATGCTACCGTGAGAAATTCAAAAATAAAAGCAAAACAAAGACACAAAAAGATCACACAAGCACAAAAACATACTTTAGAAGCCCCAGGTACATGGGGGGATCATAAAAAGAGTGTCCCCTATCTGGCTGTCATGATCTCAACCAGAAGTGTTTGACACTGCATTCATGTGAGCGCAATGGTGCAAGGATTCAAATGCCAGCAATGCCAGCCAGGACGAAAGCAGAACAGGAGATCTATTGATGGCTTGGCCTGTCAATAAATAAGTACACCTCATTTATATTACATGATCGCGAAAGGACAACATCATCTGGTATGTGTGCCCTTTCGTGATCATCAGGCATCCTTATGACACCATAAATTGCCTGGTCTGATAAAGTCCTTAGTGATGAGAGTGGGAGATAGGTAGTATCCTGCACAAAACTGGTGGCGGGGAGACAAAACAAAAAGCCTTCAGAAAATGGGTGCAACCTCCAGAAGACACTTGTAGGCTGTAATTGCAGAATTACAGCATGACAGTACTGCAAATGGGTTCCCATTATTGCACAACATCGTTGTCTTCCCACCCATTAATGGCTTGTCTCTTTTTATTGATAGTAAAATCTGTGAATAGCCCTCAATATCACATCCTGCTGTAATCACACAAGTACAGCATGAATGGGCAGTCCTTTTTCCCCTCCCCTTTCCCAATGAGAACACAGACCCCACAGGATGCTGTTTTATTGAACTGTCACCTTTTCTTGGTATGTTTTTATCTTTAAGTGTTTATTTGATAATGTTTTTCATTATTTATGTGTTTCTGGTGTATTTAAACAAAGGTGTGGTCAAGTGTGGCTGTATCAATAGAAGTATAGTGTCTAGATCAAGGGAAGTAATAGTGCCACTCTATTCTGCCTTGGTCAGACCTCACCTAGAATACTGTGTCCACTTCTGGGCACCACAATTCAAAAAGGATATTGACAAATTGGAGCATGTCCAGAGAAGGGCTACTAAAATGGTGAAAGGTCTGGAAACCATGCCTTATGAGGAGAGACTTAGGGAGCTGGGTATGTTTAGCCTGGAAAAAAGACGGTTAAGAGGCGATATGATAGCCCTGTTTAAGTATTTGAAGGGATGTCACGCTGAGGATGGAGCAGGCTTGTTTTCTGCTGCTCCAGAGACTGGAACACGGAGCAATGGGTGCAAGCTCCAGGAACAGAGATTCCACCTCAACATTAGGAGGAACTTTCTGACAGTAAGAGCTGTTCGGCAGTGGAACGCACTCCCTCGGAGCGTGGTGGAGTCTCCTTCCTTGGAGGTCTTTAAACAGAGGCTAGATTGCCATCTGTCGGGGATGCTTTGATCAAGATTTCCTGCGTGGCAGGGGGGTTGGACTGGATGGCCCTCGTGGTCTCTTCCAACTCTGCAATTCTATGATTCTATGATTCTATGATGATTCTGTAGCAATAGTATTGTGCAATTACAGCGACATGTGAGAATTACTGTAATTATGCCATTATGTTTCCATTTTCCTCAATAGTAGAATTACAGCGTTTTTAGATGCTAGTCTGATCAAGTCCAGAGACAGAGACTCCTCAGCAGTAGCACCCTTGGGGGACTTCCTGTACTGGGTAGGCCTGCCTGATGAGACAAGATTCTTAGCGTTTTTAGCTCCAACTATTTTTTTAACTATTATTTTTCTCATTGGCTTTGCTTTACTATTGCCATTATAGATTCGGTCAGGTCAACTTCTTTTTTACCATTGGTAGCATTTCCTGAGTGAAATTCCACTCAGAACACTCATAGTAGTAAAGGGAGGGAGCCTCCTATCCTCCAGCTGAAAAGTGGGATGCATGTGGTCAAGCAACATCAGAGTGTGGTCAAGATGGCAAAGTTTATTAATTAGGAAAAACACACATACTAGGAATGGCTGAAGCAGTTTGCTTTTGCCTGAGCCTACTGGGAAGGACAAGATTCCTCCTCTCCTCTCCCCCTGCTGGATCAATTGAGTGCAAACTACTTTTGCACTCTGAACTCAGTTTGCAACGAATGAAGTAAGCTGAGAACATAGGGGGAGAGTGGGAGAAAAAGAGAGAGAAACTGGTGCCTTTTAAAAGCAGATACAAAAGTGAGATGACAGAGGAGTGATTTGGAATATCCCTGCAAAATCAGGACAGTTCCGGGGCATGATTTGGTGAAGCACTTGAGCTCTCTGGCAGAGAATTCTGCATGCCCCTCCCTAAACACCAAATCTCAGGAGACCATGAGATGGAACCATGCCAGCAAAAGTGGAAAGTATAGTTCTACAATTTGTAATGTGAACGGGTCTAAGGCCCATTTCTGGTTACTCTAATTTTACTCCTTTTCCTTCAAATTCTACTTTGTTTGAAGTCTCCCATCGCTGGTTACTCTATTTTTTTTTAATCTGCAGTGCTTACAAAACAGCCTGAAATTGCCTTCAAGAGGAGGAATGTCATCCTTGAAAAAAAGCAAGCGTTGCCCTCCTAAATATTTCAAGATGACATTTTCAGGTCATCAGTCCCCAGTTTTGAATGCAGAGGAGACAATTCAAGATATTGTTCGATGGGCTTTATTTCAGACTTCCAATAATGGCAGAAATACAGTCCAAGAACTTGGTCCACATGTTCGCTGGTCTCACCTCCCTCTCCTGAGCCGCAGCAAGAAGAAAATGTTTCGAGTCCCTCAGAAGACAACTGTTGGTGGAGATCTACTGGACACACATGCACAGTGCTTTACAGAAACCAAACAGCCTTTTACACCCAAAGTTTTAAAAACAGCGAGTAAATCTTTTCTTTCAGAGTACAGGTATTATAATCATCCATCTAAAAAGAAAAGTCTTTCAGTTGAGCCACAGCAACATAAAAGGTCAACCAAGATTTGCAGGTAAAATGCTCACCAGTTTATGTGGAATGTGATTAGCTAACCTGCATCATTTAAAAAGAGAATTTCAAAGTAATAGCATTACCTACAATATTTTCTTTTTAGGAAAATGAGGTGGAAATGAAGGTATTTTAGAAAATATGCAACAATTCCTAATGTTAGATTTTTTATTTGAATTTTTTAACTTTATTTCATTTTTTGGTGTGATGAGTAACATTCACCCATTACCTCACAACCTTATTTTGACAAGGGTCATTTTGGGGGATTTGAGTGCATTTTGGCTTTATTTTGTACTTTGAAAATTGTTTTTAAAAGAATTAAAGATGAAGTGATTGCAGTGTACTAAAAGCTCTTAGCTTTTGCCATAATATTTCTAAGTTCTGTGTAAGATTTAGTGAGTGCAGATAACTTTTAAACTGCCATCAATGTTATTCAAAATTTTATTTTTCATCTTTCAGGTCTTTGGAAGATGAACCTCTAAGATCTTATGTAGATTACCGCACACAGTACGCACTCAAGGTAATTGTAACCTTGTTTGGTTTTGGATGAAATGATATGAAGAGTAATAATATTCATAAATATATGTAGTTCTGGAATCTGAATGTAATGTGCTTTTACAGAAAAATGATGGATAACATGGTAAAAATGCATCAAGCACAGCTGGGCTTTCCCCCCTTTAATTCCACATTGAATCTGCAGTTCCATATGCACTTTTTCCTAGATGAAAGTTCTGTTGAATTAAATGGGGACTCACTTCTATGTAGATATATAGGATTTGCTGTGAGTAAGGTTGATTGGTACTATTAAATAAAAAATAATTAACCAAAATATTTAGTATCGATATTTGAGATATCTAGTATTTCTAGGCAGGTTTGACATGGTTCTTTGTGATTATAAACTTTGAAATCACAAACTGTGTTTTAAAACGTATAGAAATGACATTTGAATTACTCCAGTCTTGAATTCTCCCTGCAAAAACAGACCAAAAGCAAAAATCATGTATTCCCTTAACAGAGTCAGAAATCATGTGTGAGAAGCACACTATTATTTCACTTTCAAAAACCTTATACTTTAAAGGAGGTATTAAGAAATCACTATGACCTTGAAGCGCACAACAACAACAACCTTAAAGTATCTCATCATACATTTCTTTTTGGGGTGTTACTGAATAATGGAGATAAATACAGTAAGTGTGAACATTCTTAGAATGTACAATAGAGTTGCACTTATATAATAGTTATAATCAATGTGCTTCCTAAGTATTAACATCACCCCAACCTCACTGTAAGATCCTAACTCTTCCCAACCAATCCAGCCCTATCTCTAAGCCAGTGAAAATGAAGCTCAAATTGACCTCATCATCTTGCCCCTTGGAAACCCGTCAACCAAACACTGGGTAATTCATCCATTATGGGACTCTCATTTGCCTGTTTCTCACCCCTGGATTGCTCATTCTGATAAATAGGGAGAAACAACAAAAGTGACAATTTATGCCCACCTTAATTTTTTCTGGGTCAGAAGATTTTAAAAGTCTACTGTCAAATTTCATCAGAGACATACATATTTTACAGCCTGAAGTTAATTCCTTAATTTTGAGCATTTTCTCAGTATCTCTATTTCACAGCCAGAGCCAATCCAAGATATTTTACTGCCTAAGGCAGAGTAGAAAATGGTGCAATCTACCCATTTCAAGTTAAGTTGCATAGGAACCAAAGCCAGCCAAAGCAGGAGGCAAAAAATCCCCTCAAGGACCCCATTCTCCCATCTCTAGCAGTAAAATGTGATAATACAGGCATCCTCCACTTATTCAACAGGTTAGGAACTAGGATAGTCAAAAAGTGGAAATGGTTGAAAAGTGGAGCCGTCTTTTTTAACTTGCAAGTAAAAGACTGAACACTAGATGGCAGTGAGTCAACTGAAAGAAAAAAACAGCATGCTGACTAGACAGAGAGAGAAAAAATTGTGTGCTGATTTAACTAAGGGGGGGAAAGGCAGCACATGGTTGAAAAAGTGGACCAGGGGTCAAAAGTGCAGTACATGGCTATACTGTAATTTAGATCTGTTGAAACAGTGAAATGTAGAAAAACAAATTGTCAAAAAGCAGGGGATGTCTGTAATTGATTCAATATCTAGCAATTCACTTCTTCATGGCACACAAAATCTGCTTCCGACTTACACTGCCTTACAGTAGGACTGGCCTGTTCACAGCTATGAAGAACCATCCAAGTGTTTCTGAAGCAAAAAAAACAATTGCAAACTTATGTGCCATAATACAGTTGTTCCTTCATATTCACTAGGTTTTGGTTCCAGGACCCCCCATGGATAACAAAATCTGTAAATACTCAAGTCCCATTATATGCAATGGCATAGCAAAATGGTGCCCCTTATATAAGATGGCAATATCAAGGTTTGCTTTTTGGATTTTATTTTTTAAAAGAATATTTTAAAGCCATGGATACTTACATCCGTGGATACCAAATCCGTGGATACGGAGGGACAACTGTACTTCATATGCAAGCCACCTTGAGTCTCATTGGTAGAATGTGTCGTGCCCTCCCCGGGATTCTGGGTGTTAGAGTCAAGTCTCCTGGAATCCCAGCTAGGCCTCGACATGAGGTTGGTTCCCTCTGGAACTTTCCCAAAGGACCCTCAGTACTGGATTCCAGCCAGGTCACTTCAAAAGCTAGGAAAGAGAATTCTTTTGCCTGGCCTCAAGGTCGACCATCTGGGTTGACCGCCCCCTCCCCTTTCCTCCTACTAACTTTTCCCAGGGAGCTGGAGAATCGACAGCTGGAGTAGCAACCTAAATGCTACTCTTATCTACTGCTGAGGACTAGGCTGGCCAGAACTGGCTTTGAGGTGAAACCGTAGGCATATCCTTGCTCAATAAACCATGTTAAACTTACATGCTTGTTGAGTTAATGTGTGTGTATGACTTGGTTCATTACAAAAGGCAGGATATAAATGAATAAAATAAAAATAAATAATAAATAAGTGGCATTTCTCATAGTCTTTTTGGAAGTAAGAGCTCTTGCTCAGTGGGAGAGGACAGGCTTAACATGTTAAGAAATATGTAGAGAAAAGTATTTGAGAGTCAATGCCAGGTAATGTAACTAATAACTGAACCGAGAGAAAACAGTGTGACCTCAGGGGCGGGCAGAATGAAGATATTGTCAGTCTACAGAACCAATGGTAAGGAATGACGGGAACTGCAGTCCATCATTCTGGAAGGCAGCACTTTGCCCACTCCTAGTCTACATTCACACTTCCTATGGATTTTTCACTAGCTGTTTAATTTTTAATTGGGGTTTATTATGAGCAAGCCTAAAGACTTTGAACTGACTTGGTAAATAAGTTGTACAGGAACCATCGTAGCACTGAACCTATATTGGGAATGAAGTGCATCACCTGGGTGGCTCCTGTATGGCCCAAAAATGTAGGCACCACTAACGGAGGAGAAAAGCTTGAATTTTGCTTATGAGGTGACTTTCAAATCTGACCACCCATTTACTCCCATTCCTAGCTGACACCAGGGCTCACTGGCTTAGCTTAAAGATGCTTGTAAGTGTATTGTGCTTGCACAGTGTGGGCACACCAAAAAGCAGGAGTTGGAGAAGAAGCGTGGACATGGGCCCATTGTCCCATTTGAAGCAGAGCAGGAAGTGAAGTGCCAGCACTGCAACTCCAGGTTACCATATTACCTGGTTAGTCATGTTCTACCCTGTAGATGTGACAGTCAGCTGGTCTAGGACCAGTTCCTCCTTCTATACCCTTTGCCTGCTTTGCCTCCATGACACCCCAGGAACATCCTCCTTAGTTTCCAGTTTTGAGCCTCACATCTTAGGGAATGGGATGGTGCTGACCTGATAGGTGGTTGGTCAGTAGGCATGTGACTCCAAATTACATATACTAGACGTCAAACACCAGGAGTCCTTATTTGCTTTCTCCTCTATTTTGCATTAAAATGCACATGAGTTGCAAGAAAGGCCAAGTCATATTTGATATGCAGTGCATGTATTTTGTACACAAATAGAGATACATGCAGAAAAAAAGATATATACAGGCACACACACACACACACACACATATATATTGCTGTTTTTGTTGTTGTTGACCTTCAAGTCATTTCTGACTTACAGTGACCTTAAGGTGAACCTATTATGGACTTTTCCTGGCAGATTTTGTTCATAGGGAATGAGCCTATGCCTTCCTCTGAGGCTGAGAGAGTGTGACTTGCCCAAGGTCACCCAGTGGATTTCCATTATTATTATTATTAAAGTTTATTTCTAGAGCACTGTCAATGTACACAGTGCAGTACAAAAACAATCAAGGATAAAACAGAATGAAACCTGCCGAAGGCGTACAATCTAAGTAAAACAATAGGCAAAATAATAAAATCAATTAAAACAAGGATAATTACAACAAATAATAACATCACAGTAAACCCAAGTGTCAGAAAAAATAAATGTAAATCAGACAAAGCCAGGGAATGCCTTCCTGAACAAGGCGGTCTTTAAACTCTGATTTAAAAGTGGACAAAGAAGTAATGGCCCGTATTTGAGGGGGAAGAAAGTTCCAGAAGTGAGGGGCAGCAAGCGAGAAGAAACTAATGTGGGATGGAGCAGTGGAGATCCTAGGTTGGGACAATAGGCCTTGAGTACTAGAACGAAGGGTACGGGTGGGAATATAAGGAGAAAGAAAGTCAGATAATAAAGAGGGGCTAGCCCATGCTGGGCTTGAAAGTTAGCAACAAAAGTTTATATCGGATACGTAACGGGAAGGGAAACCAGCAAAGGGGAAACATGGTCAAAGCGGCGAGTGGAGGTAATGATGCAGGCGGCTGAATGTTGAAGAGAAATTAAAGGGTGAAGATGAGAAAGGGGAAGCTCAGCTAAAAGGAGATTACAATAATCTAATCGGGAGACCACCAAAGTGTGGACCACAGTCTTGGCGTGGAGGCCGAAAGAAAAGGACATATTTTGGTGATGTTGTAAAGGAAAAATCGGCAAGCTTTGGCTGTAGCCTGAATATGGGGAATAAAAGACAGTGAAGAATCAAAAATAAAACCGAGACTGTGGGCTTCCTGGACCGGGTGAATAGAAGTGTTGTCAACATAAACAAAAAAAGAGGATTGAAGGGAGGACTTAGGTGGAAAAACAAGCTCCGTCTTGGACATATTGAGCTTCAACCACCAATGATGCATCCAGAGAGAGACAGCTGAAAGACATGAAGAAACTTGCTGTTCAAGCCCTGAGGAAAGATAGGGATGGAAAGATATAGTTGGGTGTCATCGGTGTACAAATGATAAGAAAAACCAGAAGAACTAATAAGATTTCCTAGAGACAAGGTGTAAAGAGAGAACAACAATAAGGGACCCAAAACAGAGCCCTGGGAACTCCAACGGATAAGGGTACGGGGGAAGAGATCTGACCACCGGTGACCACTACAAAAGATCTGTCTGACAAATAAGATTTAAACCAGTTAAGAACTGAGTTCAAGAACCCAATGTCAGAAAGTATATCAGCTAAAAGACAGTGACCCATGGTGTCAAATGCCACAGATAAATTGAGGAGAATAAGCACAGAATAGAGACCATTTGCCTTGGCCCATAAAAGATCATTAGAGATCTTTGCGAAGGCCATCTCAGTGCAATGCCGTGGGCGGAAACCAGACTGAAAAGGATCAAGGATGGAGTTGGCTTGAGAAACTCAAAGCAGTGGGAATAAATGACCCGTTCCAAAACCTTAGAAAGAAAAGGGAGAAGAGAGATCGGGTGATAACTAGACAAAGAAGAGGGGTCAAGAGAAGATTTTTTCAAAATAGGGGAAACAAGAGCATGTTTAAAGTCAGAGGGAAAAGAACCAGTAGAAAGAGAAAGATTAAAGATAGAAAGAAGCGAAGAAAGGAAGGAGGGGGCTATAGAGATTAAGAGACGAGGGGGAATTGGATCAAGAGAACAAGTTGTAGGTTTGGAAGAGTGCAGCAAGGCAGAAAGTTCATCCAGAGAAACAGGAGGAGACAGAGAATTGATTAGTCGAAGGTTCCAAAAGATTAATGGGGGAAGACAAGTTAGGAAGAACTATTTCAGATCTAATAGTAGTGATCTTAGTGATAAAGTAATTAGCAAAGTCGGTAGGGGAAAATAATGAAGAAACAGGGGGGAGGAAGGTTTTACCAAGGTGTTGAAGCAGGAAAACAGCCACTGTGGGCGCCTCTCGTTGGCGCAGATCAATGATTTAAAGTAGTGCTGTTTTGCCATGGACAAGGTGGATGTGAAAGATAAAAGAACGAATTTATAATGAATAAAATCGGCCCGCTCTCTGGACTTTTTCCAAAGACGTTCGGCCGCATGAGAGCATGACCAGAGGAACCTAACTATGGGAATAAGCCAGGGCTGAGGCCTGTTCGTAGAGGAGGACACACGAACAGAAACAGGGGCAAAACTGTCAAGAATTGAAGAAAAAGTGGAGTTAAATAAAGACATTACCGAATCAGCAGAGTCCTCAATAGAGAGGGAAGAGAGGGAAGAATCCAAAGTCTGACTAAGAAGATCACAGTTAATAGACTGAAGATCGTGAAAATGGCGTTGAGCAGTATGACAAGGAGGTGGCGTATAGGTAAGAGTAAAATAAAATTAAATGATGATCAGATAATGGAAAATCAGATGCCAAGTAGTCGGAAATGACGCACTTGGCAGCCAGAACTAAATCAAGGCAGTGACCGAGAGAATGGGTTGAAGAGGTAGAATGAGGTTGAAGGCCAAAAGAAGCTAGAAGAGAACTAAAACGAGATGCTGAAGGATTACTGGGGTCGTCCAGGTGGATGTTAAAGTCATCTAAAATCAATGTAGGTACTGCATCAGATACAAAAACTGTCAGCCAAGACTCAAAGTCTGACAGGAATTGAGTAACAGAACCAGGAGGGCGATAGATGACTGCAACCCAAAGTTGCAAAGGAAAAAAAGAGTCTGATGGAATGAAATTCAAATGAGGAGAAACAATGACTAGGAGGGAAGGAAAGAACTTGAAACTGGCAAGATTTGGACAGTAAGATACCGACCCCACCTCCTCAACCCTCAGGGCGGCTAGTGTGGATAAAAAAGAGAGACCACCAAAAGAAAGGGCAGCAGAGGTAGCAGTGTCATGGGCCTGGAGCCAGATTTCAGTTAGAGCAAGGAGGTGAAATGAACTGGAAAGAAAAAGATCATAGATTGCAGTCGCTTTTGAGACTGCAGAATGACAGTTCCAGAGTGAACAGAAAAATGGGAGCTGAGAGATGGGGAGGGGTCGAATAGAAATTAGATTAGGGGAAATACGTGGAGCCATGGAAAAATAAGGGTTAGGTGCCCAATGATCAATAGATGAAAAGTGACAATAATAACAAAAAGATAACAACAGATAGTACTTGATGACATTGCCTGAACACCACTGTTGCTAGATCTGCAGAAACAGACACTGGGGTGACTGCAGCTTCAGAGGCTGGGTGGCTAAACTTGCCTTTGCAGACAGGATGGTCTCTTCTGTCCTGGGAGAGGCTGTTGAAGCAGTTCTGCCCTGCGTTTATACCCAAGGGAGACACAGCTGGGTGAGGAAAGGCAGCTCCTGGGTTAAAGTCTGCAAAGAGGCAGTTGGAGGCCAAGCAGGGATTCAAATCCCAGTGTCCCAGTTCAACACTCAAACCACTACACCATGCTAACTCTCAGAGAGAGAGAGTGTGTATTTGCACAGTGTAGCGTTGGACTAGGACTCAGGGAGACCAGGGTTCAAATTCCCATTGGGTTACCTTAGGTAAGTTAAACACTCTCAGCCTTAAAGAAAGGCAATGGCAAACCTCCTTTGAATAAATCTGAATAGAAAACTCTATGATAAGGTATCCATAAGTCAGAGTTGACTTGAAGGCACATAATATATATCTTGTATTCCACAGTGAATTATATATTTACACACACACACAGTGAATATACTGTATATTTTTAGTGATTAACTGCATCCTTCTGTGACCCAGAACAAACCTGTCAGAAGTGCTGTTTGTTTTTAAATCACCCATTTATAATCTATAGTGTAAGTACAGTATGTTGTACAATACATTTCTTAAGAATTAACCTTCCATTTGAGAGAGATCGATCAGGGTAAAACACTCAAGATCTTTTCCTTATTTGGATTACTGATGCCCTCTGTACATGTATACCCACATTCTATATTTGTGTTCATTGTGATATTTTTCTGTTATGCTTTACAATATAAACAGTAGATATCCATAATTGGTTCCTACAGTTTCTCCACTAGGAGACCAATTATGGTGAAGCAAGTTGTATATAAAACAAGGCTATGAAGCAATACAAGGATATAAAGCCATTGTTTGTTAATCTTCTCCCTATTAAATAATTATAGAAGCAGCCCCAGAACTCAGTTTCTCTACAATCACTGCTTTGTGCAAAGTAAGTGAATTAATTTTTTTAAAAAAAATATGACAAACACCATGTTTTTAATTTGTGTTTGTGTGTGTGTTAATACAGTTAGGAAAGATTCAAGTAACCTTATACAGTATCTGAAGCTGCATCCATCAGAACAAAGGCTAAGGCCAGCATCCTGTTTCTCCCAGTAGCAGTCCTAGAATCTCTAGGAAGCCCACAAATGGAACAAATCATGTCTTAGTAGTTTTTATCTTGTTGATAATCACTGTTAGAGATGGGTTTCACATTCCACAATTACCACTGTTTGGATTTGGAGCCTGAGGTTGGTTTATTGTTTTTGCAAATGCTGGTTTTATAGGGTTCAATCTAGCTAAATCTGGATGAGCAACAGCTCAAGAAGAATCCAGTTTCTATATCTGGCAATCAAATGATTTTAATGTAGCAAGGCTGGTAAAGTAATTTCCCTGACACCTTGAAGAGCTGCCATAAGTCCAAAGGAGGCAGTTCTGGGTAACTCAATGCTCCATTGGTCTTATTCAGTGTCTTCAAATTTGGCTTATTTGCTCCTCCCTGGTTGTCATGGTAGAAAGTCCAGCCTATACTGAATACTCCCATTCAAATCTATAGAGGGCTTGAATATGTCTGTCTCATGCCTCTATGGTTAGAATGTCTCTCTCCAGACTTCACATGTTTGACAATTTTAGCATATGTTAAAGAAGGAAAAGAAAGAAGGTAAAACATAAGGATCAGTTTTTACTTCTTAAAAATCCCCCTATTTTATGTTTATAAAGAGAAGAAGAATTGAAGTATCTTCAGTTTCTGCAGGAAGTCACAGATGACATTTTGATGAAAAGCTGTTACTGCAAGGAGTAAGTTCTAACACTTTCTGTTTAATCATTAGCTAATTAATTAAAATAAAGAAGCAAATTATAGTTATAACCTCCACAGCATGCATTCCTGACCTGAATTATGTACTTTCTACATCAGGACCTTTTCACATAATGGAAGACCCCTTCCAGTTCGATGATTCTATGCCAAACACATACACATGGACACTCAGTGAACACTACCACAGGTGCTAATAGCAATTACTATCCCAGTTGCCACAACTTGAAAGGGATGACATTTGGGGCAAGAGGAAACTCTTTCAAACTCTTCTCTGAAGCTATTTTTTCATATCTTAGGAGACATCCAGACTAAGTAAAAAGAACAGAAAGGCCCAGGTTCTATTTGCCTTCTTTCTGATTTTATTTTGGAGAGTCATACACTTTTTGTTTGTTGCTGTTGTGTGCCTTCAAGTTATTTCCAACTTATGGCAACTCTAAGGTGAACCTATCAAGGGGTTTGGGGGGGTGGGCTAAGAGTATGTGACTTGCTCAAAGTCACCCAATGGATTTCCATGGCTGAATGGGATTTGAACCCTGGTCTCCAAAATCGTAGTCCAACACTCAAACCACTACACCACGCAGGCTCCTATACTTTTAACCCAGAATATTTTCTGTCAGCTTCCAGTATTATCAGAAACTTTTTATACCAGCTCCCAGGCCAGTTTCTTTTAAACCAGTGTAATATTGGAAAGAACAGGAACAAAATCTTGGACATTTTAAGTAGTCTCGATGTGCCCTTAGCTGAATTACAGAAGAAATTTTAGCAGCTGGCTTGCCTGCCTGCCTGCCTGCCTGCCCGCCACTTGCTCCACCACCTCCACTTCGATTCATTCTTCTTACTGTCCAACAACTGCCGACATCACCAGGCCTCCTACTTCGCCCGCTGGACTTCCTTCCTGCCTCTCCACTAAAGGAAAAAGGTCAACGAGTAGAAACAAAAATCAACTAAAAACTATTTGTACAAAAAAAAATTCAAACAACAATTAATGCTGTTAAAAATGCAAGAGTTAAAACAAATTAAAACACAATTGAAACATATATTATATGCTGTCTCCAGTCCCTGCCCCAAAAACAATGCAAATTCCTTTTTGCTATATGAGGATATACTCTTGAATAAGCATCAAAGCCAGACTAAATGTGCCAAATAGCTACTGGAGCAGCAGTAGTGGAGGGAGACACTGGCAGATGATCTCTCAGATACAACAGCAGTGGCACTATAGTTGCCACTTGTTACTATTGCACAGAGGGTGGCATAAGAAACCTCTTTTTGAAGAACCTTTACCGTGGAAACCCTATGATGAGACAATCCAACCTGAAATAAATGATAGCATTCAATGAACTACTGAAGTAGAGCAGAGGACAATTATGAGTAATGCTGGGGTTAACAACACAATTGGGGTTAACAACACAGCTGGGGTTAACAACACAACTCTAGCCGAAAGGACATTCAGATGATGACATGCTCATAGGTGAAAGGAAAGTTGGAAGGTGCACATTATAGGAACATGGAATGTGAGAAGCATGTGTCAGGGGAAGCTAGACATAGGAGATTTTCACACTGCAAAAATATCCCCTGGAGAAATCGGGACAGAAATATTTCTGTCCCGGAAGCAGCGCCGCGGTTCGCACGCTCACTTCCCTCTCCCGATATGCCGTCGTCCTCACACTAGTTTTTTTCTTCCCTCTTCCATAATATTTTACTAATGGGAGTTTGCCATTCATAAAATATTACGGAAGAGGGAAGAAAAAACCCAGTGTGAAGACGATGGCATATCGGGAGAGGGAAGTGGGTGTGCAAACCACAGCGCTCCTTCCGGGACAGAAATATTTCTGTCCCTATTTCTCCAGGGGATATTTTTGCCATGTGAAAATCTCCTTAGTAGAACGAGAAATGGAATGTGTAAACATTGCAATACTTTGAGTGAGCTAAAGTAGACAGGAATGGGTCATTTTGAGTCATATAATTACACATTGTTTTACTCTGGAAATGAAAAGATAAGAAGAAATGAGGTAGCATTTTATAGTGAGAAAAGATAGAGCCAGAACAGACAAAGGATATAATGCAAAGTCTGACTGAATCATGTCAGTTAAGACTTCAGGGGAAATCCATCAATATAACCATAATCCAAGCTTATGCTCCAACTACAGAGATAGAAGATGAAGAAATGGAAAGATACTATCTTCAAGTCCAGAAGGAAATTGATCTGTTCAATGACTTGTGTGCAGGAACCATAAGAACTACTATAATAATCACTGCAGATAAATAGAAGGTGACAACAACAACAAAAGGAAGAACAAGAGATCTCTTCCATAAGATCTGAGAAATCAAAGGGAAATTTAAACCAAGAATGGGGCTGCTGTAAGACCGGCAGGGGGGCACATAACATTACCAAGTGGAAATAAAAAAGATGGAAACAATATATGGAAGAACTATATAAAAGAAATAAAAAAGATGGAAACAATATATGGAAGAACTATATAAAAGAGATGAAAAGATGACAGATTCATTTAAAGAGCCATATGAAGACAAATCTCCAATTTTAAAAAAATGAAGCGGAAGCTGCATTCAGAACACTTGGGAGAAACAAATCACTAGGAACAGATGCTGCAGAGATAGAATCTACTCTAGTTCTAACTAAAACCTATCAACCAATAAGAAAACAAAAGAATGGCCACAGATTGGAAAAGCTCAATATGCATTCCAATGACCAAGAAAGGGGACATGGGGGATTGTAGTAACCACAGGAGCATAGCATTAATTTCCCATGCAAGCAAAGTGATATTCAAAATTCTACAGCAAAGACTTTTACCATATATGGAGCAAGAAATGCCAGATGTCCAAGCTGGGTTCAGGAAAGGAAGAGGCACTAGGGTTCATATTGCAAACATAAGTTGGATAATGGAGTGCACCAAAGAGTTTTAAAAGATAATCACCCTGTGCTTTATAGATAATAGGAAAACTTTTGATTTATAGATCATGAAAAACTAGGGATCGCTCTTAAAGAAATGGGTGTGCCACAACTTTTGATTGTCCTGATCCACTAGCCTGTACTCAAGACAAGAAGCTGCTAGGGTATAATACAGAGGGGGGGAAATGGTTTCTGAGTGGCAAGGGGGTCTGGCAAGGTGGCATTTTATCATCCTATTGGTTTAATTTGTATGCTGAACATATCATACGAAAAGCAGTATTAGACTTGAGGAAGGAGGTGTGATAACTGGAGTGAAGAACATCAAAAATTTAAGATATGCTTCTGACACTATACTACTAGCAGAAAATAGCAAAGACTTGGAACAATTCCTGAAGAAAGTCAAGGAAGAAAGTGCAAAGGTAGGTTTACAAATGAAGATTAAGGAAAAAAAATAATGACCACAGATTATTTACATAACTTTAAAATAGATGATGAAGACATTGAAATAATTCAAGATTTTCTGTACCTTGGTTCAGTCATTAATCAGGATGGGGAACGCAGTGAAGAAATCAGAAAAAGACTAGGACATGGAAGGGCAGCTATGAAGGAACTAGACAAGATCCTGAAGTATCCAGATATATAATTGTTAACATTGTCCGTGCCATCAGATTTCCCATTTCGACATATGGTTGTGAAAGCTGGACAGTGAAGAAAGCTGATAGGAAGAAAATCAGCTCATTTTGAGATGTGGCACTGGAGAAAAGTTCTACTGTTATCATGGACTGCTAAAAAGACAAATTAGTAGGCCCTATAGTAAATCAAGCCTGAACTCTCCCTAGAAGCTAAGATGACTAAACTGAAGCTGTTGTATCTTGGCCATATCATGAGAAGACATGACTCACTAGGAAAAACAATAATGCTTGGTGAGGTAGAAGGCAGTAGGTAAAAAGAAAGTCTGTATTACAGATGGATACTCTCAGAATCAAGGAAGCCACAGCCCTGAATCTGCAAGACCTGAGAAAGGCTGTTGAAGATAGGGTGAGTTGGAGGTCTCTCATTCATAAGGTCACCATAGGTTGAAGTTGACTTGGCGGCAGTGAACACACACCCTGTCAGTATCCTCCATTTTCTTTATATCAGTGTGACTAACCTTATTGGCAATACATGTGAGGTCACAAGAATGGTGCAAGGCAAGGTCTATTCTAGTAAGAAAAAGTATCCTAGTACAGACTGAAGTACATACGCAGTTCCCTTGAATATTTTGTCTCTAGCTAGCTAAGGAAGTTGGCTAGGCTTCAGTGATATACAGCACATAAGATAAGACTAAAGGAATGCCATCTTACTTTTTTTTTTAAGGATCCAATTGGCAAATGAGTCTCATGGAAGTGGGGGCTCTCCCACCATCCTGTGTTTCACATGACAAAGACATCTTTGACTTTATTCTTTATTCTAAAGGCACTACTAGTGAAGAGTATAATAGTCTTTCTGCTTGTAGCACCTCACATTCTAGTTGCCCATGAACTGAATTTTTCTAGGATGTGAACCTAACAAGAATGTTTGGGCATAGAGCTTTGGGCTTTGATGAACCTATTTGCTTGAAGAACCACACAGGTTCTTTCCAATCCAACTAATCCAATAGTTTGGCTATTGTATCAAAAGTTAAAGGAAAGAATAGCTCAGCCATTCACACATCTATATGTATTTGACCAGAAAAGTCACCCATAAATTGTTTTAGGGGCATTTCATACATTACGTAAAAAAAAAATCTAAGTTGGCCATTACTTATACACTTAACAGACAACTGTAAACAGTCTCAGCATCCCACTAAACATGATACCTATGTGTGCAAATGCCCTTATGACATTTAAACTTTATGTTGTTCAATGTAGGCTTAAAATTGCCACTGCACATATGTTTACCTTGAAGTAGGTCCTATTGGTTTGAATAGGGCTTACTCTCACATAAATGTAAACAGGCTGCAATCCTATACACACTATTGATCTCAAAGGGACTTACTTCAAAGCAAAAGATTGCAATGAAAATCAAAGCTTGCACAAACAAAGGTCAAAATCCAACACTTTGTTAGCATCTGACTGTTTGTTTAATATCCTGCCATTCTCCCAACCCCAGAGCCAAGGTGATTTATAGCATAGATTAAAACAAAGGTAACATTCTTTGTCTTCCCCTTGCTGGCTTCAGTACTGCCTGAGAACTGTGTCCAGGATGGGGAAGGCCCTGACCCCACTGCCACAAATTTGGGGTTGTATGGGATGCTGCAAAAATATCCCAGTGTGGCAGAAACAGTCTTGATTAATCCTCTGTCATCCCACTTTTTCAATTTCTTTTAAAATGTCCCTGTTTCTCTCTCCTCCTCCCAATTTCCACCTTGATCCTTGGTTTACTCCAATTGCTGCAAACTGGTTCAAAGTGCAAAAGTAGTTTGCACCCAATTAACTCAGCAGAGGAAGAGGAGAGAAGAGACAGGGCTTCTTCCTGCCCTTCCCAGTAGGCTCAGGCAAAAGCAAACTACTGCAGCCTCTTTTAGCTTGTCTGTTCTCCATTAATAACATTTGCCATCTTGACCACACTCTGATGTTGTATGGCCATGTGTGTCCCGTTTTACATCTGTGAAATGTTGGAAGATATGGGTTGGGGGGCTGAATACCCTCCCAGTTCTGCTGACAGCAGAATCACCCCATTGAATACTGTCCATAATGAGTCAATGGGCTTATCTATACAAGCCAGGATACACCGGCTCCCCATATCCTGGTCGTGGATCAGGCCCATTGTTCCACCGTCCCCTCCACTGAACAGGAGGAAATCTAGACGGGCATGCCTTCCCATCACTGCAGCCACCTCCACCATTTCCCTTGCTATCTTGGAAGGCAGGAGAGGGCCCTGCAACATGTGACCAAAGTCCCCTACATGTGATTAGCATTGGTCACATGCTGAGGGTCTCCTTACTGCCTTCCGGGAGAGCCAGGGAGACTGGTAGCCACCGCAGCGAAACCCAGGCTGCAGGAATAGGCTCCTGTGGTCTTTTGGGGCCCGATCTGTTCCTTCCCAGTGGTAACAGACTGAAAGGGGTATTATTTTAAAATGTTGTATTGGGCCCTACGTCATCTCCCCCCTGTCTCTGCCCCGGGGGTGGTGAGGACTCCAGGGCTCTGAGACAGGGGCAAGATTGGGTATATTGCCCATCTAGATAAGCCCAATACATCCTTTTAGTTGCTTTGAATGGAGGAGATCTTTATTTAGATAGCAGTTAGAGAGAATCCATAGGCATGAAAATTAATATACAAGTTTCTTCATTGGTCTGAAAAATAGGTTAGCAACTATTTTCCTTGCTTCTATTTTTATAGCTATATTTTGATTTCCTTTCAACTCTCTGCTGATGTACATTTTTATTCTCTTTCTAAGGGTGTTAGGTGATATATTTCAGACGCACTATAGAGACAGAAGGCATGACCTTGATAAGGTGAGAAAATATATTTTATGAAATGCACCGTCAGCAGCAGTGGGTAATGCTACATCTGTCTAGAACAACAATTTATACTATTTGGGCTGTTGCAATTTTCAATTAAAAAGGAAACAAAAATGGATACCTGCAGTTCTGCAGCTACAGGATGGATTATATGTGTGAAGTGGGAGGGGAGACCCCCCAAATGATTTCTCCCTTATACATCTATAGCACAATCTATAGCAAAACACTATTGGATGAAGTGTGAAGCTGTCTCCATTCTGATTTAGATGAAGGAAGTCCCTTGTTATGAAAAATGTTTGTCATGATGCATTTCTGCTGTTTCTGCCCTTTGAAGCAACAGATAAAGCCAGAAAAGATTTGTAATTCTCCAGTTTTAGAAACGGATCAATTGATACATGAGTTAAACTACAAAGCCCTGCCATCAGCTTTGTAGTTCTCATGCCTTCAAAAGCTTTTGCTTGAAACCTGTTTTGATGGCACAAAGTGCATGTCAAGCAGAACTGGGCAACCAGAGGGCAGCATGAGGCATTGTTGCATGTTCAAACAGAAATACAACATCTTAGGCGAACCGAGTGGGGATGCTCTTATCCACAAAGAAATGCTGATCTTCATAGCTTTGTTTATCATAACACAGTTCCTAGTTATCTTCTCATCATGATTCTTTAATAACTAGTTCTTATTTTAAAGGTCCATTTAAGAAGAACCCTGTGGGAGTGGTTTGAATTTCTATCAAGACTAGCATTTGGTTTTTAGAGCTGGCTGGCTGGCTGGCTGGCACATCTGTTCAGCCTTTTCCTATGCAAGTAACCTTGCATCCTTTGTGTAGGATTGCTGTTGTGGGAAGTAATCATGTTAGTAGGGATTTGGTGTGGGAAAAATTTGTTCAGTTCACATTTTAAGGCACATTGTACCTAATTTCACCTTTTCCGACTCGCACCTGAATCAAAATTCCATTATTCTTTTAAAACTGCACCTGTTTGATTTTTATATTTTATCATTTTTTATTCAAACATTTCATTTAACAATTTATAAGGCAAAATAAGAGAAAGTCAAAACAGAACAACATCCAATATCAGCATCTTTGATAAATTCTTAACAAAAATAAAACTTTTAAAAGGAGATAAATCTGGAATGTGTTTCCTACAACAAACACAAAAACAATTTCTAAATTATATGACTTCCTAACCTTATCAAAGCAAGGATGTTCAATTAAAGAAATAATTTAATTAAAAATACAATTAAATTTTTTAATTGTATTTTAAGGAGGGTGGGATTGAGGGGTTGGATGTATATTTTAATTGTTGTAAACCACCCTGATTGCATTTCGTAGAGGGGCAGGATATAAAATATTATTATTATTATTATTATTATTATTAAATAATAACTCCATTGTTATCTTTTCCTTTGAGTTTTTTTTATCTTATACCATCAACTCCATTAATAGGAGTATAGTGTCTAGATGAAGGGAAGTAATAGTGCCACTGTATTCTGGTTTGGTCAGATGTCAACTGGAATACCATGTCCAGTTCTGGTCACCACAATTCAGGAAGGATATTGAGAAGCTGGAACATGTCCAGAGGAGGGCAACCAGGATGGCGGGAGGTCTGGAACCCATGCACTATGAGGAACAGCTTAGGGAGCTGGGCATGTTTAGTCTGGAGAAGAGAAGGCTGAGAGGGGACATGATAGCCATGTTTAAATATTTGAAGGGAGCAAGCTTGTTTTCTGCTGCTCCTGAAACTAGGACACAGAGCAATGGGCTCAAACTGCAGGAAAAGAAATTCCACCTAAACATTAGGAAGAACTTCTTGACAGTAAGAGCAGTTCGGAATACACTGCCTCAGAGTGTGGTAGAGTCTCCTCCTTTGGAGGTTTTTAAACTGAGGCTAGATGGCCATCTGTTGAGAATGATTTGATTGTATATTCTTGCATGGCGGGGGGGTTGTACTGGATGGCCCTTGAGGTCTCTTCCAACTCTATGATTCTATGATTCTAACTCGTAATAGTCTATATATTCACATATCCATTTTGTCATTTGTTCTATTTGCAGAGTTTGTCTTTCCTCTTTGAATTTTGAAATGGAGTTCTCTAATCAAAAGAAGTGTAGAAAAATGTATATATTAGGGAAATATAATCCCTTCCAACCATCCCAGTTTCGCAGAAAGAGTTCTGATTAATCCTCTGCCATTCCACTTTTTCATCTGCTTTTAAAATGTCCCAGTGTCTTTCTCCTCCTTCAGATTATCCCCCCTTGTCCTCAGTTACTTGAATTGCTGCAAACTGATTTCAGAGTGCAGTAATAGTCTGAGCTCATTTAACTCATCTGGGCAGAGAGAAGAGCAGGGGCAAATCTTACACTTCTTAGTAGGTTTGGGCAAAAAGCCAACTGCTACAGCCTCTCCTAGCTAGTTCTTCCTCAGTAATAACCTTTTCCATGTTAAAATATTGGAAGGTATGGGGCATGCACACAAAAATGTGTATATTAGCGAAAAATAACACTAAAATGCATCTCATTAAGAAAACTGCTTGCAAAAATGTGTATACTAGGGGGGAAACATACAAAATTCATTTATTTGTAGAAGTGAGGTCCAAAATAGATAGAAAAACAAGACAGATAAATTTGTTAATCCCAAATTACCAGTCCTTCCAAGGTTCGCATGTCATCATACAGTATGGAAACAACTTTAAGAGAAGCAGCAACATCTTTGCTTCTGTAATGTACAAATTGGGCCTGACCTTAAAGAAAAATGGGAGCTCGTTCTGCACTGAGCAGTCTCATTTTGAACAGAAGGAAAGAATAGCCTTATTATGTCAGATAGCTCAATGAAAACTTCAACCCGGTGTGTAGCTGCTGTGGAAAAGGCAAATTCCATGTTGGGCATAATTAGAAAAGAATTAAAAATAAAACTGCCAATATCATAATGCCTTTGTACAGGTCTATGATGTGACTATACTTGAAATATGGTATACTATTCTTGTACCTGAAAATCAATACTGTATAGCTGCAAAAGGCACAGAAGAATGCAATGATCAAAAGGCAGGAGCAACTCCTCTCCCCACCAAAAAAAAAAAAAAAAAAGCTTACGGTGTTGGGGGCTCTTTAACTTAGAAGCATATAGAACTCCCAAGGCCATTTTTATGTCTCCCAACAGACCCCATAACCCTAAACTAGACAGAAAAAAATTGGGCCCTAATTGGCCAAAAGCTGCTGTTCATCATTCTGCTAGGTTTTTGAGCATATGATGGGGGGATTAATAATTTTAGGCATGAGGCCTTCCCTTGGCCTATATTGGCCTTCTTCCAAAGCCAGGAAGTGACCAGAGTAGAAATCCCTGTCACTAACTGGTTTTAAGTAGGCCTCTACAAGCCTGAAAGCAGGTGAGGGATAACTGACAAACACCTGAAAATGTGGTGAAATGACCAGTAGCATCCCTCAATAGATGAGGACATGGTATTTTGTTGGTGTGGAAGGCATGTTGTGATGGGGAGTGACAACAGTGGTACAGCCCTCAGGGTTCCCTGAGGAGTTCCCTGAGGGGCCAACATACCCCCTTCCCAATATTGCACTGCCTATCACTGCTTAGATGAAAAGTGAATGATGAAGGAAAATGACAGAGTAGATAAAATTATGAACAGCATAGGGAAAGAAGATAGGGAGATTTTTTTTCTCCTTCTTTCATAATACTAGAACAAAGTTACCCGAGGCAGTTGAATGATCAAGACAGATAAATGGAGAGAGCTTGACTGAATTATGGAATTAACTACCACAATACTGTCAGGAAATGACATGGATGTGATCACAAGATGAAGCTGTAAGCTTAGAAATGAAAGTGATGGAGCTCCAGTGGCAGGTGTGTGTGTGTTAGCATTTGGGAGTATGAACATCTGAGATGCCTGATGTAAACAGGCATTGTTTAACTGCCTATAAAGATGAGATGGGAATTGTCTCCAGTGTGGGTTTGTTGTGGTTGGCGGTTGGCAAAGCAGTTTGTTGGTTTAAGAGAGATTGTCCTATACTCTGTATATATATTGTAAATATACTGCAAACAAAGATTAACGCCCTCAAGTTGAGTGAAGGCTGGCCTTGTTGCTGTCTTTATTTGGCAAGCCAGAGCTCAAGGCAATGTGCTGGGGTGAAGGAATTTTTCCTTCTCAGCCTGAAGTCTTTTGCAGAAGTCTCTCCAGAAACCTTCTCCTTGGTGTCCTGTTGACATGGAACAACTCTGCAGGTGGTCATGGTGGACACAGCGCATCTTTCTACGCCCCAACAAATACATAGTAATGGCCAACAATGTGAAAAGCTTTAAAAAGAGCTCAGGCAAATTCATGATGAGAACAAAGTTATCAATGGCTATTAGTCAGGATACCTGTATGTCATCTCCAGGATCAGAGGTACCTCTGAATACCAATTACTGGGCAACGTCAGTGGAAGGGATGGGTTCCCATAGCCACAGGCATCCCATTACCTTAGACATCCAAAAGCAGACATACATGCATGTAAGTCACTAACAGGATTCCAGCCACAGTCCTCCCACAGGCACCTAATCCTGTACAACTGTTATTACATACTTACATTGATTTGATTTGATTTGTTTCCACCCCTTCTTTCTGTGGAAACAAAGTCACTGAGTACCAGTTTCTGGCTGTTCCTCAGTTCAGGCACTGCCCAGAATAAGACAGTATTGACTTCCACAAGATTTCTAAAACATATACCATTGTACTATACCAGGGAACTTTGGGCCCACCCTATTTATGCTGGGACCAACCAATGGTGACATGTCTCTGCCTATTCTCTCATCCCTTCCACATGATGCTGAAGTTAGTTTGGTGGATTTTAGCTGCTATCTTTCTTTATCAGCTGGAGAGAGAAGATGACTGCTCTAATACGATTGGGTAGGGTACTGGAGGAGTGTCTTCCTTCATTTTCATGTTAATTGGGGCTGAAAATAGTGAGCAATCTCTGATAGAACCATCCAGAAAATTTAAGGCTGCGGCAATCAGAAGCAGAACCTCTGCCTCAATTCCTCATCATGTTGAAGATCACTAGTGGAAAGGGGCCAAAATGTCATCCTGGTGCACCCCAATTGCCAGCAGAGTAGTCCTCCATCATTCACAGTGGCTCCCTGGAGTTTAAGGTGGGATTCAGGGAGGGAGCATTAATGCCAC
The DNA here is from genome assembly GCA_030847615.1 of Gambelia wislizenii. Lineage (NCBI taxonomy): Eukaryota > Metazoa > Chordata > Lepidosauria > Squamata > Crotaphytidae > Gambelia > Gambelia wislizenii. The sequence continues at coordinate 45,526,764 of JAUMIR010000001.1, read as the reverse complement.
AGTTGTCAATTCTGTAGTATAACTGAGTACAGAGTAATGACAAATCGGTAACTCTAGGGGCTTGGTTACACGGTGAAAAAAAAACATGAAGAATTTGCCAAGATTCCTAATTGTTTACATGCACTGTGCCACAAAGTTGCCTTTTTCAGAAGGAGGGGGGCACAAAAACCCATTAGTAACGCAAGAAAGGATTTCGGGACTTTTCCCGACTTTTTTGGAAAGTAGAGCATTTTCGATAGTTTGAATAACCATTACACTACGTGCTGTGTGAATTACCAGCAATCTTTTGATACATTCACAGCAGAGCTTTGCCATGATTGGTTGAACTCACCAGGGAGGGGTGTGGACAAGGAGGGGATGGAGGAAAGATCCATGTTGTTTCCAGCCACGAAAAAGACTGTGAGTGCTAGCCTTGTGTGTGTGTGTATGTGTCTTTCCTTCTCTCCCTCCCACCTTGCTACTTTCAGTCTCTCTGTGTGCGAATGATTGTCTCCCCTCCTGAGATCGCATCCCTTCCCTTCTCCCTGTCTTGTGCTTAGCCACAAAAAAGACTGTGAGTGCTAGCCTTGTGTGTATGTGTCTTTCCTTCTCTCCCTCCCACCTTGCTACTTTCAGTGTGCGAATGATCGTTGTCTCCCCTCCTTAGATTGCGTCCCTTCTCTTCTCCCTGTCTTGTGCTTAGCCACGAAAAAGACTGGAGTGCTAGCCGTGTGTGTGTGTGTGTGTGTGTGTGTGTCTTTCCTTCTCTCCCTCCCTCCTTGCTATCTTGTGCCCAGCTGCTGCAATCTGAAGAATTAAGCAAGCCTTTTCCAGTCTCTCTTATGTGTGTGTGAATGTTCGTCTCAGGCATTCCTGTGATAATCAGAGGATGTGCTTGGGAGGCCACGCCCCCATCTCAGTCTGTGTGTGAATATCAAAGCAGAAAACTAAACCAATAGACCAATTAAGCAATAATTCATGTGAACGATGCACTACTGCTGCGAAACAGCGATAAAGTGCAAATTACTGCAATAAAAACTGTCGTGTAACTGAAGCCTAGGATACAATTCTGTAAGTGCAATGCACAATGCCAGCCACCATCATTACCAAAGCAGGACAGGACAATTACCAGGACAATTTAAAACAACCTCTGATAAATATTTCCCTGGATCATTCTACCAACCAGCACATAGACAAACCATAAGTCACAGAAAATTAAACCTCTGACACTGCCTAACACATATTTTCTGATATTGTTTTTAATTCCAATAAAATAGTATCCAAATGTTTAAAAGGAGAGCCCAGGGGCACAATGATCTCAGGTGAATAATAATCTCAGAAATCTATCTCAGAGAGGTAGAAGGTGATATCTTTGGTCTGTATGTTGGCTCCCACAGCTCTTTTTGCTACCCTTAAGATTCTCCGTGTCTCCCATGTACCCCCCAAATTTGGGATTTCATTTTTTCATCTCCAACAAGGATTGGGATGCTATTGGCCCCTTTGGTGAGAAAAAGAATGGAACTGAAAATTAGGGTGGACTGGATGGCATGAAGGTGGGTGATGTGCCCCTTCCCCCCCCCCCAAAAAAAAAACCCTGTTACATCTCAGTTTTGCTGAGGCATCTTTCTGGATCAGAAAACTCTGATGATCTCGCCTGCTAATTTTGGCATTGTATGAAAATGTATGGTTGTGAAGATTTGCATGACTAGGGGTTTAGATTGCATGGGAGCCTATGAGTGACCAGTTTTCATTGTTTTCTAGAAAACCATTGCTCCAATTCACGGAATCAGTTTCATCCTACCATCTCACACATATACACACAGCCCAAAACACCTTGTTTTGCCAAATTGGGGAATAGCCCTAAATCAAGCTAGATACCAAAACTGGCAGGCCATCTTTTCCTGTTGTTCAATACCAGTGTTATTCAACAGTTTTCTGTGAAACAAGAGGTTATGTGGGAGTTAACTTTGTTCACTATAAGAACATTAAGAGGTAATCTAGATAATTACAGAGTAATTGGATGGTAGAGTGGTTTCATGTCATTCTAAGTGATAGAATGGGTGGTTTTGGTAACTGCAATGTTCAGGTATTAGCATGAATAACAGTTCAGTAGGCTGCTCTAAATTTGTTAAAGAATGATCAGAGGAGAATTTTAGGTTAATTTTTTTAAGATAACAGCACTTGACAGAATGATTCATTATAGCGAATGGATTTATAATGTACCCTGGCTAAGTAATTCTGAACGTATCCCTTTTAAGGTCACATCCTGCAAGACAGAGACAGATTTTAATGTGACCATGGTAAGGGTATTGCCCTGCATGCTAATAGCTCTGTAGCATTCTTACATTCAGCCCATAATATTTTATTGATCTTCAAACAAAACATACATATTGCACGTGGAACACATACGGTAAAGCAGTAAATGTCACCATTGCTCCCAAAAGAATTGGGTTTTATATATTATCTCATTCATTCAAGAATAGATGGTTGTCATACATGGTGTCTTTTCCCACCCTCCTACATTTTATCTTCATAACAACACTGTGAGGTAGGGTAAGTTTCCAAGCCCAAGGTCACCCTTAAACTTCAAGACTGAGAGCATTCTAAAATACCCACAGTAGTCTAAATATTCTATCTACTGTACCACACCAACTCTCTCCTTTTGCGATCATTAGGCGTCCTTATGACACGTTATTTGCCCTGTCTGATAATGTCCCAAGACTCAGCAGAAATATTTGTTTTCTCCAAGAAAACTATGGATTATTTGTTCTCGCATGCAAGGATGAAATAGTCTTAAGATTTACATCCATTATCCAGATAAAGCTTCACACCCTGTGAACCATCCACTGCTACATCTAGGCATTGGCTACTTCAATGATGCTGTCCAATCACACTGGCAGTACCTGTTCCACTACCTGAAATAGCTACAATATTTGAAGCTACAAACCTTTGATTTATGGCTTGGAGAGCCAGAGAATTTGTGCTTTAAAATGGGAGAAGTTTGTTAACCTTAGACTCATAGAATAGAATCATAGAGTTGGAAGAGACCACAAGGGCCATCCAGTCCAACCCCCTGCCATGCAGGAATAAACAATCAAATCATTCCCGACAGATAGCCATCCAGCCTCTGCTTAAAAACCTCCAAAGAAGGAGACACCAACACACTACGAGGCAGTGTATTCCACTTCTGAACAGCTCTTACTGTCAGGAAGTTCTTCCTAATGTTTAGGTAGAATCTCTTTTCCTGTCATTTGAACCCATTGCTCCATGTCCTAGTCTCTGGAGCAGCAGAAAACAAGCTTGCTCCATCCTCAGTATGACATCCCTTCAAATATTTAAGCATGGCTATCATGTCAACTCTCAACTTTCTCTTCTCCAGACTAAACATGCCCAGCTCCCTAAGCCGCTCCTCATAGGGCATGGCATCCAGACCTCCCACCATCCTGGTTGCCCTCCTCTGGAGACATTCCAGCTTGTCAATATCCTTCCTGAATTGTGGTGCCTAGAACTGGACACAGTATTCCAGGTGAGCTCTGACCAAAGCAGAATATAGTGGCACCATTACGTCCCTTAATCTAGAAACTATACTCCTATTAATGCAACCTAGAATCGCATTGGCTTTTTTAGCTGTTGCACCACACTGCTGAATCATGTTCAGTTTGTGATCCTCTAAGACTCCTAGATCCTTTTCGCATGTAGTGCCCTCAAGCCATATGTCACCCATCCTATATCCATGCTTCTCATTTTTACTGCCCAAGTGTAGTATCCTACATTTCTCCCTGTTGAAATTCATTTTGTTAGTTTTGGCCCAGCTTTCTAATCTGTTGAGGTCATTTTGGATTCTGATCATGTCCTCTGGGGTATTTGCTACCCCTCCTGATGTGGTGTCATCTGAGGGTGTCATCCCTCATCTACGTCATTGATAAAGATGCTGAATAGCACTGGGCCCAGGACAGAACCCTGTGGCACCCCACTGGTCACTACTCTCCAGGATGAAGAGGAGCCATTGGTGACTACCCTTTGGGTTCGGTCAGTCAACCAATTACAAATCCACCTAACCATTGCATTGTCTAGCCCACAGGTTACTAACATTTTTGCAAGAATATCATGGGGGACCTTGTCAAAAGCCTTACTGAAATCAAGCTGCACTACATCTACTGTGTTCCCTTCATCTATCAAGTTTGTAACTCTATCAAAAAAAGAGATGAGATTAGTCTGGCATGACTTGTTTTTGAGAAATACATGTTGACTTTTTGTGATCATGGCATTCCTTTCTAAGTGGTTACAAACTGTATGTTTAATGATCTGCTCTGGAATCTTTCCTAGTATTGATGTCAGGCTGATTGGGCGGTAATTATTTGGGTCTTCCCCCCACCCACCACCCACCCCCGTTTTTAAAAATGGGGACAACATTTGCCCTTCTCCAGTCTGCTAGGACTTCTCCTGTTCTCCAGGAATTCTCAAAGATTATTGACAGTGGTTCTGAGATTACTTCTGCCAGTTCTTTTAATACCCTTGGATGAAGTTCATCTGGCCCTGGAGACTTGAACTCATTTATACTGGCCAGGTATTCCTGAACTAGCTCTTTACCTATTCTGTGCTGTATTTCCCCTATTGGATCATCTCTTCCATTTCCCCCAAATTGAGCGCTGTTCCCCCTTTGGGAGAAGACTGAAGCAAAGAAGTTGTTAGTTCTGCCTTTTCTCTGTCTCCTGTTAGCCTTTCGCCATCTTCTCCACGCAGTGGCCCTACCATTTCCTTGTTCTTCCTTTTGCTACAGACATACCCCAAAAGCCCTTTTTATTGTTTTTAACCTCTCTCGCAAGCCTGAGCTCCAGCTGAGCTTTGGCTTTTCTGACTTTCCCCCTACATGAGCTGGCTATTTGTTTGAATTCTTCTTTGTTGATTTCTCCCTTTTTCCATTTCTTGTACATGTCCTTTTTAAGTTTTAGCTCAGTTGAGAGTTCTTTTGACATCCATCCTGGTTTCTTTAGACACCTTCCCCTTTTCCTCCTCATTGGAACTATTTGAAGTTGTGCCTTCAACATCTCACTTTTTAGAAACTCACATCCTTCATGAACTCCGTTATCTTGTAGTATTTCTGACCATGGGATCACCCCCAGTAATTCCCTAAGTTTTCTGAAATCAGCTTTCTTAAAGTCTAGAATGCATGTCTGACTATGCTTGGCTTCCCCTTTCCTCTGTTTAACAAACTCCAGCAGAACATGGTCACTCCCCCCTAAAGACCCTGCCATTTCCACTCCATTAACCAGGTCATCCCCATTGGTTAAACTCAGTGGCTTCTCTTTGTTCCTGTCCTCAAGAAGCAAGGTTGTTGTGCTACATTTTTGCCAGATCTCAAGCCAGATGGATCCAGTTCTTAGCCATCTGTTGTTTCTTGCCACCCACAGTTCTTGTGCCTCTCTTCATATTTGTTATTTCCTTTAGGCTATTCAGGTTCCTCTTTTTAGCCTGCTGTCTGACCATAAAGGATGCACTTTTGCAATTACACCTCTGTGGCTATTTCTTTGCCTCTCTTCTGAGCATGTTATCCAATAGTTTGTATATGCCATTATGCTCTTGGCCATCACAACACCATGAGCACCTGCAGATTCATTATGTGAAGCAGTACTCACATACAACCAGTGCAACCAGGTGAGATGTTAAGGTCCCTAAATGAACCTGGGGTTTCCACAGCACTCTGATCAAATGATCCATTTAAATCCCCAAACAAATCCATTCTTCCTACATTGAATGGTTTAGATTTAGTCAACCGGCCTAAATTTCAGACTGAAAGATAATGCATTTCTCTGGTGCCTGTGACAAGGTGTTGGTTCTTACAGTTCACTGTGCATTTATGTAATCTAACAACAACAGTTTTAAAGGAAAAACAAAACCAGATTAGTTCAGCTGCACACAGCTTAACTTCTGAGTCAATAATGATAGTTGCAACTGCAACTGTCATTTTAGATAATGAGCATCTGTTGAACATTGCAAATGTTTTACAACTCAGAGGGCATAATACAGGAACTTTTGCTTCTCTGGACAGAACACTAAGTAGAACAGGAAGGTGAAAGCAGGCCAATGAAGAGCTCAGAATTATTGTGCATAATAGCGAGGGTCAGAAATGTAGTGCATTGAACACCAGAGCTATTCTCAGAAAAAGCCTTTTTGTGTGTGTGCTATCTACTGACATTTTTATCTTAAATGAATTCCACACATTTCATGGTTTTGTTCACAACAAGAGCTTTGTGCCTTAAACAGGCTGACCCCTACCATTATGGAGCTCCTCTTTCTCTTTAACCTTCTCCAGCTGATGGTGCAAAACACCTGAGAGTTGTCTTAAATTGTTTCCTGTCTGGCATTTACCAATCTGTTCCTCCCCAGAGTTTCGAATTAAGAGTCCACTTGTGCTCTCAGTAAGAGTAACCTGTATGCAATCCCCTGCCAAGTATATAGATACCAAAATTATATTATAGAAGATTTTAATTGGGCTTCAGGGACTTAATAGAGATGGCAATATGTGGTATGGATATCCACTCCAAGCTACAAGTACAGGTCACGAACACCACACCACCCCTGTATCCGTGAGGGAATATGTTCCTATACTTACCATGGGTATCTGCTACTGCATGTAATAGCGAACCTCCATGAATACTATACAATCATGCTAGAGGACCTCCTGATGCCTAGAGAGACCACCCCCAACATGACTCTATGGTTCTCCAGATGCCTAGAGAGACCTTCCCCCCCCAACAGCCAGTAAGTGAAACTGCAAGTACCAATCCTGCATAAATGAGGGGCAACCTACAGATGAAATCCTTCTTTATTTCCACAACTGCATATTTCCAACTGTCCCAGTGTGGCATGGACAGTCCTGATTAATGCTCTGCCATCTCATTTTTTTTAGCTGCCTTTAAAATGTTCCACTTTACTCCTTTGTCCTCAGTTTACTTCACTTGCTCCAAACTGAGTTCAAAGTGCAATAGTAGGTTGCACCCAATTGCTTCCAAGCAGAGAGAGAGGCAGAAGGGGTCAGAATTTTGCCTGGGTTGTAGACTCAGGCAGAAGCAAACTGCTGCAGACTGTCCTGGTTTGTCCTTCATTCTGATGTTATTGGGCCACATGTGTCCTGGTTTTCATCTGTGAAATGGATTTTAAATTTCAAAACTAGTTTGCACTTAATTAATTCGGGGGGGGGGAGAGGGGAATCTTGCCCTTACCTGTAGACTCAGGCAAAAGCAACTCCTGCAACCTCTTCTAGCTTGTCTTTTCTTCCTCATTACCATTTTAAGCACACTCTGATGTTGCTTGGCTACACGACTCCTAGTTTTCATTTGTGCAACTTTGGAGGTTATGGATCTATGATACTTATCATTATTGTGTAAAGACAGAAGTGGAAATTAAATTAAGGTCTGGAGAGACAAGTGTTTATGAGCAACCTTAGTAAATCTATAACATGAGCTCAAACAGCAGAATTATGGCAAAATTAAGTAGTCTGTAGGGACAGATGTACCTGCTAAGGCCCTGTTTTCTGTCCAGTTGATGAGAAATGTTACATGGATAGGTATCAGGGACAAGGCCTTTCTGGTGGTTAGCTCCCAACTAGGCAAATTTCTCCCCTAGGAAATGCATGTGGTGTTAAAAAATTAAAGTAACAAATGTTTTTGCTCAGTATGTTTCTTAAAATTATTATTTGCTGGGATTAATTCATTCTCCCCAGTCTGTGTGTTCTGGTTTTAATTGCATGGTTATATTTTACAACTGTTTATGGTTTTTAATGAAATATTGTACCCTGCCCTTGGGAGGACATTGTGCCCAGAAGAGCAGATTATAAATAACAGAACCCACTGTCTAATTTCCTCACATGTGACAACGATCACAAGTGGCTTCCTCTGTATAGGAAATTCTTGTATCATCTCATAGTGAAGAGCCCTTTCAATCATCCAATTCCGAACTGTTGTTTCTATGGCATTAATAAATTTCAGGCCACCAAAAGTGCATAATGAAAACTCTTGTAAATGAGAAACTAGCCTCTGTTGTGACAAATGATGGATTTCTTGTTTTGTTTTGTTTTTATTTCCTCTTCATAAACTTTTTTTAAAAAGCATCTGCTAAAATTTAGATTGCTGTTCAGTGTTCTTGGGATTAAATTCAAGAGCCAAAGTGGATAATAAAGGACAAGCAAGGACAAGTATTTGCATTATGATTCTTGAGTAACACTTTGAATTAGATATTAAACCACAAAAATGAATCTATAAGATATGGGAAATTGGTAGGGGGGAGTGTGAACGACATCTTAGCATCATCTTGAATTAAGAAAATTAGAGTCTTGCTGGATCATACCAGCATTCTGATCTAATCCAGCTAACTAATCCAGCATTCTGCTTCCACAGTGGCTACCAAATGCCAATAGGAAACCCACAAGCAGGACACAAGTACCATAGCATCCTGCCATTCCTGTTCCTATCAACTGGTATTTAGAGGCCCTCTTCTACTGGTACTACTGGAGGTCACCTCCTTATGACTAGTAACCATTGAAAGACTTATATTCTATGAAAAGGCAAACAAAAAGTGCCAAAAAAAAATATGGGCCCCTTCAACATAGCATACCCTCCAAATGTCCAAAATTGTCAGGGACAATCCTGCTTAATCCCCTGTTGTCAAAAAATTTCAGCTGCTTATAAAATGTCCTGGTTTCTTTCTCCTCTTCCCAATTTTGTCCACAGTTTACTTCAGTTGCTGAAAACTGAGTTCAAAGTGCAATGGAGCTTGTCCAATTAACTTAGCAGAGAGAGAGAGAAAAGGGCAGGAAGGGCAGAATCTTGCCCTTTCCTGTAGACTCAGAGCCTTACCGCACTCTGAAGAAAAGCAGCAAAGCAGCAGGAACATTTATCTTTCCTGCTGCCTTATCATATGGCATCTGCATGGCAGTGACAATGCAACTGTAAAGTGGATTTGTAATTAGTTGATAGGCCAAATCCAAAGGGTAGTCACCAATGGCTCCTCTTCATCCTGGAGAGAAGTGACCAGTGGGGTGCCACAGGGTTCTGTCCTGGGTCCAGTGCTATTCAACATCTTTATCAATGCCTTGGATGAGAGAATAGAGGGCATGCTTATCAATTTTGCAGATGACACCAAATTAGGAGGGGTAGCTAATACCCCAGAGGACAGGATCAGAATCCAAAATGACCTCAACAGATTAGAAAGCTGGGCCAAAACTAACCAAATGGATTTCAACAGGAAGAGCTGTAGGATACTACACTTGGGCAGCAAAAATGAAATGCACAGATATAGGATGGGTGACACCTGGCTTGATGGCAGTACATGCGAAAAGGATCTAGGAATCTTAGTGGACTATAAACTGAATATGAGACAGCAGTGTGACGCAGCAACTAAAAAAGCCAATGCAATTCTAAGCTGCATCAATAGGAGTATAGTGTCAAGATCAAGGGAAGTAATAGTGCCATGTTATTCCGCTTTAGTCAGAGCTCACCTCTGTGTCCAGTTCTGGGCACCACAGTTCAAGAAGGGTATGGACAAGCTGGAATGTGTGCAGAGGAGGGTGACCAAAATGGTAGGAGGCCTAGAAGCCATGCCCTATGAGGAGCGGCTTAGGGAGCTGGGTATGTTTAATCTGGGGAAAAGAAAAAGGGGGCATGATGGCCATGTTTAAATATTTGAAGGGATGTCATACTGAGGATGGAGCAAGCTTGCTTTCTGTGGCTACAGAGTCTAGGACACCGAGCAATGGACTCAAACTACAGGAAAAGAGATTCCACCTAAACATTAGGAAGAACTTCCTGACAGTAAGAGCTGTTTGGCAGTGGAATGCGCTGCCTTGGAGTGTGGAGGAGTCTCCTTCTTTGGAGGTTTTTAAGCAGAGGCTGGATGGCCATCTGTTGGGAATGTTTTGATTGAATATTCCTGCATGGCAGGGGGTTGGAATGGATGGCCCTTGTGGTCTCTTCCAACTCTGATTCTATTATTCTTCTGGCGTTCTTTCATTCTGGTCCTGCGAGGTAAAAAGACACGCTTTTACCTCAGTCCCCCACTGAACCGGAATGAAAGAACGCCAATGCCATGCGATAAGGCAGCAGGAAAGATGGAACATTCCTGCTCGCTACCCCCACCCCACCCCACTTCCATTCCTGCCACAGAATAAAGAAAAAGGTTTCAGAGACCTACCTTCATTTTGCAACAGGAACGGGCTCCCCATCCCTTTGCTGCCCGGTCGTAAATACAGCTGTCGTAAGGCTGCTTTTACGACTGGGAACTGAAATCCCAGCCAGTCTCACAAGAGAACGGCTGGGCAGCAAATTAAAAAATACCACCCCCCAGCTGTCAAAACAGTGAACCAACCACAAAAACACATTTTAAAAAATTAAAGCTACCCGGGGAGGGGAAAAAAGATATTTTACTTACTATGTTGTCCTGATCACAACCGGAAGTGTCCGGCACAGACCTCCCGGTGTCGTCAAATCCAGTCATCATCCCAGGAGCAGAACAGGGCTCCTGTTCACTCGCCCATCTTTCCATTATCATAATGGAACAGGCTTCTTCTTCACAGATTTTTCTGTGAATAAGAGGAAGCAGAGGAGAAACAGGAGCATCCCCGGACAGGGACAACGACGTCTAAAAGGTAAACCTTTTAGCGATATCCTGTCATCCCTGTCCTGGGATGTTTTTAGCATCTGATAATCTCCTAAGAAAGAAAAGTGAAAGATTTATCAAGGAACTAAGGTGCCTAGCACAGCAGTCAGCAGTTATTATTTCAATGTGTCTGGTGTTGGCCTGTATGGCTACTCTAAGCAGAAGTGAGTGACTTCAGAGCATTGCAGGATTGTTGTACTGGACTCCTCCAAACCACTGATCGCTGTCCTCTGCCACCAGAATTTGGAAGCCACTGAGATTCCCTCTGCCTTTGCAGTTACCATCAAAATTTGGTAAGGTGGTCCTCCCACCCCATAGAGCCCTATGGGTTGACAGGGTGCACACCTTCCTTATGGAAAAGAAGGGAAAGTGGGAAATGCTTCATTTTTGCAGTGCTGGCAATTTTCAGCAGACAGAAGTTGACTACAGATAGCTTCCATCTGGTGGGATGAAAGGAAACAGAAGAGAAACAACAACACTGGGCACCTGCAGGTTCCTAAGAGAAAAAAAAACCCAGATTAGGAAAAAGCTAAATCTATTTGCAAGTGTTGGTGTACTCACTCCTGTGATATCAGGAGGCACCATTTGACAATGGGAAAGCTCTTTAAATTGTAGTTAAGGATATGAAGAAGTTATTGCTGGTGAATTACACTGGCCTAAATATTTCAGTTACTGGGATATAAGACAACATGTAGGCCTGTGACTCAAGCACTGTCACTTTTCTTTTTAAAAAACATATTTTGTTCTTCAAAACACATATTTTGAAGAAGCCAATAAAGCTTTGAAAGCTTGCAGTACATGCGAAAAGGATCTAGGAGTCTTAGTGGACTACAAATTGAATATGAGACAGCAGTGTGATGCAGCAACTAAAAAACCCAATACAATTCTACGCTGCATCAATAGGATTATAGTGTCAAGATCAAGGGAAGTAATAGTGCCATGTTATTCTGCTTTAGTCAGACCCCACCTGGAATACTGTGTCCAGTTCTGGGCACCACAGTTCAAGAAGGGTATTGACAAGCTCTATTGGTTGGCCAATAAAGGTGTTGCTTTTTTGTTGATTCTGGATTTTATTCCAGTATATGTAGTAAGACTTCCACAGTCCTGACAAAACTTATCTTTCTCTCTTTAAAACCTCCCCCACCCTTTTTCATTTCTTTTAATTAGGTAAAAATGCAAAGAATCTTTCAAGCCCTGAAGCATGACTTGAACATCTGCACTCATTTGACAGATTCTTCTTTCAGGTACACTGGCTTGGAGCCCAGGAGTAGCCAACTCAATGCACCTTATGTATAGTCACCAAATTTCAAGTTGCAAAGGTCTTCCGAAGCAGAAGAAGCACACAAGTGTAAATAGACTTTGTTACAAGTGAAGAAGATTAACCATGCAAAGGATAATGTAATACTAAACCTTTGTTTGGCCTAATTGTTTGCAGAAGCTACCTATTGAATTCCAGATTTCTCCATACAGACATACATTGGTCAGCCTCAGTATGCATGTATGTGCAGACACATACATTAGGATCATCACATGTCCTCCTTTTCCCAGACATGTCCTCTTACCTAATTTCTGTCCAAGCAGATTTTTAAAATCTCCAGGTTTTCTTATAAGGTCTAGACTGGAAGAAGTGGGTCATCAAGTCCCAGAGCTCTGAAAAGGAGGAAGCAAGACATGCCAGGTTAAAGCAGGGCAAAGGAAGTCTTCAAACCAGCCAGCCTCAGCCATGTGGGGGTTACTGAGTAACTCACCAGCTTCCAGTTGAGGCAGTTGTCAGAAAAGGCAGAGAAGGCCAAGACTCAGTGAGGGCCTTGACCAATCTAAGGGTTTTGCTTCCTAATTCCTCCTCTCCCTTTATTTGCAAATCCCATGTGTCCTTTTTTTTTTCAAAATATGGTAACCCAAATGCATATGATTGCTTTCTATTTGGAGAAGCACAGTGTTATTGTAGTCTCAACATCATATGGAGAACCACAGATTTCACATCCTTGCCTTGAGGTAATTTGTGAGGTGGGTGATACTGCACAACCTCTTTGACCCATATAAATGTACAGAGATGGGGCTAAATCTAATTTTTGATCCAGCTAGAATAAACTCATTGAAATGATGAGAGTTGTTAGTCAACACTCATTTAAATCCCTTTGTCTTCACTAGAGTTACTCTAATTTTGATTAAAATTGGATTTACTAGTCCAAAGGTATTATTGACATATTACCATTTGTAGCTTACAGAACCCAAGGTTATATGAGTCTGCGGACTTTATCAGACGGACAAAATATGGCATCATAACAACACCACATAACCGTGAAAGGGTGTACAGATCAGATGATGTCACCTTTTCAAGGTTATGTCCTACCAAAATCCTGTAGTTCTTAATTGATAGCTTAAGCCATCAATAGATCTCTCTGCTGCTTTTGTGCCGGCATTGCCAGCATGCAAAACCTCAGGCCATTTAACTCTCATCACTGCAGAGAGAGTGGCCAATCTGGCACGAACACTTCCAGGTGAGATTCGGACATCCAGGTAAGTTTCCCTCTTTTTATGACCCTCCCCAGGTTACTTGGGACTTTTACAGTGTGCCTAGGTGCTTGGTGTCACTTTTAAGGCTATATTTTTGTTTTTGTTTTTAAATTTCCCACACAACGAAGTCTCACGGGATTTTGAACAAGGAAGTGAACAGGGCTCCATTCACTTCCTCTTTATTGCCAGGGAGCCTTTGCTGGAGAGGAGGTAAGTGTGGGGAAAGCGTTCTTTTTCCAGCATAGAAATGGGTTTTTCTACGCCGGCAAAATAACATTTTAAAAGAGGCCATCTGATAAAGTCCTAAGACTGCAATACTATATACTAACCTTCTGTGGGTAAGGCTCATCAACCTGTTCTCTTACTTTTGAATAAACATGATTTTTGCCATAAAAGTATATTTAACGGTATTATACATCTCTGAGATGCTGGAGCAGGGTTATATCCATTCTAAACAGAGAAAGAAACAAAAAACTAAGCGTGCCTAAATTTTTAAATCAGAAAAAAAAAGTGGGCCTATGCTATAATATAGTTGAGAAATGCTGTACTACAAATGGGATGTGCAAATATACCTAAATGATGCCTGATATAATCTAACAGTTCAGTGCATTATGAAGCCAAGATGCATTGCGATCAGCCATGTCTGGTCAATGGCTAGCTGGGAGATTCTATGAATGAAGCCTTGAGTACCATGTCAGAAAGATAGGATGTGAATATAACTTCATTTTCCAATCAGCATGCAGTACATACTGGTGCCAAAAGCAATTTCTTGATAATTTGTCAGAAGTCATCAACAGCAACAGCAGCAGCAACAACAACATTTATTTCTTACCCACCTCTCCCCATGGATCAAGTCAGAGAACAACAGATTTATACAAAACAACTAATATCAATTACAATACAAACTGATTAAAAGAAAATAAACCCATAATATCAATTAAAAGAATAAAACCAGTACATATTAAAACAGTTTAAAATTCACAGTTTAAAAATCATCTGGATAGGCCTGCCGGAAGAGACTAGTCTTTAATGCTATTTTAAATTCAACTGTCGAATCTCTTCTGGCAGGCCATTTCAGAGTCTAGAGGCGAATGAAGAAAAAGTCCTTTGGGTGACTGTTGCCAGCCTAGTCCTGGCTGACTGAAGTAAATGTCCCCTAGAGGACCTGAGTGTATGGGGCAGATTATATGGGAGAAGGTGATCCTGTATGTAACCTGGACCCAAACCTGGCTTTAAAGGTGACAACTAACAATTTGTATCTTGCCTGGAAGCTAATTGGCAGCCAGTGGAGTGATTTTAATATTGGTGTAATTTGATCGCTCCAAGGTGTACCAGTAACCAATCAGGCTGCCATGTTTTGAACTAGTTGAAGCTTCTGAACTTGGTACAGAGGTAGCCCAATGCACAGCACATTACTGAAGTCCAGCCTTGAGGTTACCAGCATGTGCACTACCATCTTTAGGTTCTCCAACTCTAGGAAGGGGCACAGCTAGTATATCAGACAAAGCTGATAATAGGCACTCCTGGCCATTGCATCAATCTGAGCTGTCATTTGGAGCAACTGGTCCAGAAGCACCCCCAAGCTGTGAACACAGTCTTTCAGGGGGAGTGTAACCCCATCCAGGATTGGTTGAATCACCTCCAAACCCAGGCTATGACCCTTGACAGTAAGCACCTCTGTCTTGTCTGGATTCAGCTTTAGTTTGTGCTTCCTCATCCAGCCCATTACCTCCTTCAGGCATCCATTCAGAGGAGACACACTATCCTTAGCTGAGGCTGTTTTTGAAGGCATGGAGAAGTATATTTGGGTGTCATCCGCATACTGATAGCACCCCACCCCATGCCACCAGATGATCTCTCCCAGTGGTTTCAGGTGGATGTTGAACAGCATTGGGGATAAAATGACACCTTGTGGTATGCCATATAACAGTGCCTTTCTGAGGAGCAATATCCACAAGCACCACCATGTGGAACCTTCCTAAGAGACAGGACCAGAACTATTGAAGCACAGTGCCTCTGATTCCCAAATCCCCCAGGCGTTCCAGAAGAATACCATGGTTGATGGTATCAAATGCCACTGAGAGGTCCAGCACCAGCAGAGACACACTCCCCCTCTCAATGCTCAGGTGAAGATCATCAACTCCGTATCCTGCTCTGAAGCCTGTTTGAAATGGGTCTAGATAACTTGTATCATCCAAGACTGCCTGGAGTTGGGAGGCAACTGGCCTCTCAATCACCTTACCCAAGAAAGGGAGATTTGCTACCGGGTCTATAGTTGTTTAAGTCCAGGGAGGGCTTTTTGAGAATGGTTGTACCACCGCTTCTTTTAAGCTAGATGGAAGACTTGTCTCCCTGAGAGATGAATTAATAATATGTTGCAGCTGAGATCTAATTGCATCTCCTCCCTAGACAACCAGCCAAGAAGGACAGGGATCAAGAGGACAGGTTGTCTTCCTCACTCATCCTAGCAGTTTGTCCACATCTGTAGTACTCAGCAACTAAAACTGATCCAGTATAATCCTACTCATGGAGTTGCTGGACACCTCATTGTCAGCTTCTGCTTTAACAATGGAGAGATTTTATCTGTGAAATGATCATTAAAGGCAACAAAGATGCACCAGGTAAGTTTCTTTAAGAAGAGCATTCCACAATCTGGGGTGCACCAACAAAAATGGTCATGGTTGAAATATAAAGCCTTTTCAGATACACACTTTCATTTACATGGCTTTGGTCCAGGATATCTAAAGGGCCACTTTCTCTCACATAAGCCAGCTCAGATGTTGACATCTGCTTGAGAGGACTATGCTCAGAGCACAGTTGGTAGTGATGAGGGAAGGGCCTTTTCAGTAGTGACACCTAAGCTTTCAAGCCAAGGGCCCATAGAGTAGCTTTTTTAGTTGAAACATTTTTTATGTCCTTTGTCTTGTAGAGTGGTTATTGCTTCTTTGCTATAATTGGCCACTTTAAAAAAAAAGTGGCAGACTTTTAAAGTCTGTTCTTTCTGCACTTTTCTAGATTTGTAACTCTTTAATTTGTTTTGCAAAGATTAAGGTAAATTGTATTTTTGTAATAAGATGGGCTATATATCAATTAAACAAATAAAAATTTTACAACTCAGCTATACAGTGCAATTCTGTGCATATCTACTCTAAATTAAACCCCATTGGGTTCCTTGGGGTTCACTCCTAGCTAGTTGAGTACAGAGCTGCAGCCTAATAACTTATTTCTGAGTAGATATGTGTTGAATGAGAAAAACAAATTTCAGTAAGTGAGTTTAAATGTAGCAATAGTACAACGTCAGAATCAAAGTTATTATCACATACTTTTTTCATACACACAAAGACAGAGAGAAGTAATTTTACTTTGCTTCAGGTACTGAAGGCTAATAAGAAGGAAAAATGACTGAGTGTTTATTGCAAGTGTCAGAAGATTTGCCCTGATTCTTTCTGTGTTTCCTGGTTTAATGAGCTGTTGGCCTCAAGGCCCAAGACGTGATCAGACAAAAATTTAATGTCCACCATTAATTCCAACTCTCTGCTATATTGTGCTTTTCTTATTTTATATTTATGATCTGGTCCTCTACATGTTTAGCATCACTAGAAATAGATTGGTATGCCCTCAAAACAGTTGGAGATAAATGCATTATGTAATTTTCCTCAATCTTTGCCTTTGAAATGCATACTGAATATTAGTTATCTACTGTTGTCTGCTGGCCCCAACTGTTGCCTGAGTTAACTTGAGGAGATTATCCATCTGGCGTATCTGTAAAGCTCTTATAAAGATGGGGCCCTTTGTATCTGCTGGGGTTTGGTTCCAAGACCCCCCTTGGATACCAAAATCTGTGAATACTCAAGGCCCATTATATGCAATGGCACAGTAAAATGGTGTCCCTTATATAAAATGGCAAAATCAAGGTTTGCTTCTTGGCTTATAATTTTTTTAAAAAAAAATTCAAGCTGTGATGGTGGAATCAGTGGATGCTAAATTTGTGGCTATAGAGGGCCAACTGCATTTTATTTTATCCTGCCTTTCTCCCAACATAGGATTCAAGGTGGCTATGGTACAGATAACAGTCTCTGTTGCTGACTGAGACCACCAGTTTTTTGTGCTGGTCGTTTGTATCAGAGATATTCCATGCAATCTGTGATGGTTGCTCATGGCAAACATTCCCAGCACGAACACTTAATGAAACCATAACTGTCAGGATTGATCCTGGACATGACCTTCTCCTGCCAACTTCAGTTCTTTTATTTCACTTTGTGGGTAATTATACTTGCATTCCATTTTACTTGATAACAAATATGTAGTCTGGGGAAAAGGAGAATACATTCTATGTCTATAACTGTTTTGATTAAAGTTTGAACCTGGCCTTTGCCATGAGAAATATGGGAGGTACCCACTCTCCGTGGGAATGGGGAGGTGGATGATGGATAACTAATAACTAAGGGAACACATGGTCTTAGATGTCTCTACACTAATGCACAGAGCATGGGAAATAAGATGAACTTGAACTCCTTGCACTACAAAACAAATATGATATAATAGGCATTACTGAAACCTGGTGGGAGGAGTCACATGATTGGAATGTAGGAATAGAGGGGTATAACCTTTATAGGAGAAACAGGCCAAACAGGAAAGGAGGAGGAATAGCATTATATGTCAGGGATATTTACACCAATGAAGAGATCCATGACATCAATACTGGAAGCCAGGTGGAGAGCATCTGGATAAAAATTAAAGGAGAGGGAAACAACAGTGACGTTATTGTGGGACTCTACTACAGTCCCCCAAATCAGACAGAGGAACTGGATGATGCCTTTCTAGAACAGATGAACACACATGCAGAAAGGAGAGATGTAGTAGTGATGGGTGACTTCAACTATCCTGGTATTTGCTGGCAATCTAACTCAGCCAAAACTTCAAGGTCTAGCAAATTCCTTACATGCCTGGAAGACAATTTCATGGTCCAAAAGGTGGAAGAGGCAACAAGGGGTCAGCTATTTTAGATCTGATCCTAACCAACAGAGATGACCTGGTTAATGGGGTGCAAGTGGTGGGATCCTTAGGTGAGAGTGATCATGTTCTCCTCGAGTTTGTTATACAATGGAAAGGAGAAGCCAGGCATAGTCAGACACGCATTCTTGACTTTAGGAGAGCTGATTTCAATAAACTCGGGGAAATACTGGGGGTGATCCCATGGTCAGGAATACTAAAAGAGAAGAGACCTCAAGACGGATGGAACTTTCTCAAAAGGGAGATACTGAAGGCACAATTTCAAACAGTACCATTGAGGAAGAAAAATGGGAGGTGTCTCAAGAAACCAGGATGGATGACTAAAGAACTTTCAATGGAGCTAAGTTTTTAACGGAACATGTACAGGAAATGGAAAAGGGGGGAAATCACCAAAGAAGAATTCAAACAGATAGCGAACACGTGTAGGAGTAAAGTCAGAAAAGCTAAAGCGCAGAATGAGCTCAGGCTTGCTAGGGAGGTTAAGAACAATTAAAAGGGTTTTTTGGGGTATGTCCGCAGCAAAAGGAGGAAGAAGGAAATGATAGGGCCACTACGTGGAGAAGATGGCAAAATGCTAACAGGGGACAGAGAAAAGGCAGAATTACTCAACACCTTCTTTGCCTCAGTGTTTTCAGAAAGGAAAAGGAGGACCAACCTGAGGATAATGGAACAGAGGACACAATAGGGGAAACCCAGCACAGAATAAGCAAAGAGGTAGTACAGGAATACCTTCTTAATCTAAATGAATTTAAATCTCCAGGACCAGATGAACTACATCCAAGAGTATTACAAGAGCTGGCAAATGTAATCTCAGAGCCATTGGCAATAATCTTTGAGAACTCCTGGAGAACAGGAGAAGTCCCAGGAGACTGGAGGAGGGCAAACGTTGTCCCCATCTTCAAAAAGGGGGGAAAAGAGGATCCCAACAATTATCATCCAGTTAGTCTGACATCAATACCAGGGAAGATTCTGGAGCAGATCATTAAACAGAGAGTCTGTGAACATTTAGAAGGCAATGCCATAATCACAAAAAGTCAACATGGGTTTCAGAGAAACAAGTCATGCCAGACTAATCTGATCTCATTTTTTGATAAAGTTATCATCTTGGTAGATGAAGGGAACGCTGTCGACATTGCATACCTTGATTTCAGTAAGGCCTTTGACAAGGTTCCCCATGACATTCTTGCAAACAAGCTTGTAAAATGTGGGCTAGACAAGTTAACTGTTCAATGGATTTGTAATTGGTTGACCAGCTGAACCCAAAGGGTGCTCAGCAGTGGCTCCTCTTCATCTTGGAAAGATGTGACCAGTGGGGTTCCACAGTGTTCTGTCCTGGGCCCAGTACTATTCAACATCTTTATCAATGACTTGGATGAGGGAATTAGGGGCATACTTATCAAATTTGCAGATGACCTAAATTAGGAGGAGTAGCTAATACC
This sequence comes from Gambelia wislizenii, assembly GCA_030847615.1. Taxonomy (NCBI): domain Eukaryota; kingdom Metazoa; phylum Chordata; class Lepidosauria; order Squamata; family Crotaphytidae; genus Gambelia; species Gambelia wislizenii. Next base: position 45,507,163 of record JAUMIR010000001.1, on the reverse strand, counting down.
CTAGAGGACAGGATCAAAATTCAGAATGACCTGGATAGACTGGAGAGCTGGGCCAAAGCTAACAAAATGAAATTCAATACGGAGAAATGTAAGGTACTGCACTTAGGGTGGAAAAATGAAATGCATAGATATAGGATGGGAGAGACCCGGCAGAACGAGACTACGTGCGAAAGGGATCTAGGAGTCCTAGTAGACCACAAGTTGAACATGAGTCAACAATGTGATGCGGCAGCTAAAAAGGCCAATGCGATTTGGGGCTGTATCAATAGAAGTATAGTGTCTAGATCAAGGGAAGTAATAGTGCCACTCTATTCTGCCTTGGTCAGACCTCACTTAGAATACTGTGTCCAGTTCTGAGCACCACAATTAAAAAAGGATATTGACAAATTGGAGCGTGTCCAGAGAAGGGCAACTAAAATGGTGAAAGGTCTGGAAACCATGCCTTATGAGGAGAAACTTAGGGAGCTGAGTATGTTTAGCCTGGAAAAAAGACAGTTAAGAGGCGATATGATAGCCCTGTTTAAGTATTTGAAGGGATGTCACGCTGAGGATGGAGCAGGCTTGTTTTCTGCTGCTCCAGAGACTGGAACATGGAGCAATGGATGCAAGCTCCAGGAACAGAGATTCCACCTCAACATTAGGAGGAACTTTTTGACAGTAAGAGCTGTTCGGCAGTGGAACACACTCCCTCGGAGCGTGGTGGGGTCTCCTTCCTTGGAGGTCTTTAAACAGAGGCTGGATTGCCATCTGTCGGGGATGCTTTGATCAAGATTTCCTGCGTGGCAGGGGGTTGGACTGGATGGCCCTCATGGTCTCTTCCAACTCTGCAATTCTATGATTCTATGATTCTATAATGACTATATATCCTACCAGATTTTCTAGATTTAAATATTTTTTAACTTAATGCTTTGTAAGTAGTTTTCATTCTGAACAACAAATGTTGTAGGGTTAGCTCTTTAGGTTATTGTACCAATAAAGTTCATTGTTTAACTCTGAAACCGCTGGTTACTGAGTCTGAAGAAGGCATTACATTACATTACATGACAATAACTTAACCAAATATATTAACATGCCCCTATATAGTAACTTGCCCTAGCAATTTAATGTCAACCATTTTCAAGATGACAAGTCTAGCTGATATATATATATATATATATATATATATATGATCGTACCAGCTGTGAACACATCCCAGTTACCTAATATTCCTGAAATTAAGTGTAAATAATAGTTCTGCTTCACTCATTCTTCCACAGGGAGATGAAAGCAAGGTTCTTGTGGCAAGTGAACATTTTCCCTCCTCCCTAGTTTATTCTGGGTGATACACAATAAAGGCACCAGAACCTGTCTGATCTTGGAAGCTAAGCAGCGTCAGCCCTCGTTAGTACATGGAAAATACTATTTCCTATTCTGAAAATGTTGATTTCTCAGCAAAAACACCCCATTTTTGCACAGAATAAGTTTTGACTTGTGAATAGTCTTTGAAAACTCTACACTTTTCAAATAGTTTCTTACAGCAGGAAGAAAATTACCAAATTTCTTCTTGAAGGAAGCAACAAGTAAAGAATTACATTCTTAATATGCACATAGCAAGTGTATATTGTGATGCACAGATGGAAGGCAGAGACCTGTGAAAGTTACTCATTTCCTAGAGAAAACAGACTCAGCTTGATCACACAAGGGACTGTGCTGCTTCACCCCTAGTGTGCTATTATAATTCTGTGCATTCCTGTGTACTATACAACAAGAGTGAATCTATAAAATCTAGGAAAATGGGACGGGCACGTGCATGAACTGTATCTTAGCATCATCTTGGGATGATTTAAGAACACTGAACCCTCCTGGGAACCTAAGCACACACTGAAGATACCATTCCATTCAGAACTTGGGATGAATTACTTTTGACTACAATCCTAGAACCCCCAGGCCAACATACCCACTGGCTGTACTGACTGAGGGAATTATGGGAATTGTGGTACAAAAAAGTAACATCCCAGATTCTGTGTACATTATCCAGATCCTAAAAACCCTACAAGTAACAGTAATGCTTAAGCCACCCCTTATGGTTACTATCTATCTAGTTTAGGCAGCTCAAAAAGTAAATCTAGGCAGTTGAAAGAACATTTTGGATAAAATATGTGTCTCCATGTCATGTTATCAGAATTTCCTTTATGTATCCTGACATAAAGACAATTGTATTTTGCAGGGTGGGGGTTCTTACATGGGCTGGTGAAGATGGAATAGAGAGAAGCTAATCTTGACTATTTTAAAAAGGATGGTTACATTTATTTAAAACCTCAGGGTGCTGCTGTATACAGTAATTGCTAGGATGATTCACCATAGCTCTGTTAATGCAAATGGAACCACTCTGATTAAAAGCAGCACAAAAGTCTGGTTCCAAGATGCAGGAAATTCACATTCTCAGGCAAGAAATGATTTCCGTGTTTTCTAACCACTCAAGAAGGACCTGCCTTTGCCTAATGAGAGCATTCTTCTTGGCAGCAAATCCCAATGATGGTTTTAAACACACTTTTTGCAAGCCTCCCCTTTTTTTTGTACTATACCTTTTCCATTGACACAGACCCTCCATTTATCCTTAGAGTGTCGTTTGTACACTGAAGTTAAATTCAATATAACAAAGCAATAAATATCCTCACTCATCCATATCTTCCTTTGTTAATGTGTCTGTAAATATCTAGCCAAGTCTGGTAGGTAATAAGACGCATACAAAGCTTGTACAAAATAGCTCGTAGTAGATGCTTGGAACTGACAGTAAACTAAGAGATATACACTTGAGAACAAAGATGGAAAGAAACCATTTTAATTGTATGGCATTCAGCATGTACATCATGCTAAAGAGCAGCAATAAAATGTATAGCTGTTTGGGAGTAGTTATAGGTGGCACCTCTCGTCAAACTCATAAGCCCCGCCCCTTGACAGGTGCCCCGCCCCAGAAGTCCCGCCCTTTCTGGAAGTTCTTCCCCCGGAAGTCCCGCCCTTGCTGGATATCCGGTCCCTCCCCCGGAAGTCCCGCCCCCAGCCAGATGTGCTGGCCCCCTGCCGGAAGTCCCCGCCTGTAGGTGTGGCATCCACGTGGCAGCAAATTCCCCCGCCCCCTCCCAAACTGTTCCCACCCCCCCTGGGTTGGCCTTGCGAAGTCATGTGGACCAATAGGAAGGGGTTTCTTGGGAAATATTCATTAGGGTGGTTTGAAAGGCCTCTCCTGATTGGCTGTGGGTGTCAAAGGGTGGGAATGGCCCCGTAGGGGCCTTTCCCACACCCCTTCTCCAGCTGGTCCCACCCTCTCAGCAGACCCCTGCACAAAGGGCCAATAGGAAGTGGGTTTAGAGGTTTGATTTTGAGCTGCTTGCCTGGACATGTTCAGAGGAGACGACATGGAGCTGCCAACTACGCCTCCAAAATCCTTTAGTGTTTCCATGCCCTCTGCCCCTAAAAAAATACCCCCCGAAAAGGAGGAATGGGCTGTGTGGAAGCGACAAAGCTACTCCTTTCCTGAAACAATGTCAGGAGCTGAGGGTTTTTCCATGCCTTTGTGCAATGAACTTATGGGAGAGACAGTGAAACCAAGAAGGGATTTTTCATCCTTGTTAGGTTTGAAAAACAGCCTTAGTGAGGAAGAGACTGATACAACTCCTCAGAATCTAAGACATTTTTCTGCAATGGAGAGTTCACTTGTGGATATTTTTACAGACGCGCAACCCTTTGAACCTGAAACAGTATGGCCTGTGGACTGGAGTATAGATTGGCCTGATGACTGGTCTGATACAGAGTGTGATTGTGGTTGTTCTCGGAAAGGGCTTTTCTCAAGGATGCAGAGATTGCAGAACATTGAAGATGTAGATGGTGGCCTGCTTTGTAAACCAGACCCCCAGAACACTGAGACAGAGGTGGGTGATCATGACCCAAACTGGTCTGCTTACCAGTCGCTCCTTGATGACCTGCTGGAGGGTGATGCAGTGGAGAATGCTTTGGTGGACAACTCTGAAAAAGCAGATGCTGGTTATGAGAGCTCAACGGTAAGAATGCTAGCACTATGGGGGTGTCAATATTTGTTATGACAAACCCCACTATATCCCTGTGAGCAAGCACCATATTGACACTATCACTGTTGAGATAAAGACAGATCAGAACAAAAAGGTCTCATTTTGTTTTGGAAAGGTGATTGTGAAGCTTCACTTCTGGCCCCGGAGAACCCTGCTTCTTTAAAAATAACACCCCCATAGTGCTAGAATTAGGAAAAACTCCTATTTGAATCTATAAAAAGTCACTTCAGATAGTGCAGGACATACAAAGCTAAGTATTGTTAAGTAGAACTAAGTGTTAGCTGATGTGTGGATGCAAAGTCTGTAATTCACACAGTTATGAATGCACAATCAAGAGTTGTGCTTTCATAAGTGATATACATTCATCATTCCTACATATTCAGTAGTGTGGGGAATATGTACGGGTTGTAAATGTACTCTGGTCCTGACTGATAGGGCAGCAGCTACTGTGAGTGACAGGGGTCAGTTCTTCTGTTAATCAGGATGCAGCAGACTGCTTCCCAACCTCCTGCAAGCAATCTCTGGTGCAAGAAGGAATTGCAACAGGGATCCTGTTTCTGACTGTTGCACCAGAGATCGCTGGACAGATGGGGGTGGAAACATCAGTCTGCTGCATCCTGATTGACAGGAGAACAGATCCCCCACTGCTCGCAGAGGCTGCTGTCTGGTAACTCAGTATTGGGGGTGGTCAGGTCAGGAGATTTTACTTAGGTACTGAGGTAGTTAGTAAGCTAAGCAGCTGATCTAGAATACCAGCCAGTATTATTTCTGCAATTATTGCTATACTTGTATACTTTTCCATTTAACAATACTTAGCTGTTTACATTAAAATAAATATATAATCCAGTGTAAGAGCAATCTAAAGCAACTTCAAGCACTTAGCATAAAATAAATAATTAAAACACTCTGCAAGCAATATAAAAAGATCAGTGACCAATTCTGACTGGGAAAAGAGTGCCTAAACAGATTGCTTATTCAGGAGCCACTTAAAGATGTACAGCTTTTCTGCCTCTCAAAACATGTAAGGCAAATATTGCAGAGGGTTGGTGCCACCACAGAGAACATCCAGACCTTTGTATTGTTTCATGTTATGATCCTACTGTTTCCAAACAACCAGTAAAGTTCACTTTGATACATGTGTACAGGGGAAGGTGGTTTCCTAGTATAAGCTAGCTTTTTATATTTTCACTTACAAGAACATCATTTTGGCTGCACTGTGTCCTTAGCTGGAAATGATCGCACAATGGTTGTGTCAACACTCAGTAGATTATAATTCGCTTAACTTTTCAGCCCATTGGTACCTTGATATGGACACTACACTTGTGTTCATACAGCCTGGAATTCCATTAGCTTTTTTGCTACCAGTATCACATGTTGATTCATATTTAGCTTGTGCTGTACTATTGCTGTCAAGCTAAGTGTCACCATCCTATATTTGTTTGTTGGATTTTTCCTGCCTAATGTAGTAGTTGCTGTTGTGTGCTTTCAAGTTGTTTCCAACTTATGGCAACCCTAAGTCAAATCTATAATGGGGTTTTCTTGGCAGGATTAGTTCTGAGGGGAGTTGTCTTTGCCTTCCTCTGAAGCTGAGAGTGACTTGCCCAACATCACCCAGTGGGCTTCCATGGCCAAGCAGGGATTTGAACCCTGGTCTCCAGAGTCATAAATTCAACGCTCAGATCACACTGGCTCTTATCCCTGCTGAAGTTTATTTTATTAGTATTGGCCCAGGTCTCCAGTGCACTGAAGTCATATTGAATCCTGATTTTGAGATATCAGCTACCCCTCACACCTGCAAATTTAATGAGCATTCTCTCACTTTTTTCATCCAAGTCATTTATAACGATGTTGAACAACACCAGGCCCAAGATAGGACTCTGTGAAAATGACATGAGATATCTTCCAGATAGCGTTCCTCCTTGTAGAAGGACTACCAACAGCCAGCAGCAAGTTGCATAAAACCCTGCCTGAACAGTAAGCATTATAGATTAGACAGCTCCATCTATGTTTTTTTTAAAGAAAAAGTCTGCCAGCAGATCTCAGTTTTGCTCTGTCACTTTTTGGAGAAGTGCCCCTCCAGCAGTGTTTTTAACTTTGACCCTCATCTGTCTATATTGCCTTTTTAAGAGAAAAATCCCAGGAGGCCTCAGTATTAGAAGCTGTTGTGGGAATATAGTTTGGGGTGGGAGCTAAAAAGAGCAATTGGGGCCTGCCACACGTCCTTAGACTGGTGGGACTTGATCAGTCACACCTAGCTAAGTTCCTTTGGGTCAACAGATGTATTCAAACTTGGGACTAATGGTTGAATTTGGACCTTTGTGTCCATGACACCTCAAAGGACTTTTTCTTCCAAAATCAGAGTGGCATTCAGGTTGCTCTCCAGTTGTTGCTCTGTGCCACCTCTAGGCATTCCTCACACTTGGCTCTGCTGGCTAGGGCTGTTGAAATCCAGTAACATGGGAAGGGCCATGTGATTTGCACCCCTGCTCTAAGGCATTGGGGATTAATAAGCATTTTGTTAGAGGTCTTCTTCTTCAAGGTTCTATATTGTGTAGGTGAGTAGAAAAGGCTCCGCCACCATAGATAGTTTCCCTCCAACTAATGGTGGAAAGCAGCTGGAGTGCAGGAAGAAGGTGGTGCTTAGCACTACTGTGTTCATTGCCACTCTTCCTACTTGCATATTAGGTCTAAAATATCTTGAATGCATGAATAGGGCTTTAGTTCTTGGTGACGGCCTTACCTTGAATCCTCCATGACCAGAAATATAATTTCCTTCTCCCAAATCCTGTGAATACTAGCAAATTCTTAATGATATTGCTGAATATAGTTTGGAAGGCTATCAGCAGCTGAGTTGGCACAGAACTAGAGCAATAATTTGCCCCATGACTGTAACTAAATTGCTCCCTAGGCTTTCATAGTAATGTATTTTTTAAATCTTTAATTCAGATTTGATATAGTTCACTTTAGGCTCCTGGAATTTCATTGCTTTTTTATGTGTGTACATTATACTCCTGGCCTTACAGCTTAAAAATTTGCTCTGAGTAAAGCAGTTGTAATTAATATAGCACCTCATCAGACAGATTATGACTAGATTTCATCACCTATTAGAAATTAAACAATAAAGTTACTAAAGGGGCAATGAAGTAGGCATTCATTAATCAGTTTACAAACCGTATTCTAATGAATTCTGGGTGTTACCAGAAACTTACCAGAGATTTCTTGATAAGAAGATCAGCAATCATGACTAAATATCAGTCAGCACCTCCATAACTACTTCTGCAGTGTGATACTTGGCCACAGGCAGAGTATTGTGAAAGTTCAAGGCACACCTTCAGTTCATACAGAGGAATAGTGAAGTTCAGCAAAAATGACCAGTGTCATGCATGAATGATGCACCGGATTCTAAGTAACACAGCAAATCTGCAGCCAAAATACAAGGATTTCTCAGGAATCAAGTCAATATGGTTTGTTGCCATGCAGTAGTGCTTGAAGGGGAACTGGACACAGTATTCCACAGGAAGTTTGACCAAAGCAAAATAGTGGTACTATTACATCCCTCAATCTAGATTCTGTACTCCTATTGAAATGTGGTGTATTTTGAATATGGGTCAATTTCAGCCTGGTTTCAGCTCAAGGTATGGTAATGAAACAGCTCAAGTTGCTCTGACCTCAACATACTCTGGGTGAAAGATGGGGGAGTGCTACACAGCTGATCATCACAGACCTCTTAACAGCATTATAATACCATTGATCATAGTATCTTCCTGAGCCAGCACTTTGGGATAAGAGTATGTGGTGATGTGTTGCCGTGGTTCTTCTCCTATCTCTGGGGATGATTCCAAAGAATGACATTTTTCTGCTCAGCCCCTTGGGTTCCATCTTGTCTTCATGTTATTCAATATCTATATGAAGTTGCTGGGTGAGGTCATTGGGCATTTGGGGCTTGAGTGCCCTCAGTATGAGCAATGTACAAGTGTTAAACCAGTGCTTGGATGCTGCAGTGGGCTGGGTGGGGCCTATAAGTTGAATCCCAGTAATACAGAGGATGTATGGATTGGTGGTTCCCAGCTCAAGGAACTGAGTCAGCAACCAGTCCTGAATGGGTTTGTACTCCTGGATCAGTCTCAAGGCTAGCGTTCCTGGTGAAATATAAGACAGGGTTGTTATAGCTTTAATAGTTGTACTGAACAGTGGCTGACAAACTCTGATCTTCCAGGGGTTTGGGACTTCAGCTCCCAGAATTCCTGATCATTGCCCATGCTGGCTGGGACTTCTGGGAAGTGAAGTCCAAAATGATTGGCATAGAAGTGTAATTTTCAGGTCTTGAAACACAAGCAATACCTGCTGAAATTTCCTCTTCTTTGTTGTTGTTGTTGTTGTATGCCTTTGTTTCTGATTTATGGAGACCCTAAGGTGAACCTATCACAAGGTTTTATTGGCAGAATTTGTTCAGAGGTGGTTTGCCATTGCCTTCCTCTGAGGCTGAGAGAGTGTGACTTGCCCAAAGTCACCCAATCAGTTTCCATGGTGGAGCAGGAATTCAAATCCTGGTCTCCAGAGTCATAGTCCAACACACAAACCACTACACCGTGCTGGTTCACTCTCATCTACACAACCATTAAAGACAGGAGCCCTGTCTTATATTTCATCAGACAACCCTACTAGAGGCCCAGGAAGAATCTGTGGCTCGGAGTGCTTGGGTCCAGCTTCTACTGATCCACCAGCTATGGCCTTTCCTGGACAGTGATACCAGGCATGCATGGGTAACTTCTGGATTAGGTTACTGTAATGCACTCTACATGGGGCTTCCCTTTAAGATCACTTGGGAACTCCAACTAGAGCAAAATGTAGCCACTGAATGTCATATACAGAACATATACACTCACCCCTTCACATTAGTGGGGGTTAGGTTCCCCAGACCCCCGCAAATGCGAAAAATCCACAAATAACAACTGCCCTCCCCCTCCCCCACCAAAGTGACCACGGGGCCTCCAGAGGCCCTATAGTCGCTTTCCCCTGCCTCCCCCTCCCTCCCCAGGCCTTCATGGGGCCTCCGGAGCGTCTCTGGAGGCCCCATGATCGCCTCCCCGGCCCTGCCCACCACCTCCCCAGGCCTTCATGGGGCCTCCGGAGCGTCTCCGGAGGTCCCATGAAGGCCTCCCTGGCCCTCCTCACTCCCTCCCCAGGCCTTCATGGGGCCTCTGGAGCGTCTCCGGAGGTCCCTTGAAGGCCTCCCTGACCCTTCCCACCCCCTCCCCAGGCCTTCATGGGTCCTCCGGAGAGTCTCCGGAGGTCCTGTGAAGGCCTCCCCAGCCCTCCCCACTCCCTCCCCAGGCCTTCATGGGGCCTCTGGAGCGTCTCTGGAGGCCCTATGATCGATTCCCTAGCCCTCCCTGTCCCCTCCCCAGGCCTTCATGGGGCCTCCGGAGTGTCTCTGGGGGCCCCGTGAAGGCCTCCCTGGCCCTCTCCCTCCCGCCCAAGGCCTTAACCGGGGCCTGCAGAGGCCCCGTGTCGTGGCTTTTGGGAGGGCAGGGGCCCTCCCAAAACCCGCAAATATTCAAAACCGCGAATGTCAAGTTCGCAAATGTGGAGGGGCAACTGTAATACCACTCTTAAAAGAGTTACACTAGCTGCCAGTATGCTTCCAGTTTGAATTTAAGGTGCTAGTAATGACATTCAAAGCCTTCATTGTCTTGGGAATGCAGTCTTTGAAGGAATGCCTCTCCATATATGTGTGCATGTGCATATCTGCACACACACGCACGCACACACACAGCTGCCCAGGGTTTGAGGTCTGCTATTGTTTATTTATCCAAATCTGCACATGCATCATAGTTTTAAACTGTTCTAAACTGAGTTCAATTGTCTTAACTTGTCAAATTGTTTAGCATGCTTTTAGTCTGTTTACATTATTTCCTACTGCTTTATACTATTGGTTAAACTGTTTTAATTGTGTGGCATCCTCTACTAGGAAAAATAGCGACAATTAAAATGAATATACTGTCAAGATTATTATTCTTATATCAAACTGTACCAATTATAATAACAAATGAAATATTCAAGAAATGACAAAGGGGACTATCAAAATTTATTTGGAATAGGAAAAGACCTAGAATTAGATGGAAACTACTGACGCATGATAGAGAAAGGGGAGGATTGGGCCTGCCAGATCTAAAGATATATTATGAAGCTGCATGTATAATATGGATTAGGCAATGGATCACATTAGAGAACAAAGGTTACCACAGAAGGTCATGAAATAAGAATGGGATGGCATGGTTACCTCTGGTATAATAAAATCAAATTCAATGCTGAATTTAAAAATCCTAGTATAAGAAGGTCACTAATAAGCGTATGGAATAAATATAAGAGTGAGTTCTAAAATACCAGGTTGGTTATCACCACAAGAAGCATTTTGTAAAAAAGAACTAAGGATAGAGCAATGGTTAAAATATAGAGATATAATGGGGGAAAAAGAAGGACACTAGAAAATGAAGGATAAACAACAATTGGAAAGTGAAGGAATAAAGATGCAATGGCTGAGTTATTACCAATTAAGAGAAAGGGTTAAAGAAGATTTAAAATGATTCCAATATGAAGAGGAGATATCAGAATTAGAAAAACTGATATATTCAAAAGAAGACCATTTGATTAGTAAGATCTATAAATTGCTGTTGACAGAAGAGGAACAAATTAAAAAATGTATGGTGGAATGGTCACAAAATGTGAGATATCAATTAAATTTAGAACAATGGGAAGAGGTTTGGACTAAAGGGTTAAAATTTACATGTTCAAATAATATTAAAGAAAATTATTATAAAATGATGTACAAATGGTACATAATTCCTCAAAAATTGGCAAAGATTTACAAAAATAGTTCAAATAAATGTTGGAAATGCCAGAAACAAGTAGGCTCATTCTATCACATATGGTGGAAATGCAACAGAGTGAAGAAATATTGGTTTAGAGTTAATAAATGCATAGAGAAAATATTAAAAGTTAAAATAAAAAAGAGGCCTGAACTATATATATCTCCTGAATATGTTAGATGCAAAAAAATAACATAGAACGAAAATATAGTAAATTAATTAGTTATGATTACTGCTGCAAGGGTGGTATACGCAAGGAAATGGAAGACTAATGAGATTCCAATATATGAAGAATGGATGGAAAAAACTATGGAATATGCACTGCTAGATAAATTAACAAACTTGATAAAAAATAAGACAAATGAGAATTTTATGAAAAATTGGGAACCATTGATAGAATATTATAAAAAAATTATGGAGACGTTAATATTTTCGGATTTGTAATGTGAATACTAGTAATTACCTCTCCATTGACACCCCTTGTTTCCTTTATGGGTCTGAAACATGGGTCACCTATCACCAACACTTACGACTCCTTGAACGTTTTCATCAGCGCTGTATACGTACAATCCTAAATATACACTGGACTGACTATGTGACAAATGTTGCTGTCCTTGAGCAAGCAGGGATCACCAGCATTGAGGCCATGATATTGAGAACACAGCTGCGCTGGGCAGGGCATGTTTCTAGGATGGAGGACCATCGCCTCCCAAAAATAGTCCTTCGAGCCAGTGCAATGGATTTTTCTGGTGGAGCGCAGCATGCACAGAACTGGCCTCACCCTTTAAACCAGAGATTCATCTGCCGTGGCCTTGCAAGCATGGACGTGGCAGCGAGGTCCTCGGGCCGTAGGTTTGATTAGTTTCCTTCTCTTAGATGGTTGACCTTACAGGGTTGGACGAGCACCATCTGCCCGGGTTTGGGATTAGAGTTTTCCTTCTCCTAGGACGGTTGCCACAAGGCTAGAGAGCCCATCCTGCCCTTTGATGCTCTTTGTCAGACCCTTCCGTTTTGACCTGTCTGGCATGGGAGACCCTACCAGTGGCTATTATGCCACCGCCAGCATAGCTCAAAACATCATTAGGGTACGCAAGCCTCTCTCCCACGACAAGGGGGCGTCAATGGAGAGGCCCCAAAATAGTACTCTATGGTGAACTCACCATGGGTCAGCATAAGAGGGGCGCTCCAAAAAAAAAAAGTGATACAAGGACTCTCTGAAACAACATCTCAGGCTCGGCCAAATTGATCACCAACAATGGTCCACCCTGGCCTCACATCGGGAGGCATGGAGACACACTATCCACAATGCTGCAGCCTTATTTGAGAACTCATGCCGAACAAGTGTTGAAGAGAAACGACAACGCAGAAAGAATCACAACCCAGAAAAATCACCCAAGGAAACCTTCTGCTGTGCTTTTTGCAACCGGACTTGTTTATCTTGGATTGGCCTTTTTAGTCATCAGCGCGCTTGCAGAAAGCACGGGATGAGTCCTTCCTGAATCTTCGTTTGCGAAGAAAAGCCAGAGAGAGACTAGTAATTATTAATTAAGTACTATTTAGTGATAAGTAAAAGAAATGATTGAGGTTAATTAATATTATATTTGGAATATCTGAATATAGGAACATGAACAATAGTAGATGATAGAAATATTGCTTTAGTAATTATTGAGAGAGGAGATAATTGGGGAAAATAGAAAAGCAGTAAGAGAGATACGGGAAGTCTATTTTAAAGGGGGGAGGGAGGGGAATGTTCTATGTTTTTGTACGTGTCTGGTATGTCTGATGTATGTGTTTATATATATATTTGAAAATTATTTTGCATAAATAAATTAAACAAAAAAAGTATATTAAGCATGTCAGATTTTGTATATTGCTGAAAAACTAATTTATATTTTCATGAACAACAATCAAATATTTAATTCTACACTGAATTGGGTGGATCAAAGTCCTTTCATACTATAGAATTATAGCTCTAAGATTCCATTTCAGCTGCCATGGCTGCATCCTATGTAAATGAGTGGTTTGTAGTTTCTTGAAGAATTCTAAGTATCTCTTCCTAAACTGCAAATCCCAGGATTCCATATCACATTGGCTCTTAACCTTTTCTTTACCAGGGACCCCCTTTAAATATCTTTTGTTGCTGTAAACCCGCAAGACTTAAGATTTAAAACAAACAGCAACAACAATACAATTATACCATTCATTAAACCTTCCTTTGGAGGCACTGGAGGGGAAGACTTTTCTTCTGCTTCTTCCCACATGTTTGTGGCTGGATTGGATTGAATGGCAATGCACAGGCCAAGCCAGCCAGCCAGCCTTTGCCTTGACTCCTGCCATGTGGCTACTCCACTACAGGAAGGTGGGCAGGGCAGCCTTCAAGCATTTGTGGACCCCCTGTGAGGACAGTGGTCCTCTGGGGGTCCCTCGACCACAAGTTAAGAACCACTGCCATAGCATTTTGCTGTGTTAGTTAATGTGGGGTCGTAGTGCTATAATTGTGTAGTGTGAAAGGATCCCAGTTCTTTTTAAATGAGTGGCATACTTACAAGGTAGGGGTGATGTTTGGCCTACAATTCCTATCAGCCCCAGCCATTATGACCAATAGAAAGGGACTCTGGGAGTTCAGAGCCAGTAAGTAACTAATTACAGATAGATAATTATTTATAATTAGTTTATTTTTCAAAAAAAAAAAAAGTATGTGAAGGGAAAGCCTCTGTGGTATAATTAACCTTTTAATTATGGAGGAAGGATGGAGGAACTATGTCTGAGAGCTCAAGGGCTGGCTTGTCCTGCTCCTTCATGTGCTGTTGTGGGTGGTGTGGAAACATCAAGCTGGATGGAAATTGAGTGTTTTGTGCCCAAGGCCATTGGCTTGTAACAGCCACATGCTTAAAAAAACTGGAAGGCAATCGTTGCAATTATTTTTGAAAAAACAAGAAAGATAAATCTAACTATAACTAACTACTTTGAAGGTTTGGAACTATAATTGATTACTTTTAATACAGGTCACCCCCTATATGCACGGGACTGGTACCCACATTTTCAATTATCTGTTGTCGGAAAAACATGGTCTCTCTAGGCATTTCCTGTGTCTTCCCAACACGACTCTAGGAAAGTTACCACAGAGTTGCAACGGAGGTGCTTAGAGAGACATGCTCTCTAAGCATTTCCTAGGTACTCCCGTGCAATTCTATGGGGTTTCCTATTACCTGAAATTTCAAGTATTTGTAGTAAGTCTGGGAACGTATCCCATGCAGATACGGTAGGTGGCCTGTACCTGTCAATAGTATTCTGCAGTCACTGCAGCAGACACCATCCATCACTTTAATTCTACCTTTTCCCCAAAACTGGGACTCAAGGCACCTTACAAAACAGAATTACAAATAACAACATGGATGGCTGAAACATATAAATCATTATGTGTAAAAATAGTATTCAAGTGTCAACAAAAATAGAACCATCTAAAAGACTGGTTTAAAAGTAGACTAAAAGTAGTACAGTATACTAAAGTTCTATTCCAAAAACCTATTGGAATTAAAAGGTCTTCACCTGCTGATGAAAGGATGAAAAAAACAGAGCCTCCCTATGAAAGGAGCTTCCAGTCCTTGCCCTACACAGAAGTGCACATCTAGCCAGTTCAGATAAACACTGAGATGCAAATACAGAGCCACTGCATATGTTCACTTATGTCTGCCTCTGCAAGCCCCACTCCATGCTGGGTTGCAATGAATGTAGCTTCACTAAAATGAATTGACTGAATATAAATCAAAGTAACCTCACCTCTTGGAACAAGCTGCTATTTCTAGGACCAATTTCATACAGGTTTATTAGACAGCATATAATAATAATAATAATAATAATAATAATAATAATAATAATGATAATATGCCTTGAAGAATGAACCAAACACATCAGTATTAATCTGCAGGAATCCTCCATCAGTTACAATGGCACAGAGGATGATAGGGGCCTTACTGCACTGTGTAGGTAACTATCTTCCAGACCTGAACAAACAACAAAATTATGACAAGCTTGGAAGAAAATATACATAAATATACATAAAAGTAACCCAAAGCTTTCAATGAAAGAAAGTAGGACTGGCTGAAAAATTGTAAGTCTTTATTTTTTGTTACAATACAAAAATGTTTAATATCTAATGGCAATAGGATTATATGCACATCATATTTATTTAGTATATTATTATGCAATTTCTATGGTTTATAAATATCATAAAACATCACCCTTTAAGCAGGACCAAGTGCTAATTTGTGACTCCATTTCATGCAACCAAATGCAAATGTTTCCACTGAAGCAGATTTCACAAGACCTCTTGGCTGTTAATTTTTGATGGTTCTCCTTCAGTTTCGCCTCTTAACCTTCCTGAATTGGCCACTTTCCCCACTTCTCTTTATGATAGCTGTTTACATAGTCCAAAAATTATTACTTCCTTGTACCCGTTCCTGTCTATTTATCATATTTTCCTCCAAATCTAGAGACCAAACTGAACACAACAGCTGAAGGATCGTTTGTGCTGAACAGAATGGAATGGTGCAATTGACTTGATTTGAACCAGGAGTGGGGACTTTGTAGCCTTCCAGATATGTTGGTAATGATGAAAGATGATGGGAGCAGCAAGCCAACAATTTCTGGAGTACTAAATGTTTCCCATTTAAATTCTATAGCCTGAATTCTTTGGGCTAGGCCTAATTCTAGGATGAGATCCATGCAGTCTTCCAGCTGTTGTTTGACTGTAAGTCCCAGAAGCCTTAGTCAGCAAAGCCAATGATTTATGCTAGGAGATGCAGTCCAACAATATCTGGAGGGCCACATGATTTCCACTGCTGTCCTAACTAGAGTATACCCATTGAATCCATTACAGAATGATGAGCCATTACTTATGTAAATTTCATTGGGTCAGTTGTTTAACTCGAGGTGACAGTTGGGACTACCAACATGATTCAGAAAGATCAAGATTTACAGGGCCTGAAGGCATATGCACAATAAGGTTTGCTGTTTGAACATCTGATTTCCCTCCACATCAAGCAGACTTGATTGGGCACATCCCCTGACCGGCTTTCTAGTTTCAAACATGGTTTACCCAGGAGGGGGCAGTTTGTTTGAGAAAGCCAAGCTCCTTCCCGGATGTACAGAACTATTTTTATCTTGTTGATTCTCACCTACATTACTTAGGGGGACACTGACAGATCTAACAATTGAGAGAGCTGTTTTGCTTGCATAGCCACTATTAAATGAAGCACTGAAAGGTAGGTTTTAAAAAAAGAGAGAAAGAAAGGGGTTGGGGGGGCAGGGGGAGAGAATTGAAGCCACTTAGCAGGATTGTACAGGCAGCAAGCTATTTTTGTTCCCTGAAGTGTCTTTAATCTGTATCCCTTAGGTACTTTGTAACCTTGATGAGAGCTTGAGTACCCTTGAGGCGATGTGTTCCAATTTGAAAATTACTGTTCCAAAGGTTTCTTATCTGAAATGATGTCAATCCAGACCTACTGCACACAACAATTTTCTTGTTGCTCGCATCTCTTTCTTTTCTCCTCCCCCTCCTCCCCCCATAGTAACTATTCTCTCTAGGTGGACCTTTTAGCCACTGAAAGGGGTGGGGGCTGCTGCCTTGCAGACAATATTAATAAATCTGTTGTCAAGAGTAAAGGGAGAAAGGAGTGATTGGATTTTGAGCTGTGAGCACTCATTTTAGGAGAATGCTTTAGACAAGGGCACAGCATTCCTCTGACTTTATTCTCCTTGCTCCAACTTTGAAGGCTATAGGGGGAAGGGCCTGCCCAATTAACCAAATTTCTGAAAGAAAGGAGAGAGTCACTGTTTTCCATGTAATGCAAAACTTTAATTTAGTACTATGTACAAGAAGGAGGAAGCAACTCTGCACAGTGCCACACATTTAACTTCCTTCCCGTTAATGAGGAGGAATAAACTAGACTTCCATTTCACTTTAGCTGGTTCCTCTCTTGCTGTTACATGCTAGCCAAGAGTTGTGGTTTAAAATACTGGTAAACCTTAGTTTGTACAGTATTTGGGCTTGTTTAGCAATTGAATCAAGTTTTTCAGAAACTATCATTCCAAGTTTGCATGTCGGGGGTGGAGGGGGCAACAGCTTTCCAGCAAAGCAAAACTGAAGCTTTGCTTGGGCTCCTTTCCAGTTTAGTGCTGCACAAACCCTCCAAGACTTTAGAAGGGTGCTAAAGCTCTCGCGCCTCTAAAGATTTCTGAGAAAGGAATGATAATGTCTTTTAATGGAAGCTGCCACTCCCCCATCACAAGGAAGACAACAATGTAGGAAAGGGATGAGAAGGCTACACAATAGCTATAGGGTTTCTTGAAGGAAAGCCAAAGCAAACTCAACTCCAAAGGCAGAACAAACTCAACTTCCAAAGGCAGAACAAACTCAAGGGTATTTTCTTCCTGAATTAGATTAAAACCTTGCCTCCCATGTCCTGAAGCTGTCACAAGCTACATTTGGGGTATTTCCAGTAGAGAATTTTATCCTGTAGTCACTTTGCCTCATTCACATAATTTTACAGGGATACACAGCAGAGGTAGGCAACTGCCAGACATTGGGGCAGGACTGCATTGCTTTCCAGGAGGTTCTCTCACACACCATTGTCACCATTTGGGAGAATTTTTTCTACCTAAAGGTCAAGAGTCTTTTTGGCTTCAGGGGATGTTTCTGGCTTTTTTGCAAGATTTTCAGCACTTGATCACTTTTCTTAGGCCTATGTGTGTTTGTATGGGCCTTCAAGTCAGCTGTCAACTTATGGCAACCCCATGAATTTTGTAGGGTTTCTTTTAGTCAAAGAATACTCAGAGGTGGTTTTGCCAGTTCCTTCCTCTGAAATATAGCCTACAGCACCTGGTATTTGTTGGTGTTCTCCCATCCAAGTACTAACTAGGAATGACCCTGCTTAGCTTCCAAGATCAGGATCTGGTGTCTGTAGGGTATTTAGGCAGTCCTAGGGCTATACAGCCTTTTTTAAAAAATAGGAAGTGGCTGGAAGTGACAGGAAGTTTTGAATAAAGGACGTACAGGCTTTAAAGCGGGGGGGGGGGGGGCAGAAACAACTGAAAACATGGCAAAATGACCAACAGTGCCCCCAGAGGCTTGGGACTGTTATTGGCCATTTTGAGATAAAAATCCCTCCCCATTTTTTCTGGGGTAGTGTTGCGCGGGGGGGGGGGGGATTGCAAATATTGCTTTGGGGCTGCATGCAACACATAGACCATTGTCTGTCCAATTTATCTGTATCCCAGGTTACAGGGATAACTGTACAGGTGTACTCTGGATATTTTCTCACCATGTCTTTCATATAACAAAGAAGAAGAAAAATAGGTAAGGTGAAAAACACAGGATAGATGCACAATTTTGATTGGTAGCCTTCCACCCAAAAGCACCCTACTATCAGTGCATGAAGATGGTTGTCGAAACACGTCTGGCTTTATAAGAGTGAAGAACCAAAATATAATTGAAGCCATCTGTTTGTTTTTCCCCCTCCTTCCAAGGACTTCAGCCCAATTTACTCCTTTGTACTCATTTTGTAGTTTCTGACTTATACTTTCAGTTATATGTCTATTTGAAAGTAGACTATGGTTGTATTGTTTTAACTTGTGTAACAATTTTATAAATTTACATACTGATATATATTTTCTTCATATCCTAACTTCTGTTGGTCAACTTCTCTTGGTCTAAGTCAGGTTATATTTTCCCTTTTTCTTTTGAGGTATACATGCAGTAAACATACATTTCCCACTGGATGTGATATAAACTGGTCCTGAAGGTTGGTCACAATTTGTTGTCATACTTTTGTGTCTGAAAAATCCTTTGCACTCAGCATTTTATGTCCGAGATGGTCCAGATTCACTGTACGTGGCAGGCTTCATCCAGCTCATTTTCTTCTGAACTCAGAGAACATTTTGTTGGGGCGCTGTGGAGGTATTCAGCAGATCTTTCAAATCTTTCAGAATCTGCTTGGTTAAAGACAGAAAGGGGAGATCTAGGAGTGGATGGACCAAGAACTTCTACTTCTTGCAGTTGAGCATTGTTTATCTGGAAAAACACACCAGAATTAGACATTACTTTATAGCCACAAGAAAGATGTTTAGTCAATCTGCATAAGGACTGATTTCACATCCAGATCTAAAACGGCAGAGCACAAGACCCAGTTATTCAAAACTCCTCCCTTGAACAAACCCCATTGCTTCCTATCGGCAGCTGGCATGACCATGCTCAGAGTCTCCTTCCTGATGAAGAAGAAAGGTATTTTCAGTTTCCAATGGTGAGGCTTTTAATCATATTAGCACAGCAGATGCTCCAGAAACCCCCTTTGTTGGTTATTAGAACAAAATGATAAGCCTACAAGGTTTAAAAAAAGAAAAAGGAAAAAAAAGAACCACAAGCACCAGAAATTCACTTCTGTTCTGGGTTAGAAAACAGGTATTTGTTGAACAACATCATTATCATCATCATTGTCATCATCATCACTATTATTATTGTATTTATTTATATCCCACCTTTTTCCCAATATTTGGACCCAAGGAGGCTAACAGTGACTTTAAAAAACATATACAAACATTAAAAATATAAATATGAAATTTAAAAAACAAATTAAACAATGTAAATTGTTAAAATATTTTAAAAAACATTAAAAATATTAAAATAAGTAAAACTATATACACCTTAAAATCCAAACTGCACAACACATACAGGCCCAACCCCCATCAGACTGTAAATGATTGATGGCACAAGTATGCTTTTTACTTGTTGCCAAAAGGAGAGCAGAGACAGGGCTATCCTAGCCTCTCTAGGGAGGGAGTTCCAAAGTCTGGGAGCAGCCACTGAGAAGGCACTCTCCTTCGTTCCCACTAAACAAGCCTGAGAGGATGGTTGGACAGAGAGAAGGGCCTCTCCAGATAATCTAAGAGCTCTAATGTGTCCTTCAAATAATTTCCAGGAAAACAAAGGTATGTATCGTACAGCTGTTTGCTCTTGGAAGATGGGATCAATAGCAAACTTCCTGCTGTCATATGTGCAGTAAACATTAAACAGCACATGGGCCCTTGAGTCTTATTTAGCCAGAGAAAAGTTGAGTAAGGGACTCTGGAGTGGTTGACAGCTCCCAAAAACAGCCTGCGGGGAGCGTAAGTGGTCCCAGAGGAATACTTTACACACCTCTGCTACACAGAACTGTGTACTGAGTGCTCACTCTAGCGATTAATTTAAGTATATTCAAGAAAAAAAAATACACAAACTTCCCCTGGTAAGCGTCAGAAGTGCCCCTGTTAAAGTGCGTGTAGAACTGTGCTCCCTGCTTAATTAGTTAAATATGTAAGGCTTCTTAAAACTGGATAATGGGGTTATAGCTTAACTTTTTCTGTCTTCATATCGAGTTCTTTAAAAATTAAAGTTGCACAAACAGGATGAGATGCATGCATAGGCGCTCAGACAAATATGTTCCACAGTATGAATTTCCTGAGCTTTGATACATTCAAGCGCATGGTTCATCCTACCAATTACCTTTTGTAGTTTGCTGCCCTCTGCTGGTACTTTAAGGTTCTCAGACAAGACACTGTTCTCAACTGAATTACTACAAAACTGTGAGGTTCTCAAGCTCTGGCGGACAAGGCAAGGGCTCTTCCTTGGAACTATTGGATGAGAAAGACAAGGGCTGCCGTTTCCTGGAGAAAGATCTGAAAATCCCAAAGAGGAAAGTTTGTGGCAATCACCACTTCATTCATAGAATTATAGATTTTGAATTGTTGTACCCAGAACTGGACACAGTATTCTAGGTGAGGCCTGACCAAGGCAGAATAGAGTGGCACTATGACTTCCCTTGATCTAGACACTATACTTAGAATCATAGAATCCAATTACACTACACTACACTCAATTACACTACAGATTGAGTCTCCCATATCTGGAATTCTAAAATATTCCAAAATCCAAAATTGTCCACATGAGTGGCTGAGATAGTGATACTTTTGCTTTCTGAGGGTTCATTGTACACACATTTTGATTCATGCACAACGTTAAAAATTCATGCTATGTGTATAAGGTGAAATGAAACATAAATGAATGTTGTGTTTAGACTTGGGTCCCATCTTCAAGATACCGCATTTGCTGGAATAATGCCTACAGGTCTCCCCTCTAGGAATCACTAGGTCCTCCAACTCAACTCTACAGTATCTTTGTACCGGAAGTCCTTTATTTTGATAAGGCTTGCTATTATCTGCAGTTTCACTTACAAACAGTAAGTCCAGGGACGTATCCTCTGCAGATATGAGGGATAACCTGTATAGGCAAGTATTCCAAAATTTGAAATATTCAAAATCCCAAATACCTCTGGCCCCAAGCATTTTGGATAAGGGAGACTCAATCTGTATTATTATTTTAAAAATAGGTAACAAGGTGCACACACAACAAATAAGCTACTGAGTAAACTCCCATTAATAATGCATTTCTTCCTACCAAAAAGTTTCACGATACCTGAAAATAGTTAATATGTTACAATGATCCTCCTACCCACCCGCCCACTCTTGGTAAATAAAATCCTTACAACCATGATCTATGTTTTATTTCTCTAATGAATCGGAAGTATTTTAATTTCCCAGATGGCTACAGCCTATGTGAAAAATAATTATTTCCTTCTTTTAGTTACACACAATGTCATGTGCCACCAGGCAAATGCTGCTAAAAAGCAGGGGTGCCCAGGGGGGGGGCAGTATTCTAGACCCTCTGGGGGTGACATGGACTGCAAAAATCGCTAACCCGACACAGAATAAATAGCCAGCAAAAGTCCACTTCCAGTTTTTTCTAGGGTGGGTTTTTTCATGGTAAATGTGCTGGGTGGGGCGGGAGGTTACAACCTTTTTGAAAAGCAAGGTGCTCCCGCTGAAAGAGAAGCACTTGACACACAGCTTTTTCCAGCCAGCTACAATAATGAAAAGTAGGATTAAGCAGCTGCTGAAATGTGAAGCACATAAGCTTCTATTTAAGAGTTTTCCCATGAAATTCTTTTATGATTTCTTCAGTAGGAAGTGATTTGAGAGTTATAAGTCACAATGGTCACATGTTCTTAATAAAGACTGGGCCTAGCACATCCTAGGAGTCCTCACCTCTGTTGGAAGTAATCATAAAAGGAAATGAGCCTTTTCTGAAAACGTAGATTAGAGAGAGAACTGTTCCATTTGATCAAGAGAGAACAGAATACAGTTTGGGAACCAACTGTAATTTCAAGGAAGCAGTTCATTTCTGTATACAATACCCCATCCACCATGACAAAAGCTTGGCAACAATTCTTCAACTATGGCAGACTTTCCTTTTTCCTTTTGCATTCACAAGTTATATCCCTGTCCACATTTGCAGTTCTAGTTGTTACTTCACTGGCCATAAAAACAAGCTAAGAATATAAATATATTCTTGGTGGTAGGGGAATAATTACTTTTGCTCTTATTGCCTATCAATCCATGGTCAGTAAATCAAAGCTGAAACTGCCACATTGGTTACTTACCGTGAATGTGCATTCTGGTGGTGGTAGAGAGGAGGAATCCAGCATTAATCCTTACACTTGGGTTATGCCCCTCCACCACCCAGAGTGAGGCAGGAGATTCAAACGATCACGTGGCCTGTGGGCCGTTGGTTCCTCCCCTTCTCTGCCCTTTGTCTGATCAGTTGATTGCAAGCCGAACCCTGGAACGTATGGTAGATTTTTTGCGCAGCCGGGCGGGATGGATTCCTCCTCTCTACCACCACCAGAATGCACATTCACGGTAAGTAACCAATGTGGCATTCTCTGGTTGGTGAGAGGAGGAATCCAGCATTAATCCTTACACTTGGGACGTACCCAAGCTCACCCCGCCTGTGGGAGGGATGGCTGCGCGAATGAAGAAAAACTCAGGTTCTGACCACCTCCTGGAGGACCCTTCGCCCAAAGATGGCCTCTGAGGCTCTGAACTTGTCAATCTTGTAATGCCGCACGAATGTGGATGGGGAACTCCATGTCGCCGCCTTGCAGATTTCCAAGATAGGAGCGTTTGAGGAAAACACAGCCGAGGTGGCAGCGGCTCTAGTGGAATGAGCTGTGACGCCCGCTGGGCGTGGTATCCTGGCCTCATCGTACGCCGTCCAGATGCAGGCCTTTATCCATGAGGCTATCGTTCGTCTGGAGGCTCTCAGTCCTTTCGTTGCCGGACTGAAATTCACCAGCAGAGAATCACAACGTCTGAAGTCCCTTGTCCGTTTAATGTAGATTCTGAGAGCTCTACGGACGTCCAACTTGTGCCATTCCTTCTCTCGCGGGTGTGTCGGGTTACGACAGAAGGCTGGAAGAATCAGCTCTTGAGACACGTGGAAGGGTGACAACACCTTCGGGAGAAAGGAAGGATCCGTGCGGAGGACCACATGGTCCTCATTGAAGGAGCAGAGATGCTCCCGTACCGACAATGCTGATAACTCTGACACCCTCCTGGCGGACGTGATTGCCAGCAGGAAGGCGACCTTGAGCGTAAGAAGTCGAAGAGAAACACTCCTGAGTGGTTCAAACGGCCGTCTGGAAAGCTGCCTGAGAACCAAGGGTAGATTCCACGTAGGAAAACGGTGTCTAACTGGGGGAGAGAGAATGGAGGCTCCCCTCAGGAAGCGGCGGACGTGGGGATGGGATGACAAGGCCTGTCCCCTGGGAAGTTCCACGACCGATGCCAGTGCTGCCGCCTGGCGTTTCAAGGTGTTGGGTTTAAGACCGAGACTCAGGCCCTTCTGGAGAAAGGCCAGTACGTCCTTGAGAGTCGGTTGTAGGTGGTTGACGCGCTTAGTCCTGCACCATCTCTGGAAGGCTCTCCAGGTTGCCTCATAGATCTTTTTCGTCGACTGCCTCCTAGAAGATAACATCGTGTCTATCACGGACTCCTCGTAGCCACAGGCTCTCAGGGCTCGCCGCTCAATCTCCATGCGGCTAACTGCAGCCAGCCTATGTCCGGGTGGCTGAGAGGGCCCTGGCGGAGGAGGTCCGGTCTCGCAGGGAGGAGCCACAGTTCCTCCATGGCTAGATCCTTCAGATCGGAGAACCACGGTCTCCGCGGCCAATGCGGTGCCACGAACACCACTTGGGCCCTCTCTTCTCGCACCTTCCTGATGGCCTTGGGTATCATCGGAATGGGCGGGAAGAGGTAGAGAAGGCCCCGGGGCCAGGGACTCTGAAGGGCGTCCGTCCCCTCCGCGCCCCTGGTCGGGAACCTTGTGAAGAACCTGGGGAGTTGCGCGTTGTCCGCCGTGGCGAAGAGGTCCACTGACATGACTCCGAATCTTCGTTGGATTTGCCCGAACACCTGTGGGTGAAGGGCCCACTCCCCGGGGAGAACCTCGTGTCTGCTCAGGAAGTCTGCTGTCACGTTTTCCGTCCCCTGAATATGCCTGGCCGCCAGGGAGGCCAGGTTTCGTTCTGCCCATCGAAGGAGCAGGTGGGCTTCCTTCTGAAGTGAACGTGATCTCGTGCCCCCCTGTTTGGAAATGTAGGAGCGGGCTGTTGTATTGTCTGTGAATATCATGACATGCCTCCCCCTGATAAGGGGCTCGAAGCGTTGTAGGGCCAGCCTGATTGCCCTGAGCTCTAACCAATTTATGCTGTGTGCTCTCTCGTTCTGGTCCCAGGTTCCTTGGGCGAATGCCCCCTGACAGTGTGCTCCCCACCCGAAGAGGCTGGCGTCCGTGGTCAGGGAGACCTCCGTTCTCTGTACCCACGGAGACCCTTTGGACACGTTGGATGGTTTTGTCCACCAATTCAGAGACCACCTGACGTCCTGCGGGAGAGCAATCCATCGAACCTGCTTGGAGAGAATCTGTTCCTGAAACTGGTGTAGGAAAAGCTGTAGGGGTCTTGAGTGGAACCTCGCCCACGGGACAATCAGAATCGCCGAAATCATGAGGCCCAAAAGGCTCGCCAGTTCCATTAAGAAGACTCGCGGCAGGCGTCGAATGCGCGAAGCTTCCCTCCTCAGGGTGGCCTGCCGGTCTGCTGACAAAAAGATCAGTTCCTGACGGGTATCCAGGATCGCTCCCAGATGGGTGATTGACTGTGTCGGCTCTAGGGCACTCTTCTTGAAGTTTATGAGAAAACCATGGCTCTGCAGACACTGTATCGTCGTCTGAAGGTCCCTTCTCGCCCTGAGGGCCGAGGGAGCGCGAAGCAGGATGTCGTCCAGGTACGGGTATAGATGAACTCCCTGTGACCTGAGGAGCGCTACGACCGCGATCAATACCTTGGTGAAGACCCTCGGCGCCGATGCTAGGCCGAACGGTAAGGCTCTGAACTGGTAGTGGTTTTGGCCGAGGGTGAACCTCAGGAAACGGCGGCTGTCTTCTGCGATCAGGATGTGCAGGTAAGCTTCCGCTAAATCCAAGGACACTAGAAAATCCCCTTTTTGCAGAGCTTCCCTGATGGAAGATAATGTTTCCATGCGAAAACGCTTGTAGACTAGATGGGAATTGGTGTACTTGAGGTCTAGAATGGACCGATGGTCTCCGTCCTTCTTTGGGACTGTGAAGAAGACGGAATACACTCCTGAAAACCTTTGACATGCTGGAACTGGTTCTATGGTTCTGATGTCCAGCAGGTGGCGTACCGCATCCACTTGGATTCGTTTCTTGAGGGGGCTCTTTGACATGGGTGATGGAATAAACCGGCCTTGAGGAAGCTCGTCGAATTGAAGACGATATCCGTGGGAGATGGTTTCGACGACCCACCTGTCTGAGGAGGTGGCCACCCAGCGGCGCCAAAAGGCCTGTAGGCGCCCTCCCACGGGAAGGTGGATAGAGTCAGAATTGTTGACGGCCTCCCCCTCTCTGAGAGTTGGAGGCTCCTCGTCTGTTTGATTGAGCCGGACTACTAGACGAAGATCTGGAGGAGAAGGTTGGTCTTCCCCAGGGGGAACGAAAGGGGCGAAAGTCCCGCTGATTGCCTCCCCTCTGGGGCCTGAAAGGAGAGAAGTAGCGAAAGGACTTCTTAGGCTTCTTTTCCGTCTTCTTAGAGAGGATTGGCATGGCCTTCTTCTTCTCCTTCGTCTCCACCAAGATGTCCTTAAGGGCTTCCTCCCCAAAAAGGCAGCCCCCTCTGAATGGTTTTGTGGCCAGATTCGCTCTAGATTGCGCATCCGCCTCCCAATGGCGGAGCCAAACGGATCTGCGAGCCACTGTAGCTGTAACCATGGCGCGTGAGGCGAAGACCGCCGCGTCCAAGGTGGCGTCGGCTATGAACTGCATAGCCACGTAAACTTTTGCTAGGGAGCGTTGTAGTGAAAGTCTATCCAAGGTCCTGTCCTGCAAGGCGTCCTCCAACCATAACAGGGAGGCCCTGGCAAACAAAGAGCCCGTAGTTGAAGCACGAATTGCCAAGGCAGAAGCTTCGTGCGATTTCTTAAGGGCCCCTTCCATCCGTTTTTCCTCAGAGTCCTTCAGGTACCCCTCCCCCTCTCGGGGGGCGAGGGCCCCGGAAACGAGAGAGGCCACAGGCGAATCGATGGCGGGCACTTTGAGTTTGTCTAGGATGCGCTTGACCGGGGAATAGATCTTCTGCGCTAGGAGGGTACCTTTCTTCCCTTGAAGGGGTTTTTCCCATTCCCCTTCAATTGCCCTGATAAAGATAGAAGGAAAGGGAACTTCTGAGACTCCCTCCTTGGGGGCCCCCAACACAGACTCCGCCCTTTCGCTAAACTCCTCGTCCCCTTGGGGCGTTTGCTGCTGTTGTCTGGAGAGGCCCAGTATTGCTGTGGCTTTATTCAGGAGTGGAAGGAAATCCTCCAGTTGGAATAAGCGCTCGGAGGGTCCCCCAGAGGGGGTCTCCGAATCGGACCATTCCCCCTCCTCTTTGTCGGGGAGGTCCTCCACTGGCTCGGGTAGGGGTTCCCCGTTGTCGGGTAAAGCCCAGTCCTCGTCTGCCTCAGCCTCCGACTCCACAGAGGAGTGGGGGGAGGGGGGCAGCTTGCGCTTCGCGCGGCGGTTGGTCCCCACTGCAGTGGCGGCCGGGACATCACCGTCATCCCGGTCCCCCAGGATCCTCATGGCCTCTAATAGGAGGGAGCTAACGTCCCTGTTGGTCCGCGAGGGACCACGTGGGACCTGGAGATGGGCTCCCTTTGGATCCGCATGCTTTCCTCCCCTCCGGGAATGGTGCGCGCGCTCGCGTTGGTGCTCTGGGGCCGGGCGCTCTTTGGCGCCAAAAGACGCCGCGAAGGCCTCAGCGAAGGCCTGCCTTGCGGCGCGGACGGCGTGCTTCTCCGCCGCGGCGAAACGGGCCTGGTCGAGGTCCCCTGGGGCGAAGGGTTTCCCCCCTCCCGACCTGCCCGCGCCGGCCGACCGCGGCGCTCCAAGATGGCGGCCGCCATCATGGGCATCCTCGTGCGCGGTCCGGAGGGCCTGCCTGGTGCGTTCCGAGGTTCCCTCCTCTCCAGAGGAGTCTGCCCCCCAATCGTCCTCCCCCAGAAGATCCCCGGACTCCCCAGGGCCCCCCTGATCCCCTCGGGATTCTCCGGAGGTTCCCCCGCCGCCCCCAACCCGAGACGGAGGTACTTCCCCGTTCCTGGGGTCCAGCGCTGGCTCTCCAGTGAGAAGGGCGACGGGGGTGGTAGTCCGGTCCTCGTCCTCGGCCTGCTGAGCGAGGCTCCGCAGCTGCGGGACCCGGATCATCTCGGCGCCCAAAACTGCCTCCACCGCCTGCGTAGCGAGGCTATGCGGCGGGAGGACTGCGCCGATCCCAGCTGTTCCACTCGCCTGCTGGCCGATGGCCAGCGGCTGGGAAGGCTGCTGCTGGGGTTGCTTCATCTTCTTCTCCTTGCTCTTTTGTGTCGCCGGAGCCATGAGGAAGAGGAAAGCAAAGAGGGGGGTAAGCGGGGAAAAGAGTCTTTTTTTTTCTTTTTTTTTTTTAAAGGATAAGAATGGGAGGGAAGAGATTGGGAAGGAAAGTAAGATCAGATATGATCAGAAAGAATCAGAAGGGAGATGAGAGTAGAAAGGCTAGAGGAGGAACCAAGAGCTCCACTCTGGGTGAGGCAGGAGAAACAACTGATCAGACAAAGGGCAGAGAAGGGGAGGAACCAACGGCCCACAGGCCACGTGATCGTTTGAATCTCCTGCCTCACTCTGGGTGGTGGAGGGGCATAACCCAAGTGTAAGGATTAATGCTGGATTCCTCCTCTCACCAACCAGAGAATTAATTTATCTATGAATTTCTTTATTTAAGGCATTGGTTTATTACGTCTCAGCCCAGCCAGTGTCAGAGGTAAGTGCCAGTAACCTGGTGGGATTCTCTTCAATGTAAATACTCATTGTCTGTGAGTTTATAAGAACATCCCTGTTCCCCAATCTGTACTCTCCAAATTTTATTTAATGAACATTTTACCTTCCTTGCCTCAATCTTCCTTCCTTCACATTCCATCACAAGTATTAGCATTCTTTACTAGTGTCATCCCAATGGCTCTTAAAAACATATCTACTGCTGCTGCTACTACTAAACAAAAGCAAATATTTTAAAGTTGACTACCTTCTCTCCCCACCTCTGGGGAGCCATCAGACTCATATTCTGTGTTGACTTGGAGCACTGCTGGACTGCAACGTTGGAATGCAGTTCTCTTTTTAGTAATGGCCTCTAGTAAAGGAGATACGGCCTCTTCACTAATGCTTCTGTTCTCTTGGGACTTGTATCTCTTTGCAGTAATCTCAGCAACCTCTTCAGATGATGCTTGTTCTATAAGATACCTATCACTACTTTCTGCTGGGCTTTGATTGCTTTGGCATGGAGAACTGGAAATGCTGGCTAGTCGAGCATTCAATAAAGAGACTTGTGTTCTTAACATTTCATTTTCTTCCTCTAATTTGTGGTGGTTAATGAGCAGGGCACAGAACTTGTCGAGGTTCTGATCTGCCTCCATGGCACTCTCTTCAAATGATACCCCCAGCCCTTCCATCTCCATGGTACGGCCATCCTTATGACAACCTAAAGAAAACAAGGTTTGTTACTCATGCTAGAATTAGTTTGATTTTTATTTAAAACAACAACACACACCATAATTTGTAGGTTGCCATATTGGATGTTTAAACTGGAAAAAGATGTAAATGAATAACCCTAAAAGAAACTACCAGAATCTTCATATGAAAAATGAACTTTATTTCTTTATTCAATACCAGAGGTTTGAAGAAGCTGCAGCATGGTAACACTAAGGGAAATAGAAGGAAAACTGTATAGATGACTATAGGTCAGGGGAGAGGAATACACAGACCACATTCAGCTCCCCATCCATTTTAGCTACCTCTGATGCCTCCCTCACTTACTGCCACAGAAATCAGAGGAGCTGCTGCCAGTATGAGAACTCCACCTCAAAAGGCTCTTTCCTTCTTCTAGAAGCATGGCCCCCACAAGTGGGGGGGGGCTGCTCTAGCTTCGGGGTCCGGGCACCCGGGATTAGAAGGGGGGCCCGGTGCAATATTATTGTAAGTTTTTATTATATAAATCCACTTAGTTTTTTTTTAAATAAATATTAGCTTGGTGTCATCGTTTGGATTGACTTATTTTAATTTTTATCCTAAATCTTATAGAGCATCTCGCTGCCCTTAATCTTAGCAGTAGGTAGGGGCCCCGCTAAAGATCATGGCCTGGGGACCTGCTTCAGGATGTGGGGTGTCTAGAAGAGAAGAATGCACTCTGTTCCGATTGACTTCAGTACTCTCTTTGATACAGGAAAATGCCTGACCATCAAGTACTGAGTTTTGGCAATCTAGAGGACAAAGTTGGGGCCTCTGTTGATTTGAGGGAGGCACGGAACATTGTCCACCCAATGCAGAGCATGTGTATGCACTACACAGTTAACGCAGTTGGACTCCCTTTAAATGCCATAGCTCTACTGTAGAATTATAGGATGATGGTGGTGGTGAGGAGGAGGAGGAGGAAAGAAAGAAGGAAGGGGGAAGAATCCTCTCCTAGTTTTTTTACTTAGAATTCTTTTCTAGAGAGCTCTAGTCCTCTCCTCTGAACTAGAGCATTAGAGCTGTCTATGGGAGAAGTCTTAAGTACCTCATGAAACTACAAATCAGTGTTGTAGGATGGAGCCATGATAGTTGTGGTATCAAACTGTTAAAACTTTAGTACAGATACACCCATAGTGTTGATACTTAATATAATCTGGTGAGAATTTCTGTATGTCCTTGTCCTTGTCCTGTAGAGCAATTTTTACGCAAACCACTAGCAGCTGGATTCACTTGTGGAAGAAGGTTACCTTGTCCTTTTAAAAGAAGCATGCTACTTACATAGGTCTCCCATCTTCAATTGCGTCTCAAGTTTGTGAATCTGGTTCATCATGAGCTTTTTTTCCTGCTTTAGTTCTCTACAACTTTCTAACCACTGCTGAAATTTATGATGGAAAGCAACATATTCTTTTCTGAGCTGTTCCCCCTGAAAAAC
Source organism: Gambelia wislizenii (assembly GCA_030847615.1). Taxonomy (NCBI): domain Eukaryota; kingdom Metazoa; phylum Chordata; class Lepidosauria; order Squamata; family Crotaphytidae; genus Gambelia; species Gambelia wislizenii. The sequence goes on along the minus strand of JAUMIR010000001.1, from coordinate 45,476,767 downwards.
ATTTTTTTAAAAAAAAATTCATGTTGTTATTGCAGTGTAAACTTCTCAAATAATTCAATGTACTGCCATCTACCTCATTGTTTCTGGAAATAAAAGAAGGTGTTTGAACTTTCCTTTAACATCTTAAACATCTTGAAACCCAAATACCTGAAAGGGCACTTCTTCCCAAACCAATTTGCCTGTAATGTAATGATCTTCCAATAGAGGCCCTACTCTAACTGTTTTCCTAACTGGAAATACACTACATAATCACAAAGTGAAGATATTTTTCAGGGGTGGCACCCCGGTGCTAGAATTCCTGAAAAACATCCAACTAATGTCTACTTTTAGAGACCTTTTCTGCGCCCGGTAAAAATATTTTTATCTGCCCAGGCAATTTAATTTGCATAATTCCTCAATTTGCCTTGTAATATTTATCTTTTGTTTTATGATTGCTATGATTAGTGGGCTTTAAAACCATGTTAGGTTTTAAAAGTGTACAGCCAGACCTCCATATCTGTGGGGGTTCAGTTCCCGGACTTAACAGTGTATACTGGAAACTGTTGATAACAGCAAACCCTGTTAAAATAAATGACATACCATAAAAACATACCATAAAGTTGTGTTGGAGGACCTAGAAGATGCCAACATGATGCCTCTCTAGGCATTTTCCAGCATGACTCTCTGGTATATATCCCTCTTTTGCGTCCCACAGGTAACTGAAACTGCGAATATTGATTCCATGGATATAGGGGTCCGACTGTATTAGGTTTTATTATATTAGGTCTTCAAAAAACACTACCCATCATATCATGATGGTCACTTTGGACTCTCAAAAAGCTTATGTCAGCCAAATGCAAGATCTGGCGCATTCTTCCAAGCTGGTGAGGCTTTGCATATACCTCTGGTGGTAGATGGCATGGCTACTGTCTGAAGACCAGCTCAATTAAGTACAGAAAGCCTCAGAATCAGAAAGTGAGCCATCAGGTGCAAATTGTACACAGAAATTATGAACACAATGATGGGGTGTAACCATTGCAATCTGCATTTATGGAGGTGCTATTCACGCAGATGAAATCATAGATCTTCAAGATACTCAGTTTTAAAATGATGTATTACAGGTCAACAACCCCTGTACCATGGATTCGGCATCCAGTTTCAGTTATCCACGTCTGAAAAAAATATGTTCTCTCTAGGCATTTATAGGTCCTCCAATGAGATTCTATGGTCAACTTCTGGTGTTTGTCTCACTGAAAATAATAGGGTTTGCTATTATCAATGGTTTCAGGCAACCACAGGGGGTCTTGGAACATATTCCCCAGTGGATATGGGGGTTGACCTGTATCTGGAATAAAGATGTGAAAGTCTGGGAAAAAAATCAGAAACAAACATGTTTCCCCCCTTTTTTTCCAGAAGCCTTTTTTGTTTTTCTCTGAAAAATTGAAAAGAAAAATGAAAAAAGGAAGAAAAATGATTATGGAATGTTTTATTTTAGCATGATGAATAAAATCTTTAAGACAAAATGTTTATATATTCTCCAAATAATTTCTAAAAATTATGTACAGTATCAGATTATTCTAATTTTGTGCACTAAGGACAAGCAAGTCCTAGGTTACAAACTGAACCCTCCAATGAAAGAGCAACATGCATTTCTTCCTTTAGGGGGCACTGCTATTGTCACAAGAGAAGAAAAAGGTTTCGGTTTCAATTTTTTGCCTGCTCCACATAAACTAGCAAAATCAAAGAGGTTCCATACAGTTCAGGAGATTGTTGCTTCATTTGTTACAAATAAATTTTTTTAAAAATAAATAAAAGTAAATTCCATTTGTAATAATTGTTTGAATATACTGTATTTTTAATATACAAATTGTGATGATTTTATGCCAAATCAAATTGCACATAGTCATATTTTATGTTTCTAAAGTAACAGAGTGACTTTCAATCTGTAAAAAGTGCTAATGTTGCATTTTTTCAATTTTTCCAAAAATTTCCATTTTTTTCTGAACCCCCACCCCCAGAAAAAAAACAGTTTTTATCCATGGCTTCAAAATTTCCAGAAATTTTACATCCCTACCCTGGATGAAGGACTGATGAAGGACAGCACAGAAACACTTAAAGTAATGAAATGCAGAAATGAAAAATTTCACAACTCTTCAGTTAGTCAAGTTTACCCTCAAACAAATTCCACAACTCTTCAGTACTGTTTAACAATTAGTCTATTTATAGGTTTTTTGTGGTTTTTTTTCTGGGCTGGGAGGCTGTGTTCTGGGAGAGTTTATTCCTGATGTTTCACCTGCATCTGTGGCTGGCATATTCACTCCATTTATAGATAAATCCAGCCTACCCTATCCTGATGCCTTCCAGATATTACAGAACTGTAACTCCCATCGTCTCTAGCCAGAAAAGATAGGAACTACAGTCCATTGTACTTGGAGTACATTAGGTTGGAGAAGGCTGGGCTACATCTGCAATGCAATGTGTAGCTACCTAAAGATAAGATTCACTAAATACAGGGGGAGTAAACTGAGGGATGTGTGTGTGTGTGTATACATACACACACACACACATACACACACACACACCATTTTATAGCTAGTAATAGGGACGCTGAAGAAATTTAATTTTAAACCATATTTATATGTAAAAATTAAATTTAAAAATCATCTCATCTACCCCACTTCACAGAGGGATAATTTTCGTTTATTTGGACCCACATTTGATCATGTAGCCTTTTTTACTTACTGGCAACTGAAATACATTTTACCTTCACAATCCCACATATTTATGATAGCAATTACTAAACTTCCCTCTGTGTAAAAACTGAAATTAGTCTTTCACTTCATATAAGACTTTTTACAGGACAGTATATGAGCTTGTTGTACGTTACCTTTCCAAGGGAGGCACATTTTTCAGATGTTATGGCTTCCAACTGCTCTTCAGGAAGTTTAAAAGACCCTTGGGACTCCTGAGAAATAGCTTGCAAACTTTCACTTTTTGGCAACTGCTCAAGAAAAGAAGAATTTTCATCCATTTTTTGTGTGACATCTTGGAGTGCATGGATCAAGGCTTCTATAAGTTGCTCTATTTCAGAATCTTTATATTTTCCCTCCTCCAGATGATGAACTAACTGTGTATTCTCCTGCCTGAGAGAAGTTACTTTATTAATCAGATCTTGTTCTTTTGCCTCGAGAATCTCTTGCTTGCTGAGAAACAATTTAATTTCCTCATGGGCATCCTTCAACTGGGATTCCATTGACAAAAGTTTCCTTTCATAGTCACCTCTCATTTTCACCTTTTCCTTCTCCTCTTCTTCTACCTGTTTCACAAGTATAACATAAGAATTTTCTAAACTGGATACTTTAACTTGTTTTTCCTCCAGCTTCCTCTCTAGACACTCTTTTTCTGACTTTAAGGCACTAATTTTACAGTCTAAACTTTGCAAGGTCACACGCATCTTTTCTATCTCAGCATTCGCTATTTCCGTCTCTTCTTTAGCTGCCTCTGCTTGAAGAATCGCACCTTCCAAATTCTCTTCTGACATCTGCAATTCTCTTTCAAGGCCCTCAATTTTGTCTACAAGAGAGTCAGTCTTCCACTCAGTTTCTTTCAATTTTTCAGCCAGACGATGCTTGCTCTTTTCGTCAGCTTCTATTTTTATTTTTAGTTTCTCGATGCCCTGTCGTAGCTGATCCACCTCTTCTTGGGCAGAATTCAATCTAGCTGCAAGTTCGCCCTTTTCTATTAGTGATCCTTCCAAAGACTTAGATATCTTGGCATTTTCCATCTCAGAGATACTTAACTTGCTGTGTAGAGTTTCATATTCCCGAAGGCCTGCTTCTTTTTCCTCTCTCAGACATTCTATTTGGCTTTGTGCTGCCTCTTTTTCTAATATAAGATCGCTTGCAACCTTATCCAAATTCTGTAATTGCAACGTAAGGCCCTCCTTTTCTGTTGATAACCGATTGTTATCAGCCTTGGCAGCCTGAAGCAATTTTGCCTGGGTCTTAGCTTCGGCTTCCAGTATCCTGATAAATTCAGCAGAATCCACTCGACTTGACTCAAGCTCTTTTATAGTCTTCTGCATTTTTTGGCACTTTTGATGTAATTCCTCTTTATCCTTTGACAAAGCACTCAGATCTTGAGTAAATTGGTTTCTCTCAGCTGTGATCATACAAAGCTGATCTTGAAGGCCCAAAATTGTTTTCAATTCATTTTCCTTCTCTCTTTTTAACTGCTCATTCTTTGACTGAAGCTCTTCAATATTGGCCTCCATGAATAGTGCATGGTTCTCAACATTTGCTTTTTCTGATTTTATCCTTCTCAGTTCATTCTCAGTTTCAAGAAGCTTCTCAGTCCAGTCTGCTTTGGTAATTTCTAAATCATCAAGAGCATCTGCTGCATCGGAGAGTCTTACTTTGTACATTTCCAGATCAGTTTTTGCCTTGTTGAGTTCCATCCCAAGAGTCATAAGGTTATAAGATAATTGCTGGTTATCAAAAGTAACAGATTTAAGTGCCTCACTTAAGTCTGTCTTTTCTTGTTTGAGTACTTCAACTGTTTTGTTCAACTCTGTACAAACATTTATCTTTTCAGCCAACTCTTCATTCTTTGAATCCAAATTTGAATTTAAGCATTGGATCTGCATTACCAGAGAATCTATATTTTTACTGCTTTCCTCTAAGTCACAGGAAAACTTTGAATTTTTACAATAAACCTGCTTTATTTCTAAATAAGGCACCTCCATGATCCCATGGTTTTCCAAGAAGTCCACAGGCACTGTACTCATGCTGTGATTTGGAGGAAATGATAACACATTAGGACAGTTTATCGGAACTATAGATTTATTTGTTGCATTTCTGGTTTCTAAATCTTCATATAAAAGCAGTTTTTCTGTAGATTTTATACCAACTTCTGCTTCAGTAGCCAATTTCTTGTTTTCTTTTCCATGTGCTTCACAGGGCCTTGCTGTTACTTTATTCTTTACCGTTTCTAGTACCAAAATCTCATTAGAGAAATCATATTCGTCCACTTGGCACAAGAGATTATTTGTTTGCTCAGTAGGAATCTGTGCTTGCTAAAAATGGATAGAAAAGGAATAATTTTATAAGCTGAATGCTAATGAGCAAATGTTAGGTTTCTACTGAATTCTGCAAAATAGATACTCATAACTAGATGCTTTAATATTAGTTGATATAACTCTTAGGATAATTGGCAATAAAATAAGCTATTTCGATATATGAGCAATACTGAAAATATCTTTCCCTTCTAGGCCCAATAGATCAGCAATGACTACAGTTGTAGGACTACCTTCACCAATCTGCCTATTTATTGAGATCATCATCTAAGACTCTTCCCTGTGTGTGTCCACCACCAGAAGCCCAGGAGCATTCCCTTGTCTTCAATGGAATGTCTTCCTCAAGAGAGGCCTGCTGCACCCACCCTCCCTGGTTTAAGGTAAGGTGGGGAAACTGCCACATTGGTTCACATACTGTGAATGTGCATTCTTGAGTGGAGCGAACAGGAATTCTGCATAGTGGGAATGCCTACTACTGCCCAGACGGAAGCAGGAAGTATAACCATGGTCACATGGTCCTCCAAAGTTTTCTTTGTCTCTTCTCCTGACCATGAGGCCAGTTCACTGACTAGCAGAGCCTAGAAGACCTGTAAATGAGATAAGAATTTGCTCTGCTGAAAGAACCGTTAGTTAAGATTGCAGACACTGGGAGGGGGGAATTCCTGTTCGCTCCACTCAAGAATGCACATTCATGGTAAGTGAACCAATGTGGCATTCTCTGAGGGCAGGAGCAAACAGGAATTCTGCACAGTGGGACGTGTCCAAGCTACTGAGAATTCGGGTGGGGTGTCTGCTATTAGGATGAACTTAAGCCTGAAGAACCTCCTGGACCTGAACTTATCCACTTTGTAGTGATGAATGAACGTAGAGGGAGTGCTCCACGTAGCTGCTTTGCATATTTCCGCGATGGGGGCATTTGTGGAGAAAACCGCCGTGGTGGCCGCTGACCTTGTGGAGTGCGCTGTTATAGCTGTTGGCCTTGGAGCTTTAGCGGTGTCGTATGCCATCAGGAGATACACGCCTTGATCCATGTCGCGATGGTTCGCCTTGATGCTTTCTGCCCCACTGAGGCTGGGGTAAAGGAAACAAATAGTGAGTCACAGCGCCTGAAGGAACTAGATCTCCTGATGTAAATCCTGATGGCCCTCCTCACATCTAGCTTGTGCCACAGACGCTCTCTGGGGTGAGTAGCTCCTGGACAAAAGGAGGGAAGGACCAGTTCCTGAGATACGTGTAACTGAGAAAGTACCTTAGGTTGGAAGGTTGGGTCCAGCCTCAGGGTGATGGCGTCATCCGTAAAGGTACAGAGGTGCTCCCTAATGGAGAGGGCTTCCAGCTTGGAGACCCTCCTGGCCAAGATTATGGCCGCCAAAAAGGCTACCTTTAGTGTAAGGAACCCTTCGCAGGGGCTCAAAGGGTGGGTGCATTAACTGTCTCAGGACCAGGGGTAAGTTCCACGTTGGGAATCTGTGTCTAACTGGAGGGGAGATCAGAGTTGCTTCCCTTAGGAACCGCCTGAAGTGAGGGTGAGAGGAGAGCTTCTCCCCTTGGCCTAAGGAAAAAACCGAGGCCAAGGCCGCCGCCTGCCTCTTGAGGTTATTAGGACGAAGTCCCATGTCCAGGCCTTTCTGGAGGAAGGCTAGCACATGGTTCAGAGAAGTCTGGTCCGCTGGGATAGACCGCGCTGAGCACCATCTATTAAATGCCTGCCAGGTGGCGTCATAGATTCTGTTAGTAGTCTGTCGTCTAGACGACAGAAGGGTATTCACCACCGAGTCTTCATAACTGAATTCCTTCAGGGCTTTCCTTTCAATTTCCAGGTGGTTAGCTGAAGCCAAGAGTCGTCGGGGTGCCTGATCGGCCCCTGGGTCAGAAGGTCCTCCTTGGGATGAAGGCGCCATGTTCCTCCATCAGCATGTCCATGATGTCGGAGAACCACGAGCGACGAGGCCAGTGTGGGGCAATCAGGATCACCTGCGCCCGCTCCTACCTGATTTTCCTGCATACCTTCCCCAGGAGAGGCAGGGGAGGAAAGGCATATAGTTGGCCCGTGGGCCACGGAGCTCTCAAGGTGTCTCCCCTTCTGCTCCCTTGTTGGGGAACCTGGTGAAGAACCTCAGGAGCTTGGCATTGCCTGGGTCTGCGAACAGGTCCACCTCCAGTGGCCCGAACCTCTTCTGGATCTGAAGGAACATTTCTTGGTCCGCTTGCAGGTTGGTTGTTCCCTGAAGGTACTGAGCTGCTAATGAGCAGATATTCCTTTCTGCCCAATTGAAGAGGAGGTCGGCCTGGAGCGGGACCTGGATCACCCTTGCCTCGTGATGTATGAGAGGGCTGTGGTGTTGTCCGTCATTACCAGAACATGACAGCCCCTGACAAGGTGGGCGAAGTGGAGCAGCACCAGTCTGGCCGCTCGCAGTTCCAGCCAGTTGATGCTGTGAGATTTTTCTTCATTGCTCCACAGCCCCTGGGCTATGCTGCCCTGGCAGTGGGCGCCCCAACCTCTTAGGCTTGCGTCTGAGGTTACCACCACCTGTTGTGGGATGACCATCTCGCATCCTCTTGCCATGTTGACGACTCGAGTCCACTAAAGCAGGAAGTCCTTCACCTGCTGGGGTACCTGCAGAAGGCGATTCTGTTTCAAGGTGATCATCTGCTGGAAGGGCATGAGGAAGGCCTGCAGAGGGCTGGAGTGAAACCTCGCCCACGGGACCACTTGGGTGACCGAGATCATCAGCCCCAGGGGCATGGCCAGTGAGGTTAGGGAGGCGAGGCTCAGGGACCTGATGCGCCGAGCTTCTGTTCTTAACACCTGCTGCCTCTCTGAGAGAAAAATCTGGAAGCTTGCAGTAGCCAGCTTCGTTCCCAGATGGAGTAGCTCCTGCGTTGGTGTCAGGGAGCTTTTCTTGAAGTTTACCAAAAACCCATGCTGTTGGAGGCAAGAGACCGTCATCCGGAGATCCCTTTGCGCCTTCTCCTTGGTCAAGGCCCGCAGGAGGATGTTGTCCAGGTAGAGGTAAAGGTGTATTCCCCTGGACCGCAGGTGGGCCATCAGGACAATTAGTACCTTGGTGAAGACCTGGGGTGCCGACGCCAGGATAAATGGAAGGGCCCTGAACTGAAAGTGTTGGTCCCCCAAAGGCGAAGCAAAGGAAGCGTCTGCTTTCTTCGTGGATCTGGATGTGGAGGTATGCTTCTGAGAGATCCAGAGAGGCCATGAAATCGCCTTTCTGGAGCGCCTCCCGAATAGATGCCAGAGTTTCCATCCAGAAGCGCTTGTATGTGAGACAAGAGTTTGTGTACTTGAGGTCCAAGATTGCCCTGGAGTCTCCTCCCTTCTTGGGAACAGTAGAGAAGAAGGAGTAGACCTCCAAGAATCTTTGCCCAGGTGGCACTTCTATTGCCTGCATGTCTAGCAGATGCTGAATGGCCTTGGGGATCTCCCCTGCCTTCTTGGTGTTTGATGGGACGGGGGCTCGAATGAACCTGTTCCTTGGTCTGGTCTTGAACTCCAGCTGGTATCCCTGTTGGATTGTGTTCAGGACCCACTTGTCCGTCGTGGAGTGTGACCAAACTTCGGGAAACAGACTCAGACGGTCCCCCACCTGCGGGGGAAGGGAGACAGAAGTGGTGTTTTGAGGGCCCCTTGGAATGAGGGGCTCCTCCCTTTCTGGATCCAGAGGCCTGGGAAGAGGAGGACTGACAGATAACTGACGGACAACCTTGGCCCAGGCTGGACAAAAGGATCGAGAGTCCTTATGTCTACCAAAGGATCTGGAGGGACAAAAGGAGTGGGACTGTTGGGAGCAGCGCCTATGTGAGGACTTGTCAGAACGACAGGGAGGGAAGGCATGGCCTGCTTCTTTTCCTTGGTTTCCACCAGGACGTCCTTGAGTGCTTCCTCGCCGAAGATTTGGTACCCTTGAAGGGGGCGGTGCAAAGGTGGCCTCTGGAGTGGGTGTCTGCATTCCGGTCCTCCAGCCAAATAGACCGTCGGGCCAAAGCTGCGGTGCTTATTGATCTAGCCGAAAAGGAGAAACCATCCGTTGAAGCGTCAGCTATAAGTGGAGGGCAGATTTGATACGGTTGAAGGACCTGTCTAGGGTCCTAGTATCCAGACTAGGCGCCTGAATTATTTCGTCAATCCATATGATCGCTGCCCTAATGAACAGGGAGGCCATGGCTATCGCTCTAACGCCTAGGGCTGAGGCTTCGTGGACCTTCTTTAAGGCTGTGTCGGCCCTCTTCTCACCTGGGTCCTTAAGGAGGGCTTCTCCTTCCTTAGGAACCAGAAAGTTAGAAACGAGGGAGGCCACCGGCTTGTCGACCACAGAGACCTTCAGTTTTTTTAACACTTAGGGTGATGGTGCATAATATTTCTGCGCCATCAAGGTGCCCCTCTCGCCCAGCGTTGGCATGTCCCACTCCTCCTGAAGGAGGTGGTCCAGGGTATCCAGGAAGGGTAAGTACGTCTTCTGGACCACTGGGGATCTAAAGCCTGCTTGAACCCTCTTGCTCCTTTTCTTGGCGGGCGGTTTGGAGGAGGATGCTTGGTCATCTTCTGTATCTAGCTCGAGCACCGTGATTAGCTTGTTCAACAGGGAAGCATATGCTTGCCCATTGAAAAGCCTGTCTGACATGTCGGGGGAGGGTTCCCCCTCCGAACATTCCCCCTCCTCCCTGCCATTTTCCGTGTTTGAAGTATCTTCCGTGGCGGGCTGTACTCCTTTGAGGATGCTTAGCAACTGAACATCATCCTCTCCCTCTCCCTCAGATCTCTCCGAAGAGTGATGAGGGGAGGTGCCTTTCCTCTTCCCCAACTCTGGGGCGCCTTGGGAGGCCGTGTCTGATCGAATGCCTGATGGCCCTGCCTGCATGGTGGCATCCACCCTGTGAGAGGTCTGTGTGCCTCCCGATGTTCGCTCCACTCTAGCAGGCAGCACGGGGTCTGAGGGATTTGCACCCTCTAGTGGTGCTGAACCTCCCCCAGCCGCTGCGCCCACATGGGAGGGCCCCGGCTGCGGTTCCCTTTCAGTGCCGGGATGGGAATCAGGTGTCCCTCCGGGGAAGGTTTGTACCTGGGCGGGACTTGGTTGGAGCCCAAGGGGCTCCTGAATCCGGGCGAGGCTGGGGAAAGTAGCCCGTTTTGATCCGGCCGGCCAGCCGGCCGCGCGGGAAAAGCCGCCATCTCAGTTGGCAATAGGGCTGATGAGAGGAGGCTGAGAGGTACTCTGAGAATCTCCACCCTCCCTGAGGCCGGGGTGGGTGGGGGAGACGTTTGTCCCCAAAGGGACCGACTTGCGGCATGACAGGGGTGGTTGGAGCCTCCTCCGAGGTGCACGACACCTGCTCCTGCCAAGCCGTCACCAACCCCGGGAGTGTGCTCTTCGGGGGCTCACCCGTTAGGCAGCTGGCTCTGGAGGACGCGCATTCCCTGCGTGGCCTGGGAAGTGGATTCCGATGGACGCGTGCCAAGAGGGGATCTGACAATGGCGCCTCCCTGCGCCTCGACCTGGGTACCCGGGTGGCCCAAAATGGCGCCCGTCCCATGTGCGCTCGGCACGGACCCTTCCCTGGACCTGAATGCGGGGAGGTTTGCTAACCACTCAGCTAGGAGTTGGAAATCTTGGGTTGCTAGCTTGGCTGGAGGATGGGGGGGAAGAGGGAGCCCCGGATGGCTTGGAGCGCTGTGACCCCCCTCCCTGGGTCCCCAGTACCTCCGGAGACTGATCGCCTCCACCATTGACGGCCTCCATCTGGTGATCGGTCAGGTCCCGGGGATCTCCAGCGACTTGGGAAGTGAGCTCCTGCTCATCCCCGTGAGGAGTCTCCGTTGCCACGCCTCTCTTGCGCTCGGCACAGCTGAAGGCAGATTTTGCCGATGCTTTCCCCGGCAGGGGACTCGGCTCACTCAAGGAGCGGCCTGCCTGCTGGCTATCAACTGCCATCTGCCCCTTTTCCCTTGGCATTGCCTGGGAATCTAGGGCGGCTCCTGGCTCTTGCTGCCAGAAGGCTTCTTCCCGGTTCTTAGCCATGCGTGCCGAGTGGTGAAAGAAAGAAGGGGAGCGGGGAGGAGGCAGAGACACAAGGGAGCCCAAGAGGAAAGAAGGAAGGTAGAGAAAAGCGAAGAGGAAATTCTAGCGCAATTTGCTGCGTCTGCTCTGGGCGAAAGCAGGAAGTAGAACTGGCCTCATGGTCAGGAGAAGAGACAAAGAAAACTTTGGAGGACCATGTGACCATGGTTATACTTCCTGCTTCCGTCTGGGCTGTAGTAGGCGTTCCCACTATGCAGAATTCCTGTTTGCTTCTACCCTCAGAGAATTTTTTTCTGTGAAGGTCACATTCTCTGGGGATAATCTATCCAACTCCACAAATGAGTGGCCAGCCAGGGACATTACATATCTCTCTGTCTAGTAACCTTTCATTCTTCTTCCTCCCAACTCATCAGTCTGATGAGGGAGGGAAAGACCACTTTTTCCAGTGGTTTGAAGACTTTTTACAAGCAGCTTTGAATTTATTTTAATTATTTTTACTTTCTGCCTTTCTCCTAATTTGGGACCCAAAGTGGCAAAGGGTTGCAAATTAGGCCAAAAGTCACATGCATACCTAGGGCCATCAGCTGGCAACCTCTGATTAAGGGTGTTAGGCAAAAACATTAATTTTACTTGGACTTGGAAGTAAAATTCAAGCCCTGGTTAGTACTTCGATGCGAGAACACCACCAAATACCAGGTGCTGTAGGCTATATTTTAGAGGAAGGAACTGGCAAAACCACCTCTGAGTATTCTTTGCCAAAGAAAACCCTATGAAATCCATGAGGTCACCATAAGCCGACAGGTGACTTGAAGGTGCGTGCACGCACATACACACACACACAACTTTAGATTGCAGGTATAAGTGCTGATGAATTCATTTAGAGTTCAAATAATTCTAAATATGTTCTTAAAAAACAAATATGTATTCTAACTTCAATTGTTTCTGATCATCAAATATACAAGATTCTGCTATATACAAAATTCCAGCCTTTTCAAAATAGTTTCAAACTGGGTTGTGAAGGAAATACTCATTAGTAAAGCCATCTGATCCCAATCTGAAGGATTATACTGTGACTATATTGTGTGTGTGTTTGTGTGTTGGCCTCTACAAGCAACTTCCCATGCTTCCATACAAAATAACTTAATTTATCTCAAAATAGGCAAAGCTTAGAAAACCTTTTTTCCAGAGTACAACTTCCAAATCCTATTGGTGAGACAGGGAATTATAGTCCAAAAAATTAATTCCCCAAGCTTTGGGCAAACCTAGAGTATATGAGCGATTATTTGAACACAACTAAAAGGTACGTTGGTCTTACCTGTGATACGTCCTTTTCCAGGGGAGAGATGAGGAGCATCCTGTAGATCATTGGGTTAGCTCCACCCACTCACTCCTGGTAGGCAGGTAACAAAGGACCTTTGGTAGGCCCCTTCCTCTGATGTCATCAAGGGGGGAGCGACCCACCTCTGGCCAGTTCATACCATAGCCTTCTCAGCCGCTCCTAATAATTGAATGAGGCAAAACATACAAGAGAAAAGTACACCAAAAACTTTCACCAATACCATCAGACAAAGGCACTCTACAACTTATTTCTATAAAAGTATGTATTGTATAACACTGATATTCATAACACGTATCAGAGAGTGCATGAATGAAAACATATCCAAATATCTGCATGCCAGTAGCAAAAAAGGGGTGGGCAGGATGCTCCTCATCTCTCCCCTGGAAAAGGACGTATCACAGGTAAGACCAACGTACCTTTTCCCAGTGGAGAGATATCGGAGCATCCTGTAGATCATTGGGATCTACAAAAGCCCTCTCAAATTTCCCGGGTGGGCCTGGCATGCTACTAAACCCTTTAAGGCTTTACAATCTGCTGTAAAACCCGTCTACCAAAAGCGGCTTCAGCAGATTGTAACTTGTCCAATCTGTAATGCCTGAGAAATGTAGACGAAGATTTCCAAGTGGCGGCCCTGCAAATCTCCTCCAGGGAAGCCTCCCTGTCCCAAGCCGCCGATGTTGCTGCACTTCTGGTTGAATGTGCAAGGATACCCTCAGGCACAGTTACATTCATGGATTCATAACAAGTCACAATACAAGTTCTGATCCACCTGCTCAATGTCGACGTGGATACCTTGCGACCTAAATACCTTTGATGCACAGAAACAAACAAAGCTTCAGACACCCTGAAGGTACTAGTTCTCTTCAAGTAGATTCTGATTGCCCTTCTAACATCCAAAGTGTGCCATATTCTCTCTAACTCCTTAGACGGCTTCGGGCAAAAGGAAGGTAGCACTATATCTTGTGACACATGGAAGGCCGAGTTGACCTTCGGTCTGAAATCAGGATGAGTGCGTAGTACCACTGAGTCAGGTCTGAAAATACAAAGATCCTTCCGCACCGACAAGGCTCCCAACTCGGAAACCCGACGAGCAGACGTAATCGCTACTAGGAAGAGCACCTTCCATGACATGTGCTTCAACGACGCTCTCTTAAGTGGCTCAAAGGGAGGCACCGTTAGTGCCTTCAAAACTGTATGGAGATCCCAGGATGGAAAACGGTGAGCAACTGGCGGAACAATATTAGACAGACCCCTAATGAAACTACGGAGATCAGGATGAGTTGAGATTCTCGAGGCCCGCTCTGGAGGGAGGATGGATACAATCGCCGCCACCTGTCTCTTTATGGTATTTGGTCTAAGGCCCCTCTCCACTCCCTCCTGCAGGAAACCAAGGAGCATGGGTATTGTGATATCCAGCTCATTAAACTTCTTCCTTCTGCACCACCTGCGGAAGGCTCTGAAGCTATATTCATAAATTCTCTGAGTGGAGTCCCTTCTGGCAGATAAGATGGTTTCGATTACTTCAGTGGAGTATCCTTTAGACCTCAGCATCTCCCTCTCAATCTCCACGCGTGAAACTGGAGCCACTCCGGGTCCGGATGAAAGACCTGACCCTGTATCAGAAGGTCTGGACGAGTCGGCAGGGGCATCGACGAAACTTCCAAGGCCAGGATCTCCGAGAACCAAGCCCTCCTGGGCCACGCTGGGGCGATCAAGATAATCTCGGCTCCCTCCTGTCGAATCTTGGTCAGGACTCTGGATATCAACGGAATAGGCGGGAACGCATAGAGCAGACCGGTTGGCCACCGAAGAGTGAGCGCGTCTATGTCTTCCGCTCCCTCGGCCCGGTATCTTGAGACAAACCGTGGGAGTTTGGCATTGGCTGGCGATGCAAAGAGGTCCAGAATGGGGATCCCCAGCAACTGTGTAACCATCTGAAACACTTCGGGATGGAGACCCCACTCTCCCTGATCGATGTCCTTCCTGCTGAGCCAATCCGCCTTTGAGTTGAGCTCTCCTTGCAGATGTTCCGCCTCCAGAGACAGGAGATTTTCCTCGGCCCAATGGAAGAGTAGGGAGGCTTCTTTCATCAGACTCCTGGATCTCGTGCCTCCTTGGCGATTTATGTGCGCCTTCGTTGTGGTGTTGTCTGTTCTGATCAACACAGCCCTGTTTCGAATCATCGGTAGGAATTCCATTAATGCAAGCCGCGCTGCGCGGAGCTCGAGGAAATTGATGCTGTGCTGAGTCTCCTCCGAGGACCATCTGCCCTGGGCCCAGGCATTCTCGCAGTGCGCTCCCCATCCCCTGAGGCTCGCATCCGTTGTGATCTGGACTCGCTGTGGTGCCCAAATCAGTCTCCCCTGGGTGACTGCTGTGGACATCCACCACCGGAACGATTCCCTCACTAGCCTGGGAAGGATTACCTTCTTGTGGCTCCTCGTCGCTATGTGGTGCTGCCAAGGGAGTAGAAACCATTGTAGAGGCCTTGCATGGAAGCGAGCCCAAGGAACGCAGTCTATTGCAGCTATCATCAGACCCTGCAGCTTGGCCAATTGCATAATGTCCGGGCGCCTCACTCCCTTGACGTGTCGGATTGAGCGGTGTAGAGCTGCTACTCGATCCTGTGGCAATGATATCAGACCCTGCTGGGTATCCAGTAAGGCTCCCAAATGCTGTATCCTTGTGTCTGGGATTAGGGAGCTCTTCTCCCGGTTTACTAGAAAACCATGCATCTGAAGAGAGGACATGATCCTGTCGACATCCCTCAGTGCCTGTTCCCGTGACTGGGATCGTATTAGCAGGTCGTCCAGGTACGGGTAAACATGGAGGCCTCTCCTCCTCCAATGGGCCACCAAGGCGACCATGATCTTGGTGAATACTCTTGGGGCTGAGGACAGGCCGAATGGAAGGGCCTTGTACTAGAAGTGTCTCTTGTCGTATGCAAAGCGCAAAAAGCGGCGATGCTCTGGGCGAATAGGGACGTGAAGATAAGCATCCTGTAAATCCAAGGACGTGAGGAGATCCCCTGGTCTGAGCGCTTCCAAGATGTGTTTCAATGTCTCCATTCTGAACTTGCGCTGTCGTACGAACTTGTTGAGGCTGCGCAAGTTGAGGATGGCTCTCCAAGTCCCGTTCTTCTTTGGCACCAGGAATATATTGGAGTAGCAGCCGTGGGTCCGATGGGCACTCGGGACCTCCTCTATCGCGCCCAATGAGACCAAGTGTGAAATAGCGTCCAGCATTAACTGATGTCTCATCGGGTCTCTGGACCTTGGTGTAGGCCGGAACATCCGGGGAGGCAAATGGGAGAATTCGATTCGGTACCCCTGACTCAAGGTCTGAAGCACCCACTGGTCCGTTGTGGATTCCTCCCACACTCTGCAGAACTGTTGAAGTCTGCCCCCCACTGGGCGGCCCCCCGAGTCATGCCTGCTGATTCTTGGCATGGGATCTCGGTCCAGAGGTCTGGTAAGATTTGCTGGAGGTGCCTCCTTGGCTCTTGCGCTGATGTCTGGGCTCTCCCCATCGCTGCTTGAATCCTCTGTTGTCTCTTGATTGGAAGCTTGGGCTTGGGGCAGGCTCCACCCGATGTCTGTAGGAGCGGTAGGGACGAAAATTTCTAGTGGACTTCTTGTCATCCTTCTTCTTGGCAGTGATTAAAGCCTTCTTTTTATCCTTGCCCTCTACGAGGACAGGTTCCAGAGATTCCCCAAAAAGCTTTTCCCCTACAAAAGGAGAGAAGACTAAATTCTGCTTAGACTTAAAATCCGCATGCCAGCCCTTGAGCCACACCAGTCGACGAGCAGCTACCGCCGCGCCTTGAGCTCGTGCAGAGAATTGTGCTGCATCCAAGGAACTATCCGCCAAAAAGGCTGAAGCCCGGGATATTTTATTAAGCCCCTGACGCAGCTTCGTGTTTGATTTTGGGACCTCGTCCAAAAGTTCCTTTGACCATCGCAGGGACGCCCTGGCCACCATTGTGGCAGTAACTGCTGCCCTGATAGCCAAGGATAAGGCTTCATGGGTTCTCTTCAGGGCCGCATCTTTACGTCTGTCCTCTGGAATCTTGAGTGTATCCTCGCCATCCCGGCAAAAAACCGCAGACGATACTAGGGCTGAGACAGGAGCGTCAATGAGAGGGGTCTGGAGTTTACCCATGACCTTTTTGGACAAGGTGTAAAGCTTCTTAGCAAAGGAGGGCTGCGGCTTGCTAGCAGCTGGGGTGGCCCACTCATCCTTAAGCACCTGCATGATATTAGCTGGGACTGGCATCTCAGTAGAGACAGGCGCCGAAGATGGGAAGAATTCAGATGACACACTAGGTAGATCAGGATCAACGGGTTGTTCTTGATTTTGAACCAGAGGAAGACCCAGAGTCTTGACGGTCTTCCTAAATAGCAGGTTGCATTCCTCTAGCTTAAACAGGCGTGCTGAAGCCCTTGCTTTCTCCTGCTCAGTGGTGCCCTCTTCCGCTGAAAACTCCTCCTCCTCCCCCTCATGCTCCAGGTCTTCTTCTGAGACCTCCCCCTCCTCGCTGGGCGACTGCTCAGAAACATCCTCCTCCTCTGATCCGTGCCCCCTTCCTACTGACGTGATATCCACGTCTGATTCAGAATGCCACCACTGGTCATCCTCCTCCTCCTCCCCCCATTCCTCCTCGCCTTCTCTATCCTTCCTGCGCTTAGCCCCCTGGCTCCGTTCGCGCGTGCGTCCCCTGTCTTGTTTGGCCCTCTTCGGCTCCCTTCCGGCCGTTCCATGCCGCGTTTTTGTTGTAGCTTTCTTCCCTCCCTGCTTTGCTGGCGCCGAAACTCCCCGGTGCTGGGAGGGCTCGTGGCTGCGTTTGGGTGCTCCGCCAGCAGCCCTCGTGGCCCTGGTCCGTGGCGGAGGGGGACTGTCTGCCGGATCCAGAGGCAGCTGGGGCGACCGTGTGTGTACGGGGGTTGGCTGCGGGGGGAGGGTGGGCGGCTGCAGAGGGGCTGTGAACGACGGAGGCATGGCGAGTGGACCCAGGGTTGAACCACCGGTAAGCGCTGGGCCTGGGAGGGGGGTCGACCGGGAGAGGAGCGTTGGGAGAGCCTGCTCCGCGAGTATTGCGGCGTTGCTCTGGGGGGGTAGTGGGAACGACGCGCTCGCCGCCTGGGAAGACTCTCCTGGCACGGGCGTCAGGGGCCGGGTCGCTGGGTGAGGCCAGTTGTGAATGGCCTGTGGAGGGTTGGCTGGGCGATCCCCCGAGGTAGTGGATGCCCCCCCCTGCCAGAGACCCGATAAGCCCAGAAGGGCTGGCTGGGTGAGACCCGCGGCAAGCACCCCCAAAGTCTCTCTGGCCACCAGGTCTTTTACCCAGGCTGCTAAAGCCGCGGGTGGATCCGATGCAGATGGTCCCGGCCCCGAGGGTTCCGCAGTACTCACGGTTGCCTCCTTATGCGTTAAAGGAGGGTCCGGATCAGCCCCTGGCACGCTGGGCTTTCCCTCAGCCCCCACTCGCGGGACCGTGTCCCCCTCAGAGGGATTAGGTCTGGGGGCTGCTTCCTGGCTGTTTCCCGGCATAATGAGCTGGGGTGCAGTCAGGGAACCCTCGTTGGTCGAGGCGGGGGGCTTCTCCCCCTCATTCGACTGGGGATCCATTTAAATTCACGGAGGTCTTGTCCTCCTTTATTGATCCCCTCTGTAGGTTCCACTCGGAAGGTTTCCCCTTTGTTCTATTCAGCGGCCACGTGGCCGCCAGAGAGCAACGACAAATGCGACCACCAGGAGCGGTAGGCAGGAAACAACTGGCCAGAGGTGGGTCGCTCCCCCCTTGATGACATCAGAGGAAGGGGCCTACCAAAGGTCCTTTGTTACCTGCCTACCAGGAGTGAGTGGGTGGAGCTAACCCAATGATCTACAGGATGCTCCGATATCTCTCCACTGGGAAAAGGATTTTTTCAATCATAAATCCATATGTTAAAAAAAATTAGACAAACTTACATGCTTGCTGTCAACACAAAGTGGCTGAAATCTGCAATTAATGTCTTCCAATCTGGGTTGTGGTTCTTGTTCTTGAGAGAACAGCTCAGGATGTTTCTTCTCTGTCAATGTAGATGCCGCCTGTAGGATCACATTATGAAGTTTTTGTTGCCACAATTTGTTGTCAGATACAGCTTGCTTTTGGAGATCCTCTACCTCCTTTCTCACAGAAAGAAGTAGGTCTTGAATCTTTTGTATCTCCTTGTCTTCCAGATTTTTATGAGACCTAAATGATTCTTCAAGCATCTTGAAAGACTTCTCAAGAGGTTCACATAGCAAATGTTCAATTTTATTTTTCAGTTTAGGCCTTTTGGTAATGAGATGCTCCTGCTTGACAAGAGAGGCCCATTTATTATTATTGTATGGCTCCAGGACAGAAAGACAGTGTTGGTCAGCTGCACCTTCTAGATTAGTTTGCTTCTTATTATGTAGTCCACCTATTTTGCTTGGTGGTTTGTACAGAACACTGTCAAAACTGGACTCCATAGGAGTAACATTTGTACAATAGGAAGTTTCACTGCAGCATGGGAACTCCATGCAAAACTTTTCATCTGAATGACACTCTTTATCCACTGGACTTGAAGTCAGCTCAATTGCAAATGAAGCACTATCAACTTGATAGAGGCTTGTTGACAGCGCAAGGTCCTTTTCTTTCAGCATTTCAGTATAACGTTGTAGTTCTGATATTTTGGAAGCCATATTCAAACTCTGTCCCTGAAAGATTTCATACACCTTTTTCAAAGAGAATATTTTTTTCTTGACACTATCAAAGTGTGTTTTAATTTCTTTATTGGATAGTTTCAAATCTTCATAGTCAATTCCATCACAACGTCCCAGAGAGATTAAAAGTATTTGCTCCATATCAGATTGTGCTGCTATTTTACTCTTCTCTACTAATGCACCAGAAAAAGGAGCTCCCTCTTCTTTAACCTTATTAATTTTGTTCATGAGTGCTTGTGCCATAGTATCTGTGTTCATGATGCATTCCAATTGTGGGTCTTTCAGCTGTGACTTTTCTATCCGCAGGTGTTCACATATTTTCTCCAACTCATTTAGCTTGTTCATTGTCATGTGTAGGGAAGATACTAATCGGACATAATCATTCTGGCTGGGGATCAAATTGTGAAGAACTAATGAACAGTTGGCATCTCTCTCTTGGTTGAAGCTGACCTTGGTATCAGCATTGAAATACATTGATGATTCATCATTTCCATCTATGCTTGACATTTCTGAAGTCTGATTTCCTAAATTTTTAAGAGCTTGCAATTCCTGTTTCAGGTTCTCTTTTTCTATTTCACCGTCTTCCAGTTTAATTTCCATAGTTCTCAAAACAGTCTCCAATTGCTGTACTTGCACAATGTAATTTTCTACAGAGACTTCTTTGTCCTCAAGATCCATTTGAAGCATCTCGAGTTTAACGTGATATTTATGCAATTCATCCTCCTTTTCTTGCACAGATACTCTGAGCTGTTCTAGGGATGTACTCTCTAAAGTCAAGTCACCTGTTGCATTCTCATTCCTTATTTTCATGTTCTCAATCACTTGCTCCTTCTTTATTTTTAAATCTTGAATGACGGCTTGTTGCTTATCTGATTCTTTTATCAGCATTTGCATTTTCTCATCTCTTTCCTTAAGAGATGCTAACGCTTTAGTGAGCAAGTCCTGTTTGTCAGATAGAGCTGTTTGTAACCTATTAATCTGCTGTCCCATTTCCTGTGCAAAATCTGTATGTCTTTGTTCTTCTTCCATCAATTTTCTTTGCATTTCATCTCTGGCCTGGGACAGTTCTTCAGATTGTTTTTTGAAATGTATGTCTAACTGCGCATAGGAAGTGAGAGATGCTTCAAGAGAGGCAATACATTTTTCCCTTTCTAATACCTCCTTTCTAGATGACTCTAGCTCTTTTTGTAGGGCATCCACCTGCTTAATGAACGCAGCTAATTTCAGTGAATTGTTTTCTCTCTCTTTCCTATGTTTTTCTTCAGATGCTGCATTTTTTTCCTGAAGGTCAGTGTTGGCTTTTCTTTGCACCTCTAGCTCTCTTGTTTTGTCTTCCACCATACATTTGAGACTTTTCATTTCCAGACTGAGTCTTTCATTTTCATCTTCGAGAGCTCTTAGCCTCTCATGACTTTTAAGCTGTTCAATCATCAGAGCAGTTTCCAAGCTGCAAATTTTGCTCTGTAATCCTTCCTTTTCTAAACCAAGTTCATTCAAGAGTTGTTCTTTTTCTTTTTTCCATTGAGAAAGAATCTCAATCTCTTTTTTAAGTCCTTCATATTCTGTATGAACTTTCTGCATAGTTTCCAGTTCTTCCAGTTTTATACTAAGCTCTTCAACTGTGTTTTCTTTATGCTTCAAGAGCTGCTGGAGAGAATCTTGTTGATTTTCCAAGTCTGAAATAGAAAGTTTCATATTCTCTAAAGTGACCAAATTATCTTGCCTATTCAGTTTCTCTTCAAGTAACTTTAACTCATTTTCCAAAGAGCAATTTTTATCTGTAAACAGAAAGATTGAGGAGAAAAATTATAAAGTATTATATTCATAAAAATGGAAATACTTTAATTGACTGCTACATAGAAACACATTTTTGCCACTGTAAATACACCAATAGCCTTATAACTATACCAATAAAAATGAACACCTTCCTTACAATTAAATCTGGAAACCTGGGTTTGTCATAAACTTTCCAAGCTAGGAGTGTAGAGCATCATTTTACCCTGGTTTGGACAGCTTGCACAAATCAAAGTTTGCCAGTTTTGATGCAGTGGCAAACTATTTTAATTAAACAAGGAATTTATTCATTAAGCCTAGTATTCAAAGGAAACAAGGGAGGGCACAAGCACAGGATTCGCTTCAACTTTCTAAACCAAGAACACACGCTGTTCTTGAGGATTTTAATAGAATACAGTTCTTTTTGATGCCTGAGGCTTAGATCTGATTTTTTTAAAACTACCTTTTATACCACACTTCTGGAAAAAATGATTTATTGCAATGGTTCTTAATCTTTTCCTTACCAGGGACCCCCTTTAAGTATCTTTTGTTGCCGTGGACCCTCAAGATTTAACTCAAGATTTAAAACAACAACACATTAATAATAATAATACCTAACAATAATAATACAATTACTTCAAATGAAGAACTTTCAAGGGTGTGTGGGCATGATACCAAGCAGAAGGTGCAAAAATCATTATGCTGACTTTCAAATCATTATGCTAGCAGACCTGTGATTCTAAAAAAAGTTTTTTCCTTGCCTGTTTTTTTTAAACCATTGTTACCTGATGAGAGGCCAGTGGGCTTTGAAAGCTAGCATGATTTTTGCCTTCTGTTGACCTACTAAGATTTCACTATAAGGTATACTTTGGAATGCTACTCCAAGAATCATATAACACACAACTCAAACTAGAATTTACTCAGTATGCGCTATACATTTTGCGCTTAAGTATTCTTTGGAAGGGCAATTAAACATGATTAAATAAATAAATGAAGGACTCACTTTTCATGTCTTTGGAAACACACTGAGTCTGCTGCAGAAGCTGTTGGGCTACACAAAGCTCATCTTTTAGTTGGCCAATTTCTTGGAGCTGCTGAGCTGCCTGGCAGCTGATGAGGCTGTTTTGCTTCTTTACTTCCTGTGGCACAAAACAACAACAAACAGTGAAAGAAATAGCTATGGAAGGCACTGCTGTGTCTTCTGATTCACAGGACCAGTTCAGATGGTGTAATGTGTTTAAATCGACTGACATACAGCAACCTCATGATTTTCTTGGTAAGATTTATTCCGAGGTTTGCCTTTGCATTTCTCCAGGGCTGAGAGAGTAAGACTTGTGCACTCAGTGGGTTTCCATGGCTGAATGGGGATTCAAATCCTGGCCTCCTGGAGTCCTAGTCCAACACTCAAACCCCTACTCCATGCTGGCTCTGTTCGTATATACAGTCAGGAATGTGAGTTGGGACCCCTCCTTTTATTAGTGCACCAGTCCTGGTTAGAGACAGTGAATTATGATTTAATGATAGTTTGCTGAGATTTAAGAACCAGGTTAGTAAACAGATATTAAAACTGCAGTTCCCTTTTTCAGATATAACTGTAATTTTAGCTAACCAGGACTAGAAGGCCACGGAAGAGGGAATGCATTCCTGGCTTGCTCCAATATGGTTTAACAAGCCAGGAATTTATAAATCTTCCCAGTTTTTCCTTGATAGTTATTGTTCTGCTTTAAAATTGTTCTTGGTGCTCCTACCTTTATTTACAGTTTCTATTTAAGTGAAACAACAGTGGACAAAGAGAAAGTGTTGTATCTAAATAGCAGGCTTCCCTGACAGTGCAATAAAACCAATAACTGACAAATAATGCAAAGCACTTTCTCTTTTTTTCCACTCCTACTAGTTGGAGCCCTGGGTGGTGCCCAAGTAGCAGTTTTCTACCTCTCTGGAGCTGTTTTGAGGACACACACATGTTGTTGGGGGTGCACAGATTGCCCAGCTCCTGATAGCACTGACAGAAGCAATTCCAAACTACACCAATGGATGAAACCATAAACATTTGTTTTGATATTATATGTTGCTCTGAGAGCTTCAGCTGGAGGGAGACTCAGAAATTAAATCAGCAAACAGATAAACATGAAACTCAGGCCCATGTTCTTTTAATGGATCCATGTAGCATTTCCAGGGAAGCACTAGGTAAACACAGACTGTTAAGGAAGAAACCCCAGCAAACAACTGCTGAGAAAATGTTAGAGCCTCCAAGACATGCCATCATCTTTCCACAACAGCATTACCAAGGACAATAGTACCAAAAGAAAATAAAAGGATGGCATCTGAACCATATTTGATTTATTTTCTTGATTTATATACTACCACCTGAACGAAAAAATTGCCCTGCAGGTAGTTATAATGATCTGCTATAGTTCTTCTCCTGGCCTGGCCCACATAGTCCCATGTGGCAATTCAATCCCTTATTGTTGTTGTTGTTTGTTTATTTAGTGCCATCAATGTACATGACACTTTACAATAAAACAACCAAAAACAAAGGCATACAGTCTAAAATATATGAGTATACACATACAGAGGGAAAGAAGGAATAATAAAATATATAACTATACAATTGTAGAATAAATTATCCAGATAAAACGCAAAAATTCAACAGAATATAAAGTGAACTGGCCAATACATGTAATCAAAATATACAAGAGTATAAAACAATATCAAACTAAAATTTTGAAACCTTTGGAAAAACAAAAAAGTTTTCAACTGAGATTTAAAGATGAGGGAAGGAGCAATCCGCAAATGTTCAGGGAGGGAATTCTAAGATTACGGGGCAGGGAGTGAGAAAGGACAAAGCCAAACCAAGGAAGAAGAAACCTGGGATGGGTGAAAAACCTAGAATTTCTAGAATGCAGTTCTTGAGCAGGCAGGTAAAAAAAAGGGGGTCTGAAAGACAGGTGGGAGCTAGCTTGTGTAGGGCTTTGAATGTTAAAACAAGAAGCTTACACTGAATCCTAGAAGGAATAGGTAATCAATGAAGAGATATCAAAAGTGTGGTAACATGATCAAAACAACAGGCTGAAAAGATAATCTTAGCAGCAGAATGTTGAATGGAAACCAGAGGACTAAGATGTGACTGGAAGACTACAATATTCAAGGCAGGAAATGACTAAGGCATGAACCAAGGTCTTAGCAGAGGAAGCAGAAAGAAAAGGTCTGATTTTGGCAATATTGAAGAAAAGGTCAACATGACTTTGCTACAGCCTCAATGTAAGGAACAAAAAACAAGTTTAAAAAAAAGCCAAGACTCTGTACTTCCTTCACAAGGTAAATGGGAACATTATTACAAGTAATGGAGAATGTACGTTCTAAAGAACGTTTTGGAGGAAAAATAAGTAGTTCTGGCTTTGCCATGTTATGTTTTAGGCAACGATAAAGCATCCATGCTGAAATACCTGAAAGACATGCTGTAATATGATGTTTGATATTACAAGAAAGTTCTGGAGTGGAGAAATACAGCTATAATCAGCATAAAGATGATACTGAAAACCATATGAACTGATAAGATTACCTAAAGATAATGTATAAATAGGAAACAATAAAAGGCCAGAACAGAGTCCTGTGGAACCCTAGCCGAAAGTGGAAAAGAAAAAGATACGTGACCTCCCGCTCCCACCTTAAATGACCAGCCTGAGAGATAAGACGCAAACCAGCTGAGGACTGAATCAGTAAACCCTAGGTCAGTGGTTCCCAAACTTTGGTCTTCCAGGTGTTGTAGACTTCCTCTCCCAGAATTCCTGGCTGTTGGCCAAGGTGGCTAGGGCTTCTGGGAGTTCAAGTCCAAAAAACCTGGAGGACCAAAGTTCGGGAATCACTGCCCTAGGTCATGAAGTAAATCCGATAAAAGCATGATCAACTGTATCAAAGACTGCAAAGAGATCAAGGAGAATAAGGATTGAATATAGACGTGGGGCCTGCTCCTCCTCTTTTTCCTCCTCCTGCATGCTGCACATGTCTCTTTCGCCCATGCTGGGGCACATGAGGCAGCAGCTCTGGGAACCTGTCCCAGGCAGGAGCAGCAGCTGCGGGACAAGGAGAAAGCAGGGGTGGGGCCTGGCCCTCTGCTACCGCCTTCATGGAGGTGCCTCCGCCCAGAGCTGCTGCTCGCACAGGGGGACAGCACAGCAGCAGTGGGCAGACTCAGGCACTGTTCTGTGAAGAAGAGGCCCCTATGGAGTGGCAGTGGCCTTCATGACCTGGTTAGCAAGTGAGGTTATAGGGAGGCAGGTGAGGGGTGCAGGTGCAAATGAAGCATGGAGTAAACTGAGAAATGGAGGGTGGCCCAGTTAGCAGGTGAGGGTGGGGCGAGGCAGGGCCAGCTGACTCAAATATCTGCATGTTATCCGCAGGGGTCCTGGAATCAAACCAAAACCAAATGCGATACTGCGGACCCACTGCATAGTATTTCCATTTGGCTAAAGAGATAGCCCAAGAGAAATATAAAAAGAATGAATTTATAATGAATGTACTCTGCCTACTCCTTAGTCTTCCTCCACAAATGTTGAGCTGCAAGGGAGCAGGAATGAAGATACCAAATAAAAGGAGTAAGCCAAGGTTGAGGTTTGTTTGCTGACAAAGGGGCAAAACTATCAAGGGTTGATGATACGGTTGAGTTAAGAAACAGCTGAATCCAAGGAACCAACAGAATTAAAGGAAGACAGAGAAGAGACCAATGCTTGTGAAAAGGCCTCAGAATTAACAGAATGAAGCTCTCAAAAGTAACGATCAACAGGATAGCGAGGAGGTGGATTATGAAAAAGCGCAAAAGAATGATGATCAGACAAAGGAAATTCAGTAACTGAAAAGTAAGAGATAGAACAATTCTTAATAAGAACAAGATCAAGACAATGGTCAAGGAAGTTTGTAGGTGAATCAGAACAAAGCATGAGATCAAAAGAAGACAATAAAGAAAGTATGAGACAACAGGATCTTTGGAATCATACACATAAATATTAAAATCACCCATAATAAGAGTGGGAGTATCATCTGAGAGAAAGCAAGTCAGCCAAGAAGCAAAATCAGAAATAAAAGTTGACAATGGGCCAGATGGACAATAAATGATTGTAAACCACAGGTACAGAGGCAAAGAGACTCACAGCATGGGCCTCAAAATTAGGGAAACAGTGAGTTGGTGGAAAGGTGCCTTCAAGTTGTTTCTGACTTTATGGTGACCCTAAGGTGAACTTATTGCAGGGTTTTCTTGGCAGGATTTGTTTAGAAGGGAGTTGCCATTGCCTCCTCTGAGGCTAAGAGAGTATGACTTGCCCAAGGGCATCCAGTGGGTTTCCACAGCCAAGCAAGGATTCGAACCTTCATCTCCAGAGTTGTAGTCCAATTTCCAACAGAGAGCTAACATGATCAAATCACTCAAATCACTATATCACGTTAGCTCTCTGTTGGAAATTGTTGTTGTTGTGTGCCTTCAAGTCATTTCTGACTTATGGTGACCCTATCACTCGGCAAACCTATCATGGTTTGCCACTGCCTTCCTCTGAGGCTGAGAGAGTGTGACTTGTCCAATGACAACCAGTGGGTTTTCCTGGACGATCAGGGATTCAAACCCTAGCCTTCAGAGTTGTAGTCCAACACTCCAACCACTACACTACACTGGCACCCCTTGGTGGAAATACAAGATACAGTATCCATCAGATAATACCAAAGACTTAAACTCCATCACTCACTAGGACTTAACCACCTAGAATGTATCCAATCTCATCTGATTTCAAAGCTGAGGTCTGGTTAGTATTCAGACCAGAGATCAGCAAGGACACCAGTGATCTTCAAGGTAGAGCTAGGAAAGAATCCGACCTCAAACCCTGCAGAACCATTGCTGCCAGTCAGAAATTATAATCCTGGGCATGATGTACCAATGGCCCAAGTCAGTATAAGACATCTTCCTGTGTAAGGGATCTTCCTACATGAGGTTTCTTTTTCTCCTGTTGTTTGTTGTGCACCTTCAAATCATTTCCAACTTCTGGCAACCCAAAAGCAAATTTATCATGGGGGTTTTTTTGGCTAGATTTATTCAGAGCGGGGTTGACATGGCCTTCCTGAGGCTGTGAGTGTGTGACTTGCCTAAGGACACTCAGAGCATTCCATGTCTGAATGAGGATTTGAACCCTGGTTTCCCAGAGTCCTAGTTCAACATGCAAACACTTCTAGCCCAACACTCAAACTATATTACACCACACCGGATCTCCCCTACATGAAACAATAAGATGATAATGTGTGTGGGAAGGAAAACATAGCTGCTTTTGTAGACTTTTACACACCAAGAACAGAGCTTGAAAAGTTACTTTTCGGCCATGCTGGCTGGGGGATTCTGGGAGGTATAGTCCAAAAAAGTAACTTCCCCAAAGCTCTGAGGATGGCAGCAGGATATTATCACACTGGAAACTGACAGTTTGACAGCCAGTGGTCTCTGAACAGCTGTCAAGCGGCATATGTGAACCAAAGAAATCTCTAGCCTGTTATAAATTATGCCATGACAAGGCTTTTGCAGGGCAAATATACTAGAAAACCACAACCCATACATAACTCCTTTTGAGCTTAATGAGAAAGGGAAACTGAGACAGCAGCCAAGTGACTTCAAGTAAAAACCATTCAATGAGACAGGGTTAGAATTTAGGAAGGTTTGGAGGCCAGGTCTTTCACTCAAATAGCCAGTATCTTGGGGATAAGCAAGGCAAAGACTGGACATCCTTATTTACAGCATGTACTGGAAGCATCTAATTTTATTTTATTTTATTAAACCAGCAGGGACTGTGAAAGAGTTCAGGACCCTCTGCATTGAACTTCAAAACTTCTTTTTGTTAAAATCTGGTCCCCTCTCCACAATTCTGTGATGATGGCAAAGAAAAATGCAAGAGTTGTTCCTAAAGAAAATGGCACGCAGAGGTCCACACCGCCCACTCTTGAACCACTAAAATAACAGATGGCATTGGCAGGGCTTTGTTGGTCTCGAGCCCTCAATTATCCATCTAGTTACTCCTAGCAGATGGGCTTCAGCACGCCAAAGCCAAATTTAAGAGAAGGGACAACCAGGATGGGAAGCATAAGCTGGAAATTTGCTGGCAAAGCTGGTTTGTATTTCTAGCTATTTAAGCAAATCAGCCCAAAAGCAAGATTAAACTTGTTGTTGCTTCTGTTCATCGCCATCCTTTCCTTCCCACACCCCCAACACCATCCTTTAAGCCTCCATCAGAGAGAGGGGGCCAGGAGGAAGAGGTACGCTATTGTGCCAATATTCTGTGCAACTGCCCAAATTTAAAATCTCAAGGTTCTCTGGCAATTTTTGATATGCATCAGTATAATGAGCATCCTGCAGTTTAAAGACTTCTTAACATAGTTTCAGCCAAAGCATAAGGGCCATTCGCCAACGATTTTAGAATCACTACTATGATATGATCAAGGTCAAGTGGTTTCAAGAGGATGGAGTGCACAGTGGGGTTTGCAGCCTCTATAATTTATCATCAGAGGCCTCCAGGATAGAATTTGGACCAATCAGCTCCTGGAACTCTCCTACATAGAAGCTAAGGGGCAGCCCTTCATCACTCAGCTTGTTTGCTGGGAAGCAACGAGGTATTCTCCTCTTCCTGGCTGCTTCCCCAGACTACCTATTTTACTCAGAGCTTGGAAAAGTTACTACAAGTCCTGGAACGGTCCAGCCAATCTTTGGAGCAGATATTGTGTAGAAGTGCTTTCCGTAAGACAGGAACGATGACAACATTAATAGTCTTATGCATGTCTACTCAAAACTAAGCCCTGCTGTTTTTAGTATTGCTGTCAGATAGAGATATATAAATGTTGGCACTGTGGCATTTCTAAGTATGTGTCTGTGGTGGTGGAGGGACAGACAAGACTCACAACTCTACTGAACAACAATAGCATCTCTTTCTTCTCCAGCAGTGCACTTTGCTTAAGTAGCCAAGAACTGACCAAACATCTTCATACCTCGAATTAGGAACACTGCATGGCCTAAAAGAAACTGTATGCACTCTCCCACATTTTTTGAGCATTTTGTTGCCAAAAACCTTTGATTGCTATTCTTGAAGGCCTCTAGTATAGGTGGTTTTACTCTAACATTCCACGACACCTCTCAATGCCCTCAAACACAAGGAAGATCCCAGAAGTCAAAACAGGAAGAAACTTCTGGCTGTAATTTTTGAGTGATGTCGAGGTACAACACAGCCCAGTACAGGGTTAAAAAATTGACCTTTGCTTTATCTTGCTTTTCTGGTAAAAGGGGACTCCTCACTCTTTCAATACTTTGAAAAATAGACCCATTCTGCTATTCATTCACATAACTGCTGTTGTTGACAGCCCTCCAGCCTTGTTTCCTATATATTGTTCAAAAGGCAAAGGAAAGGGACTTAATAGTGTTCAGATCTGTGACACTGCATTGACAGATTTTAACCATTTTTCCAGCATTTATATATTTTAACATACTTCTACCACATATAGCAGGAGTCTTTTTTGCCTTCTCTGGTTCCATATATTTTAAACCAGGGTTGGGCACGTTTGTTGAGTCTGGGAGCTAAAGCCTCTCCCCAACCTGCTGCAGGATGTTCTACCCTCCAAACTAGCAACTCGCTTTTGGTTTCTTTAAAATCTTGTTTTTAGTAGAAACAAAGAACTGTGGGGGTGTGCCTTCTCTTCCAGGGGATGTGTGTTTCCTGGATGCTTAAAGGTGTGTGGTTTTCCTTCTTTTTCAAAATGATTCAGGTGTACATGCATGGGATTTTTGGAGGTTGCACAATGTGGTTGAAAGCCATGTGCTGCCTCACTGTGTCCCACTCCTGTTTTAACAGATGGACATGTAGCTCTTGATCGGAAGCCATTTTTATAGCTTTTGACCAGCCACAGTGATGTTGGCATTTGAAGAACTGCTGGGTCATAAAGCATCTTGGTTCCTACATACACCTATTCTTTGCCGGAGCTCAGAAGGGGCTGGTGAACGTGACAGGTACAGCAGATTAGGAACAGTTATACAGCTAAGTATATCATTTACTCCTATAATTTTACTTACCTCACACATATTCTTTAGCTCATTTTCCTTCAACTGCATTGTCTGCATAGTCTGGTCTGCTTCACTCAATTTCTGTGTCAAATCATTGGCCTTTTTTTCAAATTCCTCTTTTGCAGAGAGGGTCTAACAGGGAAAAGATGGTAAATTTTAATATGTGGGCCTGTGTAACATAAAACCATAGAAAAATAGTCTTGCTGTAGATGGGAAGTCATAGAATAGGCCAACTTTATTTTTAAAACTATATGGCAAAAAAGTCAAGTATCTAGAAACACAATCTACCACCATTAAGGTTAAATACTGGCCCAACTAATGTTATGAATACCAATATATGAAATACATTTCTAAGGAAATTCCCAAATCGAAACTGTGGCTGCCTTGAGTCCTAGTCTTTGGTACTCTAGTTATATTCTTTTTGGATACTCTTCTACTTCATTTGTAATTTTATACTTGCATTGAAATTAATGAGATATTACATCTATTGCCTTTAAATCCTAACTTTTTTTTTTCCTGCAGTAATTCAACAAGGCATCAAAATAAGCTTTTAGCACTCTATATTGATCAAAAGCTTGCAAAAGCAATAGCAGTACAAAACAAAATGAAAAGCAAGCCCTTTGCAGACAGACCTCTTAAACAGTGGTGGTTCTATATCAGTGAGGAAGTGAATCCACTCCCGGTCTTTGTCTCAAATGAAATGAGCTATCCAAGCTGCTGAACCTATTTGAGGATGTTAAATGGGTGACTTGAACTACTTTGGCCAATCTCTCACCCTCAATCTCCTATCAGTTTACAAATCTCTTCACACATCACATTTCATTTAGAGTATACTCTATGCAACTGTTTGCCTGATTTTAAATTTTTGTTTTGTTTGGTAACATATATGCATGGACTGACCGAGATGGAGAGCGAGTTCCTAGAAAGGTGATGATGGAAAAAATAAAATGATCATAAAGAAGAAATGTGTTAAATTCTCAAATATTCCTAGCCTGAATATTAAAAATATTCCAGGTGTTTTTACTTTTAAAATAAACTTTTTAGTTGCTATGCTAGGTGTAAAAAAAAATATGTAATATTGATGAGAAGAAAAATATATAGCTGTGTAAATGTAAATAGCATATACAATCTACTAAACAATGCCTGTAGCCAAAGAACTGTAAAACTAGTTCCATCAGCCCAGTGAGGCTCTAGGGACTGACGTCTTCTTGATTAGCTGCCCTTCCGTGCCAAACAGCCAATAGCTTTAGAAAAACCGGAGTTTCAAAAGCAGCTTGTGACATGGCAAGAAGGTCAGCTGTTTAAAGAAACAAACAAAAAAAAAACATTCTCCTGGGTTAATACACCGTGTATGAGTTTAACTAGATCTTTGGATCCTAGCCTATATAGGCAGTAGGAACTGAAAATTAAGGGGAAATCAAGCAGATCTGCTGATACATTATCTTGTGACTAAAGATGTAGGAGGAAAAAAGAAAGAAAGATTGATTATGGGAGATGAATGTTAAAGCTATATTCCTGCACACAATTTCTTGCACTCTTTTTCCTGAAATGCAATGGAACTTCTGGTGAAATGTGTAGGACTTATTTTATACATGTCTTATAATATTTTAATAGACAAAAGTATGTAAATACAAGTCTATTGATCTTAACTCTATTGTTAATCCTAGAATCACTGAATCAATGAAACTGACATTTGTGTTGACTCACTCTTCAGCACTGACTCAATGGGTCTACTCTAGTCAGGACTTATTAAAAAAATACCACCCTGTGACTGTACATTTACCTAGGAGTGAGACCAGTAAACTCATACAGGAATAGACCTATATAGGGTGGCAGTGTAAATAATGCCAACCTGTGGCTAACAACCAATGAATGTTCAGCAGAGATACGTTAGCAATGCACTCAACATGCATAGCAAATCAGGAGAATTACACAGGCCCATCGAATTTCCCTCTTAACGTCTGTGAATTGCCCGTCTTCCCTGGTTAGTGTTAGTTACAGTAGCAGAGACTTTACCTTTTGGCATTCTTTTTCCTTCTCTTTTATTTTCTCTTGTAAAGCATGCTGCGCACTTGTGAAATTTTGTCTCTGACAGTTGAGCTCTTCTGAAAGCCTTTTCACCTTTTCTTCTTTTGCAGCACACTAAAATAAGAGTAATGAAATATTGCTAAGGTTGGAAATATTTGACATTTGATTGGTATCTGAACTTATAATTAATTACTGGTAAGTCTCATCTTCATTTCTATCCCACCTCTCCACTAAAAACAAAGATACACACAGGGCTCAGGGTAGCTAAAAACATCGTTAAACACAAACTAATGGCAAATTACAGATAAGCCAAGGGAACCATTAAAACCATCACATTTATCAAGCAGTTAAAATCACCACAATAACCCCAACAAAGCTAGAAAAGGCCAGTTTGAAGAGCTGTCTCATCACAATTTTCCTAAATGCAAAGAGAGAGTGAACTGAAAGCACCTCTAAGGGGAACGTCTTTCTTATGTTTTTATTTGATTTATATCCTACCTTTCTCCCAATATGGGACCTAAAGCGGCTTGTTATTGAAGTTTAAACAACATAGTTTTAACACCATTTGGTATAAAAGTTTTTAAAAGCATTAATCAATCCAACTAAAAATTAATTTTAAAGCAATTAAACACATGTCAAGCACATATTACATATTAACAGCACACCCATTGCACATTCTTCCACTTCAACCAGTTAAAGGCTGAACCTCTTTTTAAATAAGGTCTTTGCCTACCATTCAAAAGAGAACAGAGAGGGAGCCAACTGAGCTTTCCTAGGGAGGGAGGTTCCATAGTTTAGGAGCACTACCAAGAGGGCTCTTTCCCATGTCCTCACCAGACAAAACTATGAATGCATTCCATAGCCTAAGAGCAACACGAAGGCCCTGTGCTGCATGTATATCAGATCTTTGCAAGCAAGGACACTCAAAGGTTCATAGCTGATAGGGTCAAATGTGAATTAATACATATGGATGGAAGCAGAGGGCAAGAACAAAACATAAATGCAATATGAACCAAAATGGGTTTTTGTTCAGTGATAATGAAGAAGTGAACTATCTTAGGAAACATTCAAGATTTGTATTATTCACAAATGGTCTAGGTCAATAAAGCAGCCTTTCTGAGCCTGGTAACCTCCAACCAGGTTGACGGGGGTGATGGGAGCTGCACTTCAAGGCACACAGAGGGCATCAGATTGAGGAAGGCTGCATTAGGTCTGTTAGATACAAGCCTTACCTTCTTTCAGAGGTCTTGTTATTTCCTCTAGAGACTGAACCAAGAGAGAAAATGTACCTGTTTTCTCTCTGCATGAAACAGAGAAAGCTGCCAGTATCTTTTGCAACACTGCAAGGGAATCTGGGACGCATTCTTAGGACCACAGATGGATTTGTTTTTATTTCTAAAACTATTTACTATATCATCAGCCAGTAGGGAAGAACTTGCTGCTGGGCAGACATAGACAGAACTGGCAGCATCAAGGCGGGTGAGAGAATCAGCTTGACAGTCTCCATGTATGTAAAAAAAAATGACAAAGAATAGGAAAAAAGTAGTTCTTCACCATACCCACTGGGTACAAGCTATGAAGCAAACAAATATACAGGAACATGGCTTAAGATAAAGACATGGGGAGAACACACTTGATTCTGAAGCAGCCTTGGAACACCTCAGCATTTAAACAAACTGTTTACAATAGATACAGAATCTTCCAAGTGGGACCTGCAACACAATGTTGCAGTAGGCTTCTGCTCAAGATTCTCTATTCCTCCTTCCAACTTGCTTTCCATTTCTCCCCCACCGCAAGTTAGTCAACATTCTATGGACATTATGCATGCAAAGTTTCAGCAGGCTGTTTTGGGGATCTCCTGTTCTTAAATTTCTTTTCCAAAGGAGTTTTTGTATTCCATATGTTAGGGTCATCCTAAGCTGCATTGGCTGGCACTCAGAGATCACTAGCAGTATAATACGTTGAAAGGAAAGGAAAAATTAATCTCCAAATTGTATAAAATGTTAAGTAAGGTTGAGATGGAAGATGAGGCGGTAAAGGATAATATGATTAAATGGGCAGCAGACCTAGGGCAGTCACCCACATTGGAACAGTGGGAAAAAACCTGGAAAAACATTCAATTTACTAGAAGTTATGATTTAAGAGAAAATTATTACAAGATGTTATATAGATGGTATTTGACTCCGTTTAAAATTGCAAAAATGTATAAGACCAAGAATGAATTGTGTTGGAAATGTGGAAAAGAAATAGGTACCTTCTTTCATATGTGGTGGCAATGTCCAAGAGCAAGAAAATATTGGGGGAAAGTACATAGGATGATAGAAAGGATTTTTGAGATAAAGATACCAATGCGGGCAGAATTATATTTATTAAATATGATGTTTGGAGTGGAAAAGCAGGTGGAAAAAGCATATTGGAGAATTATATTGTATATGGTGACTTCGGCCAGAATTATCTATGCAAAATATTGGAAGGTGCCAGAAATACCAAAAGAAGATGAATGGTTAGTTAAATTATATGAGATATCAGTATTGGATAAATTAACCCTACTGCTAAAAGACAAAACAGTGGAGGACTTTAGGGATGAATGGAGATGTCTACTACCTATTTGGAAGGAGAAATGGGGAAAAGAAGCAATATTAAGCTTCCAAGGAAATTAAAGTATAACATGCAAGGAAGGAGAAAAGAATTATCATTCAGACGTTTTAACTAAGAATATTGAGAACAGGAGGAGGATTTAATTAATAATAAATGCGAGTACTGAAAATAAGTAAGAGAAGAGCAAAGATTAGGAGGAAAGGAAATTGAAGGGACAGAGGCCGGGTGAGAAGAGTAAAAATAGACACCCAAACTTAAAAGGAAAAAGTACCAAGGAACGAAGACTGTACTGTTAAGATAAAAAGTTGTGGAGAACGGTTTATTATGGTTATTTAGAAGGAATGAAGAAAAAGCATGTTGAAAAATGGGAAATTTGGAAAGGGTGATGTACAGGATACTGAGATAAAAAAATTGAAATGTAATGTGAAGAATTGCATATTAATATAGCCCTCATGGTAAATGTTTAATATTTTGAGGAGTAGTAATTGAAATGTTTTAGATATATGTTAAGTGTATGTATGTATTTACTTTTATGGATTATCATATGTAATCAAAACAACAATAAAAATAAGTATTAAAAAAAAAATAAATAAAAATAAAATAAAATAAAATACGTAGGATTCCATGAATCTCTCCCTGCCTTTCTTTGCCATGCAGACCATAAGACCACCATTCCATGCTGAATATGCCTGATCTCAATGATTTATAGCAATAGCATTTATATTTCCATACTGCTTATCAGTGCAAAGCACTCCCTAAGTGGTTTGTAATGTGTTAGCTAATTGCCCCCAACAAACTGGATACTCATTTTACCAACCTATGGAAGGATGGAAGGCTGAGTGAACCTTGGAGCCCTGTAGGATTGAACTCGCAACTTTGTGGCTGCAGTACCGGCATTTTAACCACTGCACCACCAGGATTCTTGGATCAGTGACCATCAAGGAATACTGCACAGTGTAGAGGCTGCAATTCAGCAGTGGACCACATGCTTTACATACACAAGGTTCTAGGTTCAGTCCAAAGCACCTCCAGGTACAGCGAGGAAAAGAATTCTGTCTGTAACTCCAGAGACTGATACGAATCAAAGTTGACACTATTAGACTACAAGGAGAAATGGTCTCACTCAGCCATGTAAGTCAGCTCTCTATGTTCCTTTCTCCAAAGATACACCAGAAGATGTTCACCATACTTTTAATTACAAAGGTTTTGTGAATCTGTGGATTCAATCACGGGTTTATTATATGACAGCCTCTGCTCTAACAATACTTCACTAATGTGAAAATATTGTATGAACAGACACCAAATCATATGAAAATCCTTTCTGTAAATCCAACTGACATGTGCAAGTTATTGCTGTGTAATGTGCCAATTAGTGTTGGATATGCCTGCGCAAAACAGATGTTAGAATTCTAAGAGCATCCACATGGGATTTGAGAAAGCACTTTACCTGGTCAGTTGCTTGATCAAATTGTGCTGTAATTCTGCTCATTTCATTTCTGGTCTTGTTCAGAGCTTTATCTTTTTCTGTTAATTCTGTTTTCATATTTTCGAGTTGCAGCTGAGCTTCCTGAAGTTTAGCAAGACTGAATTTCATATCTTGTGCTTGAATTTGCAGTTTATGCTCCAGTTCTTGAACTCTGGATTTTAACTCTGGTGCATTAAAAATAAACAAACAAATACCGTAATAACATAGCATTACTTCATATATTCTAGAGTCATCAAAAGATATGTTTCCATTTCTCCAGGGAAAGTATCATGACTCTGCAGAACAGAATGTGTGAAATAAACATTTGGCTTTTTAGAATACATGTGCCATCAATGGTTCACAATTTAAATCATAAATTTAAATTCTAATCCTCAAAATCAGTCACTTGTAATCCACCAAATAAGTCATGCTGATCATGATCTATCAGGGTGATTCTAGTGATGCAACTGTTTCTCTCAACAGAATTAGAAGGGGGAGTGATCCCCTTTCCCCCATTCTGGGTTTTGAGAGGTATAGAGGGCTGCAAGTGGGAAAATGAGGGAAGCATATGGTATAGAATGTAGTCTATTATTTTCTTCTAATGTCCTTTTCTTTTGGGAGTTTGCAACAACAGCAGTGCCTCAGTTAACAAGGCCTCTGGCAAAGAAATTCCTTTTTTTACAAAGTCTTTTTATGTCCTCAAGCTACCCTTTTCCTCCTTGTGCTCTGTCTAATGGGAGGTCGTTTTTTATTTTAAAAATTCAGCTTTGGGAAAATGGCGGAGGATCAATGTAATAAACAAAGCTTGAGTAGAAAAGAGCAGGATTTCATTCCAATCGATGCTACTGAATCTGTGCTTGACTGCTTACACTAAGCAAGGTAAACAGCAACTGCCTTCAGAATCCTTTACAGAGTTTGTGTGAACACAAAAACAGAGAGAAAAAGAAAAGCAGATTAGCCTGCCTCACTAGCTCCACCCCCCCAGCATGTTAAAAAAAAATCATGGTATCCAAATTTGATCACCAAAATAGAAATCTTTAAGAAAAGTAGAGGCTTTTGAAAGAAGAAAAATCATCCCTGGATGCATTTTGGAAGAAGTCTTCGAGTGGTCTCTAGAATGTCCATTTTTTTTTGTCTCCTTATGTAAAGCTTACTTGATCTGGTAGTTTCATTTCACATGTATGTAATGTTAGTTTTGAATTGAAGGTTTCCTGAAACATGTGGAATTACTCTTCTTTTTTGTGGAGTAGGAACTTATTCTTTCTGTGATATTTTTGCCTCTGGTACCAAATCTCCTGTAACGCTCATCTGTTTTGTTAACAGAGGTATATTTGTATTCATGCCCTGAAACAAGTATTGTATTGCCACTGTAATGTTAGGACTGTAAAGGCACAACTACTGTAAAGCTACTATAAAATTACTGAATTGCAAAATTTATTATGATATTTCCAAGCTACCTTGGTTCTGGGCTTTCATCTTCTTGAGTAATGGAGAATCATTTGAACTGCTGAAGACATTTGAACCAGTGAACTCTTTCTTTGCTGATTTCAGATGTCTGTGACTTGGAGTTGCCTTGATCTCCTGTGGAAGATGTGATGTCACTGACCCATTGCTTACAGGAGTTTCCTGGGTACTGGATGAAAAGCGGCTGGGCGTTTTCTCTTGTTGCCATGAAAACACTGATGAGGAAGCTTGCTGCCGAGCAATTTCTCTGCGACTTATACTTTCAGGACATGTGGTATTTGTTTTCTTTTAGAACAAAAGAAGAGAGAAAATGTTTACATAAATGGACTGAACACAATTTAAGAAATGCTTCAGAGAATAAGAATTTGCTAGTCTGAAATCGAACAAACATAAAACTCACTAACCATTCAACCATCAAGTCAAAGATACGTGATTTTATGAGTTTTTCAATCTGTTATGTCAGCTGAGAGCTGCTTCCTATGTTCTGTCATAGGACAAATATATAACTATTGTTTGAGAAGCTGCACTTTTTTCATCCTGAATCAATACTTTGTATTAAAGTATTCTATGCAATGTTTAAACCATTACTTGGCTGGTTGTTTAGGGAGGAGATACAAATAGATCCCAATTATAACATATTATCAATTCATCTCTTTGGGAGGGAAGTTTCCCATCTTGTCTAAAAGAAGCAGTGGTACAATCACTTCTTAAAAAGCCCTCCATGGACCCCCTGGACCTAAACTATAGACCAGTATTATTAAATCTCCCTTTTCTGGGCAAGGTGATCGAGAGGGCAGTTACCTCCCAACTCCAGGCAGTCTTGGATGATACAAGTTATCTAGACTCATTTCAAACCAGCTTCAGAACAGGATACGGAGTGGAGACCATGATGGTTGCCTTAGTGGATGATATTCGCCTGAGCACTGACAGGGGGAGCATGTCTCTGCTGGTGCTTTTGGACCTCTCAGTGGCACTTGATACTATCAACCATGGTATCCTTTTGGAATGTCTGGGCGATTTGGGAATCGGAGGCACTGTGCTTCAGTGGTTCCAGTCCTATCTCTCAGGCAGGTTCCACATGGTGGTGCTTGGGGATAGCTGCTCCTCAAAAAAGGAGCTCTTATAGTGGCATACTACAAGGTGCCATTCTATCCCCAATGCTATTCAATATCTACAAGAAACTGCTGGGAGAGATCATCTGGAGGCATGGGGTGGGGTGCTATCAGTATGTTCATAACACTCAAATATATTTCTCCATGCCTTCAAAAACAGCCTCAGCTAAGGATAGTGTGTCTCCTCCGAATGGATGCCTGGAAGAGGTAATGGGCTGGATGAAGAAACACAAACTGAAGCTGAATCCAGACAAGACAGAGGTGCTTATTGTCAAGGGTTCTAACCTGGGTTTGAAGGTGATTCAACCAGTCCTGGATGGGATTACACTCCCTCTGAAAGATTGTGTTCACAGCCTGGGAGTTCTTCTGGATATGTTGCTCCAAATGACAGCTCAGATAGATGCAACGGCCGGGAGTGCTTACTACCAGCTTCAGCTGTTACACCAGCTGCACCTCTTCCTAGAGTTGGAAGACCTAAAGATGGTAGTGCACGCACTGGTAACCTCAAGGTTGGACTTTTGCAATGCGCTGTATAACGGGCTACCTCTGTACCAAGTTTGGAAACTTAAATTCGTTCAAAACACGGCAGCCAGATAAATCACCGGTACACCCACGAGTGATCATTTTACAGTTGCCCCTCCACATTCGCAAACTTAGCACTCGTGGTTTTGAATATTTGCGGGTTTTGGGAGGACCCCCTGCCCTCCCAAAAGCAGCAACACGGGGCCTCTGGAGGCCCCGTTAAGGCCTTGGGTGGGGGGCGCGCGGGGAGGCCTCCACGGGGCCCCGGAGATGCTCCGGAGGCCCCATGAAGGCCTTGGGCAGGAGGGGGGAGGGCCAGGGAGGCGATCGCGGGGCCTCCGGAGGCCCCACGAAGGCCTTGGACGGGAGGGGGGAGGGCCGGGGAGGCGATCATGGGGCCTCCGGAGACGCTCTGAAGGTCCATGAAGGCCTTGGGCAGGAGGGGGGAGGGTCGGGGAGGCGATCACGGGGACTCCAGAGACGCTCCGGAGGCCCCATGAAGGCCTTGGGTGGGAGGGGGGAGAGCCAGGGAGGCGATCACGGGGCCTCCGGAGACGCTCTGGAGGCCCCGTGAAGGGCTTGGGTGGGAGGGGAGAGGGCTGGGGAGGCGATCATGGGGTCTCCGGAGACGCTCGAGGCCCCATGGGGGTCTTGGGCGGGAGGGGGGAGGGCCGAGGAGGCGATCACAGGGCCTCCGCAGACGCTCCGGAGGCCCCATGAAGGCCTTGGGCGAGAGAGGGGAGGCGGGGAAAAGTGACTATGGGGCCTCCGGAGGCCCCGTGGTTGCTTTGGCGGGGGAGGGCAGTTGTTATTTGTGGATTTTTCGCATTCGCGGGGGTCTGGGGAACCTAACCCCTGCGAATGTGAAGGGATGACTGTACACCAACATTAAAATCACTCCACTGGCTGCCAATTAGTTTTCGGGCAAGGTACAAGTGTTGGTCATTACCTTTAAAGCCCTACATGGTTTGGGTCCAGGTCATCTATGAGACTGCCTTTTTCCATATAATCAGCCCCATACACTTAGGTCATCTGGGGGACATTTGCTCCAGCCAGCTAGGACTAGGTTGGCGACTGTCACCCAGCGGACTTTTTCTTCAGTTGCCCCTAGACTCTGGAATGGCCTGCCAGAAGAGATACCACAGCTGAATACATTGTCAGAATTTAAAGTAGCATTAAACACCAGTCTCTTATGGCAGGCCTATCCAGACGATTTTAAATTGTGGATTTTAAACTGTGTACTGATTGTTTTAAAATGTCTTAGTCTTACTTGTTTTTTAATTGATACATTTTAACTGATGTTTTTGTTTTTGTTTTTTACTAATATTATGTTTATATGTTAATGTGTTATCCCATGTCTTGATCCACAAGGAGAGGCGGTTAAGAAATAAATATTGTTGTTGTTGTTATTACTTGAGTCTTCAGGCTCTTCAGTTCTTCTTCCAGTCTTTTCCTTTCTTCAACTTCTTTACTATATTTTGCTTGCAGGTCTTCATATTTTGATTCTGCCAATGCAAAATAGAAACCTGTCAGTAATCTTATTTTATTTATAATCTTATTATTGATTATTTTTATTTATGACCTGAATACACTCAGAAACACACATTTATACTGTATGTGGAACAATGAATATATTTAGATCATGTTTTACAATATAAAGCCTTATGAAATTGTATTGTTCAGAAATAAGGGACTTCCTTTACAGAACACAATGTTTAGGAGACATCGCCTCACAATGAATACAAGACATAATAAACAAACAATACAGATTAAACAGTTGGCTAAGAGGACAGAATTGGAACTTAATTTTCAGTAACAGTGGAGAATTTTTTTTAAAAAAGGTTAAGAATTACAGTTGTCCCTTCATATTCGCTGGAGTTTGGCTCCCGGACCCCCGTGGCTACCAAAATCCGTGAATACTCAAGTACCATTATATGCAATGGCATAGCAAAATGGTGTCCCTTATATAAGATGGCAAAATCAAGGTTTGCTTTTGGGATTATTACTTTTTTAAAGAATATTCTCAAGCCGTGAATACTTAAATCCATGGATACCAAATCCGTGGATACAGAGGGACAACTGCACATCCATGCAGTTTTTAGAAAAAAAACAAAATGTACCATGGTAACCTGGTGTTGCGGGAACACTGAAGTTCTTCTGAGGTGTGCTATTGAAAGATGAGTCTCCAGCAACATGGATCTTCTGACTTTTTTCCAATTCAGATTTGTATCTGTTTTTTTGTTTTTAAAAAGATAAGGAAATTCAGCTAAGAAACAACAAAAATGAGGTTGTATCCTGACTGGGTTTGCTGAAATCAATGTGAGAACTTAATAAATAAATTGGGTCTTATTGAATTCAGTGGGATTCTAAGCTCAACTAATTTACAGAGCAATCCTATTCATGTTTACTTCTAAATCCTACTGCACCATAGGAAGTCAGTTGAATGCAGTTTACTTCCTAATAAATTCTCCTGGTATAATGTTTTAAAAGATGTACTTAGAGAAAACCAATTTGCATGAGTATAGCATTGCTGCCCTAGTCTGAAAATCCTTTGTTTCTGAAAATCCCAATCAATGCTGAATGATTTATTTGTATAATATTCAAGGCACAGCAATGTTTCACAACCTTTTGATCTGTTCCACAGCCCCTAATGAGAATTTAAGTAATGAGAAAATAATTATGTTAATTATGTGGGGTTTTGAGGAAAAAGATGGCTAACTTTGCACAGAATGTAAACAATCAGAAACTCTTTATAACCTTCAAAGTGTTAAGATCTTGGTCTAGAGGTGTCCACTGGAGCCTGTCCTTCAGACAGATGTATTTTCCTTCAGACATATTTTACAGATTTGCTATGTAATATTGTGGGGTTCATTGATATTATATAATCCTAGCTTCAGACCACTTTCCCGATTCTGTTAGAACCAACGGAAATAAGAACAAGGTAGCTTTCTGTTCTATTACTTTTTACTGATTTGGTTATTTGGCTGCTCCCACTGTAGAGGATATTACACATATACTGTTTGATTGTTGTATTTATGATAACAAGAGGTCCCATTTTTTACAACCATTTTTGGTAAGAATGAACAACTGGGATCTTGCTGTTAAATTGTCCCATTTCCTTGTTGGAGAGAATCTACAACTAGTGCGATGTACTGCAAAATTTATCATAAAAGCTGCCCACCTAAGAGATCAGATTATAACACAAAATGGAGTTCTGTGCCACGGTGACAAGTTTATTTAAATCTTCCTATAGAGCTCCTTTAACCCCCTCGTTTTAGCTTGTTCAATTTCACATGACATTTTATTTTATCTTGTACTTTATCTAATTTATTTTATCTAACTTTTATGTGTTTCTTCATATCCCCAATTATAGGGTTTAATTTCCTAGTTAATTTTATATATAAGTTTTAGACGTGATCTAATTCATTTTTGTATGTACTCTGATATTCAGATACGGTACTTTGTATTCTATTGTATTCTACTGTTGATATGGTCAGTTGACTAATCAATAAATTTGTTGTGGTGGTGGTGGTGATTTGGGTTCCAGATTTTCAATTGTAATTTCATGCAACTTGGATGTAAC
The DNA here is from genome assembly GCA_030847615.1 of Gambelia wislizenii. Classification (NCBI taxonomy): domain Eukaryota; kingdom Metazoa; phylum Chordata; class Lepidosauria; order Squamata; family Crotaphytidae; genus Gambelia; species Gambelia wislizenii. Next base: position 45,433,996 of record JAUMIR010000001.1, on the reverse strand, counting down.
TATAATGGAAAATTGGTGCAATTTAGAAAAACAAAAACTTTTTTAAAAATGTCTTAGACAATGAAGAACAATCTGCTGGATCAAACCAAAGATTACCTGCTCCAGCCATCTGCACCCACAATGGCCAGCCGGATGTCCAAGGAAAAACGATAAGCAGGACATGTCTGTTCTTGCAAACTTCACTTCATGTTTCCCAGTAATTGGGTTACAAAACTACTGACATATTTCTCAAATACTGAGGGTAATATATAGCTCTAACAGCAGTGCCTACGGTGAAGCTGCCTAATCCCCTTTTAATGCTGTCCAAACTGAAGCCCATCATTACATTTATGGTAGTGAATGCCATCATATGAAGCACCAGGTACTTTCTCCATACCATACCATAATGCTGTACATCTCTTTCATGTTTCACTTTGCTCACTTTTTCTCTAAAAAGCCCCAAACATAATTTCTCCTCACAATGGAATTGCTTTTAAATGGATATATTGCCACTCAAGAAAGGCAGCATGGTGTAGTGGTTTGAGCATTGGACTACTACTCAGGAGACTAGGGCTCAAATCCCCGCTCAGCTATGAAAACCCACTAGTTCACACTCTCTCGGCCTCAGAGGAAGGCAGAGGCAAATCCCCTCTGAACAAATCTTGCCACAAAAACACCATGATAGGCTTGCCTTAGGGTCACCGTACGTTAAAAACGACTTGAAGGCACACAGCAACAACAATTGCCAGTCAAATTGGATGGCTTCAAAGAGATGGGGCTGGATCCAGAGCGATTCTTCTTACTGTGGCTGGCCAGCATGTCTGAGCAGCACTTTGGTAATAGCCAGCACAACCTTGCAACCTCCTTGTGTGTTGGGTTCCTCCTCAAATAAGGGAGTCTTACCTTTTAAGTTCTTGTTCTAGCTTTTCAATTTGTTTTTTGCTTGAAACAAGTTGCCCCTCTTGAAAGTTAACTTGTGATTCTTTCACTTGAAGTTCATGACAAAGTTTCTGCCTCGTATTTTCTAAGTTATCACACAGTTCCATCAAGTTCTGGTTCTCTCTCTTCAGAGTTGCACCTTCATTTTTTTCTAGTTCAACCTTATTGGAAGAGCACATAATTAATAATCACATTCAGTTTGCCTCCAAGTTTCTACTTCATGAAAAATACCTTACTTGGTTCTAGAGAAAAATGAATGTTTACTCTAAAACTCTTTTTGACATCTTTGGCTAACATTCAAAGGGAGATTGGAAGCATAACATACATCAGGATGGGCAGCTTGTGCCCCTCCAAAGTTGTTTGACTGCATAGCAAATGGTGAAGAACCATGGCAGTTGCAGCCCGAAATTATCAGGTGGGCCACTCAATCTATTTCCTAGACCAGTGGTCCTTAACCTGGTCTGGGGACCCCCAGGGGGCCACAATGTCCTGACGGGGTTCCACAAAGGCTTGAAGGCTACTCAGCCCACCTCCTGTCTGCAGTAGAGTGGCCACACAACAGGAGCCAAAGCAAAGGCTGGCTAGCTGGCATGACCTGCACATCCCCATTCAATCTGCTCCAGATACAAACTTGCAGGAAGAAGCAGGAGAAAAGTCTTTCCTCCCCCTCCAGTGTCTCTGAGGGAAGGTTTAATTGTATTATTATTATTATTATTATTATTATTATTAGCTAATTATTATTACTGTATCATCATCATGGTTTTAAATACTGAGTTAAGTTGGGGGGGCCCTAGCAACAAAATATATTTAAAGGGGGTCCCTGGTAAAAAAAAAGGTTAAGAGCTACTGTCTTAAGACTGTTAATATAATCCTACATATCTATTGATGAGTTAATGTCCACAGAGCATTTTCTAAAGGCTCAACATGATTCTTTTAGCCAAAAATTTATTCTTGTACTTTTCTTGGCTGAATAACAGTTGTATAAGTTCAATACAATGGTTGATCCTTAAATTTCACCAATAGTAGCTAGATCCTTCAATAATGTTTGATAGCACAGGTGACTTATGAGTACGTAAGCTTCTCCTTCGGAAGGAAGCCCAGAAGGAGGGATCGGGGTTGCGGAGCAAAACGGGGCATTTTCGCCCTTTTCCTCCACCTTCAAGGAAGGTGGGGGAAAAGGGCGAATCTAGCAGTTTGCCTCGGCAGCTGCAGAGGCGATCACGCGGCGGCTGTGGCAAACCGCAACGTTCGCCCCCCTCCTCTGTCTCCGTTGCTCCCCAAAGGGGGAGAAGGCAGAGGAGGAGGGCGAATGAACTTTAAAACACTTTGCTTCACCCCCCTGCCCCATCTCCTGCCTCTTCGCTCAGTTTGCGAAGAGGCAGGAGATAGGCAGGCAGGTGAAGCAAAGTATATCCGGCGTATAAGACGACTGTCAATTTTGGAGGGCACTTTTGAGTGCTCAAAAGTCGTCTTATACGCCGGAATATACGGTACTTTTTGAAACTCACATGCAACCTTAAATACTACATATGAGAGCAGAAAAATGAGGCTTTTATAAACCCTCTCCCTTCCTGTCATTTGCCTGTTCTCCACTCACCCAGTTGCCTTCTTCTCATCTACTTATAACCCCTACAACTTTCATCCTGCTGGGAGGTAAGCAGCTAGAGTAGAATCAATGGGAAATAAAATTACCAGAAATGAAAGATTAATTAAGCAGCCTATCTGTGTCTGCCATCTCCTACTCATAGTACTATCCCACCAAGGCAAACGGGTTTTTTTCTGTGTTGCTTCTTCTTCTTTTAATTATTATTATTCAAATAAATATCATAGTATAAAATTAAAAAAGATACATCAATAAATAATTGTATAAAGCATGTAAATCTTCATAGTTCTATGTCTTCTTATCTTATTACATATTAAAATAAATAATATTTTAACTTCCTTTCTTTCTAGCGTTGGTTGTATTACATCCTATCATTAAATACCCTCTTACCATTCCAAATTTTAAAAAGATCTTCTATTTTATAAACATACAATTATTGATCGTATTTGTTAAATGAATTGAATACAGTTATACAGGTATCTCTTGGTACATATAATTCTAACTATCGCATATTTTTCTTATAAATGCAACTATTTAAATATATTTTATATTATGTTATATTTCTACATACTTTAATCAATAGAGTATGATATTATTCCACAGTCACTTTTTCTTGTATGTTTATGCAAGAAAAAAAAGAAACATAATAAGAATGTAAAAGGAGTATAAATATATAAGTATATAGTATACCAAAGTAATACCAACTGTAATTATTTTTAAATACTTTCCCACACCTTTCATTAGTCTAGCTGGAGCCCTGAGATATTCCCACACCTTCCCTTCCAACACTCAATAACAGGGTTTCAATCTTTTTCATATCTATTTAATGACCCTTCATTAATCAGAGCTGTCAGTTTATGTAATTCTGCCATGTCATAAAGTTTAATTAGCTAAGCTTCTACCATTGGTGTCTCTTTGTCCTTCCATTTTTGGGCATATAATAATCTTGCTGCTGTTCTTATATACAATAGAATGTTCTAGTACTTCTTTTGACTTGTCATTCTAACATATGCAGCATATTTAAAAGATACATTTCTGGTCTCATTGGAATTTTTATATTTAGTATGACAGAAAGCTGTAAGTTAGACCAAAATTTCTTTGCTTTATGACATAGCCACCACATATGGAAGAAGGATCCCGGCTTATCTTGATATTTCTAACAGATGCTATCTCTGTTTTTTATATAAATTTTAGGTAGTTTCTCTGGTATCAGATACGACCAGAATAGCATTTTATAGTCATTTTCTTTTAGGCCAATACATAGCGTAAATTTCAAATTACGGTTCTAGGATTTTCTCCACTGTTCACGTGATGTTGGTTGGCCAATATTCTGCTCCCATCTAATTACGGGTTCTTTTATTACTACTTGTTCCATGATAATTTTAAGCAATAATTTATAACATTTGGTTATACTGTTACTGTCTCTGTTAAATAAGATATTATCTAATTCTGTCAGAGTTGCTTCAAAACCTTCCAGAGTTGTGTCAATTTTAAATCTTTCTGATAGGTAATTTTGGATTTTACGAAGTACAACAAAATGGTGAATAAAAGACAAATGGGCCTCTGTGTAACATCCACTTTAGTCCTATGTAGGCCACAGATAAGTTCCTGTAGTCCTCTAGATGGTGTTGGACTTCAGTTCCCATCAGCCCTAGCCAGCCTAGCCAATGATAAGGTATCATGGGAACTGTAGTTCATCATTTACCTGAATGGCTAAAGATTGCCCACTTTGGTTTTAAGCACCATAAAATAATTTCAAATGGTTTGATATTAAACAAGTCTTCAAAAGGTACTGTCACATGGCTCGCATTCCTTCCAGTGAGACAGATGCTTGCAGCACAGGAAAAGTTTCTTCAGACAGACTGTAGAAGTCAGATTGGTATATTTATGTCCTGCCATTCCACACATAATGATACCAAAGCTACTTGTTCGATATCTGTCAGATATTTTATTTGTTCTTTTTATGTAACCTCAAACATAACATACAACATTCACAGGAGCTTCCATCCTCAGATTATATAAACGACAATCATTTAAAAGTGTCTTAATAGCAAGATTCCTAGAAGCTGCAATCCAGATATTTCTAGTATGCCTATTTTTTAAATAATTAAAGCAATTTAAAATTAGGAGAGCATCCCATCATTGATTAAAAACAAAACAATATCAGAATTCTTCCTAAACTGGTGTAATATCTTATATATTTTTAGACTACCTTCTGCTTTTGTTTTTGTAATGCTGCCTCTAGAGATTCCAGTTGAAACTGCTTTTGCTGTCGCTCTTTTTTAAGCTTCTCCAGATGACTTTCAAGTTCTTGAATCTTGTGAAGGACTCTTGTGGAAAGGCCTTCTTTCCATTCTTCCACAGCCCAGCTCATTTTATCTATTCTCACTTTCTTAATACACAACAGACATCACAAAGGGAAGAAAAGAAAAGAATGGTAAATAAAAGCACTGCCCTTGAAATTATTCTTATTTTGCATTGAACTAAAGAAATGACTTTGTGTTTCAGGCTGAAATCTTATGTATGCATACTTTAGAGTTAAGTCTCGCAGATTTTAAGAGAACTTATTTCTAAGCAAAATCTGTATAGATTGCACAGCCAATCTTATTCCTCAACTACTGTACATGCTTACTGGTGTCAGGAGGGGAGGCGGGATGACATACTGTACTGTAATAACCAGGATCACTGAGTGTTTATTGGGTTATGTGCACACTGAAGAATTTTAATGAGCTTTATTCATAAATTTCTCTTTTACAAACCACCTTTCTCCCAATATGGAACCCAAGGCACATTATATTTGGACACATTATATGGTAGAATATATTCTATTCGACTTTTTAAGGGAGAGAAGAGGCAAATTTATTGGACAAATAAAAGAAATGACTTGGTGGGTTAGGTGGGGATTTTGGATCAAGAAAGTTGAGGGTAAAAAGGGGTAAGAGGTGAGAGAAACTAAAAAAGATATTCCACTTCACGCATAACGGATATTAAAATATCTTTATCATTGGAGGCGTTCGGGGGGGGGGCAGGAGAAAATGCTCTGTTAAAATAAATAACAAATTTTAAGTGTGTTTTAAGTACTATATTGATGTATGTTACTAATAAAACTAATAAAGGAAAATTAAAAAAAATACTGTACAGTTAAAATAACGGATAATGCTGAAGTGTTTTTTTTAAGACCACACAGTTGAACAATCATGTCAAAACATTAGTTTTAAAAGGTGTTAAAATATAATAATAACAATAATACATCCTCCAGAAGCTGACCATAGAATCGCAGTGGAGGACCTAGCCATGCCTATGGAGATGATATTTTTAGATCACATATAGGGCAACAGGAGGTAAAAAAAAATGTTGTTGCAGTTGGCCCTACCCATAGGTTTTGCAGCCACAAATTCAACCAATCATAGCTCCAAAATATATATATAAAAAAAAAAATCCCAAAAGCAAACCTTTGACTTGTTCACCATTTTATATAAGGGATGCCATTTATTACCCTTGAGCATCCATGGATTTCAGTATCCATGGGTGGTCATGGGAACAAACCCCAGCAGATACTGAGGGCCCACTGTATTATTATTATTATTATTATTATTGCAGTAAACTGTGAATCATCAGATCTGCAAATTGGTATAATTGTATTATTAGTATTATTTTTCTTTGCCAGATATGTATAATTGTAATGTGTAACTTCTACTTTTAGTATAAAGGTGTAAATACAATGTTCATTGGAAAAGAAAAAAAGAGTGATTTAGATTAAGTGTTTAGATTAAGAAGATACTGCATTAGAGAATATTCACACTTGCCACCTATCCATAATACAAGAGAAACTATGCAGCCTGGGACCATTAATTCCCCATTAAGACTCATTCACCATTAAGATCCCCAGCCCTTACCTTTCTTACCCCTCTTTCAAAGCCTTAATGGGAGGACTGCCCAAGATTCAAATCTGCCACCATCACCTGCAAGAGCTCAAACTGTAGGGAAGACCCGGAACGTGATTGGTCGGCCGCGAACGTCCATCTTCACGTTGCATTCTTCAGTTGAGCCAATAGGAATCCGCCGAACGCGTGACGCCTCGCTTGATGAGGGAGAAACTAGGCTGTTTTCAAACCTCATTGGCTGGGAAGAGGGGAAGGAGTCGGAGGCGGGAGTGTAGTTGGGCTTTGTTGGTCTGAAGAAAGCCCTCGCTGGGAATTGGGATCCCAAACTCTCGTCTTCCAGAGTTTGGGACTTCATTTCCCAGAATCCTCAGCCACTTTGGCCAAATGATATGGGATTCTGGGAGATGAAGTCCAAAACACATGGAAGACCCCACCAAGTTTGGGAATTAGAGGAACCGCGTTTTTGGTTTTTTAACTCAGAAAGCTGAGGTTGCGGTCCTTTGCTTGGGAATTTGTATGGGTAAACTCACAGTTGGGATTACTTTCCAGTGGGCGTGTATAGGTTACCCTACACTGTTCTAGCGCTATTATTCCACTTGTAACTGCTGTGGCTGCTTCTTCTGAAATCCTGGGATTTGCAGTTTTAGGAATTTTTTGGGTGGGGGACTTAGGATTTTTTTTAATGGAAAAAAAATTCTACTGAAAAATACACCCAATCGCAAAATGCTGTAACGATAACGCATTTTTTTTTGTTTTCCTCTTTTCTTACTAATACAAAAAATAAAACTATTTATCCTAACACTAATACATTTTTCCTCTTAATCTAAACACACTATAATCATTTTTTTCTTTTTCAATGAACAGTATACTTACACCTTTATATTAAAATTAGAAGTTACACATTATAATTATACATATTTAGAAAATAATAAAAAAATACAAAATAATACAAACATAATAATAAAATATTTATTTATTTATTTATTTAAAGATGTCCCTTAAATTATTGCTGGGGTTGTCTCACTAAACCATGGCCAAAAAAAAATTTCCATCGATCGTTTGGCAATTTCTCTTTTTCACTCAAAGCTAAATTTTCAATTACGTTCTTAACATAATAAGAAGTGCCTTTTACATCCTGCAGTTTGACTCTTTACCTTCCTTTGTCTTTGGAAAAATAATCCCAACAAATTTGTAGTTTAGGGAGGGGCATTTAGGACTCTCAGCCGGACAGCTCTTAGGCCCCACTAAACTGCAAAACCCAGAATTCCACAGGAGGAAGCCATAGCAGTTAAAGTGGAATAATAGCAATATAACAGTGTACAGTTATCCCTCCATATCCACTGATGTAAGTATTTACGGCTTGAAAATATTCTTTAAAAAAAATAATAACCCAAAAAGCAAAGCTTATTTTGCCGTCTTATATAAGGGACACCATTTTGCTATGCCATTGCACTCCCCAAAATACTACTCTACGGTGAACTCGCCACAGGTCAGCATAAGAGGGGCGCTCCAAAAAAGCGATACAAAGACTCCCTGAAACAACATCTCAGGCTCGGCCAAATTGATCACCAACAGTGGTCCGCCCTGGCCTCACATCGGGAGGCATGGAGACGCACTATCCACAATGCTGCAGCCTTATTTGAGAACTCACGACGAACAAGTCTTGAAGAGAAACGACAACGCAGAAAGAATCACAACCCAAAAACATCACCCAAGGAGACCTTCTGCTGTGCTTTTTGCAACCGGACTTGTTTATCTCGGATTGGCCTTTTTAGTCATCAGCGCGCTTGCAGAAAGCGCGGGATGAGTCCTTCCTGAATCTTCGTTTGCGAAGAAAAGCCAGAGAGGCATATAATGGGACTTGAGTATTCACGGATTTTGGTATCCACGGGGGGGGGGGGGTCTGGGAACCAACCCCGGCAAATATGATGGGACAGCTGTACTTGACTACTGTGACGTTTTAAAATCTTAAACCATTTATTATAGTATCAGCTTGGAATTATATACCTGGAGTTCTGAATAACATTTCATTGATGACAAGGGTTATAGCCCGTAAAAGCTCATATAGTAATAAGGTTGTTGTTGTTTTACTCTTTAGTGTCACACCGGGACTGGGAACTAGTGACAGTACAGATGCTAAAGTAAAACTAGTAGCAGCACCATTCACTGTTGGCCATATTGACTAGGGGCCCGTCTAAATGGTGAAAATACCCCGATGGAATTCGCTGGTAATCCCACCTGACTAAACTGGATCCAGTGCCAATCCACACTGTTTGGAAGGAGGGGGGCCTAAAATGGCAAAAACAACTGGGTAAAAGCCTTCGCAGATTTCCCAGTACTTTTTCACAAACTGTGAGGCTGGTGTGCATCTTTGCTGTTTTGGACTATTGAACAATAAAAAAACACAAAGGGAAGTACAAAGCTGATTGGCAGAGGAAGAGCGGGGGTGCGGCTCGCTAGGACGGCAGACACCCACTGCCACCATGTTGGATTTTTGCCATCGCGATCGCTTGCTAAGGTGATAAAAAAAGGATCAATATTTTCTGTTTTGCTTTGGAGAATCGCTCTATCGCACCAGCGCACCTTGGGATGACTTTAAAAAAACAAAATAGTGGCAGTGAGGAACTAATCCGAGTAAATCACTCACGGCCGCCATCAGGAATGCGAGGCTTATGGGGGCTTCCATGTCCAGAAAAAACGTTTGGACAATTTTTCCCCTTGTATAGATGGGCCCTGAGATTCTGGTGATGTCAGAGGGCACAGGCCTGCTGATGTCCTTAAGTGTAATACATTAAGCATCAACCATAGTTGCTCAAAGTAAATATCCAGTCTGACAAATGAGAAAATATTTTTATGTTTGGAAATTATATTTTCCAATTTCTGCACTGAACAAGAAAAAAACTCAAACTTTTTCTCACCTATGGTTTTGAACAACTTTTCAAGCACTGCTTTTAAAAACACAGCACACTTGTATTCTAACCAAATAAAGTTTTTCAAAATTTGTTTTGAACAATAAAACGCCTAAAGTATTTCCAGCCCTGTATTTAACACTTTTGCAAACACTGATTTTAAGATTAGAGAGTTGTAGTCCAACGAAAGAAACCTTTCCAAACAAACAAAGTTGTTCAAACTACTTTTCACAGGGTGCTCCCATTCACCAGTGCCTCTCACTGACCCCATTTATTTTTCTTACAGTCAGGTTGTAGAATCAATCCTCACCACACCCTCAAAACAGTAACCATTATATTCATAATAATGCTAATCACAACATATTCTAGAGACAGTGATAGTGGTGATAATTATGATAACCATGATAGTCCAATAAGGCAATAGAATCCAAGAGGGCAATTCTGTTTATGTAAGTCCTGTTGGGTTTAATGGGAGTTGCAATTTTGAAACTGTGGCCATCTGACACATCCCATTTATAGTTTCAAGGCAATGGAAAAAGAGTTGGAGAAATAGAGAGGGAAGCGGAAGGGAGATGTTGACTGTAGCTTGGAGAACCAGGGATAGAAGGAGAAAAAAAAAACCCAAGCAAGAGCATAGAGGGAAAGGAAGAAGGTAAATGTAGCCAGGAGAACTGGGTAGAAGGAAAAGGAGATCAGAAATGAGTGAGGAGGGATGAAGGAGGATACATTCACTTCTTTATATGTAGATGCTTCAGGCTGTTAAAGAACAAACACAAAGGTCAGAATCCTTTTTCTACTCTTGCCACTAGGTGATTCCCTTTTCCACAGAAAAAACAATGTGATAATTCCTTTTCTATGAGAAAGCCAAAAATCTATTAGTAGTGTTTGGGAAAAAATGTACAGTATTTGTGATGTAGGAGGATTGTATTTATTGACTGATTAAAATTTTAAAAATCTTCCAATTTAAAACAATTTAAAAGAAGTTAAAATAGTTTAAAATTATGTGCATGTATGAATTGAAATAATTAGACCCATAGGCTGTGTGTGTGTGTGTGTGTGTGTGCCTTCAAGTTGCCTGTTAACTTATGGCAACCCCATGAATTTCATAACGTTTTCTTAGGCAAGGGATAATCAGAAGTGGTTTTGCCACTTCCTTCCTCTGAAATATAACCTACAGCATCTAGCATTTGTTGGCAATCTCCCATCCAAGTACTAACCAGGGCTGCCCCTGCTCAGCTTCCAAGATTAGACAGGATCTGATGCCTTTGGGGTATTTAGGACATTCATCAGTGCCAACAGGGCCTCCAAGGTTATGGTATTCACAACCAGGGTGCCACAGCAGGTAAGACTTTCTCCCATGTCCTCCCACAGTGTGTTGTTACTGATGGATGGACACAGAGGAGGGCTCCTCAAGCTGGCCACAGTTCTCAGGTGGCTGTATATAGGGAGAGGCGCTTGTTCACGTACTGAGGTCCGAAGCTACCGGTATTAAGGGCTTTAACTTTATTGCCTCACCAAAGCTGTTACTGTACTAGGATCATCATATTTAAGGATTCCTGGTTTTGTCAATTTAGGATTTTTCCACTTTCATTTTTTAATGAAAATGAAAATCTTGTTTATGAAGATATTTGTGAATTTATGTAAGTTCTTATGTAGGTTAAATACAACTAAGCATGTTATGGTGGCTGTATTCATGATATACCTCATGCCTTGACTAAGGCTGAGCAATATGTTGGCATCAAAATTAACTATACCTGTACTATGAAGTTTCCCACTTAAGCAGGATTGTTAAGCCACTCCCAACCTTATTTAAATTCAACTGCCTTGGAGCTGGGTGTAGAGAGAGGCCAGCATTGTGTACCAGTTTGAGTGTTGGACTATAACTCTGGAGACCAGGGTTCAAATCCCTGCTCAGTCACTGAAATCCACTGGGTGACCTTGAGCAAGTCATACTCTCTTAACCTCAGAGGACACAAAAGCAAATCTCCTCTGAACAAATTCTGCCAAGAAAACCCCATGATACGTTCGCCTTCGGGTTACCATAAGTCAGAAATGATTTGAAGTGACATAACAACAAATCTGGGTGTAGAACCTGGGTTAGTTGTAACGGTGGGTTAGAGCTTGCAAAGTTAATGTTTAAAATTGAACTTATTTTCTTAATTAGGAGGTAAAAGCTGTACAGTACTGTACTTTGTTTACATTAAAAGCACAGGGGAGTAAGGGGCTAATTTTCTATCCATGGGCCTTTATTGCAGTCTGCACTGCTCACTAAAACAGATTCAGAAATGGATGATGCCCATAGTTTTATAAAAACCCTTTTGAGGCAGTGACCAAAAAGGGCATGGTACTCCCCAGCATTTTGGTTTATAGAATTGCCACTCCCAAAGCCTTCCAAATGGGGAAAATTCTTTTCTTGCACTTTTTTTTCCCTGGGAGTGGGGAAATGTCCAGAAAAATGTAGGGCTCAGTACAGTTTTTAATCTTGGTTTTTAACTGTATGTTTTATTTTGTTTTAATTCTATAGTTAGTTTAGTATGGTTTTAATCTTAACTTTTTATGTTTTTAACTATACAGTTGCTCCTCTGTATCCACGGATTTGGCATCCACATCCAAGAAGCAAACCTTGATTTTGCCATTTTATATAATGATCACGTTTTTACTGTGCCATTGTATATAATGGGACTTGAGCATCCATGGATTTTGTTATCTACGGGGGGGAGGGGGGATGGAACTAAACCCCAACAAATACCAAGGGCCCACTGTATGTGCTTTTATCTATATCCCTTTTTATTAAGTAAGCTACTTTGGGATCTAGTTTTGGAGAAAATGCAGGATATAAATAAACTGATTATTGATTATTTCTCATTTCTGGTTTACATTAGTTTTACAGGCAATAATTTCTAATCTTTTGTGTTACCTGTTAGTTAATCATTGTGAGAAAGAATTTGCTGCTGTTCAGCAATCTCCTGAACAGCAGGCAACAGGGAGCTGATGTGTTTGTCAGCTGTGCCTTGAGGAACACAGCCTCCTTCTTACTGAAAGTGCAGATGGAAAGTAGTCTGGACATGGAGGAATTTATCTTTCTCCATGGCCAGATCACTTAGGTTCTAGGCGACTTTGTACACAGGGACCTTAAGAGAATGTTGTTGTTCAAAAATAGGCTGTGAAACCTAGAATCACAGAATTTGAAGGGATGGCAAAGACCATCTATTGCAACCTCTATTGTGCAGGAATACATAGATAAAGCACTCCTGAGAGATGGCCTCCAACCTCTACTTTAAAACTTCCAAAGAAGAAGCGTCTACCATGCTCTGAGGCAGTCCATTCCACTGCTGAACAACTCTTACAGTAAAGAGTTATTCCAAATGTTTAGGCAGAATCTCTTGTTTTGTAATTTTAATCAATTAGTTCATGTTCTAGTCTCTGGAACAGCAGAAAACAAGCTTGCCCTATGTTCTACATGACATAACTTCAAATATTAAATGTCACTTTTCAATCTTCTGTTTTCCATGCTAAACATACCCAGCTCCCTGAGCTGTTCCTCATAAGGCTTGGTTTCCAAACTTTTTACCATCTTGGTTGCCCTCCTCTGAACATGTTTCAGCTTTACAATATCCTTCTTGAACTGTGGTGCCCAGAATTGGACACAGAATTCCAAGTGAGATCAATCAAAGCAGAAGTGAGACTATTATTTGCCTTGCTCTAGATATTATACTCCTATTGATGTAGCCTAGAACCGCATTGGCTTTTGGGGCCACTACATCATACTGCTAACTAATGTTTAGTTTGTGCTCTACTAAGATCTGTTCAGGAGTGGAACTGCAAGTTTATACAAATAAAGAGAGTATTTGGGTTTGTCAGGGCAATGGTTTAAAATCATCATCATCATCATCATCATCATCAGCCTTTCTCCCAATAATGTGTATCAAGACAGCTAACAATGTATTTAAAAACAATGCAGGTTAAAAACTATCCAAAATGTCAATAAAAGTATAACTACATGTTATTTAAAAAGAAAAAAAGCAGAGCATCTCATTAAAAGTCCATCCCAGTAAGTTTCTAAAAGTCTGGTGGCACAAGAATGTTTTAATTTGTCTATAGAAGGAAAGCAAGGAGGGAGCCATCCTGGCCTCCCAAGGAGGAAGTTCCAGAGACTGGGAGCAGCACTGAGAAGACCCTTCCTTGTTCCCACCAAACAAGCCTGAAAAGGTGGTGGGACAGAGAAAGGCCTCTCCGGACAATCTCAGAGCTCTAATGGGCTCATAAAGGGAGATATGATCCTTCAGAGCTTGGACTCAAGCCATATACAGCTTTATAGGACATCGCCAACACTTTGAATTGTGCCCAGAAATTGACTGGCAGCTAGTAGACCTGTTGCAATAAGGGAATTTTATGCTCCCTATAGCCAGCCCTAGTTAGAAAACTGGCTGCAGTTCTCTGGACCAATTGTTAGCATACCCTACTACCCCTATTTCATAACTGCACATATTGGACACTTTTTGGGGTTACGCTGACCAGAGGATAGTTGATATCACAATGACCTGAGACATGTCCAGAATCATAATGGTGTGAAAACCCAGGTAGGATTTTGTGAAAATCCCAGTCAATAATGAGTCTAAGCTAATGCTTTCAGTTCATGCAATCAGTGACTTTCGCTCACCCACACCCTACAGAAATCTTTCCTATGCACCCTACCTGACCAAGCATTAAGAAGTTGTTGCAGCTCCCATCAATGTTTTGTCTCTCCAGAACTAAGACAATTGGCTCAGTTTCAAAGTCTTTTGTCTGTTCTGTGAGAAAGCCAGCCAGGTTTTGTCATAACCAATGCACCCAATGTATGAAATAAGGAATATATATCTTAGCTCAGACCCTAACCATGTGTGCCACAGCCCAGATCCTCTGTGCCACCCTCAGATGCTGTGTGAGCCCCTCTGCTGTGTGGACCTCTTTCTCCAGGACTGATAACTATCACCCTTTCATCCCGACTTCTCTCTACCCAACTCTTCCCACCTTTCTCTTTAGTAGCCTTGTATGGTTCTTAAGAGTGTGTGTTCTTGTATGTTAGTTTTATCTCCTGTGATCATTCAAATAAAATACTTAGTTTAACTTTAACTGGAGTGCTCTCTACAGTTAGTACTGGTATACATAGGTGGGAAGATCCCTGCAGTTACCTTCTTCTCGCAGGCCTCCTTTTATAATCCCCCCAAATCTTAAGAAGACACTGGCACTGTGGGTAGGACTTCTGTGTGCCCCCCCCCCGAGGGTAACACACTCAAAGTTTCTGAGCACTTTTCAAAGGCAGCCCTATGTAGCATGCATTACAGCAATCCAAATGGGATATAACCAAGGCATGTACCACTATGGCCAGAGCCAACTTCTCTAGGAACACTCTCAGTTGGCACACAAGCTTTAAGTGTGCAAAAGCACTCCTGGTCACTCCTGAATCTTTGCCTCCAGGCTCAGAGCTGAATCTGGGAGTACCCCCAAACCATGAACCTGCATTTTCAGGGGGAGCATAATCCCATCTAACACAGACTGAATCCCTATTCCCAGATCTGTCTTTCGGCTGACTTGTCTGGATTAAGTTTAAATTTTTTCACACTTATCCAGTCCATTAAAGCTGATAGGTACCAATTTAGCATAAGAACAACTTCCTTGGAATTAGGTGGAAGGAGTAATAGAGCTGAGTATCACCAGCATACTGGTGACACCTGACCCCTTGATTTCAAAGGCAATAGACCCTATGCATTTTATATACATGCAGAGGTATTCTAGTCTCTGGAAATTAATAATTGTTAAAAAATATGTTTAGAAAATTAAAACACACACACTCACAGCATAAATCACAGTGATTTTAGATCTGATCCTAACCAACAGGGATGACCTAGTTAATGGGGTGCAAGTGGTGGGATCCTTAGGTGAGAGTGATCATGTTCTCCTGGAGTTTATTATACAATGGAAAGGAGAAGCCAGGCATAGTCAGACACGCATTCTCGGCTTTAGGAGAGCTGATTTCAATAAACTCAGGGAAATACTGGGGGTGATCCCATGGTCAGGAATACTAAAAGAGAAGGGACCTCAAGATGGATGGGACTTTCTAAAAAGGGAGATACTGAAGGCACAATTTCAAACAGTACCATTGAGGAAGAAAAATGGGGGGTGTCTCAAGAAACCAGGATGGATGACTAAAGAAATTTCAACTGAGTTAAGTTTTAAACGGAACATGTATAGGAAATGGGAAAAGGGGGAAATCACCAAAGAAGAATTCAAACAGATAGCGAACATGCGTAGGAGTAAAGTCAGAACAGCTAAAGTGCCAAATGATCTCAGGCTTGCTAGAGAGGTTAAGAACAATAAAAAGGTTTTGGGGGGGTATGTCCACAGCAAAAGGAGGAAGAAGGAAATGGTAGGGCCACTACGTGGAGAAGATGACAAAATGCTAACAGGGGACAGAGAAAAGGCAGAATTACTCAACACCTTCTTTGCCTCAGTGTTTTCAGAAAAGGGAAAGGGTGACCAACCTGAGGATAAAGGAACAGAGGACACAATAGGGGAAATCCAGCACAGAATAAGCAAAGAGGTAGTACAGGAATACCTTCTTAATCTAAATGAATTTAAATCTCCAGGACCAGATGAACTACATCCAAGAGTATTAAAAGAGCTGGCAAATATAATCTCAGAGCCATTGGTAATAATATTTGAGAACTCCTGGAGAACAGGAGAAGTCCCAGCATACTGGAGGAGGGCAAACGTTGTCCCCATCTTCAAAAAGAGGAAAAACGAAGATCCCAACAATTATTGTCCAGTTAGTCTGACATCAATACCAGGGAAGATTCTAGAGCAGATAATTAAACAGAGCGTCTGTGAGCATTTAGAAGGCAATGCCATAATCACAAAAAAATCAACATGGGTTTCAGAGAAACAAGTCATGCCAGACTAATCTGATCTCTTTTTTTGATAAAATGACCAGCTTGGTAGATGAAGGGAACGCTGTGGATATCGTATACCTTGGTTTCAGTAAGGCCTTTGACAAGGTTCCCCATGACATTCTTGCAAACAAGTTTGTAAAATGTGGCCTAGACAAGTTAACTGTTAAATGGATTTGTAATTGGTTGACTGGCCGAACCCAAATGGTGCTCAGCAGTGGCTCCTCTTCCTCTTGGAAAGATGTGACCAGTGGGGTGCCACAAGGTTCTGTCCTGGGCCCAGTGCTATTCATCATCTTTACCAACGACTTGGATGAGAGAATTAGGGACATACTTACCAAATTTGCAGATGACACCAAATTAGGAGGAGTAGCTAATACCCTGGAGGACAGGCTCAAAATTCAAAATGACCTGGATATACTGGAGAGCTGGGCCAAAGCTAACAAAATGAAATTCAATACGGAGAAATGTAAGGTACTGCACTTAAGAGTGGAAGAATGAAATGCATAGATATAGGATGGGAGAGACCTGGCTGAATGAGACTACATGCGAAAGGGATCTAGGAGTCTTAGTAGACCAGAAGTTGAACATGAGTCAACAGTGTGATGTGGCAGCTAAAAAGGCCAATGCGATTTTGGGCTGCATCAATAGAAGTATAGTGTCCAGATCAAGGGAAGTAATAGCGCCACTCTATTCTGCCTTGGTCAGACCTCACCTAGAATACTGTGTCCAATTCTGGGCACCACAATTCAAAAAGGATATTGACAAATTGGAGCGTGTCCAAAGAAGGGCGACTAAAATGGTGAAAGTTCTGGGAACGATGGCTTATGAGGAGAGACTTAGGGGGCTGGGTATGTTTAGCTTGGAAAAAAGACGGTTAAGAGGCGATATGATAGCCCTGTTTAAGTATTTGAAGGGGTGTCACGTTGAGGATGAAGCAGGCTTGTTTTCTGCTGCTCCAGAGACTGGAACACGGAGCAATGGATGCAAGCTCCAGGAACAGAGATTCCACCTCAACATTAGGAGGAACTTTTTGACAGTAAGAGCTGTTTGGCAGGGGAACACACTCCCTCGGAGCATGGTGGGGTCTCCTTCCTTGGAGGTCTTTAAACAGAGGGTGGATGGCCATCTGTCGGGGATGCTTTGATCGAGATTTCCTGCGTGGCAGGGGGTTGGACTGGATGGTCCTCATGGTGTCTTCCAACTCTGCAATTCTATGATTCTATGAAATATGGTTCTATCCTGTTAACATGCAGTTTGAGCATGGTTGGAAAAAATGTACAGTAAAAATGATTAGACTTAAAAGAGTATAAATAAAACCAGAGCAGTGAATCTGTCTCTCATACTTAAAAAAGAGAGTCTTACTGAAAAACTCCTTTGTTGATGTTCAAAATGTTCATAAAAAGAATTCTTTCACTGAAATGTCCACACTGTAGCTTCAGTCTATTCTATTTTTTAGTGCATTATTTATTTTTATGGATGGTAACCTGCTAGAAAACTATTTGGCTTCTAGTGCTGTTGTGAGCCACCAAGTTATTATAACAAGTTAGATCATGCTTCATGACAACAGGTTTGTTTTCCAGGATTGTGTAATCCAAATTCCTTTTCCAAGGGAGTGGGGAATAGCAGATATGACTATTAGTATGTAACTGTTAGAGTGTACACCAGACAATAGAGGAATGACCTTTGCCGTAATTATGGTAAGCTTAATAGAATCTGAAGTTACCATTTGGCAACGCAGAAATGCTATGGGTAGCAGATTCTGGTTTTATACGGCCTATGTGATGTTTTACAGAATCTTGGTTGGATGAGGCTGAGGTGGTTGATTTCTTTCAACTTTGTCCACTGGGTCCCCTGTGAAGCAGCAGGGGAAATCTGAGGAATGGGTAGGTAGGGTTGCAGTGGTCTATCGGGATTCCTACCCCTGCCCAGATGCCTGTCTTGAAGTTTTCTCAGTTCAAGTGTGTGTACCTGAAGCTGGGTGTCCAGGACAGATCAAAGATTTTGTTGGTGTACTCCACTGCTCAACAGTCTCCCTTCTTAAGCTAATTGACATGGTTTCAGGATTGGTGTTGGAGTCCCCTGGCTTGTAGTGCTGGGGGGACTTCTACATCCATGCTGAGACTGCCCTCCCAGGAGCAGCTCACGACTTCTCTTGTGCCATGGCATTCATGGGTTTGTCCCAAGTGGTATCTGGCCCTACTCATGCTGCTGGGCACACTCTGGACCTCATTTTCTGTGCTGGGTGGGGTGATGATTTGGGAGTGGAGGAAGTGTTTATGCTTCCGTTCTCATGGACGGATCACTTGCTGGTGGAGTTTAGACCTGCTGAGCTTGATTTCAGTCTGTACTGTGGCACTTCATAAGAGACTAATCCCATCCCAGCAAGGATACCATGTCTAGCCTATATTTTACCAACTTGTCTGCTAGAACATCATGAGGGCCTTTGTCAAAAGCCTAACTGAAATCAAGATGTACTACATTCACAACAGTATCCTGAACTACCAAGGCAGTAATTTTATTTTTAAAAAGAAGTAAGATTAGTTTGGCATGACTTGCTTTCATTTCCTCTTGCTCCAAACGTACCTCCCCACTTTTGTCGTTTACTTTTTTTTTTTTTTACTGTTTTTAACCTCTCTAACAAACTTGAGCTTGTTTTGAGCTTTAACTTCTCTGATTTTCTTCCTACATGTGCTGGCTATTTGTCCGTATTCCTCTTTGGTGATTTCTCTCTTCCTCCATTTTTTTTATAATGTCCCCTTTAAATCACAAAAAAACTGTCCAAAAGTTTTATACATCCACCCTATTTTTTTCAGACACCTCCCAATTTTCTTTCTCATTAGAACTGGTTCCAATTGTGCTTTCTATATCCCATCTTCAAGAAACTCCCATCCATCATTAATTCCCTTCCCTTTGAGCATTTCTGACCATGAGATCTCACCCAGTATTTTCTAAAACTTAATAAACTGTCCTTCTTAAAACACAGAGTGTGTGTTTGACTATGTTTGGCTCTCCCTTTCCTCTATATAACAAATACCAAGAAAATGTGGTCACTCCCACTAAATGATCCCACTATTTACTCCCTGCTGACCAATTCTTCTCTGTTGATTAGGATCAGATCCAAGATACTCACTCTACTTGTTGCCTCCTCTACCTTCTGGATAATGAAACTGTCAGCAAGGTAAGTGAGGAATTTGTTTGATCTTACATTCCTGGCTGAGTCCGACTCTGCAAACAAATACCAGAGTGGTTGAAGTCTCCCATTACTACACTATCTCTCCTTTTGGAATGTTTGGTGGCTTCATTTAGGAAGGCATCATCCATATCTTCAGTTTGGCTTGGGGGTCTATAGTAGATGCCCACAAAGATGTCAGTGTTGCTTCCTTTCCCTTTCATTTTTACCCATATGCTTTCACCCCTTTTAAAGTCATGGCTCCCTACACAGGTGTACAAATTCTTGAAATACAACACCTTCCCTCTTGTTTGGTGTATTTCTTAGGATATCGTCAGACTCATCACACCAGGATTCAGTGATGCCTATTAAATCATATTTGCCTCCTTATGTTAAGAGTTCAGGTTCATCTTGTTTATTGCTCACATCCTTGCATTTGTATAGAGACACCTAAGTCCACAGACCATTCTCTCTAGCTGTCTTCTTATTGCTTTTTTCCATCTATCAATGGGTTCTTGTATTATCAGCCCCATGCCCTCTGTATCGTTGAGGCTATTGTCCCCAGCACTTGGCATCCCCTTGGCTTCTGAAATAGTATCCTTCCTTACATAACTCAATTGAAAGCACTCCTGAACAGGTTTACAAGATTACTAGGAAATATATTCTTACCAATCACTGTGAGGTGCAACCCATCCCTTTCCAGAAATCCAGCAGACTGTGGTACAAGAAACCTAGTATTTCCCAATTGTCTATGGAGACAATTATTCACTTCCAGTATTCTTCTTTCTCTTCATGGGCCAAGTCAGTCAACATGGAGTAATAAAATAGCAATCTGTGCCCAAGGTACTTCAGCTTCATATCCATAGTCTCATAGTCCCTTGTACTATGTCAAAGGCTATATCTTGAATATGAGTTATTTCCCTGTGGATCAGGAGAAAAGGGAAAACTGGTGATGGGTTTGATAATATCATCCTTTCTGTAATGACATTTGTATACCCTTGACCAAAGAACGGTACACTCCTTCTATCTGGGATGGCCGTCCTTTTCCATCAAACGCACATCTTTGGGAGGGACGCACATGGAGCTGTGAGGGAGGGAGGGGACACCCACCTAGCCAGCCAGATCAGCTGAATCAACCCTGGCGATCAATGGGGTGACAGATGTTGCAACCAGATCGCCCTCACATCTGTAATTACATTGAACTTTGCGCTAGGAGGACAGAAAACCTCTTGAGACATTAGGCCCACACACCACTGCATCTTTCCTCTCAGGAGTTAATCACCTATCACCATCACCACACATCTTTTCTTAGGAACTGTCAGGAGTCCTTCCATCCAGAGAAATTCCCAGGCCACCTCCATGTTCCGTGAGGATTGAGAGTGTTGTCCTTTTCTCCATGGCTCACAATTGCTGATCAGCAGGAGAGCTTGGACTTGATTGTGCAAGTCCAATCTTATGCCAAGGTTCCTGATAGTTCTACTTCTCTGTGCTGCATTCTTCCAAGAGTCTTCCCTCTTGTGTTTGAGAATTATCTTTCTCCCTGGACACACATGTGTGTTGCTCTTCCAGGGCAGACTATTCTGCTCTGTTCACATACACAGCAGCAGCAGTTGTTGTTTTATATTCCTTAATAAGTTTCAGTGTAGATATGTCAACCTCAGACTGTTGCACTCACTGCAGATATGGCTCCTTCTTCAGGCTTCAGGCAAGAAAACAAACATAGTACAAGTTTCTGCAGCAGCTCCTTCATCATCCATGTTCAGTCATCCTGTATAAGCAGTTTTCACAGCACTACCTATATAGGAACTCATCTGGTTTTCTAACTGGTTCTCCTATTTGCCTGAAAAAAAATTCTCTTCAATTACTGGCACAACTTAAGTGCCTGACAGCCTGTGTCCTGGCTGGATCTCAATCTAAAATAAACAACTCTGAATTGTCTGTGACACCTTACATTAGACACTATATATTCTGTTTCTACATGACTAATGCACAACCACAGAATTGGGATTAGTCTGTTGGATTCATTATCTCAGGAGAGATATTGTCCTTCATTTCTAAATTAAAAGTAAGTTTCTAGTCCTTTTGATTGCAATACAGTACATATCTTTCAGTAGTCAAATCCCTGCCCAATTCCTTATTGTTCCATTACCTATTACTCTTGGCCTTTGGTTTTGCAACCCTCTATACTCATTTTGATAAATTTATCATGGTCCTAGTGTTTATCCAGCAACTTTTTAAACCTGTATAAATCACGCATACACACAAATAAAAACAAATATTATCTGTAAATAGAAATTTACAGAATTTATTTGATTGTACTGTTACCATGCCTTACACCCCCTCCCAATAATATTCCATAATTCAGCAATATTAAGATGCTCTATGAGGTCTAGTAAATTGGGGACGACCATAAGTGAGGGGAAGTGGAGGTCACCAGAACCTAAGGGAGGTGTTGTGGAAAACTACTGGCATCCACACCCAAGATAGGTTTATGCCTAACCCCCTAGTAAACAAAGCAATCACCAAGGTATGTGCTAAACGCCTCTTGGACACATTGGCAATTAATGAGTCATCCATTACAAAGAAACAGTGATTGGAACCCCCATTATCGCCAGAAAGCCTTTACTCGCACCTTTCCTACCCTGCAATACAAAGATTGTCATAAACCCATCAATTCTAATATCTTAGTCATTAGCGACAACTAACAAAGTCACCGTTTCCTTTATTTAAGTGTGGGAAACCCATATAAGTATTGTTTTACACTCAAACACCCCTTCAGGATACAAAATTGGGCATAAATATTACCCGCAAATAATAGCCAAGTGTGCACAGTGCTACTGACACTGTCACTCTGCTAGACTGCTTTTTCACCCTCAGATCCAAGTCTGAATTGTCTTAGCTAACCAAAACTCTGCTCTTCAGGTCTGGTAAATATTATCCATACCTCCCTGAATCTATTCCTTTATCCAACCTTTCTGTCTTAATGCTTTGTTAGCCCTGTATGCCTCTGTGAGCATGTGTGAATGCTTCCGTGTTAATTTCCAATAAAAATCATTTTATTTTATATCTGCAGTTAGTACTGGTATACACAGGTGTAATGATCCCGCAAATTACCTGACTTGCAGCCATACATTTGAGATAATATTAATTCCCCAATTAATATTGTAATCTTAATGTCACAAGTGGGTCTCCCACAGACTCCACCAATTTGAGTAACAGTACTTTGAAACTTTAGCAGCATACCATCACCTCACAGAGATGTGAAAAGGGACTTGTGAAATTAAATATCATTTTCTTCTTTTCTCAAGTTCTACTCACTCAAAAATGGCATGCCCTGAATTTGTTTAAAATCCTATCCCCTGTTACTAAGAGAACAGGTAATATTTAGTTGTAGTTAATAGATTTTATTTTAGTTAGGGGGCTAAGATAAATTGTGTGTGTATTTCAACAAACTGATATGCAGGCATTTTAAAACGCCTTTTATTTGTGTAAACAACTAAAGCAAAAGTCTAGTGGCAGCATAACGACTAAGACATACATCATGGCATAGTCTAATAAATTTATTAATAACCTGCCAGATGAGATATTGCCTTGTTCAAAGAATTTTAGGGCAGGTTCAGATATTTTTGTTTTCCACCCATAATCCATATTGTCTTACTACCTCTTCCATCTTTTTTCTTACTATAAAAATACAGAACAGGGGGGGAAAACTCAGCAAAACTGCTGCACAAGACTTTTTAATCAGTAGTGCTAGGAGTCATCCATCTGGAATACTTCCATCTTTAATACAAAGCTTGGAAATGTTATATTTATTCATTCATTTATTTTTGGACTATAGCTGCTAGATTCTCACAACCCCTATGGTCAGTGGCCATCCTGGCAGGGTGATCCATGGAGTTATAGCTGAAAAAAGTAACTTTTCTTAGATGTCTTTTAGGGTGCCACAAAATTGTTTTTGCAGCAGCACTCACAGCTTTGAAGTTTGTGGATTGGTAGCTCCAAAAACATTACATTTTTGAAAAAGCACTGTATGGCTTCACAGAGACCTATTCATCAAAGTCTTATCTATGCTCATTGCATGAGCTCCAGACCACCTCTGGAATGTGTCTTCTTTTCCTTCCTCTTACCAGCTCAGGGCATGACATGCAAAGCACCCCCAGGGAACTGTGCTATGCAAGAGGATCAAACAATATAACCAGGTAGATTTTATTATAACCAGGTAGATGTTATTGCAAAGTGGCCTAAATACCCTAAAGGCACCAGATCCTGTCTGATCTTGGATTCTAAGCATGGTCAGCTCTGGTTAATATCTGGATGGGATACCTCCAATTAATACCAAGTTCTGTAGGCTATTATTTCAGAAGGAGGAACTGGCAAAACCACCTCTGGGTATATTCCTTGCCTAAGAAAACTCCGGTCAGCCATGGAATCCCCTGGGTGAACCCTACACTCTCTCAGCTTCAGAGGAAGGCAAAGGCAATCCCCCCCGAACAAATATTGCCAAGACAACCTTGTGATAGGTTCACTTTAGGGTTGCCATAAGTTGGAAATGACTTGAAAGGACACAACAGCAAAGAAAACTCTAGAAAATTCATGAGGTTGCCATAAGTTGGCAGGTGACTTAAAGGCATATACACACAGATGTTATTATAGCAGCATTTTCAAGTGCTTCTAATTATAGTATTGGGTCATTAGGCTAATTTCAGTTAACTTATTTTGACACCCCCCACAAAGAACAATCTGAGATGTTCCAAAACTGAGTATCCTGGAGACAACCTCCATGGGCCAGTTTAAATATGAAGACACCTATGTGAAAGCTGTTCCCTTTATCAGAGCTCAGTGGTAATTTGCCCACTGAGTGGGACTTCTAGATGTTGTTGGGTTGTAACTCCCCTCAGCATAGCTAATTGCAGCGGACAATTCAGACAAATTTTGGAAGGACTATATATGATGCTTATCACTCTTGAAACTAATGCCAACTGCTCTTACATTTGATGTTTTTCTTTATGTTCAGGATTTCCAAATACATAGTGGAGGATCTTATTATGTTACACGAGCTCTCAGTGCATAAATATTTTAAGATTTTAAGCATTGTACCAGTTATAGAGCACTGACACAGCAAGGGTATATACTTACTTTTTTATTTATTTATTTAGCAGCTCTGTGCGAGCTATAGTGCTTAAAACAAGGCTGGTGAATGCACAGTCATGCAGTTGTTAACTCCAATTCCAATCAACCCTACCTAGCCTGGCCACTAGTGAATCCAATGGTGTGGCAGTTTTGGCTGGAAAAGTTTGTTAGAATCTGAAAGATTAATGGTTAGTAACTCCTGACCTAAAGTGGCCCTCAATTATTCCCCTTTTACTCTTTGGGGTGAGTTTTGTAAAAACTTGCTTGGTTCCACATCCAGAAAGGCCAGGTTTCATGCACTGTGGACTTTATGTATCAATCTAGCCCTACAATTTGTGATTATACACACAGAAGCAGCTCTGCAGCGCCTAACGTCCTGCTTTGCAACAGCTGCAGAGCTGTTTGGGCTAGAAGTCAACCTGAAGAAAACAGAAGTTCTTTACCAGCCTGCACCACAGGACGAACACCACCATCCCCACATTGCCGTCGGCAAATCAGTGCTCAAGTCCGTTCAGCAGTTCACCTACCTGGGAAGCATCATCTCCTCAGATGCCAAGATTGACAAAGAGATCGATCACAGATTAGCAAAGGCATATAGTGCATTTGGAAGACTTCACAAAAGAGTCTGGAGCAATAAACACCTGAGGCAAAGCACAAAAATCAGTGTGTATAGAGCCATCGTACTGTCTATCGTACATGGGGCTACCCTCGTGCTTGGTCCGGAAACTTCAGTTGGTACAAAATATGGCAGCCAGAGTGGTCTCAGGAACATCTCGGAGAGATCATATAACTCCAATACTAAAATCTCTCCACTGGCTGCCTATCAGTTTCCGGGCCCAGTATAAGGTGTTGGTTATTACCTTTAAAGCCCTAAATGGCTTGGGTCCAACTTATCTCCGGAACCGCCTCCTCCCATACAATCCTCCCCGCATACTCCGGTCCTCTGGGAGGAATCTGCTTCAGCCACAAAAATCTAGGCTGTCTGCAACCTCCCAGAGGGCCTTTTCAGTAATCGCCCCCAAATTGTGGAATGGCCTGCCGAATGAGATCCGTCAGCTGACGAGCTTGAGTAGCTTTAAAAAAGCACTAAAGACGGATCTCTTTCGGCAGGCCTTTCCTGATTAGATCCCGGCCTCAGGAACTCAGTCTCCTGGCTTTTTAAAAATTATGTATATATTTGTTTTTAATGTATTTTTTTAGCTAGAAGGTTTTAATCTTATTGTGTTTAATGTCTTTTTATGTGGGAGGGTGGGGGTGGGTGGTGTTTTTAGTCATTATTATAATGTTTTAATTGTTGGAAGCCGCCCCGATTGTTTTTAGCAGAGGGGCGGGGTATAAATAAATTTTATTATTATTATTATTATTATTATCCTCCTTTATGGATCTGAAACATGGGTTACCTATCGCCACCACCTACGACTCCTCGAGCGCTTTCATCAGCGCTGTCTACGCACAATCCTAAATATACACTGGACTGACTATGTGATGAATGTTGCTG
The DNA here is from genome assembly GCA_030847615.1 of Gambelia wislizenii. Taxonomy (NCBI): domain Eukaryota; kingdom Metazoa; phylum Chordata; class Lepidosauria; order Squamata; family Crotaphytidae; genus Gambelia; species Gambelia wislizenii. Next base: position 45,407,956 of record JAUMIR010000001.1, on the reverse strand, counting down.
TCCTTGAACAAGCAGGGATCACCAGCATTGAGGCCATGATATTGAGAACACAGCTGCGCTGGGCAGGGCACGTTTCTAGGATGGAGGACCATCGCCTCCCAAAAATACTACTCTACGGTGAACTCGCCACGGGTCAGCGTGGGAGGGGCGCTCCAAAAAAGCGATACAAGGACTCCCTGAAACAACATCTCAGGCTTGGCCAGATTGATCACCAACGGTGGTCCGCCCTGGCCTCACATCGGGAGGCATGGAGACGCACTATCCACAATGCTGCAGCCTTATTTGAGAACTCACGACGAACAAGTCTTGAAGAGAAACGACAACGCAGAAAGAATCACAACCCAAAAACATCACCCAAGGAGACCTTCTGCTGCACTTTTTGCAACCGGACTTGTTTATCTCGGATTGGCCTTTTTAGTCATCAGCGCGCTTGCAGAAGGCGCGGGATGAGTCCTTCCTGAATCTTCGTTTGCGAAGAAAAGCCAGAGAGAGAGAGAGACCTTAAGTACAGCCGTCCCTGCTTATTCAACAGATTAGGGGCCAGAGCACTGTGGAAAACCACAAATAATCAAAATGTCCCAGTCTTCTTTCAGCTTGAACATCCATTTTGGCCATCAAAAAACCAACAAGTGTTTGCCCATGGTTGCAGACGTGCATGGAAGGTCATGGAAGCATGACAAAATAGGTCGAAAGATCCAACCATGTGTTGAATGTATACGTTCTGATTATAACTGAAAAGGGTTGAAAGGGTAGATCTTCGAAAAGTGGACCAAAAAATGTGGGGGACACCTTGTAGTGCTTTCAAAGGGATTTTCTTCCACGTAAATAAAATCCTACCTTAAAGCTGCAATCTTCAACATGATTTTTATCATCCACCTCTTTCCACAGAATTTCTGTAAGTTAAGGGTACAATCCTAACTACATTTACCCTGAAAGTCCCATTAAACTGAATGGGCTGACTTCTGAGTAGACACTATAGCATTATAGCACTGCACTGTAAATCTCTTGAGTGGGGGGTTCTTGTCCTGCTGTGCATATGTACAGTAAATGCATGTGTGTGGACTCTAAAGGGTCATGCACATTTTGAGCAGTTAGCATCTTATGTTATGATCCTATTTCTCAAGTTTATCTTTCACAACAAACATCATTGTGCTTGGCTTTTAAGTGAGTGGAATACAGGTTACTGTAAAACAAATAAATATAGCATACAACTGGCAGAACAGAACCTTCAACAATGTGTATGTGTGGGCAACTCACTATCAGATAGGTGTGTTGCAAGCCTATTTCTGTTTCCATCTTTGAAATGTTGGCAGGCATGACATGATTGTTCTACAGTCCCTCTATCCTGTATTATCCAATTTCCATTGGCTAGGATACAGATCCACGGAAAGACTTTGCTGTAAGGCTTTACTAATGTTGTGAAATCAATGATTCCGTCTCTCTCATTTCAGGAAGATTTCCTCAGCTGGACAGCAGAGGGAAAAGAAGCATTTTCCTAGCAACAAAATATTGCTATTCTGAGTGTTAGAAAAGTGCTGGCTCCTTGCATTAGAAGCCTGAAAGGTGCCTAGGTAATTTATTCTTATTTAAACAGATATCTATTTAAAAACTTGTTAGAAGTCTTGAAAAAGGTGGTCAACTATGGTGCTGGAATTCATTATTTTCTCCCTGGGACCACCAGGACTGCTAAAAAAAGGACATGTATGGATAGCCACTATTTATTGACATTAAGTAAAATGGTTGGGGGTGTATCTGCAACATTTAAAAAAACTGAATTGCTCCTCCCGGAAGCTTCTAGATTGGGTAAATTCATGGTGGGGGGGGAGAGAAAAAGGACAGTTTGGGAAGTCTGGAGAAGCCAAGGACCACAAAAACAGCCTCAAGGGCCATACTTTCATAGACCAGGGATACTGGGGAAAAGTTTTCAAGGAGAGAGCCATGTTAGTTTGTTGCAACATAAGGAAAATGGTGGAGGGATCTTGCAGAACCTTTGAGAATGATAATATTTCAGCATATGGTTTTGTGAACTCAGTCTACTTCATCATCTGCATTGGCTGCTACTGCTAAACACTAAAAGCTGGTGTACCATAGTGTACACCACTATACAGATACTACAGGAGTATCTGCATACTAAGGAGTATCTGCGTTCTTTTGGCAACTTTGGGTGCATCTACACTGTAGAAATAATGTAGTTTGATAACACTTTAAATGTTGTAGGTCCATCCTTTGGAATTCTGGGATTTGTAGTTTTACAAGATCATTAGCCTTCTCTGTCAAACAGTACAGGTGCTTCACAAAACTACAAATACCAGGGTTCTGTGGGATGGAGCCGTGGCAGTTAAAGTGATGTCAAACTGCATTATTACTACAGCACAGATACACCCTTTACCTCAATTTTTTTTTAATTTAATGCTTGAACTGTCTTTCTAAATGCTCAACTGAAGTTTGAAGTTACAGTTGTCCCTTCATATTTGCTGGGGTTTCGTTCCAAGATCCCCCATGGATACCAAAATCCATGAATACTCAAGTCCCATTCTCTCTCTCTCTCTCTCTCTCTCTGGCTTTTCTTCGCAAACGAAGATTCAGGAAGGACTCATCCCGTGCATACTGCAAGCGCGCTGATGACTAAAAAGGCCAATCCGAGATAAACAAGTCCGGTTGCAGAAAGCACAGTAGAAGGTCTCCTTGGGTGATGCTTAATGGCACAGCAAATGTGTCCCTTATATAAGATGGCAAAATCAAGGTTTGCTTTTTGGATTATTATTTTTTTAAGAATATTTTCAAGCTGTGAATACTTAAATCCATGGATACCAAATCCGTGGATATGGAGGGACAACTGTACTGCATTGCTAGAAATTTGGAGACTGAAGGAATATTGAATGGGGGAGGTAGAATTTGTATGGGGGGAATGTCCTCACTTTGCCACCCCTGCAAATAGGTATACCATTGCCCATGCATCTGACAAATGCATCTGGGATCCATGAAAAATGATGATGATGATAATGAAAGCTGAGTCTCAAAGATGCTGCTATATTCTTCCCCTTTTTCCTTCTTAGCTGGGGAGGAGAATACTTTTTAAGTGTCTACTTACTTTCAGTTTGTTTGAAAAGTACAGTCGTCCCTCCACATTCACGGGGGTTAGGGTCTTGAGACCCCCACAAATGTGGAAAAACCACGAATAAAAAATGTTGTTCCTGCGACACTCCCCCCCAGAGGGAGGAAGGCGGCGGGAGGGTGTTTGGCCAGCCTGGCCGGCTTCTCCACAGCCTTCCTGTGGGGACTCTGGGCCTTAGAAGCCCCGAAGCCCACTTAGGAAGGCCGGGGAGGGCAGCGGGTGAGCGGGCGGGAGGCTGTCTTGCCTCTCCCCGGCTTTCCTGATGGCCCCCAGGGCTTTGAAGCCCCGGAGCCCGCTTAGGAAGGCCGGGGAACGCAGCGGGTAGGCAGGAGGGAGGCTGCCCTGCCTCTCCCCGGCCTTCCTGAGCGGCCTCCAGGGCTTTGAAGCCCCGGAGCCCACTTAGGAAGTCTGGGGAGGGCAGTGGGCAGGAGGCTGCCTTGCCTCTCCCCGACCTTCCTGAGTGGACTCCAGGGCTTTGAAGCCCTGGAGCCCGCTTAGGAAGGCCGGGAAGGGCAGCGGGCGGGCGGGCGGCCGCACTGCCTCTCTGCAGCCTTCCTGAACAGACTCCGGGGCTTAGAAACCCTGGAGCCCCCTCAGGAAGGACGGGGAAGGCAGCGAGTGGGAGGGAGGCTGCCCGCCCCCCGCCCTTCCTGAGTGGACTCCGGGGCTTTGAAGCCCAGAGCCGCCTCTAGAAGGCCAGGGAAGGCACAGGCAGGAGGTTGCCTCATCTCTCACCAGCCTTCCCGAAGGGGCTCGGGGCTAAACTGCGAATAATCAAAACCGTGAGCGTGAAAGTCACGAATGTGGAGGGGCAACTGTATACCCTAAAGGCACCAGATTCCAGTTGATCTGGAAAGCTATTCAGGGTCAGAGTCTGCTCAGGAAGGCCCAGTACTTGGATGGGAGACCACCAGGAATACCAGATGCTGTAGGCTAGATTTCAGAGGAAGGAACTGGCAGAACCACCTCTGAGGATCCTTGCCTAAGAAAACCGTACGAAATTCATAGGGTTGCCATAGAGGCAACTTGAAGGCACATTCACATGCATGCACACTTGAGTTGTACACTTGAGGAATACTCAGCATCAAAGGAAAGAAAAAGAAGAAGGGAGAAGTTCAATGAGTGGTGAATTGTATTACTCAATGCTGGAAATATCAGGTATTCTACTCACTGTTTATTTGCAACATGGATGCAGACACAACACAAGCATCCCTCCTGCATATACGTGTGAGAAATATTATTTTGCCAGAAACAAACTGTTTCTGGAGGTCATTTCTGGAGAACATTCTTCACCCCAGATATAGTTGGACTACATCTTTTCTCATACCCGACTACTGTCCATACTGACTGGGGCTTATGGGAGCTGCAATCCAAAACACCTAAAGGGCACCCAAAAATTGCCTACCTCTGTTTCTCTCTGGCTTTTCTTTGCAAATGAAGATTCAGGAAGGACTCATCCCGCACTTTCTGCAAGCGTGCTAATGACTAAAAAGGCCAATCTGAGATAAACGAGTCCGGTTGCAGAAAGCACAGCAGAAGGTCTCCTTGGGTGATGTTTGCAGGTTGTGATTCTTTCTGCGTTGTCGTTTTTCTTAAAGATTTGTTCGGCATGAGTTCTCAAATAAGGCTGCAGCATTGTGGATAGTGCGTCTCCATGCCTCCCGATGTGAGGCCTTGGCGGACCATTGTTGGTGATCAATTTGGCCAAGCCTGAGATGTTGTTTCAGGGAGTCCTTGTTTCGCTTTTTTGGAGCACCCCCTTACACTGACCCGTAGCGAGTTCACCATAGAGTACTATTTTTGGGAGGCAGTGGTCCTCCATCCTAGAAACGTGCCCTGCCCAGCGCTAGTATGGTGTTCTCAATATCATGGCCTCAATGCTGGTGATCCCTGCTTGCTCAAGGACAGCAACATTCGTCACATAGTCAGTCCAGTGTGTATTTAGGATTGTGCGTATACAGCGCTGATGAAAGTGTTCAAGGAGTCGTAAATGGTGGCGATAGGTGACCCATGGTTCAGAGCCGTAAAGGAGAATAGACAGTACAATGGTTCTATACACACTGATTTTTGTGTTTCGCTTGAGGTGTTTATTACTCCAGACTCTTTTGTAAAGGCTTCCAAATGCGCTATACGCCTTTGCTAATCTGTGATCAATCTCTTTGTCAATCTTGGCATCTGAGGAGATGATGCTTCCCAGGTAGGTGAACTGCTAAACGGACTTGAGCACAGATTTGCCGACGGCAATGTGGGGATGGTGGTGTTCGTCCTGTGGTGCAGGCTGGTAAAGAACTTGTTTTCTTAAGGTTGACTTCCAGCCCAAACAGCTCTGCAACTGTTGCAAAGCAAGATATTAGGCGCTGCAGAGCTGCTTCTGTTTGGGCAACAAGGGCAGCATCATCAGCGAAGAGTACTGTGTACCTGCCTCTGTACTGTATTGAATATTGGGGGAGCATAAGAGAATGGCTTTCATAAGAGATGTCTGCACCACTTTATTAATTTAAAGCACCAATTGGCAAAGTGTGGGCCCAATGCTGTTTTTTCAGCCCTTGATCTTTGTGACTGGACTCACATTTGGTGTCAGAAACAGAATGAACTGTGGTGGCAATTCACTGTTTAAACAGGCTGTATGATTCCAACTATGCTCATTTTTGGAAAACCTGAAGTGGACTTCCACCCACTTTTTAAATTATTTGCTTATTTAATTTTCAATTATCAGTCTGTGTGCTCTGGCAAAATCTGCCTCAGTTTCTCATCCCTGGCTAAACCCATTTTTTGGTTACCATAAGGGGACCATGAAACAAATACAGTTGTTCCTCCATATCCACAGATTTGGTATCCTCGGATTGAAGTATTAACGGCTTGAAAACATTCTTTAAAAAATAATAATCCAAAAAGGAAACCTTGATTTTGCCATCTTATATAAGGGACACCAATTTGCTATGCCATTGTGCATATAATGGGACTTGAGTATTCACGGATTTTGGTATGGGGGGGGGGCGTCCTGGAACCAAACCCCAGCGAATATGAAGGGACAATTGTATTGCATGGGGTTGGGTGGGGTGGAAGTAACTACTGTAATACAGTGCTGAAAATCTGCAACAAGCACTAAGGAATAAATCGAAACAATTTGCAGTAACCACCGAGTATTTCAGAGAAAAACATTCAGAGGCTTCACAGGGAAGGACGGTGTACTTAAAAAATAATAATACAGTAATTAAATTTGTTAATTTGATCTGGATGTTTCTACGTGTATCCACGATGGGTAGAAAAAGCCTGATTTTTACCGCGTCGGTAACAAAAGGAAGCGGTGGTGAATTGATTCGAATAAGACTGAGATCTTTTTCCCGCCATTTTTTCCGTGCAGCTCAAGAACAGCTTTTTCTTTCCTTTAACGGTGCTTTCATGCATTTAACCGCGACTAGAGAGCTTGTGGTTTCTTCTTTACACTCATAAAGCAGGCCTTTTGAACCAGGCATTCCTTTTAGAGAAAGGAGCTTAAAAACCCTTCGTCCTTGCCAAGGACACTGGAAACGCCTCCTGAAAATATCCAGCCGGGATTTTCTTTCGAAATGGGGCGGGAGGACGGGGAATTTCCCTTGGTTCTCCTCCCCTTTCTCAGACTTTCCTCCCACCCGTCGAGGGTGGTGGAGGAGGAGGGAAGCCACTTTTTTGGGCTCCTTTCTCCATCTTCCTTTCCAACCGAAATTCCCTTTTTTTAAAAAAGGCAGAAAAAGCTCCTCATTTCCTTTCCATCATCGCGCAAGCCTGGATTTCTCCCAGCGCGCTTTCACCCTCCTTTGCGCTCCCCGCCAAAAAAAATGCTTCCACAATCCTCCTCGACTTATTGCCCTCCAACTCTTTCCATCCCCTCAGGGCTGAACACGCTATATCTCCCCCCCACCCCTACTTGGACTGCTTTTTCTCCTCAGAATGGGCTACTCCGGTCGTTCTTAACCTGGGGTCCAGGGACTGCCCCCACCCCGGATCCGTGATGTCCTCACAGGGGTTGTACAGAGGCTTGGAGGCTGCTTGGCCCACCTCCTCCCTGCAGTGGAGTGGCCACTGTGACAGGAGCCAAGGCAAAGGCTGGCTGGCTTGGCCTGCGCATTGCCATGCAATCCAGTCCAGCCACAAACTTGCAGGAAGAAGCAGGAGAAAAGTCTTCTCTCCCTCTCCAAAGGTTTCATGGATGGTGCAATTGTGTTGTTTTAAATCTTGAGTTAAATCTTGGGGGTACCGCTGCAACAAAAGTGGGGTCCCTGGTAAAGAAAAAGTAAGAGCCACTGGGCTAATCCTCACTCCGCTTCTGTGCCTTCTCCCAAACTTCCGCCTCAAATCAAGGCATCAGGTTCTCCACCTGAGTTCAGCTCCTGCTTCTAACTGCTGTTTTGGGGGGGGGGTTGCAGGTGTGTGAGAAGGAGCTTTTCAAAATTTGGAATTGCCCCTCCCCTCCCCCAGTTCCTAGCTTCCCCCCTCCTCCTCTTGGCATGGGGGGGTTAGGAATTTTTTATTGGAATAAGACCATCCTACTGAAAAATACACCCGACTGCAAAAGGCGGTAACAACAACACAAAAATAATTATAATTGTTTTCCTCTTTTCTTACTAATACAAAAATAAAACTATCCTAACACTAATACATTTTCCCTCTTAATCTAAATGCACTACAATCACATTATATTTACACAATACAATTATATCTATTTGGAAAAGAAAAAAAGTTAATAAAAGATTAATTAAAAATAATACAAAAATACAATAATAATAATAACATATTTATTTAAAATATCCTTTTAAGTTATTGCTGGGGTTGTCTCACTAAACCAAGGCCAAAACTTTTTCCAGCGATGGTTGGAATGGTTCCAAGGATGGTTGGATGGATGGCATGGGGGGTTGTCTCTGCTGATCTTGAGAGAAAGTCAGGCTGGAGTCTTAAGCTCCATGAATTGGGCTCCTAGGGGTGCCTTTCATCCCTCTGTTTGCCAAGAGTGTGTGTAAATAAAATAATTGGGAAGCGGGTAGAAGGAAAGCAGGAAAGAAATCCTCTGCCATTACTAAACAGACCCTGCATTTCTGTCCTGCTCTTCTGCTTTCATTATTAAATAAGAACAGCAATCTAACAACCTAGAAAATGGATTGCATTTTTTATGAATGGCTGCACAGTCTTGGAATGGCTCAGAATTGGAAGATGGGTGACCTCTCCTTGGAGGCTTGGCCATAAAAGAATGTGGATATCTTGCTTATTGGAAAAACTTTCCTCTAAAATGAACTTTTTGCACTGGACAAACAAACAACAAAAACGGGGACACATTTCGCTCAGTCTGGCATGTATTTGTTGACTATATAAACCATGGTACACATCAGGACTCGACACCTCTTGAGACTAATCAGAGGGGCTGATTGTTTGCAGCAGATGCCATGTCTCTCTTGCTTTCTCTTGTGTTGACCTGGCCTGCTTCTTCTCGCTTGGGATTCCTGAAAATCAGTAGCAAGCATAGTCAAATTAATGTAGACTGGAAAAGGATGATGCATCCTGTTATGTCCATGTTATCAAGTGCTTTCTTGTTATTGGTATTACTTTTTGTTCATAAAGATAATAATAATACAATTGCACCATCCATGAAAATTTCTCTCAGAGGCATTGGAGGGGGAAGGAAGGCTTTTCTCCTACTGTACTTCTTCCTGCAACTTTGTGGCTGGAGTGGATTGAATGGCAATGCGCAGGCTAAGCCAGCCAGCCTTTGTCTTAGCTTCTGTCATGTGGCCACTTCACTGCAGGGAGCAGGTGGGCGGAGCAGCCTTCAAGCCTTTGTGGACACCCTTTGAGGACATCACCGCCCCTGGGGTTTCCTGAACCACAATACAACTGATACTCTTCTCGATTTATATAGCTGGAAACAAGTCTTTAAAATAGAACCTTATTTCATTTCTGTTTGCAATAGTGTTAAGGTCTATCTGGGTAACAAACAATGAAGCTCAAAAGTCTAGGTTAAATTCAGATGACTTTATTGCTAGCAATGACACAAGGGGATCATTCCTGCCAAATTGTGCCACCGAAACAAAGGCACACAGGCTTTTTATATTAGAGAAAAACAAAACTTAAAAAACTCAGGCTCTGCGCATGTGTCTAGCTCTGCACTTTAGCTTGTAAATGAGTTCTTTGTTCTTTAAGCATAGCATCTTATCTCTGTGTCTGGGCTTCTGGCCAAGCTGGAGCAAGTACAGTTATATTTCTCAGCTTTCTCTGACACAGACATATTTTGGCAGACTAGGTCTTTTTCTTTACAGACTCAATATAACAAACTTTTGGGAAATCAATATAGACAGACCTTCTCATTCCCCCCTTTGAGACTTCATCTTTCCCAAAGGGAGGATGGAGTCTCACTATACATGTTTTTTTCAGTGCCATCAGATGTAAACAAAAGTTCAGACCTTTACATGTGTCAGTTTAACTATTTTATCAGTTTTCAGTCCCCAATTGTAATAGATGCTCTATTCTTTTAGTTGTGAACTAGGTGTCTCAAACGCTCACTGTCTGTCAAGGGTATCAGGAAAAAGGACAGTTGGATTTTACTGTGTCAGGATTCAGGAATTCAGAATGAGCATACTGACCACAAATTCAGTACAGCCCGTCAGGTTCAGGTATATATAATGAGTGATACCCAGGTTGAACTACAGCATCTGGCCACAGGTTACAGGATTACAGGATTAGTTAGGCCAGCTTGAGTGAGCAAACCTAGGATCTGTCTGAGTCATGATATCAAAAGGGACCTGTCCTATTTTTGGGGCAGACAGGTTAATTTCCTGGACACACCTTTTGTTGACAATGGTGGTTTTGAGCATCTACTGACTATGGGGTGAAACAACATCTGTTTTGTTTTGGTAAAATTCACTGACATTTAACTCAATTCATGTATCACACAAACAGTTATCAACATGCAGAGCTTCAGCTTTCTTTTCAACAAATGTGACAAACAGATTTCTTGTAACCTCAGGAATATGAAAGGATGTTGGCATTTTTGTCCATGATTCAGAAAAGACAGTGTGTTGGAGTGTGTGGCTTTACCAAATTAAGGCTCATGTTTTGCTGTACAAGGAGAGGAAACAGGAACTTTGATCAGGGTGGCAGTCTGACCAGTAACTGATTTACTGGGCCAACCAGGATCATAGGACTGGGACTCTCAAGTAGTTTACAACACACAATATTACTCAGGACAGTGATGAGAGTCTCATGCTCTACCGACTGAGCTAGCCGGGCTCATAACAGGATTCTAGGGTGAGGGTTATCTTTTGGTTGGATGAGTTCATTTGAACTCATGACATCAGGATCTCTCCAGAGTGTATGTGGTGTACCTGAAAATGTCTCTGGACAGGGTTTTTTAGGATTGTAACAGACAGTTGTTCCTGTCTCCTGGCAGGCCAAATAAGAAATATTTTTAAAGGTGCAAATTTTTCTGAACCCTTGGCAAGAGTATTTGTGCTGATAAATGAGGGTTTTGCCAATTTTGTTCCCTGCCCTGACCGTTCTGATGCAGCTTATACAGGGATCACTAGTGAGTTTGGTTTTACAGTGTAAGGGGAACAAAAGCAATATTATGATTATGAGTAAGAACATTATAAACAAATGAGATATTTGGAGACAAGGCAGGCGAGCCAACTCAGGACAGATTCGTATCTTCGGGCGGTGACCAACTCCTCTTTCCAGGACGGGAGAGGTTGCAGCGCCCTCCAGAGCTTTGCTCCGAGGTCTTCGCTCTCTCAAGCACCAGTACTTGAGGAGGCTTCGATGGATGATTACTGGGGAATCTTTGCCTCAGGGTCATCTAAAGGTTGGTTGTGCTGGCAGACAACTGACCAAGATGCTGGATACTGGGATGGCCTCTATAGCAAATGGATCTAGGCAGGACTTTCTTTACTCTTTAAGGCAGTAAAAATGGTTAACAAGGCAATGAAAGGTGTTTCTTGTGTCTTTTTGATGCATCTTCTTTATGACTCTTTACCCAAACTGCATCATCAGGGCAGAAAACATGGTTAGGTGTAGTAAGTTCCAAGGGGGCTTGTTTGGTATACTGGCCAACTTCCAGGACTGCATCTTTTAACTCTCTGAGCTGTTGTTTGAGGGAAATCTCCCCCCTTAGTTCCAAAACTTTCCCAATCACAGGGAGGGGTGACAGTCTTCTGTATATCAGCTTATAGGGCATTAGGCCATCTGGTTCAGGAGTATATATTTATGTATACAGTACAGCAGGCAACATTATAGTTCATTTGGCACAGATCTCATGGCACATCTTTCACAATTGCAGCTTGATAATTTGGTTGACACATTTTACTCTCTGCTATTTTGAAGTCCCCAAACACAATGGTATTTCCAGTTTTAAGTCCAGTGCACAATTTAATCTGGCAGTGGCTTCTGCAGTAAAAGCTGTTTTATTATCTGTATTGATCTGATGTGGGAAGTCAGTCTCTTTCTGAGGTTGGATCAGGCACAGGTAACACAGATTCAGGACACTTCTGTACACAGAAGGACAACTTATTGACATAGAAAGTTTTTTCTATCAGGTGTCTTTAAGGCTTCTTTGTCTGAGTCAGGCATGTGTTATATCAGAGAAAGTCTCAGAGCTACAGGAATCCATATACAGTTGTCTGGGAGACTATATCACTCATGGTGCTTGTAATAGCCCTGACAAGTTATTCAGAGTTACTGTAATCAGGCACAGGTACAACCATCAGGAATTCAGGTTCAGGTAAAAACTGTTGAGCTGCTCCTTTAGGGGCTCTGTCAGTGCAGACCTTTTTTTTCCTCAGGCAATAGAGTTTGACTCTCCAGTATGGGCTGAACAGTGGATGATAGCTATTTTCTTGGGGTTGAGATCTCAGGTAACAGCAATTGGATTTCTTGGATATGTGCTATCTCTCTCTTTTTCTTTTTCTTTTCTGCAGTCAGGAACCCACATTTTTTCTACAGGGCTTTATATATTTGCACAGTTAAAAAGGCATATCTGAAAACAGTACAAATGGTGGCTCTTCCTTTGTTTCATTGCAGGGCTTTGATTAGTACAACTAATTTTGTTTTTTAAGCTGAGGTTTTCACTGGTAGGGGTTTGGTCATCAGAACTTTATCTTCAGTAACAACAACATAGCTTGCTTGGCGTTTGCTGACAAAACTGTTGCCATCAGTGAACAGTATAATTTTTCCAAGAATGGGCACATCTCTTAAATCAAGTCATTTTGAGGGGACAGTTGTCATGATTTCTTTGCAGTCATGTAGAGGAGCTTCTGGAACAGGCATAAGAGCAGCAGGATTTAAAGTAATTGTCTGAATCATATTCTGGATCAGAACTCTCCCCCCTTTTTTTTTCTTCCAGTTTTTTTTTTTATAGCCAGCACCTTGAGATTCTGTTTTTCTTCCCTCTGAAGTCTTCTCATCTTTATTTCCTCACCTTCTCCATCTCCATCTTTATCTTTATCATCTTCATCCTCATCCTTTTACTCCTTGACTTTAATATAAACAGGTTTTCTCTTTTTCTCTCTCTCTTCATCACTGACCATAGCTTTACAACCATCTATTCCTGTACCATCAGGTTTCTCTTTCTCCTTTTCTCTCTAAAACTTGTTACTGGCTCTGCAGCTGTTCCTTTTTCAACTTTCTTTGAGGCTTTTTCTCTGTCAACCACTGGCTTAGCCTTCTGATTTTTCTTGGGCCCCCCTTTTTGACTCTGAGCTTTTATCCAGTTTATCACCACTCTCACTGGAAGACATTGTTTGGGTATGCTCTGTACTTTTCTTAAGGAGGAAAACTTCATCATCCTCAGCTCACAGGATCCATGCTTTTATTGAGGTAGGGTACAGGTCTGTTCCAGGTTCCAAAACTCTGGGTCAGGACTCCAACTGCCATTCCTTGGCCGTCATCTATGAACAACTGGAAAATGTCTGGCAGACTCGAGGCTGGTGGACTGGTCAAGGCTTGTTTTAACTGTCTTAAGACTTGTTACAGGTTGATGATTCGAACCAAGGCTGGGTTTCTTTATAAGTAGCAGAGATGCATTTCATGGGGACACAGTAGGAATAAGGATCTTCAGTTAAATCAGTTTGTCAATGTGTGTCTGCATTGAGGCTCTAGCAACTGCTGGGATGGGATACTGGGATTGGTTCACATGTCTAAACAGACTTCAGGCTTCAGTTGAGTTCAGATAGGTTCAACATTTCAGGTCAAGCCTCCAGGATTATCTTCAGACCACACACCAGGAACTTACTTAGTGACTTGTGAGGTTTCAGGATTCAGTGAGGCTTCAGGATTCAGGAGAGTGTTGAACCAACAAGGGGACACAGAGCCCCAGATCAGGGCTGATTCTCCAGGCTTCTTATACAGACTTCTTCTACAGGACAGGTAAGGGTCAAGAGCTGATTCCCAACAGTAGCAGTTACTGATCTACCAGGAAGAAAGAACAAGTTGACACACACTTTGCACAGGAAGTCTCTTCCAGTCAGGGACAGGAGGTCAAGGAAGTGAATACATGTTGAACCTTGGTCTCTCTGATGTCTTCGTGCTCCTGCAAGGCCATGGCTTCGGCAATCTGGTCAAGTTGGAACGTCTGGTCAGGCTGAAATGCTGCCACCTGTGGGTTAATGGTGTCCTCGGGGGAAGGTCTGCCGGCACAGGAGGGAAGGAGTCTGGCTCCCCAGCTCCTCCCACACCGCGTTCTCGGAAACCCTCTCATCCTCTTCCACAAAGCCATCAGGGGCGGTTGCTTTTCAGGACGTTGATCCTTCCAGTGGCCTTCTTGTTTGCAGTAAGCACCTTGGTTCTATCTCAACAGGGACTGGTGGTAGGAATCAGTGGCAACCCCAGGATGTTGATGTGGTTGTTGTTGTTGGGGCTGGGATGTTGCTGTTGTTGCTGTTGTTGCTGGGTGTAGTGCCCTTTCCTGAATTCTGGGTATTAGAGTAGAATTCATGGTAGGCCCTGACATGAGGTTCCTGGCCTGGTTCCCTGCTTGGCCTCTCAGTTCTTGGAATTCAGCCAGCCGCCTTCTAGTCTGGGAGTGTTTTTCTCTTTTTGGGGCTTCAAGGCTGCGAGCCACCTGGACACATCTATCTTCTTCCTCCCCCTGCATACCGTCCTTACACTGGAGGGCTTATCTGTTGGCTGTGGTTATGGGAGCTTTAGTTCTGGCTTTTTGCATGTTATCAAAATGCAGTGTCTTGTTTAATAAAGGATACTTGTTGAATTAATGTGAATGTGTTACTTGTTGTAAAGCTGCAGCCTGCAGCCTGGCCTTTTCTTTCATCTGCTTGATGGCCTCATGTCTTTCTTTAACTTTTCTATTGAGGTAAACCTCATCTGTTATAGCTTTCAGTTGGGACCAGGGACATCTCTTCAAACCCATCAGTCTTCTATAATTTTTTCTGGATATCAGGGGTGGACTGTGACACACAGGAAAGGACTACAGTCTGCCTGGTCTCTTTTTATCCTCTGGGATTGACAGTGGAGCAAGGGTCTGTAGGTAAACATCTGGCTCATGGGCTCTCTCATCACAGGCAGCCTTTCTGGCATTGTCTTTTAAATTGGCCTGAATCTGCATTCTTTGTTCACTAATCATCAGGTAAGCCATTAACTGTTAGATATGCCCCAGGTAGGAATTTGTGCAGCAGCTATGACAGACACCATATTTAAAAATCTCTCTGGTTCCTCTTCTTAAGAGGACCATGTGTCTTCCAGTTTAACAAGTCAGAGATGCTGAAGGGTGGTGGGTGCAGATATTAACAAGGATCATCAAATATGGCCTTGCAGCCCTTGCAGAGGGCTGGGACTGTGGCTGGTACTGTGTAGACAGACAACAGCTTGGAATGTAATGGCTTGAAGCCAGCCAGAGGAACTTTGTTCTTGTTGGACTTTGGCTTTTATTTTTCTGTTGTTTTTCTATTAAACAGCTGGATGTTCAGGGGCTTGCTGCCTGGGCTTTAAATTCAGGAACAGGGTGGTTTTTTTATCTGCAACCTTCTCCAAGGACAGATATACTAACATCTCTGGTTCCCCAGGGGTGGTAGGGAATACTGGCTGGTGACATCAGGGGTGCAGAGGGTAGTTGCCTTGGGGGACAAACATCAGGTGGTGGAAACTCTTCTTCTGGGCTGGACAGTAATCTCATGTGCTGGACAGTACTTCTTTTTTTTTTTTTTTTCAGAACAGGTTAACAAACAGGCTTTTGTTCTGGTGAGTGAACAATCAGGCATCTTGGGCTGGCTCAAGGAGGGGGGGTGGATCATCAGGAATCTTTTTCCACCTTGCAGCGTATAGTATATCTTTCAGGGTTTCTCAGGATTGTTCTCACAATTACTGCATTCCAGAGGCAGGCTATAAAAGATTATCTCAGGTGGGTGCCTTTTGGTCTTCGTGTCAGTAACATTGCATTGGGAGGTGTCAAAAACTTCAGAGGAATGCATGGTGTTTAGAGGTTTTAAAGAGCCTCCCCCCATCCTCCTGCCTATCCTAACTGATTTCTAAAAGGATAGCAGACAGACAAGTGAGGGAGGGTGACAGGGAAACAGACCAGCCATGGTAATTGGGGGGACCGGTCTGCTGAAACAAAAGGGATTCATTCACCACTCAGGCAGCATTCACACACAACAGGAAACCCCCCTTTCCACCTCCCCGACAGAAACAGACTTGGAAAAGTGATCAGTTTTTCCCTTCAACCCAAATGGGGTTGGGCAGATACAGTACAGAAAAAATCAGGGCCCTCTATACTCGCCTGAACTGGTGTCTTCTAGCCTGGACCGGTATCTTCCAGCGCTGGTAAAGAAAGCGATCTGAATAAAACCTCTGTCTCCCTTTGTTGGCCTGGCCGTTCCCTGATCACTCCTGCAGCCAAACCTGGGCATCAGCAAAACGCTGAAGGAGCTCCCCCGTCGTGGGTGATGAAGCAATCCAGGAACCACCAGGAACAAATGTGGGGCAGGGGAAATATCCCTGACCCTGAGCTTCCCGGCCAATGCACCAAAATGTTAAGGTCTATCTGGGTAACAAACAATGAAGCTCAAAAGTCTAGGTTAAATTCAGATGACTTTATTGCTAGCAATGACACAAGGGGATCATTCCTGCCAAATTGTGCCACCGAAACAAAGGCACACAGGCTTTTTATATTAGAGAAAAACAAAACTTAAAAAACTCAGGCTCTGCGCATGTGTCTAGCTCTGCACTTTAGCTTGTAAATGAGTTCTTTGTTCTTTAAGCATAGCATCTTATCTCTGTGTCTGGGCTTCTGGCCAAGCTGGAGCAAGTACAGTTATATTTCTCAGCTTTCTCTGACACAGACATATTTTGGCAGACTAGGTCTTTTTCTTTACAGACTCAATATAACAAACTTTTGGGAAATCAATATAGACAGACCTTCTCAATAGCAAGATTAGAAATTGCTAGAACATGGAAAATGGGAAATGCCTGGGAACATGGAAAATGGGAAATGCTTACATTAAATGCCTGGTGGGAGAGACTTTGGGAAATGTGGTTAATGGAAAAAAATATCTGATCAGGTCAACAGAATCAATGAGCATATCACAAAACAGAACTTTGTTGAAAAATGGTTTCCTTTAATAGATTTTATTAATAATGGTTCTTCACATCAACAAAATCTGTGGAATGATATATTTTCTTGAATGTCATTCAAGATGTCATTCTCATCTTGAACAGGTTAAGTTTGCAAATATTGCCAATGAAAACTCCTGTCCCTGTTTGCCTTGATAGCTCATCGCATTCAGATATTATTATTGTTAGTGTTCTTGTTTTATCGTTATTGTTGCTATATTAGATATGTGATATATGCATAACGTACTGAATATAACAAAACTGAAATTAAAAAAAATATAAGTGAAGAACCACTGGACTAGCCCAGTCAAACGTGAACAAGCAGTCCAAGTAGCGGTGGTAGAGAGAAATATAGGGTGTTCAGCCCAGCGATTGTGGTGGAGGAAAGAGCTGGAGGGCAGTGGAATGCACTGTCTCTGAATATGGTGGAGTCTCCTTGGGGTTGTCTAAACAGTGAAAATAAGCCTAATGGAATTCACTGTGAATCCTACCTTTGTGGCTTTTCCCATTTAAAAAAACCAAAAACAGCAAGGGGGTGCACATTCCTGCTTGTTAGGACAAGCGATTCACTTTGAATCACTTTCCCATACAAGTGGATGTGCAAAGCTGATTGGCTGGATGAGTGCAGGGGGCAGAGTTCGCTAACAGGGCAAGCACCCACTGCCGCCATGTTGAATTTTCGCCTTAGTGATTGCTTGCTAAGATGATAGAACAAGGTGTTTGTGGTCCCCCCCCCGTCCTTTTAACTTGGAAAATCGCTTCATCACTCCAGTGCACCTTAGACATTTTTTTAAAAGTTCAGTGGTGGTGAAGAACTAACATGAGTACAGTAGTCCCTCCGTATCCACGGATTTGGTATCCATGGATTTAAGTATTCACAGCTTGAAAATATTCTTTAAAAAATAATAATCCAAAAAGCAAACCTTGATTTTGCCATCTTATATAAGAGACACAATTTTGCTATGCCATTACATATAATGGGACTTGAGTATTCACGGATTTTGGTATCCAACGGGGCTGCATGGGTCCTGGAACCAACCCCAACCCCAGTGAATATGAAGGGACAACTGTAAATCACTTGCTGCCGCTATCTGGAATGTGAGGCTTCTGGGGCCAAAACCATCGTTAAGACAAGTTGCTGCTGCAACAAAATGCCGTAACTATGGTCCCCTCTACACAGTAAAAAATATATATACGCCCTTCGGAAGATCGCTCTTCTGTACACACAGCCGTTCGGATTCATACGTGTCATTCAGAAGGGGGATAGCGAATCCCCCATAAACTACGTGGATTCGGCGTTCGGGAGGATTAGCGGATCTCGGCATAAAATATGTACAGCTGTTCGAATGGCTGATGGTCTGTACGCCCCGTTCGCACACATACGGACAGGCAGTGTAATCTGATTGGCTGGCTGAGTAGAGGGGGCGGGGCTATAAAGGAGGGGAATTGGGAGCGGCCGCCATGTTGGATTCCCGGCTAAGTGAGAGTCCGGTAAGTCAGTGAATTATATATATATATTTATTTTTATTTTACTTTGTAAATAGGGAAAACCAAATGTCCGCAAAGCAGGCACCTTTTTAAATTAAAAAAAAAAAGCGGTGGGAGATTTAAAACTGCTGCTTGGCTTTCTCACTCCAGCCAGCTGGGGAAGGGGGCTCATACGGAGTTTAGGGGGGTACAAAATCGTGTAGGTGGATCGTATGCATACGAACGGCTGCCTATTTGTATTTTTTACCCCCCAAACAGATTTTTTTAAATCGTGTAGACGGACCCTATGAGGTACGGTTCCCCCCCACCATCGTATATACCAGCCCCTTTCTTTGGAGGTTTTTAAACAGAGGCTAGATGGCCATCTGTCAGGTGTGCTTTGACTGGGTATTCCTGCATGGCAGGGGGTTGGACTAGATGGCCCTTGTGGTCTCTTCTAACTCTAGGGATTTGTCTATATGAGCCCATAAAAAACGGAGTCCCTCACAGTAATGGCATTTCACAGCAGCTGCGACTTGTCCTAATTTTTTTTTGTCCCCATAAACTTTGCATGCTCGCTTGTAAACATGGCGGCCATGCGTGATTTACTCGCATTTGGCACTTACCTCAATTTGCCACCAATGACCTTATTGTTTTTTTAAATGATGCCCAAGATGCAATTGAGTGATTTTTCACTTGAGCACAAAAGCAAAAAATAAAACAACCCCCAACATCTTGTTTTCTCGCCTTAATTCTTGTCCACTAAGGTGAAAAGCCAACACGGCAGCAGTGGGTGCTTGCCTTGCTAGCAAGCCCCACACCCTGAGTTCATCCAGCCAATCAGACTTGTGCTTCCTCCTGTTTGGGAAGCGATCGTTTGCTAAGGTGATAAAACAGGATGAATAGTTTCTGTTTTGCTTTCCTATAAAATTGGAAAATCGCTCACACCAGTGCACCTTGGCCGACTTAAAAAAACAGCGGTGGTGGGTGAAGAACTAACAGGAGTAAATCATTCGCGGCCACCATCAGGAATGCAAGGCTTATGGGGACTTCGGAGGCCACAAAAACCTTTTAGACATGTCACTACTGCTGCGAGATGCCATACTATTAGTTCAGGGCTGGTTTAAGGGCCCTGCAGGACCTGAAGCCGCAGAGGGCCCCATCATTATGGGGGGGCCCATTGTAACCCTCCTCTTGCAAAAACATTATTATGAGGAAGCCTTCTGACCCTTATCACATATTATTGGGAACAAATTACAGTTGTTCCTCCGTATCCACGGATTGGTATCCATGGATTTAAGTATTCACAGCTTGAAAATATTCTTAAAAAAATAATAACCCAAAAAGCAAACCTTGTTTTTGCCGTCTCATACAAGGGACACCATTTTGCTATGCCACTGCATATAATGGGACTTGAGTATTCACAGATTTTGGTATCAGATTTTGGAACCAAATCCCCGCAAATATGAAGGGACAACTGTATGTAATAATCTCAACATCCTGTACCGTGAATAGGTTAGGTTACATTGACCTGATATAAACATATGCCCCCCACCCCAGAATAAAGCATTGCAGGGACCCCCAAAATCCCTTAAACTGGCCCTGTATGAGTTGTCCCTTCATATTCACTGGGGGTTGTTTCCAGCACCACTGTGGATATCAAAATCCATGAATACTCAAGTCCCATTATATGCTCTCTCTCTCTGATGCTGCAGCCTTATTTGAGAACTCACGCCGAACTCTTG
This sequence comes from Gambelia wislizenii, assembly GCA_030847615.1. Classification (NCBI taxonomy): domain Eukaryota; kingdom Metazoa; phylum Chordata; class Lepidosauria; order Squamata; family Crotaphytidae; genus Gambelia; species Gambelia wislizenii. The sequence goes on along the minus strand of JAUMIR010000001.1, from coordinate 45,388,045 downwards.
AAGAGAAATGACAATGCAGAAAGAATCCCAACTCAGAAGCATCACCCAAGGATGCTGTGCTTTCTGCAACCGGAATATCTCGGATTGGCCTTTTTAGTCATCAGCGCACTTGCAGAAAGCGCAGGATGAGTCCTTCCTGAATCTTCATTGGCATAGCAAAATGGTGTCCCTTATATAAGATGGCAAAATCAAGGTCTGCTTTAGGGATTATTATTTTTTAAAGAAGATTTTCAAGCCATGAATACTTAAATCTGTGGATACCAAATCCGTGGATATGGAGGGACAACTGTACTTTGGATTTTCCCCCTTGCATAAAGGGGACCCTTGTTTTTCGTTTTTTTAAGATGGGAAAAGCTGCCTAAGGCTTTTCTGGGGAAGTTTTTGGCCTTTTTTGCCCCCCTCCTTCACAATAGGGCGAAATCAGATAGGATGCCATGAAGACAGGTAGGATTCTCCTCGCATTCTGAGAGGGTTCCCCTCTTTCCATTTGGACCACCCTCTGATTCTAAGTGGAGGAGGCAGGTCCGGCTTAAGGAATTTTGGCCCCTCCTGCAATGCTTTATTTTTTTGGGGGAGGGCATATATTTATCTCAGGTCAAAGTCACCTAACTCAAGCTAAGCCATTCACAGTCCAGGATATTCAGATTATGACTAATAATGTTTTTCCAGGAGGAGGGTTACTACTGCGGATGCTGCGGCCCAAGGTGCCTTAAGCCGGCCCTGGGAGGAGGAAAGGTGAGAAGCAAGCCGGCAGCCAGAGCGCTGCCTCCCAGCCAAGCCCGGTCCGCCTCCTGCCTTGCAGGGCCCGCGGCCGCTCCGCATTCCTGGCATTCCTGGGCTGTGACTCCGCAGGCAGGCAGGCAGGCGGGTGGAGGGGCTGCTCCTCCAAGGACAAGCCACGCAGGCGGAGGCAACCCACTCCCGGCCCGCCTTGCTGGATCATCAAGACAACAATCCCCTCCTCCTTCTCTTCCTCCTCCCCGGTTCGTTTTCCCCACCCTCCTGGCTCCCTAACCCCTTTCCACCCTCCTCCCCTTTCTGGATCGGACGCCTCCTCTTCCAAAGCTGCCTTCAAACTTTCCCTAGGGCCGCGGGAAGTGTCTCCTCCGGGAAGACCAGGAGGAGGAAAAGAAAGATCGCGGTGGATCCCCCCTTCCCCAAGATCGCCACGATCCTCGTTCTTCTCCCCCCCCCTCTTCACACGGTCTCTACTCCCGTTTCCCTCGCATTCTTTGCAAAGGGGGTCTCGACTCCCAACTTTCCTCCCCTTGTTTGGAGCCCTTGGTGAAAGCGGACGCCTCCTTCATCTGTCGCCGGTAAATCCTTGGGGATTTTATTAAAAACAAACAAACAAAGGGCCTGCTGTTTCTTGGGGAGGAAGAAAAGGAGGAGATCTTAGAGGAGGTGGCTATTTAGGGGGAGACGTAGCTGCCTCTTAGGGGACCCGAACTCATGTGAATCAGGTAAGCACCAGATGCAACAGTTGGGGGGGGGGGGGTGGCTTGAAGTTTCTGAGTCTGGAGTTGGTGTAAATTAATCTCTCTCTGGTCAGTAATCTGCGCATTTTGTGCATTTTGCATTTTTTTAAAAAGACAAAACTTGCAGTATGGGACCACTTTTGGAGGCATGGCTGTATTTGTGGTCCTCCCTCTGTTGAAGTTTCTGAGTCTGGAGCTGGTGTAAGTAAATTTCTCTCTGGTCAGTAATCTTGCCACCACTGCCCTCTGCGAGGTGTGCATTTTCCGTTTTTTTTAAAGAAGACAAAACTTGCAATATGGGACCACTTTTGGAGGCATAGCTGTATTTGTGTCCTCTCTCTCTTGAAGTTTCTGAGTCTGGAGTTAGTGTAAGCAAATCTCTCTCTGGGCAGTAATCTTGCCACCACTGTGCTTTGTGAGGTGTGCATTTTCCATTTTTTTAAAGAAGACAAAACTTGCGATATGGGACCACGTTTGGAGACATGGCTGTGCTTGTGTCCTCCCTCTCTGCCTCTGTACTGTATATTTTCAAATTCGCCAGTGAAATTGGAAACGTTTTGCCTGCAGAAGGAGTTCTGAAAAAGAAGGGGCCCTTGGAAAGAAGTGGCCTCACAAGCCTTCCTTCTTCTTTAACCTGGCCTCTCTTGGTGGTGGTACGGGGTGGCTTGAAAAATTTGTGAAGAGGTGAAGTTTTCTGCTGTGGGCGGCTAGCTGGCTTCTCAGCACTGCAGTGTGACTTCTTGTCTGCTTCCACGTTTCAGCCAGCGCGGTTGGTTGGTTGCAATTTACCTTCCTGCTCTTTGTTAGCTGCTAGTCAAGTCTATACCGGCCATTCCTCTCTGGCAGATGTTGTGACAAGAAGGAAGGAATGCGGTGGCATCTTCTTCTGCTCCCTGTCTGACAAATTCCATTAATCTTAAAAAGTTTGCAAAAGCTCTCCTTTAAGGGATGAGTCATTTGTTTGCCTACAGTGCATACAAAATAGGTATGTGTGTGTATTTAAAGATGCTAAACGGGATGAGGTCTGCTAGGGCAAAGGGCCCTTATGAGTACAAACTTCTTTTTTTTTTTTTACTCTTCCAGTGATGTATGTGGCTGTAATGAGAGGTGTTGCAAGGAATGAAAGGAAGGTATCAAATATGAAACCTCTTGCTTAAAGTCCGACTCCCTCCTCCTTCTTTCTGATGTCTTTTATTCTTGTGAAATGCAGCCAAGGGAAGGTTCATGCAGTGTTGTATGTGTTTTTTTTTTTAAGGCAAACCACAGGTGTGTTTTTGTAGACCTTTTTTTTGTATGTATTACAATTTTAAAAAGTGCTAAGGTGGTGTTTTTGGACTCATAAGGGATCAAAGACACACACACACACAAAGAGTGTTGTTGTTTTAACCAAAGGTCTGTCCATCTTCAGCATCCTGTTTCCAAATGGAGCCAGCCCCATGCTTCTGGGAAGTCCCCCAAAACAGGGTATGAATGCAACAGCTCCTGTTGTTTGCTGTCTGCAATTCCATGTAGGTTCCACGTATTTGCTTGCTGAAGTGTTTGCCCCACACTGGGTATCTAAGGTATAACTTGTAGCTAACTTGCTTAGTGGATATGAGAGGTGGTTCCATTGGATTCTGGCCATGCATGGAGAAGTGTGGGAAGAATATGTTGATCTGGCTTTCTTCCTTACAGTGAGAACTCAAGCACAATATCTTTCTCTTACGCTAGCACTACTTAGCAAGTATACTCTTGTGGGACACATACACACAAACACTGGATTGTTCTGTACTTAAGAGTTTGCCACATGATTGGGTGATGAATGTATGAACTGTTGCCAGTGAAAAGCAATGTGTCTCAAGCAATATAAAAGTTTTATGGGATCTTGTGATGGCCGATGCTTTACATGTTGCATGTTGATATTGCAAGGACTCATCCATCATATGATGGGTCAGGCAAGTGTGAAAAGTGTTATCCCATTGTGCGGTAACATAACATGTAGAAAGTGGTGCCTAGTGTAAAGCAGGTTAGCGGACTTTGAAGTCATTTACAACCCAATTCATTATTTTGCTTATCATTGCATTGTGCTGATGACTTGATTTGCTATTATAGTGCATGAAGGCCTGGAAATGGGGGCTGTGAATTGTCTTGGTGAATTGTCTGGAATTCCAACTCAATGGATTCTTGTATTACTGAAACTTGACAAATCAGAAAAATATGGTAATGGTAGAATTTTGGCTGCAAATGAAAAAGAGTTGGTTGAATAACCAGCCTTAAGAACAAATGGCTGTGATCAGGAATATCTCACAAAACAATTTACAATATATTTCTAGAGAATGTTTTTTAAAAACCCTGCTAAAAATGGCTTTCTAATAACCATCATAGGTACCAGAGGGAGTTCTGCTCATCTTGAGAAACAAGATTATGGCTTTACCTGCCACAAAGAATGTGCAAAGAATATTTGTACATATGATTAGAATATTTCAGAAGACATGTGTAAGACAGGATTTTTTTTCTAACACGGATGATGGTTAGTGGAAGTAGAAGAGGACAGCAGCCTAATTTATATTGTAGTTAAGATGAAATATTGAAATTAGAGGACCTATCACTGGATTAAAAAGTCAGGTAAAGTCTCTAGATTCAGTTTTAATAAATGCTTTTATTAAAAATAACTTTTTAGACATGTGCTCCCTGATTAGTTGGATTATAGTATTTTCACATTAAAAACTGATGTAAATATTGCCCTGAAATATAATGTTGCAATGGGCAGTACCTCTGTTCAAGATTTATGACACTCCATTCCATTTGTCCTAATCTCCTTTCTGGTTTTCATTCTCCCCCTTCTACAGTCAGCATTCAATGTCTATTGAGCATGCTCGGTCCTTGTTTACCTGTTTTGAGGCTTTCCCTCTCTTGGTGGGGTGTGGTGGAGTGAAGTGGAATGATGGATTTTTCTGTTGATTTCTGTGGATGGCTCACAGTGTCATTTGGAACACACTGTGAACCAGGAAGTCCCTCCTCCCTTTTATTTATCTCTGTGTTTTACCCACTTTCCTCTTTGCCTCAGATTATTTAATGCAAAACAATTGTATGATTAAGACAAACAAACAAAAAAGAAATTAGAGACCCCCCCCTTTTTAAAAAAAATTCCAAACTGGTTGTATCACTATTTAGATGACAGAGATAGTTCAGTTTAAGAAAGTGATGCTCAGTGTGTGTGTGTTGATGGCACCTCAGCAGGGCTTGATTGAGTAGGAAAGAAATCTTGGCATTATGGTGAATAACTGGGTGAAAATGTTAACTCACCAATGTACCACTGCTTTTTAAAAAGGGCAAATCCCATTCTGGGGATTATTAGGAACATAATTGAATGAAGGCTGGCAGTAGCTTAATACTTATTTATTTATTCAAGGCGTTTACTGTATTTTTGTCACTTAAGCCATCAGGACCCTTGAGGCAATGCACATTCACAAAAGAGTCTGGAGCAATAAACACCTGAGGCAAAGCACAAAAATCAGTGTGTATAGAGCCATCGTACTGTCAATCCTCCTTTATGGATCTGAAACATGGGTCACCTATCGCCACCACCTACGACTCCTTGAGTGCTTTCATCAGCGCTGTCTACGCACAATCCTAAATATACACTGGACTGAGTATGTGACGAATGTTGCTGTCCTTGAGCAAGCAGGGATCACCAGCATTGAGGCCATGATATTGAGAACACAGCTGCGCTGGGCAGGGCACGTTTCTAGGATGGAGGACCATCGCCTCCCAAAAATACTACTCTACGGTGAACTCGCCACGGGTCAGCGTAAGAGGGGAGCTCCAAAAAAGCGATACAAAGACTCCCTGAAACAACATCTCAGGCTTGGCCAAATTGATCACTAACAGTGGTCCGCCCTGGCCTCACATCGGGAGGCATGGAGACGCACTATCCACAATGCTGCAGCCTTATTTGAGAACTCACGACGAACAAGTCTTGAAGAGAAACGACAACGCAGAAAGAATCACAACCCAAAAACATCACCCAAGGAGACCTTCTGCTGTGCTTTTTGCAACCGGACTTGTTTATCTCGGATTGGCCTTTTTAGTCATCAGCGCGCTTGCAGAAAGCGCGGGATGAGTCCTTCCTGAATCTTCGTTTGCGAAGAAAAGCCAGAGAGAGAGAATTGAATGAAGGCTGGCAGTAGCTTAATACTTATTTATTTATTCAAGGCGTTTACTGTATTTTTGTCACTTAAGCCATCAGGACCCTTGAGGCAATGCACATTTGTATAAAAAAAACATTAAACAAATAGCTAAAGCTTATTAAAATAGTCCAAACTCCTCTTTAAAAATAGTTCTAAACCCAGACAAACAGCCAGAGGAGGCATCCCTAATTTTATGAGCCAAAGGCCATGCAAAGCAGTACAGTATTTACTACCCACCAGAAACTCTGAAGGGATGGAGCCTCATCCCTTGAGAGGGTGTTCCATAGTCAGGGTGCTGCTACAGAGAAAGCCCTGTCACATGTACTCACCATCATACACTCAGGGTGGTAGGATATGTAATAACAAGGCCTCTGCCTGTATACAAGACTATAGTGTCTGCCATTCTGCATCCGTTAAAAGATACTCTAAAACTGGAAAATGAAAGAAAATGGCAGTCAAAATGGTCAAGGAAGTAAGTCTTGTATAAGGAAAGGTTACGGTGCTTGGGGCTTTTGAGCTTAGGGATGATGCGGCTGTTGATCTGTTACCTAAGGCATGGCAACTCTACTCTAAAATTTACCATTGTATCTTCTGCAGCTACTCCCAAGTTGAAGAGAAGCTCTGTTAGTACTGGATCCTAATTCAATGCCAGTAGAGCTCCTATTCAGCTAAGAGCAACCAGAAGAGAAGTGACAGTAACATCCTGAATGAATTTGGCCCTCTATGATGGTGCATCAACTGGTCATCTCTAGCTTGGGTCAGCAGTGGGGAAGCAAATAAAGGAGGACATGATAATGGTGTACGAAATTATTTAGACAGGGAAAAGCTTTTCTCTTTCATAACAATGGACTATGGACTCCTGCAGCAGTTCTGAATGGTGGGAGATTAAGGACCGACACACCATTAGGCTAAGGAGTTTGCTATCACAAGCTGAGTGATGGCTACCAAATTGAATGATTTGCATGCAAAAGGTTTAATTCTAAGTTTATCCAGTTAAAGGGATAGGTAACAGATGATATGAGAGCCAGCAGGTGTAGTGGTTTGAGCGTTGGACTATGACTCTGGAGACCAGGGTTCAAACCCCTGTTTGACCATGAAAAACTACCAGGTGACCTTGGGCAAGTCACACTCTCTCTGCCTCAGAAGAATGCAATGGCAAACCCCCTCTGAACAAATCTTGCCAAGAAAACCCCATGATGGGAATCAGAAATGACTTGAAAGCACACAGCAAATCAGATGATATAAAAGACCTGTCATCTGGAGGGTTATTACCATTGGGGTATATTGTGCTGGGCTAGTTAGGCAAATAGTCCAGCTTGGAATAAGCTTCCTACATAGAGCTGTTTGGATTTCAGTACCTTTCTGTAGTGGTCTTCTTTCTGATTGTGCACACTGTGATTTGGATTGTCTAATCTCATCTGTTGGAGACAGGTAAAACGAACAATCTTATTTAGTGGCAATTATTCCTCACAGTTCTCTGAGATCCCAGGATTTATCTGGAATGTTAATACATCTTGGGAGCTGTAGTATATTGATGAATCAGTACATAAACACCTGCTGGATCAGTCTAAAAGCCTACCTAGTCCACTGTCCAACTTCCAACAGCAGCCAGCTAGATTGAGTTGGGAAAGCTACGGTATTCCTACTGTAGCTGTCTGTGCCTACCTACAACACCCAAGGTGGACAGCAGCTGCCTTCAGATTACCATACTAAGTGTGCATGAACAGCAAAATGGATAGAAAAGGGGAGAGCAGATAAGCCTGCCTCATCAGCTCCCCTTCCTTCCAAACGTTTAAAAAGCATAGGTTTATACATTTTGGCCACCAAAATATAAATCATAAGAAAAATAGAGGCTAGTGAAAGAAAAGAAAATTACCTCTCAATACATATTAGAAGGTATTTTCAGGTGGTCGCTAGAAGGTTCAACATGTTTATATTTGCTCATGTATGGCTAGCCTAACCTGCTTGTTTTATTTCAGACATGCATCTTGTTAGTTTTGGATAAAAGTTGCTGAAACATGTTGGAATTGCTTTTTTTTCTGGAGTCCATACCTTTCCCTATTCTTTCAAGGTTGTTTCTGTTTCTCATTAATTTTTTTTTAAAAATCCCTCAGTCTATTATTCCCCCTTTTATCGTTTCCTCTCTGTTGTCTTCCTCCCTCTACCCTTCGCATATTCAGCAGCAATTGCATCATTAACTGAGTCCCCCACTCCTCTTATGAGCCAAGAAAAGGACGTAGACAGAGCTCTGCAGACAGGTCCAAGCTTTCCTGGACTGAAGTGAAGTTCTCCAGCCTGCCTTCTCCCCTCTTATGCTTCATCCTTTTGTCACAGAGGAACTGGAGACTGGATCAAGGGATGTGCTATGACCATGGACAAAATGGAAGAGCAGTTGGATGAGGGAAAATCCCTCCATTCTACTGCTTCCTTGTGCCACCCGCCCACCCGAAATGGGCCTGGGAAGGAAGCAGTGGATCCGGACAAGGAAGGCGTGAGTAAAGGAGGCCCATGATCACTGGGAGGAAGCTTCCCCCAAGTTTACAGGATGGGTTTGAGCACTGGTTACCCAGGAGATTGCTGAGATTATCGCCATGGGGCCCATTGCCTCAGCGGTATCCAACCACATCAGGAGTAGGGAAGGGGAGGTGTGGGCAGATGGTCCTTTTCCCCTTCACCAGCGCTGTTGCACAAGGCCCTTAGAGTGCCAGATGGAGTGTTCCCATGCACAAGTGGCACCATGCACTTGCCAATACGAGCATGTTAGCAAGCTGCCATGTTCACATTCTACCTTGATGTGGGAGGATGCAGAGGCCTTGCCTTCCAGCTCCGATGGGCCTAGGCCCTAGTGGAGTGTGGCCTACATGACTGAGCTGGAGGCTTTGGCCTCCAAAGCAGAGTCCACAGACCTGACCCAGTAGGGGCACACACAAAAGACATGCAAGAAGGCACACCGGGCTCATCTCCTTAGTGGTGCAGCCTATGCTGAACTCTCATCTGGGGAGGACTATCAAGGGACTATACTTCCTCTATTTCCTTGGGAGGGAGGGAGAACTGTCCTTGGATGAGAAGGATGAGGTTACAGCAACCCCACCTTCTGCTTGTCCATTTCATCTGGACAACTTTGTGGTATTAATGAGGAAGGCAGTGAGGTCTCAGTCTTCGTGTTGAACCTGTCCAACCCCAGGATCCAAATTTTCCCCAAGGGAGTGGGGAGTGCTTTCCAGAAGCAATCTCCTCCTTGGATGTTCCATTCCTAGCATTTTTATGGATGTAGTAAGAGAGGAGTGGAGCAAAGTGAAAGAATGCCAAAGATGATTGGTCCTTAAAAGCCTTTATGTTTATCTGTCAGTCATAGATATAGATAATAGGGGTTCAGGTCCAGATATTTTAAGTTATCAAGTTACAGGCCAGGGATGTATGCGGGTTAATAGTAGGAGTCTGATAAATCCTTGCTGCAGCCTTCCTGGTCCTGTATAAATTGAGCTAACTTGAATGCATGTTGGAAATCCATGAATTATTGGTTTGTGCATACTCATGTGAGAAGGGCTTTTGATCTCTCTCTCTCTCTTTTATACCCCACTTTTGATATCTCTTCATTGGTTACATATTCATTTTAGGGTTCAGTATAAGCTTCTTGTTTTAACTTTCAAAGCCCTACACAACCTAGCTCTCCCTTATCTTTCAGGCCTCATTTCTTTTTGCCGGCCTGCTTGAGGTCTGCCTGCCAGGAACTGTAGGCTTCTCACCCAACCAAGGGTTTCTTATTCCCTGGTTCGGCTTTGTCCTTTTTTCACTTTCTGCACCATATTCTTGGAATTCCCTTCCTGAACATTTATGGTTCATGTTTTAAAATCTCAATTGAAAACTTTTCTGTTTTCCAAAGCTTTTGGAATTTTAGTTTGCTACTGTTTATAATCCTGTGTAGTTTGATTACATGCATTGTTCAGTTTGCTTTATATTTATATTTCCTTGCTGTTTCATACTATATTATTGTAGTTGTTGTTTGTAGTTAGCTGGATAATTTGTTTTGCAATTGTATTTTATAGTCTTATGTTTATTATTCCTTCTTCCCTCAGTCTGTGTTTATGTGTGCTTAGGACCCAGTGTTTTGCTTTGTTTGTTTGTTTTAATGTAAAGCACCATGTACGATGGTGCTATATAAATAAACAATTATGAAGATGATAACACTAATATTAATTGCACAGAAATACAATTTGTAGTTCAGTAGCTCATACTCAGGAATTCCATGCAGACTCACTGCAGAGGTGTTTGCAGGACTGAGATGGGTTTTTTTTGAAAGGCAACTACAGGTAATTGTATTAAGCGGCCTTTATTTTGCAGCAGGGGAGGTGCATGTACACAGAAGTAAGTTAGCTTTTTAACAGTGTATGTGCTGTTCTTGTATCTGCTCTAACACTTGAGCAAGAGACCACAATGGGCTAAGTGAAGTGATTTTTGGCCCCATTTCTGTAGTCCTGTCTTAAAAATAGATTAATGTTTTCAGATTAGTGGGGCATCTGAATATGCAGGCAGTTTCTTACTGTAAAGAATTATGACAATCTCAGCACTAAGAGTGCAGTCTTATGCATGATCTCAAAAGTTCAGTTGAGTTCAGCGAGTCTTACTCCCAGGTAAGCCATGCATCTGATGAAGTGGGCTGGAGGCCAAGGAAGCCTATGACAACTAAAACTTGGTAGACTGTATGGTGCCGCAAAGCTTTTTTGTTGCTTTTGCTGTAAAGGACTAATACAACTCTCTTGCTTCCATATCACAGGTAAGGATTATAGCCTGAATGTCTGATTGTAGAATTAAAACCTTTTAAAAAAACTAATGTGGTATATTATCCCATGATAATTTTTGTTTTTGCTTTTAACAAATGTTAAAGTAAGGCTGTCTGTCTGTCTTGGTAATCATTTATACTACCAGTAATGGCCTAGGTGCGACATTGTTCATGGGAGCAATTAATTGGCAGGTGGTGTTAATGCTCTTTTCACTGTTCTTCTCAGCTGGCCATTAATTGGCAGCAGATGCTTTGTGCTTCTATTGTTGTTGCTTCAGTATAGTATAGCCTCCTGTGAAATGGATGGGTTCATATAGTTTTGCATAATCCACAAGTGTCTAAACTTAGTGGCAAGCAAATCTGAAATGGGAAGAAAAGAACTGTAACTACCGTATGTGCATGAAGGCATGAGAAGATGGAGAAACGTCACTCCAATGTAGACATAGTATCATCTACCTGCAAACCAAGGTTAGGAAATGAGATCTCCTTATGAATATGCATGCTATCTATCCCTTCTTGGATGCTTCTCACTTCTGCTCCTAGTGTAAAGGTGTTAGAGAATAACTGCACATTCAGTGCTGAAGGCTAGATGGTCCATGAGATGTTGTTGGATTGTAGTTCTGATCAGCATAGCCAGTGATGAGAGCTGATGAGAGTTTTGGGTGAGAACTACCTGGAAGGTTGCATGTTCTCATCCCTGTCACTTAGTGTAAAATATGTTATTGAACAACTTTTGGCGCTCTTTTGCATGATTATATTAACCATGGCTTTCATTAGTGTATGCATGGTGGCATTTTTAGGCCATATGTAAAGTAAAACATGGGTAAATGAAAATGGAGGTAGCAAGTTGTCCTGGAAGAATTGAAAAAACAGAAAGGGAGGATATATCCCCAAATCTGGCTTACCTTTTGCAAGCCATGGTTTGCAGGGAACCCCTGTAAGCGTTAGCAAAATGTGTCTCCTTACTGAAGCAAAGTTTGCTTTCGCCTTCTCCTGCAGGGCTGGAGTTGATTAAATTAACTTATATATGCATTGTGCTAAGTTGTAATATGATTCAGAGGCTTTGTGTGGTTAGTGGAATTGTGAACAATATTTGGCTCAATTATAAATCTTGGCTGAGGAGTACTTTCTGGTATGATGTGGTTAAGATGATGTCATTTGGGAATAGCACTGTGTGGAAGACAGTGCCAGCGTGCTCCATGAAGTCTATACTGTATATATTTTTTTAGTTTCAGAAAAATATGAGTGTTTTTGAGAGACTGTGGCAGGCGCAGGTTCTAAAGCTGCATTCCTTCCACTTGGGCTGCCCACTTTATGGAGCGTTTCCTCCCTATCTCCCTGTGTAATCTGTGCAACTAGCCTGGATTGTCTCTTGGGATTATTTTACTTCAGATTCATTTCTTAGTGAAGGCATCAATCTTTGCTCAGCCATGTTCAATTCAGAAAAAAAAAAGATTGGCTGGTTTTCCTCCTTTTAAGACCTCGACAATTAATAAGACCTGCTTTGAGGCTCACAGATAATGGGAAATTTTAGTGAACTGCTTTACAATAGTACAGGGTTTTTTGGGTACCATGTGTCCTAGCATCCATTGGCCTTGTCAAGTATTAATACTCATGCCACTCTTATTCTAGGCATTTTTCTAATTTTTTTTAGAAGTACTTGCATTTTTTAAAATAAAGTTTAAAAACATGCATGTTTTCAGTTAATAGATTAATCTAACTCTGTGGTTCTCAAACTTTTAACCTCTGTGACCCCCTTTATCTTCATACAGATGTCACACCCCTCTGGGGTGGGGGGGTGGCGGGAAGCCCCAGGCACTCATTCTTCTTGGTCTGCCACATCTGGGTAATGTGCCAACCACCACTTCCACCTTTGGAACAAAAAGAGCAGAAGCACCGCATTTCTTCTCTCTTCTCCGTTTTGCAACCCAAGAATGTGCGCCTGGCACCCAGGGCTTGCTGCTGCCTCTGCTGCTGCCCTGGAACCGAGGGACATTAATAATTTAACATCCAAAAATTTTCATTCATCCCCCCTCTGAGGGTTGCACCCCACAGTTTGAGAACCACTGATCTAACTGAATTATTGACTAGTTGTTGTTGTTCTCTGGGGAAAAAAATGCAGCATCTGGATAAGTTGTAAGTGAAATCCACAGGGGTCAATACTGTCCCCTATGCTTTTTAACATCTACATGAAGCCACTGGGAGACATCATCTCGAGTTTTGGGGTTGGGTGTGAACAGTATGCTGATGATATCCTGATACCCAGCTTTATCTCTCCTTTAACAACTGATGCCAAGGAGGCAGAGGTAGTACTGAAAGGTGATAACCAACCCCTTGTACTGGGCCTGGAAACTAATGGGCAGCCAGTGAAGTGATCTTAAGATCGGTGTTATATGGTCTCTTCTAGATGTACCTCAGACCAGTCTGGCTGCCATATTCTGTACTAGATGGAGTTTCCGGACCAAGCACGAGTGTAGCCTCATGTAGAGTACATTACAGAAATCAAGACGGGAGGTTACCAGAGCATGTACCAGGGTCTCAAGGTCAAATGCTGCTGGTCAGCAGGAAAACCAACTTTGGGATTGCAGCCTGTTCTGGATGTGGTTGCACTCCCTGTGAAAGATCAGGTTTGTAGCTTGGTGGTACTCTTGGATCCAACTCTGCTCCTGGAAAGCCAGGTTGCTTCAGTGACCAGGAGTGCCTTTGCCCAGCTATGCCCTTTCTTGGTGAAGGTAGATCTGGCCATAGTGGTTCATGCATTAGTTAGCTCCTGATTAGACTACTGTAATGTACTCTATGTGGGGCTGCCCTTGAAAAGTGTTCAGAAACTGTGGCTAGTACAAAATGGTGTCAGGTGTGCATTTTAGAGACCATATAACAGCAGTCTTGAAAAAACGGCTTCCAATTTGCTTCCAAACTCAATTCAAGGTGCTGGTGGTAACCTGCAAAGCTCTAAGCAGCTTGGGACCAGGATATCTGAAAGACCACCTCCTCCCATATGAGCCTGCCGGGAATTTGAGAACTTCAGAGGAGGCCCTGTTGTGTGTCCCAGCACTTCATAAAGCTAGGTTGGTGGGTACACGTAACAGGGCTTTCTCTGTAGCAGCACCTCAACTGTGGAACTCCCTACCCAGGGAAGTTAGGCTGGCTCCATCTCTTTTAAGCTTCCAGAGGGCAGCCGAAACAGTGCTGTTCCACATAGCATTCAGTGTTTGAAACTGCTGCTTTAACGGTTTCAAAACTGGATTCTAGGATTGTTTTTAGACTACTTTTGGGAGTTAAAAGAGTATTTCAATGTTTTCATCTCTATTGTTTTCATTGTCTTGGGAGCCCTTGTGGGCTGGGAGGCAATACAGAAGTACTTTGAATAAATAGATGAAATAAAAATTATTGGAAGGCTTTGAAGAAGAAAGGTGAAACTAACATTTTTAAAGTCTGTGCATGAATGATAGAATAAAAAAAATAGTGATTGTAAACCCAGGAAAGTAGATCCAAGTAAGTTGCCAGGCTGTCATTTCCTAAATATTAGGACCTAACACTTAAGGGCATTCAAAAATTGAATAAATTTGGATTTACTACTAGCTAACATGTACACAGGATTGTGGCCTTCAAGTTACAGTGGAGTCTTAAAGATTACCTAATTAGAAGAATCATAGAATCATAGAATCATAGAATCATAGAATTGTAGAGTTGGAAGAGACCACGAGGGCCATCCAGTCCAACCCCCCTGCCACGCAGGAAATCTTGATCAAAGCAACCCCGACAGGGCAATCCAGCCTCTGTTTAAAGACCTCCAAGGAAGGAGACTCCACCACGCTCCGAGGGAGTGCATTCCACTGCCGAACAGCTCTTACTGTCAAAAAGTTCCTCCTAATGTTGAGGTGGAATCTCTGTTCCTGGAGCTTGCACCCATTGCTCCGTGTTCCAGTCTCTGGAGCAGCAGAAAACAAGCCTGCTCCATCCTCAACATGACCTCCCTTCAAATATTTAAACAAGGCTATCATATCGCCTCTTAACGGTCTTTTTTCCAGGCTAAACATACCCAGCTCCCTAAGTCTCTCCTCATAAGGCATCGTTTCCAGACCTTTCACCATTTTAGTCGCTCTCCTTTGGACATGCTCCAATTTGTCAATACCCTTTTTGAATTGTGGTGCCTAGAACTGGACACAGTATTCTAGGTGAGGTCTGACCAAGGCAGAATAGAGCGACACTATTACTTCCCTTGATCTAGACACTATACTTCTATTGATGCAGCCCAAAATCGCACTGGCCTTTTTAGCTGCCGCATCACACTGTTGACTCATGTTCAACTTGAAGTTTCTATTCAGTCCAAAGGTCCTACTTCCAGATATAATTACATTACCCCAGACCTTCCTGTATGTCCTTTCCCCACAATGTCCATAGTGGGCAACCAAGTGTCCATCTGCAAGGCTGTTAGGACACATTTTGGTATCTGCCCCACCATTAAAGACATTGTTGCAGTATGGAAAATCTTTCCTACATATTTGAGAATTCCTTAGATGAGTGGCCTAAATGAGTGTGTTATTGAAGTTATCCTCCTAAAGAGTGGACATTTTTAAAAAGTGTTATGGCCTTGATTCTGAAATAAAGTAATTAAAGGAAGTTAGTGGAACAGAAATGTACAGTAACCTCTGTTCCCCTGCATTGGTTCAGAAAAATCTCTCTGGAGGATTGGGAGCAACCCCCCCCCCCATTAATATGAGGGATGGGTGGAGGCTGTTGTTGAAGGATGAGAGTTCCTCAAAATTGGACTTGCATCCAGGTATTAGGTAACATGAGGAAATGTTTCCCATTCCCCACTTCTCTCCAGCAGCTGGTGTCTCTTCTGCCAGTGAGGTGGTGAGTCTGTTCTGGGTTTTAATCTAAACGTTAAAGGACATACCTATTGTTCTTGAACCTCTAGTGGGATATGTTTCAGAACCTTGGCTAGCTCCTTCAGAGTCTGGACCAAAACCTGGCTGATTCACCACCCCTCTGACCTGGAAGCAGCCATCCACCCTGTTTTCTGATCTTCCAAGGAGATTTTGGGTGAGGCAGAAGTGGGTGCAAGAAAGGAAAAGATATATTATGTGTATCGTTTCCTTTTTTGAAGACATTTATAAATAAAGTTTTCTGGCTGGCTTCCAAGAAAATAATACATTTTTTAAAAAATTGCAGTGTAGAGCACAAAACTGTAAGCATGCAATATAAAGTGCAGCAACATTACAGAACTCACAGTATCCCCAAATAAAATACACAGATTTTAAAACTGAGAGACCTAGTCTATGCAAAAGATTTTAAAGTCCTGGAACTTTCTTAAGATTGTTTATCCAGATTCCAACATAAAAGTAGGTGTTGTACTCCATAGAATCTGAACACTGACATTAGAGCCCCAAGTGGTTTAGGATTAGAATACTGAACTCTACAGTTGTTTTCAAAGGCCACTTACAGGTGTAAACTTTTTTTCTTCTTTTAAAACATTTCTACCTACTTTTAAATTTTCAAACAATTTAAAATGTCCAGTGCTCCCATAAACATACAATGAATAAAAACAAATTCATATATATATATATATGTGTGTGTGTATGTGTGCATGTATTGCTTTTACTAGCTGAAATGTTATTTGCCAATGCAAGAAATAGAGTATTCTTCTTTTTTTCTTTTTTCTTGCTTGTATTTGTTCAAGACTATTCTTATTTGTCTGTAGAAGTAGTGTAGTTCAACAACTAAAGCTGTTTTGGATAGATTAGACTTTTTGTGTAACACATTTGTATTGCCTATATTGCTAGTCAAAGTTGCAAAAAATGGAGCTGAAGGTTTTTTTTTTTATCATCTGCTAATATAATCACAAATCATTCTCTTTTAGATCAGTTATTAGTGTGATTGAAAACAGATGAACTTTTTGTTTTTGCATGATCTGAAGCTCTGTTTGCACACTAATATGCTCATGTGAACATGGGTTTCCCCTTTCTTTTCAACAGACGAGATTATTCTGGATATGTGCACATGGATCTTTGTGAAAAGTTATCCCTTTTTGAAGGAAATGGCCTTCTCGTGGACAATGTGTCCTATCTCAGAACTCAAATAGATCTGTTTGTTAGAGCTATGTTCTATATTGGTCAACCTGGCTGGGAATAATGAAAGTTGTAGGCAAACATACCTGGAAGAGGCAACAGGTTGGAGAAGGTTTTCTGCAGAGGTGGTCCCAATGCCACATCTAGTTTTGCAAATACATAATGATTTACAGAAACTAGTTTATATCTGGGGCAGGCTTGTGTGTGTGTGCTTGTGTGTGTGGGGGGAGATAATGTGTGATCTAATCTTGGTATTTGTAGAATTTGCTTATTGTTTTGGGGAAGAAGATGGAACATTTCATGCAGGAAGTTAGAATAGGCTCAAATATACCTGGGTGCACAGGTAGTTAGTGTGTGTGTGTTCTTAGTATTTGGGAGGGAATGCAGGTGTCTGTAAAAATATGAAAGGCATTTTGTTTTCATTAGTCCAGTCTCCCCTTAGAAATTCCTAAGCTTATCCATTGGGTGATGGACTCTAACCTGTGATGACCCTATCTCTGCGAGTGACCTTGCTTTCTTGTGGTAATCTTGTTAGCTCCCTGCTTGTATGTGTGTGTTTCATACCAAGGGAGAATGCTTTACATTCTTCAGGTTACTTAGATTAGCTCTTAACAACTCCTCTTCTTTTATGGAGATACATGCCCAAAATTGTGGAGGAGGAAATTGTCCTGAACTTCAAGTAACTATGGTTGTTAAACTATAGCTTTAGATAGGCCAGTGGGGCTGTGCTAGCCAAAATTATTTGTCCTTACTATAATGAGACTGCATGCTCTCTATGACTCCTGTATTGAGGGTCACCAGCATTTAATCTTCCTCTGTTTTCATTGTGTGGCAAATATTCATGCCTTTACTCACTACACTTACATAGGTAAATCATATTCTCCAGATAGATTATACTCTTCACTGTGCAGATAGTTGATATATTTATTTTTGAAAATGTTATGCTTAAATCCTTCCCAATTGCATAGTTAAAGCCTGTTGTAACATTACATTCTGGTGATGTTCACTAGACCTTGGTGAGCAAACCGTGTACTGTGTTGCACTTAGTTCTGAAATTACTTTGAATACGTGGACCTACTATATACTGAGTCAGGACATGGTTCAGTCTAGCCGAGTTTTGTTGACTCTGACTGGTAGAGCCATCCAGAGGCTTACTCAGAGGTCTATTCCAGCTGCAGATGTTGGAATTTGAACCTGCATGGAGACGATCATAAAGAAGCAGCACTTTACCAAGTCAGGCCTTAGGTCCTCCTCCTTTTATCTCAGTACTATCAACATTGACTTGTATTGGCCTTCTAAGGTTTCTGGCAGTTTTATTAATTAATTAATTAAAATAGTTATTAAAATATCCTGCCCTATATTGCAGAATCTCAGGGCAGTATTGAGGTAAAATCAGTTTAAAACAATTTAGAACAATTTAAATTTAAAACCGTGAGGAATAATTTAGACAACCAAAGAACATGTTAACAATTTAACAATTACAACATTGAACAGTTAACAATTGAAACACATTTGAAACCTGTACAGAGTTGTTGGATGAATTGTTAGAGCCTCAAAGACCTCCATAAAAAGCCATATCTGAGACTGGAAAGAACCCTAACTGGCGATGCTGGGAGTTGAACCAGGGAATTCTTTGCATGCAAAACGTATGCTCTACTACTGAGCTGTACCCCTTGTGTTTACCTTTTCTGTATGAAAGTAGTCCATTCTAGTAATGGATTATTACTGTGAAAAAAGTCTTTCATAACACCTGCTACTTGATCCTTAAACTATAGTTGGCCAAGGGATTGAGTACAGGACTTCTACAAGGCAAAAATGCACTGTGGTCCTATAATGGGAAGGCTCTTCCACAGTATTTTTGCCACAGCACTAGTTACTTCTTTGCCGTTGTCTTTAGCTTACTGTAGATATCTCTATAGGCCAATGTTTGCCATTTCATGCACATGTAAATATGGGCTGTTTGAACAATGTGGATTCCTAAGATCCACATTCTTCTTTTGCTTTGCTTGTCTTCTTTTGCTTGCTTAACATATACCTATATAAATTCCATAACAGAAGGTCTGTAGGCTTGCCAGTGATAAAGTTTTGTTTGCAGAGTTAGAATGACTTAAGTTTTCAGGGGCTGGAGCATACTGTTCAGAGGTAATGTTGCAAGATTTTGTAACTTAGGCCACTTTGAAAATTGCCCCCCTCAGTTTGCCTCCACTTTGAAAAGTAGCTTGTGATGTAGTGTTGAGGTTTTGCTGCTCAAAGGGCAGGAAACAGTAAGAACAAAAATCCCATGGAGTCTGCCAATGTCTTTGGATACTCATAAAATAGATTGTTGAGTCCTGGCCGTTATTGACGCAGGGCTGAGAAAGTAAAAACATGAATGCCAGACTCAAAGTATGCACTTGAAGAATCACAGAATCATAGAGTTGGAAGAGACCACAAGGGCCATCCAGTCCAACCCCCTGCCATGCAGGAATACACAATCAAATAATTCCCCACAGATGGCCATCCAGCCTCTGTTTAAAAACCTCCAAAGAAGGAGACTCCACCATACTCCGAGGCAGTGTATTCCACTTCCAAACAGCTCTTACTGTCAGAAAGTTTTTTTCCCTTGTTCAGTGTCCTAGTCTCTGGAGACGCAGAAAACAAGCTTGCTCCATCCTCAATATGACATCCCTTCAAATATTTAAATATTTACCATTTTGGTCACCCTGCTCTGGACACACTCCAGCTTGTCAACATCCTTCTTGAATTGTGGTGCCCAGACTGGACACAGTATTCAAGGTGAGGTCTGACCAAAGCAGAATAAAGTGGGACTATTACTTCGCTTGATCTAGACATTATGCTCTTATTGATGAGCCCTGAATCTCATTGGCTTTTCTGGAAACGTATGAATGAATGGAGACACTTGCTTAAATATTCCTGATTTGCTCTTATATTCTGGATTTAGACACTGTTGGCACAGAATTGTTATTATTTGCTGACTGTAAATTGACTTCAGCTTATGATGAGCCTATGAATAAGAGTCCTTCATGAGCCCTGATGATCAGCTGCCCTGCTCAGGTCTTGCAAATCCAGGGCTGTGGCTTCCTTGATTGAATAAATCCACCTGTAGTGCAGTTTTCCTCTTTTCATACTTCCTTCCACTTTATTGTCTTTCCCAGTGAGTCATCTTGTGTCATGATATGTCCAGAGTACAACAGCCTCAGTTTAGTCATTTTGGGTTCTGAGGAATGTTCAGGCCTGTTTTGCTTCAGGACATGTTCATTTGTCTTTTTTAGTGATCATGGTATCTCTAGAACTCTCCCCCAGCACCAGATTTGTTCAAAACATAATGCTTGTATACTGTTGCAGAGTGAGTCTGACATAATACAACATTTGTTGGCAAGGCAAAATTATGATGGTTATTAGTTTTTTAAAATACATATTTCTGACATTATGTTTGGACTTTTGGAGCCTTTTTTTTTGTCCATACTTGTTCTTAAAAGGTAGATACATATTAGTTGGTGTTTTGCATCAGAAATGGATCTCAGGGATGTCAGCCAACTGATAATTACTCTGTTAGTATAACTGACAAGGGGTGGATGCAATTTGCACTGCTTTGTTGCTTTAGCCATTAATGTTAAGCTCTGTTATTATGAATATATAGGCTTTTTCTGCCAGACTTGCAAATGGTAATTTTGGATTTTAAGGTTGTGATGTAATGGGAATGAGTTAGTAGCTATCCAAGTCATCTGGCACTCCTTGAATATTTAGCTTTTCTGACAACTTCCATTACCTGTCTCAAAGCTACTCTGAAAACTGTGATTCCATGCTTTCATGTGAAATTTTATGGGTATGAATTTTTGACTGACAAGGCCATGAGTTCAAGCAGTTCTGACAAGCCACTTTAACTTAGATGGGAATTCCAAAAACAGCAGTGAGTGATTCTAGGAGATTCTGAGATGTCTGCAGGAGATCAGTCTCTGAGATTTCAATTAATGACATTGGAGAGCAGATGAGATACATTCCTTTATTCTCTCCTGCCTTCCTCCCAGAACAGATATACACCCATCTTCTAAATTCTTTTTAATTTGCTCACAACCTCCAGTGTTCTTTTAACTCAGATGTACCAGTATCTTTTCTTAAAAAACAGCTTCATGTTAATTGTGAGATATTTTTTCACCCCAATGAGAATTTGAAAGTATTGTGGGTTAGCATTAGGGCAGTGGTTCTCAACCTGTGGGTCCTCAGATGTTGTTGGACTACAGTTCCCAGGAGCCCTCTGAGGTCTCACTTTGACAGCCAGGTGGCTGTGAGTTCAGTCCTACAGCCTCATTAATGACTGGGAGGACCAGCTGCTGTCAAGGTGAGACCTCACCATCTCAACATCTGGGGACCCACAGGTTGCGAACCACTGCATTAGGGAAACATGTACAGATCATGTATTTCCTGACCCCGGTGGTAATTCCACTATCCCTTCCACTGAAGAAACTTTAAGTTTCTCCATCATGGACTCATACTACTGACAACCAGGACATACAATTTTTGTATTGTTTGCCAAAGAACAGCACAAGACCTTTTTTGGGTGTGGGGTGGGGTGTCCCATGATGTTGCCTGGCCTATAGCAAAAAGTAGTAAATTTGTTGAGACTTTCCTCCTCTCAGTTTTCTATCTTTGGGGCTGAAATTTGGGGAACTTATTTACCGCCATTCAGGTGTCAATGGCACAGAATCTCTGTTTTAGGTGTAGTTCTGAGTGGATTCTGCCACAAAATGTGACTTTGACAGACTAAAATGTCCCATCTTTGTGCATGAAGGTAAATGTATGAATCAATCATCATCATCATCATCAATATGTTTTACAGTCAGATTCACATCCTTAAATTTGCTGGATCTATTGGTTCTGTTAAACCAGTAGCTGTTTGAAATATTTTGGAAACATTTTAAAAAAGCAAACCTGAACCACTTCATACTTTCAGCTCCCCAACAGAAAAGGATTAGTTGTCCTGCAGTGTTTTATCTGTGCATGCTTTCTTTTAAAGGGTATTTACTTGAGCTAGCAAGGATCCAAATTACCCTGAAGAAGTAAATGGGGAACTGGACACACCTAATGGCTGTGGGAAATGTGATCCGTTCTATCTCAGCATCTTCTTAAAAACATGATAATGTAGTGTTTCATCATAAATTCCACATGTGTGTGTGTGGTTGTACCATTTCAAGAGTCCTGGAACAGATTTTTCTTAACCTTACACTGGCCCTGCATGTTCCTGAATATAGAAAAATAAAACCATAACAATACAGTAGGCCCTCCCTATCTGTAGGCTCTTGATCCGTGGATTTAACCAACTACAGATCGAAAATAATTTTTAAAATGCGGGGTGTCTCATCTTTCCCCTGCCCTGCCTGCTGGCTTCACACTAGGACTGTGGCAGAAGCTGTTTTGTGGCGCTCCCCTGCTGAGGACAAAGAAACTGCTGAGGTGGGGTGGGAGAGAGGAGAGCAGAGGCTGAGGTAGTTGCCGCCTCCATGCATGCAAGCCCCAGTCTCCCCAACCCACTCTTCCCTCCCCACTCTTTAACCCCCATTGTGGGGGTTTAAAGCACCTTGATTTTGTTAGACTATATTTTGAAAAGTGTTATTGAGATTTTAAAAAAATGTTAAACTGAAGCCATTTTGAAGCTTACTTGTGTCTTTATTTCCAGGTAGGGCTTTAAAGAGATCAGTTGGATTCAAGTAAAATATTCATGTTTCTATTCTAGCTGATCCTACTGTGGCTGTGTGTCCTTACATAAAACAGGCACGGTAAACAGCTGCCTGAAGAATCACTTACTGAGCATGTGTGAAGAGTAAAACAGGAGAGAAAAAAAAAGGAGGAGGCAGATTAGCCTACCTAACCATGTTGAAAAAGTATAGATCTGTAAGTTTTGCCACCAAAGGGGAAATCACTAGAAGAGTGGAGGCTGTTGAAAGAGAAAAATCGGGATGCATTTTATAAGAAGCTTTCATGTGGTCTCTAGAAGATTAAAAGTGATTTTGTTTACGTATGCAAGGGTTTCCTGCTCTGGCATTTCATTTCATAATGTTGTATGTCTGTGCCTTCAAGTCACCTGTTGACATGGTGACCCCATGAATTTTATAGGGTTTTCTTAGGCAGGCAATTCTCAGAGGTGCTTTTGCCAGTCCATTCCTCTGAAATATAGCCTCCAGCACCTGGTATTTGTTGATGATCCCCCATGCAAGTATTAACCAGGGTTTAACCTGCTTAGCTTCCAAGATCAGACAGGATCCGGTGCCTTTATGGTATTTAGGCCCTCATATTAGTTTTGAATAAGAAGTTTACTTAAATATGTTGAACTGCTCTTCGTTTTGTGGTATTGGAACCCAATCCTATTCTTCCCATGTTGTTTCTACATCTGAACCCAAAATTTCTGTCTGAAGTAAAGCATAGGAATACATCTACATTAACTAAGGTATCCCTGTATTTGAGGATACACATGTTGGTGTTTATTGCTTGAACATAAGAAGAACCATGTTTGATCAGATCAAAGGTCCATCTAGTTCAGCTTCCTGTTTACCACAGTGGTTAACCAGTGCCAACTTGAATCACACAAGGATGACATAAGACTATTAGTCCTCATCTAGTGGAGCCTCGTGGCTCTGATGCCAGTGTGATGGTGAATCTGCTCCAGGTTTTAGGCTATATGTTGAGGGAGCTATCCAAGGTGCTTAACTCTATCCTGGAAATAGTTTCAGGACCTTGGATTGCTCTTTTAAAGTTTGGCATTAAATCCAAGACTGATTCCCGACTGACATCAGAGCCTGCATCTAATATTGCCATGTTCTAAAGATGTTCTTCAACAGCTGGCATTCAGATTCATAGTTTTCTTGTCCCTTTAGGTTGCAGATAGTCATGACAAATAGCCTTTGATAACCTTTTCTTGTAACATAGTCTGCCAAATTGTCTTTAAGTAGTACTCATCACATTGTGGGCAAATTCAATAGATTATGCAACATTAAATTAACTACTTCCATTTATTCTAAATCTTCATTAAGACCAGCTTCTCACTGGTTAACTTAAGGTCCTAGTATTATGTGAGAAGGAGAGATACCTCTTTTTTTCCCCTCTGGAGTGTATATGACTTTATGGACCTCAGTCTTGCCCTGTCTTTATTCTACAATCAACCTTCCACATTTGTGGGTTTAAATTTTGCAGATTTGATTACAGTATTTGTGGATTATTTGCTGCCACGTCCACTACTCTCCTAGCCATTTTTAATAGGGGCTACGAGCCTTGCAAGACTGTGAACATGCAGCAAGGCTTGTAAGTCCCTAATTAAAAAATGGCATAGGTCAGCAGGGGAGGTGGTGGCAAGCTTTCCTAGCCACCTGCTTCTGTCTTGTGAAGGAACCCTGCTGCCTCAAAGGCAGCCATGTTGGGTTGAATCTGCATGTCATACTTTTTGTGGGTGTTAAATATGGTTTTGGGGGTGAACTAGAGATATTGGTGGTTTTTCCACTTTTGTGGCGGTCCTGTGCCCCTAACCCCAGTGAATGTAGAGGGCCAACTGTATTTCTAAATGAAAACGTTCCCAAATGATATAACCTTTCATTGAAGGAGAATTATTCTACTTCTCCTAGGTTGCCGTTTGTGCAGTTTCTCCAGTTCTACAATATCCTTTCTGAGTTTCTTGAAGTCATTTCATTACAAACAGGTTCTGAAAACTTTTCCAGTAAACCTTTTTCAATAAAAAGTGTAGAATATGCCCACCATATCTACGGGACCCATATCTGCGGTTTCACATACCCATATCTGAAAAAAATATGTCCTCTCTAGGCATCTTCTAGGTCCTCCAGTATGATTCTATGGTATGCTTCTTCTGCAGGATCTAGAAGATGCCTGGAATGGTGTTCTCTTGCTAGGTCCTCCAGAGCAACTCTATGGTATGCT
Organism: Gambelia wislizenii; assembly: GCA_030847615.1. Taxonomy (NCBI): domain Eukaryota; kingdom Metazoa; phylum Chordata; class Lepidosauria; order Squamata; family Crotaphytidae; genus Gambelia; species Gambelia wislizenii. The sequence goes on along the minus strand of JAUMIR010000001.1, from coordinate 45,363,624 downwards.
TGGGCTGGAAAACATTCATTTTAATAGGGTTTGCTATTATCTGTGGTTTCCGGTATCCACGGTAAATCTGGGAACATATCCCCTGCGGATAACAGGGGTTGTACTGTACGTGAAAGCATCTGCCATTACTACTGGGTTCATTTTTGTATATAGCAAGGTTAAGACTGTCACTAGAACAGTTTTAACTTTCAGATGTTCTAAAGGTGAATCTCATTGTTCGCTGACTTGTAGATAAGAACATTTTTGTGAGAAAGGAGTATGGATCATACCTGTCATTTCTCAGGCTTCAGCTTGAGAAGAACTTTCGTTATTAAAAAATGACAGAAGATACTGGCAGAGAAATTGAAGCAGCACAGAGTGAGGATGACGTCAGATCGGGAGAAGGAAAGGGGTGTGCAAAACGGAACTCTGCTCCCGGAAGAGCCCCATTTCTCTCCCGATCTCTCAGGGAAATAATTTCCCCATGTGAAAATCTCCTACAGGTAGGTAGCTGTAACCAAACTGTGCAAATGTATTTTGTTAACCTTTGTTAGTACTGTACAGTCAGATTCCCGTATCCGTGTAAGTTCTATTCCTGGATTTACCATGGATACCAGAAATGGCAGATGATATTGAACCCTGTTAAAATAAAGGACTTCTGGTACAAACATATCATAGAGTTGTATTGGAGAACCTAGCAATTCCTAGAGGACACCTCTCTAGGCATTTCCCACTTTGACTCTATGGTATGTATCCCTATTTTTTCAGCCACAGATAACTGAAACTGTGATATTGGTTCCATGGATACAGGGTCTCATTGTATCAAAATGATTTAGCATTAACAATGTGTATAATTGCTCCATGGTTAACTGAAAAGGAATTGCCTTAGGTATGTATGTATGGCATACTTCCAATGTTTTAAGAATGGGAAGAAATGTATGTGCTAGGCGTAAGATACTTAGAACTATTCCACATTCATATCCAATGTCAGGATGTTGATAAGTTTGGTTCAGTACCAATCCAAGCCATTTACTTGGGCTATTTAATCAAAGCCTAGTACACAGTTTATACAGTTTTTTAAAAAATAATTGTGGGATATTATTATTATTATTATTTTAATACTCCAACTTCCTTCCAAATGGGACTCAAGGCAGCATAGAAAGTAAAACTATTGCTCAGTGAACCATGTTGCTAAATATTCACACCATTCCAATTTCCAAAAATCAATTAAGTTCTTTCAATCTTTCCTAAATTTGTTGATTGTTTTATATTTTTTCCACAAAGTGAGTTGTTCCATTCTTGCAACTTCTTCAAGTTTTAACATCCAATCTTCAATTTTTGGGGTTTCTTTTTGTTTCCAGTATCTAGCCCAAACTATCCTTGCTGTGGTCGTCATAAAGAACATTAACTTTCTTGAATCTTTTGGGATATCTTTTCCTATTAAGCTTAGTAAGAATATTTTGAGTTCAAAGCCAATTTCTATTTTTAATATTTTTTAAATATATTTATGAATGTTTATCCAGAACTGTTTCGCTATTCTACATGACCACCACATATGGTAGAAAGATCCTTCCCCTTCTCCACATTTCCAACATTTTATTTCTTTTTCTTTATAAGTTTTAGCTAACTTTTGTGGCATCATGTACCAACGAAATATCATTTTGTAATAGTTCTCTCTTAATTCCATGCAAAGTGTATATTTAATATCCTTTTCCCACAATGCTTCCCAGTCTTCTAATTGAATGTTCTTTCCAATATTTTGTGCCCATCTTATCATATATTCTTTAATGGGTTCTGATTCTAATTCCAAAGCTAAAAATATTTTGTATACTTTAGAGATTTTTATTTCCTTTTTTTTCTATTAAGATTTTATCCAATTCATTTTGATGTTGTTCTATTCCAAAAATTTTATTATCCATTTTATATCTCTGATATCTGTCTATGCTGAAGCCAATTACAGTCTTATTTGTTCTTTCTTCAATTCTTCTATTGTTTTTAATCTATTTGTGCTTCCTTGAAATTTTATCAAATCGTTGTATGTCCACCATCTTTCTCTGTTCAGCATTTCTGTTCTTCTGAAAGCTTCTTGGGACAATACCCATAATGGAAGCCTTATATATAGTTTCTTCTTTATCCCCTTCCATACATTCAACATTGCCTTTCTAATAATATGGTTCTTAAAGTTCCTATCTATCTTATCCTTTTCATACCAAAGGTATGCATGTATGCCAAATCTTGTATCAGCTCCTTCTAATGTTAGTATTCTATCATTATTTAACAAAAAACAATCACTTAACCAGGTTAAGACCGAAGAGTTGTAATATATTTTTAGATTATTAGATTCATTGAGTAGATAAGAGAAATATAAAGGAGTTACAATAGAGTAACAATAATGGAGGGAATCCTTGGTTAATATGAATACAGGATAAAGATAGTTGAAAATAATAGGAAATGAGAGCAAAATCTTAAGGGATCCTGTAAATAAATAAGCAAATAAAAATAAATAAGTACCATGTAGACTTAACTCTACACTAAATTGTATATTAAATTTTATATTAATTTATTGATTTGATTTATATGATTACATGGAACTAAGGTATAGAAAAGGAAAGATTAAAAGAGCAAAGGTAACAAATTCATGTCCTAGATGGTAAGGAAGTTATTTTGTATGTAGCGTGGTATGCAGAGTTGCATGGTAGAATAGTTAAATGTTTGTATGTGTTTTATGTCAGAAGTGTTACGAATGTACTATGTATGTATGTATGTAATTTAATGTTTTATAGTTTTGAAAACCCTTTAATAAAGAATATTTTAAAAAAAGAAAGTAAAACTATTACAATATGTTGAAAGCATCCTTGCAGTCTGTAACCCAACAAGACCATGACTTTTTAAGACAGGAAGACTGAGTTTAGGTCTCTCTAATGGGTTTACAAAGCTTCTTGCCTGTTTTTTTTTTTTTTTTAATTTACAATGGTAATTCAGTGAGGATAATACCAATTCATTGAGGACTCCCTTGGCAACATTCTAAGCACTTCAGATGGAAAAATAAACTTTTGGACAAAGTCTCTATACAGTATTTCCATGTCCTTTTCTTTTCCTCTTTGTCCCAACTCTTTTCCTTGAAGCACAAAAATCTTATAACTCTTTCTTGATGGCCAATCAACTGCTTATTATCTCTCCCCCCATTAATTTAAAAATTTAGCTCAGTTTTGAACAAGAGGGTTGGTCTTCCAACTGTAAGCCGGCCGTGATGCGTGGCCTTCCGTTTCTGTGTGTCTAGAGGGGAATACAGCCCTTAATTATCAAATTAGATGCACATTCTGGTCCTCTGGCATGCCTTCCTGGCCAGCCATCTGTTAGGCTGGATCTGGGCCCACAGAGAAACTAGCTTACTGGTTTCCAACAGTGCCCAGCCGCCAACCAATGGTGGGTTAAGAGGGGCAGACTGGAGAACTGTTTATATTCAGCCTTCTCTTGCCAGGAGCAAACCAGTGCCAGCTTAAGCCCATATGTCTCATTTGCATGGGTTCACATCTGTGAAGACAGATGTGGCCATTGCTACACAAAGAGTAAATGATAAGGAATGGGGACTGTGACCACAGTTTATAAATCAAGGGGCCCTTTGCAAATAAGTTAATAACGGCCCCACTTCATCATTGGAAGGAACTAAGAAAAAGTGCTACCAAGGTCGATCAGACTATCAGCTCTCTCTTCTAGTGCTAATACTCAGAAGCAGCTGGCTGGTGTAAGAAGGGCCTGCTATAGAAGGTCTGAATACTAAGGGTTTCCTGCTGTCTAATATGTTTCACTTTCTTGGTAGCAGTTTAAGCATTATTAAGAAAGTCTGTTTCACATTTCAGATGGAAAAGATTCTTGTTTAAATTTGCTTGTAAACATTTTTATATTTATAGATTGAAAAGTCACACAGACTACTTTTATTGATCTCAGTGAAAAATCTCCTTCATGGTCTGCACTTGCATCAGTCCTCACATCATAGTAACAGTAGACAACTAGCATGCAGGCTTGGGATAACCTTGGTGAAATGAGTTCATCATTAGAGTGCTGTCAAAAGGAAAAGCAAAAAGTTGCATGTTGTCAAATCTGGTGAATATGGAGGATGTTCAAGTGTAGTAATATGTTTATCAGCCAAAAACTGCTTCAGAGAATGCGCTGTGTGAGCAGGCACATTGTCTTGATGAAGAATGAAACCATTTCCCCACAGTTCTGGCCTCCCCCCACCCCCTGACTCTTTCTCTCAGCTTTTTCAAAACTTATAATAATGCTGGTTCACTGTTGTACCTTCTGGAACCCATTCTGCCAAAATTATGCCCTTGATGTAATAAACAAATAAATAAATGAGCACAGCTTTGAATGTGGACTTGCTTTGATGTGCTTTTTTCGTTCTTTATTCGTTCAGGAGCCCTGGTGGCACAGCAGTTAAATGCCAGTACTGCAAGTGACCACATTGCAAGTTCGATTCCAGAGGGCTCCAAGGTTCACTCAGCCTTCCATCCTTTTGTAGGTCGGTAAAATGAGTACCCAGCTTGTGGGGGCAATTAGCTAATACACATTGGAAATTGCTTAATGCAGTGTAGATGTGTAAATTGCTATCGCTTAACAATTTGTAAGCTACTTTGATAGCCTTTGTGGCTGAAGAGCGGGGTATAAATACCTAATTAAATTAAATTCTTGGTGATGATGGCGTTTTCCTGTGAATTGACTGTCATTTTGTCTCAGGATCATACTGAAAGATTTAGGATTCATCACAAGTGACGATTTTTTGGAAAAGGTTTGGTCGCTGCCGAATAACAGCACAAATTTCCTTGGGGCACTCTTTTTGCTCAGGTGTGAGAACCCTAGGGGCTATCTTGGCACAAACTTTTATCATGTTGAGGTCCTTATGCATAATTTTCCATGCAGTATCTTTGTCAATGTTCATGGATTCAGCTATCATTTGGAAACTGAGTTGGCGGTCTCCTCGAATAATCTGGCTGATTTCCCCCCACAATTTCTTCGATTCTTGAAGTGGAAGGTTGTCCAGGGCATTCATCATCTTCCACATTCTCATGTCCTTCTCTGAATCTTTTGTGAAACTCAAACACATGTGCATGAGACATGCAGTCTTCCCCGTAAGCATTTGAAAAGATTCTGTTGGGTGTTTTGTTCAATTTTACTAAAAATTTCAAATCGACATATTCCTTGATTTTTAAACTTAGCATTTTTCCTGCACACAGCAGACAACACAGCTGATTTAAACAATGACTGACAATTAACTGAATACTCAAGAGTGTTGATGTTTGTCATGCAGGTTCAGACATGTTCAAAGTCACCACTCAGGTGTTCAAAATCAGTTCTCCCTGATTTGTCTGAAAGGTAGAAACACAGTTTCATTATTTAATAGACAGACCTCGTACAAAGCTCTTCCACACAGGTGAGGGTCTCAGGTTACCACAGCCCTTCCTTTTCTGAATAGTCCCACTGGCTTACTTCTGCAAGCAGAAGGTTTAATGTAGTGAATGGATCATTTTCCTGCTAGAACTTCTCCTTAGCCTATTGAGTTCACTAAGGGGGTGTCTAAACAGTGAAAATGTATTTATTTATTTATTAGATTTATATCCTATCTTTCTCCCAAGATAGGATCCAAGGCGAATTTGAGGAGAATCCTACCTGTCTTAATGGGAATCTACATCGTTACACCATATTTGGAAGGAGAGGGGCCCAAAATGGCAAAAACTGTGAGGGAAAAGCTTTCACAGCTTTCTCCCCTCATTAGGACAGTGATCCTGTCCGAGAGAACAGGAAGTGTGACCATGATTGGCTGGACAAGCGCAGGAGCTGGGCTTGCTGGCAGGGCAAGCACCCACAGCCACCATTTTTTTTCTGCCTTTAGCGGGTGATCGGGGATCAATGCCACCGCCACGGGGACTGGGGAAGGAAGGAGAGCTCTCTCACCCTCTTCTCCCTTTCCTGGTTCCCTTCCCCCCCCCATGTCACTGTCACTGCAGGGACCAGGGAAAGAGTAGGGCTCTCATCTGAGCTGTCATCTTGGATGCAAAGCTTATAGGGCAAAAATACCATTAAGACAAGTTGCAGCTGCTGTGACTTCCTATTACTGCGGGGCACTATGTTTTTTTCCTCTCGTATAGATGGGGTCTAAGACTGTGTTTCAGAGAAAGGAACAGGCAAAACCACCTTCGAGTATTCCTTGCTTAAAGTAACTGAAATTCATAGAGTCACCATAAGACAACAGGCAACTTTTAAGTTGTCCACGTGTGCGCATGCACACACACACACACACGAAGGACCTCCTCCTTTTAATGCAGACTTATAAAGGATATACAGAAAAAATATTAAGTTTTTCGACTGGTCCGTTATATTCTGACCAATCATTCCACCACCCCATACTATTTTCTTTCTTTTGGCTTATTAGTAATATAGTTCTTTGTAAATTTGCACGCACTTCAGTGGATTAACATATATGCAGTGTACATAATTTTTCTCAGCACTTGGAGACATGTAACACTCTGCCCTCCCTATTCCCAGTTAATGGTGGAAAGATGTACAGAATTTTAGGAAATAGTTCTATCTCCCTCAGGTCTTGGTTGCTAATTAGTCCTTTTTTAGTATGAGATTTCCATAATGACTTGGTTAATTGTAATAGAGATAAAGATGTCTGTCCCTTGAAAGAGCCTCAATCTCCCAAAGAAAAGCTATTAATGACTTTAGTCCTAATAATGTTATAGATGACTAATTACTTTGGAGTGAAATCTGGCTAGGAAATGAAGGAAAATGTTAACAGTACATAGGAAATCAGTTTTGTACCAACTGTGTGGACTTATTATTTTGGTTACCAGTTATTATATTTTGGAATAACATGCTATTCATTTTACAAAATATTTACTGTGCTGTAGAAACCTCTTATCCCTGTGTCGAAGGGTATTGGAAAGACAACTCACATATGGTTTTGCTAAAAACAGTTGCCAGGCTTCCTGGATCTGCTTTTGTTATTGTGTTGTTTCTTTACTATAATCTTAAGATCCCAACTCCAGCCTGGTTTAAAAAGCATACGTTGAAGCCCTGTCCTGTTCCTAACTAGGTAGCTTGTACAGGAGGCTGCCCAAGCATCCCATTCTCAGCATCTCCAGCTTCACCTGCTTTACCTCCATCTTCCAGCACTGGGTGAGAAAGCTCTGAAAGTGACATTTGTGTGTGTTTTGGTAAACACTCTAAGAAGCCTAGTGTCATGCCTCGCGAGCCTGATGAGGCTATAGAGTCACAGGAGGGAGGAGGACATGGCAGGGAACGGCCCTAGGGACCCTGGCACAGGTTTATCTACACCTGTGCCAGTAGGGAACCCTGCTAACCTAGAGGCTCGAGCAGAAGAAGAGCCTGGTCCGAGTGGGTTGGCATCAGTTCCAGCATATCAGTTCCTGCCCACTCAGGTAAGGAAGAAGAAGGGGAGAGGGACTTACCTCCACCATCGTATACCCAGTAGCGAGCTCAAAAGGCGGCTCAAGGGAGGTATCTGAGAATTTATTAGAAGAACTTGCTCATTAAGAAACACCTGGCAAAGCCTTAATTGCTTTATATAGGCTGGAAGAGGCAATGGAGGCTTTGTCAGAGATCAACTGATCTCCCTGAAGAGAGCTTTCTGCTGACTTTGGTGCCTGAATCCTTGCTGTCTTGATTCGTGGCTTGACCTTGGACTGTTCCTGACCTCCCTGTTGTCTGATTCTCTTGACCCACGGACTGACTTCTGGACAATGCTGCCTTCTGTAAGCCTTGACCTTTGGACTGTATTCTGGACTCTTCTCTGTGTGCCTTCTTGCCTGTATTGCTGCTTCTCCAAGAAACGGAACCTTGCTTGTTCTGAACTTTATCTGGCTCTCCCTAATTAACTATCACTGGGGCTGGGCTGCTTTCCCAGCTCTTGTTTATCCTGCTGGCATTTTTGAGCTGCTTTTCTGGACACCTACCCCAATCAGCATGCCTATATCATGGTTCCTCATAGAGGGAGCTTCTACAGATGTTCTGTCAAATGCATACTGAGGCCACTTCCAGGCCTTCCCACTTAGTGCCCGAAAGTTAAACTGGGATTTGTTACCGGAATTGCATGGGGTCCGTAAGGATCCCACTAGTGTCCAAATTTTAATATGGGGAATATTTAATTAGCTTAAAATGGCAGCAAGAGGCCAGGTAACAACAGGATCTTTTGACCTGTGTATAACTGGTAATCACAGGAGACTTCACACCAGAATGTACAATTAAATGGTTTTTATTGGAAATTAATCTTAACAGCATTCACTCTTATACTCAGGCTTCAAGCACTCACCCAAGGCTATTGTATAAAGTAGGAGGCATTTGGATAAAGGAATAGAGCAAGGGGATTGTGGGTTATATCATACTGATCCTGGACGGCTGAGATTGCGAAGTAAACTGGCAGGAAGGAGGTCTGGAAGACAGAATGGTGGCACAAACTATTGTGGAGATGAGAAGAAGGAGAATGGTGCATGCTTTGGTGGTGTTTTAGGGTAATATTTATCTTTGATAATTCGCCTGAAGGGATGTGATTTAGAGTGGAACACAGTGTCTCTCGGAGTTTCCCAGGACTAGACAAAGGGTTCTCCGGATGTGTTAACGATCATCAATGGGTGATACATTTGGAATTGAATAGGAGCAGGCAATTTCCATTGTTAAGGAGAGGACAAGAGGAGAAACCCATTTTGCAACCATTGAGGACTCTGCTATTTTTGAGTGGATTTGTGAATGATTCTCTCCCAGGTGTTCTTCAAGAAAAATTCTGACCTGGGTATGGCCTGTTTGAGGAATTTAGAAGGCCCCTCCCTAAGTTGTACCTGACTCCAACCTTAGTATCCCTGGTTGTACCTGACTCCAACCCTGGTTTACTTGCCAGCTGTGTGGAAGGCCACGGCTAGCCAAATTATTAAATATTGCCAAATTTTGTGATATTCCAAGATGGGGGTTGTCAGGGTAGGTAACAGATTGAAATTCCCAGGTTAGGCATAGTGCCTGGACAGGGCTTCAAAACAAAAAAACATCCTGAGTCCAGGGATTCATTTTGACTACCTGAAACAAAGCAATCTCAACTCTTTCCAGACAGAAATCTTTTTCTGGTGTGCCACACAAAGTGTTATCTATTTCAGCTATATAGTCGTTCCTCCATATCCATGGATTCTGCATCCACAGATTCAACTGACCACGGTTTGAAAATATTCAAAAACAATTAATTCCAAAAAAGCAAACCTTGATTTTTCTGTTTATATAAGGAACACCATTTTACTACACCATTGTCTATAATGGGACTTGAGCATCTATGGATGTTGGTATCTATGGGGGTGGCGGTCTGGAACCAAACTCCAGCGGATACCAAGGCCCCACTGGATATAGTATTTGAAGGAGATGGGTGAGGACTCATTTTGTTGCTGCTTATTGTGAAATAGTTAGGAAGCAAAGCCTCTTGACACATCCCCCAAAGATCTATCAGTCGATGTAGATGTACATTCTGGCCAGCCCCTAAAGTATACTAAGTGGCACTCTACTTACGTTGGAGAATGCTTTAAGAAGTATGGTAAAAGAAATATAATAAGATGGAAATGCAGTGTCCTTAAAGTGTAGCTAGTGTTCCACTAGGTTGGAATATTCTATCTGTAGAAAAGCCAGTTTCCAACATTCTGTCCTGTTTCATATTCTGTCACTCTTATATGTGACCAAGAAACAGAATCTAAGACAGAAATTATGCAGTGGAGGAACTGGCTTACCGTAAATCCCACAGGCTAAGTTTACCATGGGCAGGGAGCAGTAGTATCGTGACACTGATGTCAGCCACACTGCTTTGATCTCTTTGAGATAAGTAAATAGCTTCCTGCTGATAAAAATAAAGCCCAGTAGAGTTTGGGATGAAATGTAACTCTTAGTAACTTTACATAGATAGATCTATTAAACCTTCTGTTACACTCTAGTATGGAGTGGAAATTGCATGGCCCTCCAGATGAAACTGGACTGCAACTGCCAGCAGCCCTAGTCGTCATAACTAGTGATGAGGAATGCTGGGTACTGAAGTCCATGGACATCTAGAAGGTCATACATTTCCCACCCCTGCTCTGTCATGATCAAGAAACAAAACCCAAGAGGAGTCAATGCACACAGGACCTTGCTTCTCAGTGGTTAGAATTACTAGATGACGGGTGCAAGGTAAAACTCAACAACATAAGGAGTACCCTTTTGTTTTCTTCCACATTGGGGAATGGATGCCAGCCCTTCCTACATGGAATTCTAATCCAGTATACCAAGGATACTGTTGGGGAGATGAGAAAACTACTGCCTCTGTCAATGGGTTATAGCCCTCATGACTCCATCATCTTGAAAAGAGATACATAATATCTTTGTTTGCTGTACCAAGAGAGATGGACCACACTCACCGTAGTGTCCTTGCAGTAAACAGGGCCTCTTTTCTGTCATAATAAATGAGAGTTTGGATAGAACTTGAGTTTGAGGTAGTCTCTTGAAGCCTGCTTCTTGTTTTAGGTGAAGACATAAATGTTGCCCCAAACACCATCCTAAATTCTTGCTGTCCTGATGTTGCCTTTGGGAGACCAGCATGTTCCCAGTATCCTTCATTTTTGGCATGCTCATAGTGTGACAGAGGTTGTGATAGATTGCTTAAGCAGTCTAGTATGTGTCTCTGAAAATGAGAGAGAGAGAATAAAGGAACAGATGCCAGTCAGTAATAACAATCATATGTATTTTAAATAAAAAGTTTGTCTTCAAAATTATCAGGATTCTACATATTTTGGTTTGGTTTACCAGTTACACACAATTTGTAGCTGCCAGTGGTATTCTGCACTCACCAAATCCTCTGTGTATGCCAGAGAAGAACTTCAGTGAGAGAGGGTCTCATGCTTTTCTGGGCTTTGATGCAAGCAGAAGCAAAGTCTTTCCAAAGTGCTAACATGAGAGAACCTTTCCCTCTCTTTGTCTTTTCAGAGGTCTCTCATATTATCCTGGGGCTAGAAGCAAGAGTCTGTATCTGCCTGCTTTGAAGCTTAATGCAATTAGAGATGCTACTTTGTTTTTTTCCATCTCTGGAAGGTAAGAGAGGGTTTTCATTACACTGATCTTTGAAGTACAATGCAGCCTGACAGACTCCTTCCTCAGCTCTTCAGAGTTGGGAAGAGGACTGAGTTTGAATCATGGTCAGGAGGTGGGGGAGGATGGTAAAGAACACTTAGTGAAATCCACAGTTGTAAAAGACAGGTTAGCTCACCCTTTTAGACAAATTATGCCATCATGGCTTTCTGAAACAGCAGCTAAGGAGATTGCCACAAAAGTCAAGAGTGCTATTTCCCCCTCTATCTCTCTTGTAGAACAGTACCCTCCCACTGGTAAACTCACAGTGAACTTCCCTGAGTACTGAGGACCTTTTCAGAGCCTTTTGTGTGCCCCTAAAAATGCCCTAAGGGCACCAGATACTGTCTGATCTTGGAAGCTAAGCAGGATTGGCTTGGGTGGGAGACTGCCGATGAATACCAGGTACTGTAGGCTATCAGAGAAAGGTCCTGGCGAAACCACCTCTGAGTATTTCGTGCCTAAGAAAATCCTATGATATTCATGAGGTTGCTAGGACAGGTGACTTGAAGGAACATGTGCGTGTGTACGCACATACACATTTTGACATGAGGGAAGTGAGGACTGGGGAGAAGGTTTGTTCTTCATTCTTGGGGCTCTCCCTAGACAAACATGCCTGGTATATTTTTAGTGTAAAGTAAACAGTTTTAAAAAATATAATTGCTGCTACTCTATCTTTCCTACCCTTCATCACCTTTACAATTCTATTGGTGCTTTTTAAGTACAGGTTGGGTATCCTTTATCTGGAATACTGAAATACTCCAAAATCGTCCACGTGGGTGGCTGAGGTAGTGTCACCTTTGCTTTTTGATGGTTCAGTGTAGACACATTTTGTTTCATGCACAAATGAAGGTAATCATTTGCGCATGAAACACAATTCATTATTAAATTAATTATTAAAATACTGTGTATAAATTGCCTTTAGGCTATGTGTATAAGGTATATATGAAACATACATTTTTTGTGTAGACTTGGGTTCCATCACCAAGATATCTCATTATGTATATGCAAGTATTCCAAAGTCCAAAAAAATCCAAAATATGGAACACTTCTGGTCCCAAGCATTTCAGAAAAGGGGTACTCAACCTGTATGTAAGAAGAGCTGCCTGTCTGGTCAAACATGCTGCTACCCACAGTGATCAACAAAATGCCTATGGGAAGCCCTGTTATGGGAAACGCTAGCATGCATGAAAATCCATGTGTGTCAGTGATCTTACTGTGGGGACTTTTAAAGTAGCTCAGATTGGCAAGTGAGAGGTCACGTTAACTGGGCAGGATCTTTTAACCCTGTGTATACTAGTACTCACTGGGAAAGAGCCAGAAGGGACCAAAATACTTTGAAAACTTTATTAGAAATGGACTGAAACTGCATTCATACCACGCACATCCATCCAGCACACTCACAACAATTACACTGTCTTAGCCAAAAGGCTGAGAAGTAACAAAGAAGTTCATTTATTCACTCACAACAACTATTGAGGAAAAGCAGGCAGAAACTAAGAGGTTGGTTCTTAGCCTCATTCTGATGCTGTTTGAGGCAATTCTGTAGCAATCCTGAAGGGAGGACCTCTTCATGAGCAAGCATTGTGAAGGGAAGTTACCCTTGAGTAGAAAGGTGGTAGCTGGAGAAACCAGGGGAAAGAGGAAGATTAGAAGTGGAAGAAGGATCAGGGAGAGAGATTCAAAAGGAGTGGAAAAGGGTTGAGGGAAATGGGAAAACAGACTTGCATGGACATGAGAGGAATGGGGATTCAAGCATGCTGAGCAGAGATTTTGGGGCAAAATCTCCTTTGAAGGTGCAATCTAACAAAGGGATTAAGTTGTTTATTGGAAGATTCCCACAGTAAAACAAAGGTGTTCTGGAGGAGCTAGTGTTCCAGGAAAAGGCCAGTTTTGACTGACAGATGACAAACAGCTCTCTTTGGAATGCAGATAGAGTGATGGGGAAACTAGACATCACTAAACAATGATATTTGCAGCCTATGTTTGAACTGGTGAGGACGATGCCTCCTCCTGGTGCCTTCTCAGCCAAACATGGCATTATTTTTGCAAACTTCAAAGAGATTTGGTTTACCTTTACCCAAAGTGTGAAAATCTCTGTGGAACTTTAGAAATGGCCTGTCTGTTGGCTTGTATGTGTGCTGCTAGCATGATCCAGTCCTGCCTTGACCTCAGCTGTAGCTTATTTTTCCATTAGCCTTGTGGAGGGCCTAATTATTGATGTTCAAATGTGTGTCACAAAAATGAATATAGTTATTGTCTCAGTCACCCACCGACTGGACATGAGCACTAAAGCCCTTTTGTACTGTTGTTGCCCCATGATGACACATGCTTCGCTGTGAAGGTAGCATGTTGTTGTCTTACTAGTAACCATTAGACATCCTCCATGAATTTATCTAATCTCCTCTTAAAGCTGTCTAGATGGTAGCTATCACCACATATTATAGAAGTGAATTCCTAAGTGTAATGGTACAGTGATACATTCACATGTAATGAAGATACAGAATGCTGATTTATTGTTCTTAAGTGGCATGCTGGTATGCTTTTCAAAGTCACTCCTACTTGAATTCTTTTCTCTGCAAGAGGATCCAGTAACCAGAAACGAACCAGGAATGAAAAGCTTAGTGTTACATACAAACCAGGGCTCCTGTTTGTTGCTGATGTAACAAGTCAGGATCAGAAGCCTGGATTTCTTGTTGGTTTTCTATTCTTGGTTTGTTTAGGGTCAACAAGCCCAGGAATTCTGCTTAGTTTCTGTTTGTTTTATATTTATCTGACAGGGGGACCCAAGTGGGAAAAATAATGTGTGCCATATGGTTTATTGCTATTTTTTGGTTTTCACTAACTGCCAGTGATGAAGAATTGATGTTACATAATCTGCTTCTGCCTGAAGCAGATTCCCCTCTCTCTGCTTCCTCACTGAATTATGTCTTCTTCTTATGTAGTTGGATTAATAGCCGATTTATCAAGTGTTTATTTGAGCTTCACTATAGAATTTGCCGTACCATAATTCAGGAATCAATCTAAATTCAGTCTTATCAAAGATACTGTGTTTGGGGCATGATATAATTTTTGCATTATTTTATTTTGATGAAAATGTTTTTGCATAGTTTTTATTGTGCAAACAAATGTTTGCAACAAAGGGTCTAGAAAATCATTGAAAAATGCAGAAAACTTTTGTATTCTTGTTCTGGGGAGAAAACATGTGAATGTTTCCTTTTTCACATGCAAGTGTGAAATTCGTCAAGATTTACATCTCCAATCCTGCTGTTATCTCTGATCCCTAAGTGGATTCCTCTCCTCCATGGTTTACAGTGGACCCAGAATCTATGTGGGTCAAATTATGATCCTGTGTGGCCCAGATGAGGTATGTAGAATAGTGTTCTGCCCCTGTCCTCATAGATGTAACCTTTTCTGTGGTACTTGGAGTTGAAAGATTTGGCACAACTGGGTTCTGAACAAGCTGTATGTAGCAATACCTTTACTCACCTCGTAACATGCTAATTCTAAAGTAATGGTCCAATATGCAATACAGTATATGTTGTGGACATTATGCATGTGTAGTTTCAAGCATGAACACACCATTCTGACTTTGTTGCATATCCGCACAGACTGTTCTAAGTACAATTGTCCCTCCGTATCCATGGATTTAAGTATTCACGGCTTGAAAATATTCTTTAAAAAATAATCCAAAAAGAAAACCTTAATTTTGCCATCTTATATAAGGGACACCATTTTGCTATGCCATTGCATATAATCTCTCTCTCTCTCTCTGGCTTTTCTTCACAAACCAAGATTCAGGAAGGACTCCACTTGTGCTTTCTGTAAGCACGCTGATGACTAAAAAGGCCAATCCGAGATAAACAAGTCCTGTTACAGAAAGCACAGCAGAAGGTCTCCTTGGGTGATGTTTCCAGGTTGTGATTCTTTCTGTGTTGTTGTTTCTCTTCAAGACTTGTTCGGCGTGAGTTCTCAAATAAGGCTGCAGCATTGTGGATAGTGCGTCTCCATGCCTCCCGATGTGAGGCCAGGGTGGACCATTGTTGGTGATCAATTTGGCTAAGCCTGAGATGTTGTTTCAGGGAGACCTTGTATCAGTTTTTGGAGCGCCCCTCTTACGCTGACCCGTGGAGAGTTCACCGTACAGTACTATTTTTGGGAGGTGATGGTCCTCCATCCTAGAAACGTGCCCTGTCCAGCGCAGCTGTGTTCTCAATATCATGGCCTCAATGCTGGTGATCCCTGCTTGCTCAAGGACAGCAACATTCATCACATAGTCAGTCCAGTGTATATTTAGGATTGTTTGTATACAGTGCTGATGAAAGAGTTTGAGGAGTTGTAAGTGGTGGCGATAGGTGACCCATGTTTCAGACCCATAACGAAGAATAGACAGTACAATGGCTCTATACACACTGATTTTTGTGCTTTGCCTCAGGTGTTTATTACTCCAGACTCTTTTGTAAAGTCTTCCAAATGCACTATATGCCTTTGCTAATCTGTGATCGATCTCTTTGTCAATCTTTGCATCTGAGGAGATGATGGTTCCCAGGTAGGTGAACTGCTGAACGGATTTAAGCACAGATTTGCCTACAGCAATGTGGGGATGGTGGTGTTCATCCTGTGGTGCAGGCTGGTAAAGAACTTCCATTTTCTTCAGGTTGATTTCCAGCCCAAACAGCTCTGCAGCTGTTGCGAAGCATGATGTTAGGTGCTGCAGAGCTGCTTCTGGGTGGGCAACAAGGGCAGCATCATCAGCGAAGAGCAGCTCATGGACTAGATAGTTTAGGATCTTAATAATAATAATAATTATTATTATTATTATTATCCTGCCCATCTGTTAAAAACAACCGGGGCAGCTTACAAAAATTAAAATACCAATACAGATTAAAATCCCCAAACGCCACCCACCCCACCCTCCCCCATAAAAAGACATTAAACCAAAATACATTACAACAACTGATCTAAAATCACATTAAAATAATAAATAATAAATAAGCAGCAGACTAAAAAGGGCCATGAGCTCCTGTGGCCGGGAACTAATTAGGAAAGGTGTGCCGAAAGAGATCCGTCTTTAGTGCTTTTTAAAAGCTACTCAGGCTCGTCATCTGACAGATCTCGTTCGGCAGGCCATTCCACAATTCGGGGGCGATTACCGAAAAGGCCTTCTGGGAGGTTGCAGACAGTCTAGATTTTTGTGGCTGAAGCAAATTCCTCCCAGAGGACCGGAGTGTGCGGGGAGGATTGTATGGGAGGAGGCAGTTCCGGAGATAAGTTGGACCCAAGCCATTTAGGGCTTTAAAGGTAATAACCAACACCTTATACTAGGCCCAGAAACTGATAGGCAGCCAGTGGAGAGATTTTAATACTGGAGTTATATGGTCTTTCTGAGATGTTCCCGAGACTACTCTGGCTGCCGTATTTTGTACCAACTGATGTTTCCAGACCAAGCATGAGGATAGACCCATGTAGAGCACATTGCAGAAATCTAGACGAGAGGTTACCAGCGTGTGCACCACAGTCTCAAGATCCTTTACTTCCAGGAAAGGACGCAGCTAGCGTATCAGCTGAAGCTGATAACAGGCTCTCCTGACCGTCGCATTCACCTGACTAGTCATCTGAAGCGATGAATCAAGGAGCACCCCTAGACTGTGAAGACAGTCCTTAACGGAGAGTGTAACCCCGTCCATAGTACAGTTGCCCCTCCACATTCGCAAACTCAGCATTCGCGGTTTTGGATATTCGCGGTTTTGGGAGGGCCCCCCCGCCCTCCCAAAACCGCGACACGGGGCCTCCGGAGGCCCCGTGAAGGCCTGGGAAGGGAGGAGGGAGAGCCGGGGAGGCCTCCACGGGGCCTTCGGAGACCCTCCGGAGGCTCCATGAAAGTCGTGGGAGGGAGGGGGCGGGCCAGGGAGGCCTCCACGGAGCCTTGCTAGGGCCCGTGAAGGCTCTGGGAGGGAGGGGGAGGGCCGGGGAGGCCCCCATGGGGCCTTGGCGGGGAGGGGGTAGGGCCGGGGAGGCCTCTACAGGGCCTCGGGAGGGTCTCCTGAGCTCCCATGAAGGCCTAGGAAGGGACTGGGGAGTCTGGAGAAAGCGACTATGGGGCCTCCGGAGGCCCCATGGTCGCTTTGGTGGGGGAGGGGGAGGGCAATCATTATTCGCGGATTTTTCATATTTGCGGGGTCTGGGGAACCTAATCCCCGCAAATGTGAAGGGACGACTTTATATGGGACTTGACTATTCACGGATTTTGGTATCCATGGGGGGTCCTGGAACCAAACCCCAGCAAATATGAAGCGACAACTATCCTGCAGTTTGTATTTAATTCCAAGTACATTTGGGTATCTGTTTGGGCATGATCGTACTCTCCTGTCTATACTCTGTAGGCTGAATATGTGCTTTAAAAAGTGAGTAAGCTAACATGAGAATTTTACCTCAGAAAACATTATCTGGTGAACATCCAGAACTAGAATTAAATTCTTGTCTCTGAAGTGGAGATAATGACAGATTTGCAAATCTATAAGACCACACAGTCCTGACACCAGAGTCTTCAAATTAGCAAACCATTTATTTGTCTTGGATGCTGGAAATGATCTGATAGAATCCTAGACTATGGCCAACACTGTGGAACTTTTTTCTTTGCACACTAAAAGCAGAAAACTTTGTGACTGGAACAATCCCTTTGTATGGCATTTACATTTCCTTAATTAAGGTAGGAATGAACCAGCCTAGCAACTAATAAATTCTAATTATACAAATATTTATGCTTCGTTGTGACTACTAATTTTAACCAGACTCAGGCAGTATAAGGCCCATAGGCCAAATACAGATCACCACTAAAGATTTCCTCTCAAGTTTTCCCCATCTCCCTCCCCACATCAGTAAGAAGCATGATGCTACATGGGTAAAAACTTGGCAGATTGGCCACACCACACCTTTAAATGCCTTTGGACTGCTTGAAATGTTTTCTTCAAAGAGCTATCTTTGTGTGGTTTTAAAATCACTAGTAGGTGGTGATTTAGGGCACATTCTTATTTTATCTCAGCAACTTAGAAAGGCACTGGTCTCTGATAACGTAAGAGCCACACTTTTCATCACCAGATTAAGCTCATCCTCTGATGATTTGGTAGCTTGTAATGGTACTTTTTATTGCATTATGCCTGCTGTCCTTTACTTTTTTTTTTTGTCTGATTGATTTAATGTTAGTGTTTTACATTTCAAGCCTCCTTGAGGAAGCCCTGGCTGATAATGGGAGGTATACTTTCTATTTTTGTTGTTAACTGCTATAAAGTTGACTTCAATTTATGACGACCCCATGAAGAAGAGACTTCCAAGTCAACCTATCCTCAACAGCCCTGCTCAGGTCTTGCAGACTCAGGGCTGTGGCTTCTATCTTACCAAGCATTATTGTCTTTTCTAGTGAGTCATGTCTTCTCATGATATGCCCAAAGTACAACAGTCTCAGTTTCTTCATCTTGGCTTCTAGTCCATTTAGTCCATTACACAGTAAACAGGCAGCTGTTGCTTGCTAGGACTCTGGAACTTGCATCACTCAGGCCCATTCACACTATACAAATATTGTGCTATATTCCACTTTAGCTGTCATGGCAACATCGTATGGAATCCTGGGAAGTTTGGTTAGGGACTAGTTTTCTCTGGCTGAGAAGTCTAAATATCCCTCTTGAAACTGCCAATCCCAGGATTCTGTGAGATGTTGCCATGTCAGTTAAAGTGGAATATAGTACAGTATAACTGTGTAGTGTGAATGGACTCCTGGATAGGAACTGGTTATCTGCCATCGTGTGTACAAACACATTATTCTAGATATTTCCCCTTTCATCACTTCTTTTTGTTTAAAAGCTACTAGCCAGCAATAGGTCATCTAGCACAGAAAACCAGATGGGCTTAGATACTGTAGTTTTTAAAAACATCTGGGATAATCTATTGACAGATTCAGATAAATAATTCTGACTTTCCACAGAGTACTAAGGAGTTACAGACTGGAGGGAGAAGTGTTGTTTTCTTTGGCCTGCCCCTGTGTTAAATGAGCCCATTCTTCTGAAAACTGCTCAAAAGTGGGATCCAGCATTACCAATGCTTTCTTCTTTGCATGTGAAAAAATATATAACCTTAAGTGAGGGTTTCTATTTGGTGAGAAACTTTGTCAAAACTGGAAAACCTAATCTGACTACTCAGTTGAGAACTTGTTCCTGAGAATACAGTCATTCTCTTAGTTTGAAAAACTGACATACCAAAGTAGATTAGCAAGAGGTGTGACCAAGCAATATCCCATTCTTATTATTTTTACATTATGAGAGACCTGTCTGGGTCCCATCCTTCATTACCTCATTCCTCCTTTTGGAAAAATCTGATCCATAAAGAAATAATGGTTGATATAATCATGATCTGTAGCTGCAAAATTATTCTGGAAAATAACCTTATTTGTACATAGCTTTATTTCTGTTGTTTATTATTTAAAATGTGTTATAAGTGACTGAATATCAACAATTTGTAAAAACATACATACAATGACACATTTGGTTCAAGATCCCAATGCTTTAAAATACCAGTAAAATAGCAAAAGTAGCTGACTAATCCAACACATTATTTATTTCTATTTAAACAGCATATTTTCAAAGAAACAGCTGCATTAATTTGTCACAGCATACAAAAGAAAAACTTCATACAAAAATAATTTCTACAGAAAGATTCAGAGATGGGGAGAAAGGAATGCCAAACACAATAATAAAGCTATTTGATCACAGAGTTTTTGCAATAAAACAAATGATACTATTTTTTTTCAGGGGAGGTGGTTTATTTCTCATTTTTTCAAGGTCAGTGGCCTAAAAATAAGTTCACAGAAGATACACAGATCTCTCACTTTTGCTGGTATTGTATAAATAATGGGGGGGGGGAGAGTATTGTTTAGTTTACTGGTGAAACTATTGTAAATTTTTAAACAAAAAAAATCAATCAAATTGCCTCAAGAATATCTAAATTCAAACAAGGAAATATTTCTGTGATCTTAAATAACTACCCTTGTGCTTGAAACTCCTTTCTCCCCTTCTTTGGATCTTACTCTAAAATTTAATTTTTGCCCTACCCCTTAATTCTCATCCCAGATTGAATTTGCTGAGATTAATCCTTTGCTTAATATGTTTTCTTCCCTTTCCTACACTCTCTTTTCTTTCCCACCCCAACGTTTTGACTGTAAATTCTGTGGCAATTTTGTCCTTGTGAGCCTTTATAAACTAAAGCACTTTGTAGAGATAATGCAACATAAAAATAGGAACCACCTATACATGGAAATATATGTCTGTGTTGTTGTGTGCCTTCAGGTCGTTTCTGTAAAGACCCTCAGGTGAACCTATCATGAAGTTTTCTTGGTAAGATTTGTGCAAAGGGGGTTTGCTTTAGCCTTCTTCCGAGGCTGAGAGAGTGTGACTTGCCCAAGGTCACCTGGTGGGTTTCCATGTCTGAGCAGGAATTCAAACCATGGTATCCTAGAGTCCTATTCCAACACTCAAATCACTACACCACACTGGCTTCTGGCTCTCTCTCTGTGTTTGTGTGTGTGTTATGTGCCTTCAGGTTGCCAGTCAACTTATGGTGACAACTAAGACACTGCTTAGCTTCCAAGATCAGATGGGATCTCATGCCTTTAGGGCAGTTGTCATGATGGAGTGCCCAACTCCAATCATGGAGCCACATCACATCTGCAAGAACTACATTTCCCATCATCTATAAATTTACATTCTCTGATTTCCTAACAAAAGGTAATGTAGAGGATGGACCCTCATTTCCTAAACATGACATCACATCACCTGACTGGAGAGCCAATAAGATTTTTCAATGCGGAGCCAATCAGATTTGGCTAATGGGAGTTTTGAGTTTCTGGATTCCTTTGTCTTTGACACATGGTCTTGAGACAGTCTGGACGAAGCAGACCTAGGGTCATCAAAGAGGTATGTGATATCATGATGCCTGGAGGAGCAGACTTCTCAAATGACTGAATTCCATCATCAGAGACTCAGTTAGGCTGGCTTTAATAAGCACGAGCCTAGCCCATCCCAATTGGGACATAGACTGATACCATGGATTTCATAAATGTAAGTTAGCATTTTCTTTTAGTGTAGGGAAAATGTGTATATCTAGAAGCACGTTAGTTTTTGTGATTTATTTTAATCCTCTGACTGAATGCTATTCTATGTAACACTTAAGTTGGGAACCTGGAGGGAAGGCTTTCTCTATGCTAACTATTTAATTGCTTGAACTATAAATAAAGCTTTTTCTGTTTTCCTACTAAACCACGTACACGTGCCTGGCTTGGGCAGCTACCTTGATCCTCCCTGGGATAAAGAAGGTGGGGTTGGTGAGACTTTAGAGGGATGGGTAGTTCCATGGATTAATCAGAACCTTGCACAGCTTCCCGTTGCAATGTGTGGAAAGGGGAGAAACTCAGCGGGTGGTGGCAGAGGATACCGAAGTTAGACATAGTTCCAAGGGATTTCTAGGCTAGAGGGACCTCTGAGAATGTGTCTCAGATTGTACAAACACACGAGCCTTCCTTTCCCTTTCTGTGATGGTGTGAATGCACAGAGAGGAGGGAGGCCTGCGTCACATGGTGGCAGCTGGCTTAGTGTTTTCCAAATTCTGGTCTTCCAGGTGTTTGGGACTTCATCTCCCAGAATCCCTGATCAGTGTCTAAGATGGCTGAGGCTTCTGGGAGTTGAAGTCCAAAATACCTAGAGGACAAGAGCTTGGGAATCACTGCATTAGAGTATTTATAATAGTTATTATCCAGTGTGTATAGAACCATTGTACTGTCTATTCTCCTTTATCGGTCTGAAACATGGGTCACCTATCGCCACCACTTACGACTCCTCGAACGCTTTCATCAGCGCTGTATACGCACAATCCTAAATATACATTGGACTGACTATGTGACGAATGTTGCTGTCCTTGAGCAAGCAGGGATCACCAGCATTGAGGCCATGATATTGAGAACACAGCTGCGCTGGGCAGGGCACATTTCTAGGACGGAGGACCATCGCCTCCCAAAAATAGTACTCTACAGTGAACTCGCCACAGGTCAGCGTAAGGGGGCGCTCCAAAAAAGCAGTACAGGGACTCCCTGAAGCAACATCTCAGGCTCGGCCAAATTGATCACCAACAATGGTCCGCCCTGGCCTCACATTGGGAGGCATGGAGATACACTATCCACAATGCTGCAGCCTTATTTGAGAACTCACGCCGAAGAAGTCTTGAAGAGAAACGACAACGCAGAAAGAATCACAACTCGGAAACATCACCCAAGGAGATGTGCTTTCTGCAACCGGACTTGTTTATCTCGGATTGGCCTTTTTAGTCATCAGTGCGCTTGCAGAAAGCGCAGGATGAGTCCTTCCTGAATCTTGGTTTGCGAAGAAAAGCCAGAGAGAGAGAGAGAGAGAGAGAGAGAGAGATCCAGTGAGATTGTTCCAGTAATGATACTGTTTCTGTCACCTGAAAGAAGAGACTAGGCAACCCCCCCTTCTCTGCAGCACCCCATGTGCCATCCATCCATTCATCCTTCCCTTTATTTATATCTCATCTTTTCCTCAGACTGGGACTCAAGGTGGCTTAGTAAACATATGCTCTCAAAACATGCTCCAAAGGTTTGGGAAATCCACTCGAACAGATTTGTAGATAGCATCAAGGTCTGCAGCAGGAAAGAGAATAAAATAGTGTGCTAGCAGATGAGTGCTAGTGGTACATAGGAGTTAGGCCAGAAACACAGATCTACATGTCCACATACTTCTAAGAGCAGCTTCCAATAATTTAAAACCACTTTTCGATCTAAAACAATACATTTAATAAAAATACAATACAATAAAATACAGTACAATAAAATACAGAGTCAGAGCCCAGAGATAAAAGAAACTTAGAGGGAAGTAAACTTTCAGCAAGGAGTTTTTTAAACAGAGGGTGGATGGCCATCTGTCTGGAATGCTTTGATTGGGTATTCCTGCATGCCAGGGGTTGGACTGGATGGCCCTTGGGGTCTCTTACAACTATGATTTTATGATACTATGTGGAGGAAGACTACAAAGGTTAATGTCCCTGCTCCTAGCCACCCAACTAGACTTTCATTTACGAACTGGAATTGAAGATGCTATTATAAATATACATATACTTGGATGCCGGCATGTTAAATTGCTGGGTACTTTGAAGAAACAAGGAATAAAGGGAGGAAGCAAAGAGAAAGGGAAAAAGTGAAGAAGGAAAGAAAATCTTTGGATGAGTAAATCAGAGGAGGTCGAGAAAGGGGAAGAAAGGAAGTAAATTGTGTGAAGGATGTAAAAGAAAGGAGTGAGTGTTTATTGGTAAAAAAATGAGAGATAAAACATGTGTAAAATATATTATGAGTTGTAATCTATATATTTTATGTAGACCTGTGGACATTCCTTTCTGGTTGTTGTATGGAAAATGATAAATAAATATATTAAAAAAATTGCTGGGTACTTTCATATATCCCAACATGTATGATGATATGGTAATGTAGGACATAAGTCATGTATATAAACTCCAGTCACAAGGGGGGGGGGATCAGAAATAGAGCATTTTTATACATTTTCTCAGTAGAAGATATTCAAAAGTGTTAATGTACTTCAACAAAAAGTTGGGATTGGATCCATAAAATACCAGTAAAGTTTTTTTTTTTTTTAAAGGGATATCTGTACATTTCTTCCTCAGAATTGTGGAAGAAGAAATCCTGCCCTCCATAGAAAGCTGGAATTAGTTATGCTTTTATTCCAGACAGCTTGAGAAAATCTGAAATGGGGACATTTTTATATCAAACAGCTGATATGGAGCTTACCTCATGACAGAAGGGTACCCGCTAGTAGAGAAGAAGGGAAACCATGCTTGAAAAACAGTGTTGGGATGTAGGAATTATGTTGGTCCACCAGGCATTTCAGTTACCTCAAGAAAAAGGGATTTCAGGTATTGGCCACATTTCTGACATGCATATTAAGTCTGTCAGCACAACACAGTCTAGACTTGCCACTTGTGTCAAATGATACACTGTTTATCACGTTAGGCTTGGGAAGCCACATGTAGATTGAATAGATGCTTATGTCAGTCCGAATGATAGGTTAGAGTATAGCTGTGTAACCCAGGGGTTGTCTAAACGGTCAAAATAACCCTCATTGAATTTGCTGGGAATTCTACCTGGCTACATGCGATCCACTGTATTTGGAAAAGGGGGGCAGGCAGCAAAAACACCACAGGAAAACCCTTAGTGGCTTTTCCCATAGTTAAAAAAAAAAAAAAAAGCAAGGGGATGCGTATCCCTGCTTGTTGGGACAAGTGATT
Source organism: Gambelia wislizenii (assembly GCA_030847615.1). NCBI lineage: Eukaryota > Metazoa > Chordata > Lepidosauria > Squamata > Crotaphytidae > Gambelia > Gambelia wislizenii. The sequence continues at coordinate 45,339,147 of JAUMIR010000001.1, read as the reverse complement.
GGATATGAATTCACTTTCCCATAGGAGAGGAAGTGCAAAGCTCATTGGCCAGGTGAACGCAGGGGCAGGACTTGTTAATAGGGCAGGCGCCCACTGCCGCCATGTTAGATTTTCATCTTAGCGAGCAATCACTAAGGTGATAAAACGGGGTGAGGTTTGGGGGCTTTCCTGTTAAATTGAAAAATCGTTCAAGCCCATCTTAGACATGGTTTTTAAAAAAGGTTTGGTGGTAGAAAATTGAGGTAAGTACAACCGCGACTAAATCACTTGCAGCTGCCATCTTTTATGCAGAGCTTATGGGGGCACAAACACCATTAAGACGAGTCACTGCTACTGTGAAATGCCATTACAGTAGCACCCCTGTATCTGCTGATTCGCCAACCGTGGATTCAATTATCCATGGTTGGTGATGGTGGGGGAAGAGGGATCTTGCCTTCCCCTGGGATGGCTCCAGTCGCGGTGGGGCCATGGTGGGGGTGAAGGGTGAAGGGAGGGGGGAGGAGAGCCCCTGCGGCAGCGGTAGGGTGGTGGTAGTGGTAGATGGCATTTGCTATTATCCGTAGATTTTGCCACCAGCGGCAGCCCCCGGAACCAGTCCCCCATGGATACGGGGGTGCTACTGTACTGTGAGGCACTCTGGTTCGTTGTTTGTTGTTTTGCCTTGTCAAGACGCACCGCCCCCCCCCCCAGTTATATTAGTTTATTATAAATTTAACTGTTGGGTCTGTGTCCAGTGGAATCCTGTGAACATTATTTTTTGAAGTAGTCACACTTCTTTGCTCGAAAGCTCTAGTACTATAATTTGAGGAAACGGACTAAAATAGTTCTTCTTAAGTTACCTGATATGGGGACCAGTAGGGTTCCCCCCCCCATGATAGGGATGGGCACCATAGCTTTTTCCATTGACTAGAACTGTTCCTTTATTTCTTGGAAACTTACTGGGGACTAGCAGCCAGTAGCTCAAGGACCACCACTTGTCCACAGACCACCACTTCAAGTAACACTGGACTAGAACTCTCTAGCAGTGAATTTTAAATATCTCACCAAACTGCACATCCCAGGATTCCACAAGATGGGCCATGACAGTGGTATCAAACTGTGTGTTTTACGTACACTCTTAGATTATCATGGTCTTGTTGTGTTCTTTCATTGATTAAAGTTATGTCCCTCTCCCACACACCATCATCTCCATGTTTTACTAGTGCTTACATCCTGAAGGATGAGGGGGGGGGGAATCAAACCTCATTCGTATATACGAGGGGAGAAAACATCAAACCCTAAAGTATGCTTCCTCCCTTAAAAAGTGTGGGTAAATACAATGACAGAAAGACAAAGTTAAATTGGGCACAATTAAACCCCTTTGGGAGTAATTTCTCCTAAAACTAAAAGAGTACAATATTATGTATGGTTTTCTTCTTTAATACCGTAAATCAAAAGTGGAGGTGCTTTCTGTAATGAAACATACTTTTCCGTATCAGTTTAAACTGTCAAGCTTAAACAGAGAAAAATATTATACGTATCCATGGATATCTAAATTTAGAAAGACAAACAATTCTCCCTTCTGTTGCAGATTAAAATAGGGAAGGACATGGTAAGGAACCACTGCTTATCAGATATTTCTGTATAGGTGGAGGAAAAAATGATGGTTAAAAAAGTGTAATTGTTGGAAAATAATAGCAATAAACAACTATTCTCCCCCCCCCCCATTAAAATGCCACAATATATAAAAGGTAAGGTGAGATATGGGAGGTTTAAATGGGAGGAAGGTATGATCCAATTTATGATCTGGTTTATTTAAACAGTTGCAGACTACTGCTCCATAATAAGAAGGGAATGTATTACAGTTGTCTCTTCATATTCGCTGGGGTTTGGTTCCAGGACCCCCTGTGGATACCAAAATCCATGAATATTCAGGTCCCCAGCTTGTGGGGGCAATTAGCTAACACACATTGGAAGCTGCTTAATGCAGTGTAGATGTGTAAATTGCTATTGCTTAAAACAGTTTGTAAGCCGCTCTGATAGCCTTGTGGCTGAAGAGCGGGGTATAAATAAATAAAGTCCCATTGTATGCAATGGCATAGCAAAATGGTGTCCCTTATATAATATGGCAAAATCAAAGTTTGCTTTTTGGATTATTATTTTTTTAAAGAATATTTTCAAGCCATGAATACTTAAATCCATGGATACCAAATCCGTGGATATGGAGAGACAACTGTACACATAGCACTTTTTTGGAATTAACACTATAAACTGTGGTGGATTTAACACTGACCTATGGGTTAGTGTTATATGAATGAACATAAGCAAATCCCAGGCTCATGTTGTCTCTCTCTTCCTCTGGTGCAGGGGCAAGAAAATGAGAAGTTTTTGCTTCCATTTTTAACTAACTGCAATTTAAAGTTACCTTTGAACGGTAGCTACTTTTCCCTATGGTTTACTGAAGCAAGCAAGCCTTAAGCTGTGGTTTGTGAACTTCGCTTCTTTCAATAGAACATAGTTTAAGATTCACTATGGTTTGGGTTCAGATGTAACACTAAACTGAGTTTACTGAAAATGAAAGTGAAATCTCATCTACTGGCAAACCATGTTGGAAGAGGGAGGGAAGTATTTAATATGTTGTTTTTTTTCCACATAATGTTATACAGTTTAGCATTATGACTTAACAAGGTTATACCTTCTCAGTTCCATCTGTTTATTTTCTTCATTTTGTTCCCTCCCCCATTATTTTACCTGCTCAGTTTTTAGCTTGCTATTTGACTACAGTTATCTTCTATGTATCTGTTTGATGAGTCATTTTCTCAGGGCCAAGATGTACAGGAAGCCCCCCCCCCCCGCCCGGCTTTCGATGGCTCGTCATCTGATGACTCTTTTGACACTGGCAAATTAAGGACAAGTTCCATATATTCATAGAATCATAGAATTGGAAGAGACCTCAAGGACCATCCAGTCCAACCCTCTGCCATGCAGGAATACACAATCAAATCATTCCTGACAGATGACCATCCATCCTTTGTTTAAAAACCTCCAAAGAAGGAGACTCCACCACACTACAAGGCAGGGTATTCCACTTCCGAACAGCTCTTACTGTCAGGAAGTTCTTCCTAATGTTTAGGTGGAGTCTCTTCCTGTAGTTTGAACCCATTCAACGAGCAATACACTCATTTAACTGTTATTGTCTATGGAAGCTTACTTGGGACTGACTGCACACATGCGCACTGCTCACAAAGCAAGCTGAGTAGAGGGGAAAGTCACCAAGCTGACTGAGAACTTTTGCAAGCAGCACATGGGTTGGTGCAGGCAGTCCCAAGCGAGCCGCTCTAATTCCCTCATGTTCCATGTTCAAGGGTTCTGCTTTTTGACCAATTCTAGTTTCTGACACTGTTGCAGTCCCTATCCTGTCAGATAAGTGGAGGCTTCCTGTTTTTTGAATCACTGGACTGAGAATAACTGTTACACATTATTGCTAGTACAGTGGGCCGTTCCCATCCGCAGGTTCAGTCCCGCCCACCCCCATGGATAGGAAAGAAACATGGACACTCTACCCCTATATTAATAAATGGCAGCATATTGAAAAATATGGGGCATGCCGATCCATTGACACTCCAGTCCACGGATGGCTAGCCTGCAGATAGGGTGGGCCCCTGCAATAACAGCATCATTTGGGAAATATTTCACATGAATAACAGAAAGGGGGTTCATTATTGTTCTTTTGTGAATGGTCATTATGAAAAGCTGTATGGATAGAATTGCATATGGTAATTCAGTATTTCTGCTACTCTTTTTGAACTTGCTCATTTTAGAATTGAATAGTTAATACTGTCCATCTGTTATGGGGTGAATTAAACTGGAAAACTTGTATGATCATTCATATAAATGCTTCATTGGTGTCAAGTTCCTAAACTAGCATAAATTAATCCAAGTAATAGATAGATGTGATAAACCCTCCTTTATCTTTTATCTGGTCTCTTATTGAAACATGGGCCTAGAAAATAATACAGGAGGCCTGGAAAATAATACAGGAAGCTCCAACCTTTCAACAGCCCATTATCTGAGGACTCTCTCTTTCGATCCTTTAAAATTATAACCAGAGCCCATTAATTTGATGCATGGGCTGCTCTTTTGACCATGTATCAAATTAATGGGTTTTGCCATTGCTATACGGGATTTCACTCTAGTAATTCTAAGGAGTGAGCATAAAGGTGCAGTGGGAAAATAAAAGGAAGAAAATTCAAACAGCAATTGATCTTTATCACCAGAGAGTCCTGGTGGTGCAGTGGTTAAATACCAGTACTGCAGCCACAACGTTGCAAGTTCAGTGTCAAGGGCTCCAAAGTTCACTCAACCTTCCATCCTTTGTAGGTCATTAAAATGAGTACCCTGCTTGTGGGGGCAATTAGCTAACACACATTGGCAACTGCTTAGTGCCTAGTGGTGTAGATGTGTAAAATACTGTGGCTTAACAATTTCTAAGCTGCTCTGAGAGCCTTTGTGGCTAAAGAGCAGGGTATAAATACCTAAATAAATAAATAAATCTTGGAGGGAGGAGGGCAGGGGGAGGAGGGGGAGGAAAGAACGGCAAGGTTGGCAAGTAGAGGGCTGAGTCAAGGGAGTGAGGAAGGGGTTAAAGGCAGGGAGAGTGGAACTGGCAGAAGCAGGGGTGGTTGTGCTGACTCTCCCTTTTAAGATTCCAGCAATACTGTGAAAGGTGAACATTTCTCTTGGGTGATCATTCTGATGTGCACAGTTAAAGCTCAGTGTTTGTTAGAATCCTGTATAGAGGCCCCACAATCCAACAGCCCTTAATGCACACAAATTCACCTGAATGTCTAGCTGTTTGCCAGTTAAGGCAGAAGTGCAGACACTTGCAAAAAGATTAATGTTCCAGGGTCTGCTTCCTGTGTAAACACACACAGAGTTTTCCAAGCTGTGGGTTAACATAGCTGCTGGGATGAGATGTTAGGAGCTATAACACCACACAGCAAACGTTTCCTCATGGTTGTGAGGTCAAAGCATACACTATATATATATTTTTTACTTCTAACAGAATACTCTAGCAAAATACACTGTGACAGGTGGCTTTTGTTTTTTGTTTTTTTTAAAAGTTTGTTAGCTAATAGAAACTAAAGCAGTGGGTACCTACTTTGCTGACAGTTGTCCTATTGACTAAGCATAATTTGTTTGCTCGCTTGCTTATGTTAAGTGGGCTGCTTTAGATATATTTCTAGTAGTTCTTAAGGAATTGGAGCCTACTCAAACAGACCTCAGGATTTCATAGCTATTTGCCAAGCACATGGTTTAATTAAGTTCAACTGCTACTTTTATCTTATAATTTATTATTTTTTAAATTACTGCTTCATAAATCATCCTGGAAACATGAATGAAAGGGCAGTAAATACATTCTTTAGAACAAATATCTTATTAGGCAATCAGTTTAATGGATACTATAATGATGTTCACTAAAAGATTGATCCAACCCATTAAGTTATTTATGATTTAGCAAGGAACTGTGCCTTTCTAGCTGATGTATTCCATCTCTTCTTATACCCACTGAGCATGGCCAATGACCATGGATGATAGGGGCTAGAGTTTAGCAGCAGCTTTTACTCTCAAGTCCCTTTTAAATGTTATAAAGTCCATGTGTAAAACCCTAACCCTACATTGTAATGGATAATTTCTTATCACTTATGTTGCTACTGCTGTTTGAAAGATTTCTGTGGTGACATGGGATTTCCCTTTGAAAGATTTCTGTGGTGACATGGGACTTCCTTACAGACATCACCAGCAAAGGAAGCAATGTATTTATTTATTTATTTATTTATCTCTCTTTCTGCTAAGGAAACTCAGGACACTTCACCATAAAACAACTCATTGTATATAATAATTAAAAATACCAGTTGAAAAAGTAAAGGTGAATATTGTTACCCTAAGAAATTTCAGAGCTGCTCCTGTGCTTGCTTCAGTGTAATTTTCCTTATCACCTATAAAGAAACCCTACTATGTAAAAACCTATTTGGATACTACAGGTATGCTAGTGTATCACACATGTCTCGTTAAAGACATTAAAGGTAAGCTGCCCCCCTTCTGAATGATGTGTATTGATGCAACTGTCCATATAGACAGATCACCTTCCATGTGATGGCCATTTGGATTATTTTCACCATATAGAAAAGACCAGTGATACCTTCCCTTTATTTGACAGCTATGCCAGATGTGTAGGCTAGTGGCTAAAAGTGAGAACTTTCTTTCTCTTGGTTTGTGCCTCCAAAAGTAATGATATACACATGGAAAATTGACTCCCTGCACAGACTTCTGTTGCTTGAATCAATAGCATCCTATTAACTTGAAACCTTGAGAATGATCTGTGAAGCTGGACTTAGGGCAAGGTCCCATTGACTGGCATAACTATTGTTGTTGTTTGCCTTCAAGTTATTTCCAACTTATGGCAACCCTAAGGCAAACCTTTTTTTTCAGACAGGGTTTGCCTTTGCCTTCCTTTGAGGCTAAGAGAGTGTTTCTTTCCAAAGGTCATCCATTGGGTTTCCATGGCTGAGCGGGGATTTGACCTCTGGTCTCCAAAGTTGTAGTCCAGTGCTGAAACCACTACACCATGCTGGCTATCCCATTGGCCTAACTTCATTGGCATAACTACACCAGTGTAAAAGGAGGTGACACCAGCTAGAAACTAGAGGTAAACAGGCTGTGGACACTGTAATTATGAGGGAGCAGCAGTAGAAACCTTCTCCATCAGATAAAACTGCCCTGTTTCTCCTCTGTTGGAGATACCTTTTATTTTCATCTCCCTGCTACCATTATGCCTCACTTGAAAAAGGTAACTTATGTTTGCAAAATGGATATTTTTACTTGTGTAAAGAGATTATCAGACGGAACCTTTAGCCCGATCCTCCCCTCCCCTCGGCAGCCCAGGAGTGAATGGAGCTCTCACAGAGCTGCATTCACTTCCTGGTTAGAAATCCTGGGCTGTTGTCACGAGAGGATGAGCACACGGGAAATTAAAAAATAAAAAGTAAAAGAAAGATCCAAAAGTGACAGCAAGCTCAAAAACACACTTAAAAAAATACGGAAGTGTTTGACGTGGACCTCCCACTGACGCTGGCATCACACCAGCATAACGGGGCACCTTTTCACTCGCCTGTCCTTCTGTGACAGAAACGAAACAGGTGACCTTTTCATGACTTGGCCCGTGAATAAAAAAGAACGGTGGGGGAATGGAAGGAGCATTCATCTAAAAAGAAAGCCCTTTCGCGATCTCCACATATTTAGGGTGTCTGATAATCTCCTAAATCACCAACAGGATCTCTATCTTCTTTTGTACAGGTACAGATTTCTGTTTTTGTAGCTTAATACATGTCTTGAAATACCGGCTCAGCCATGGGATTGCACGGGGTGACCTTGGGCAAGTCACACACACTCAGCCTTAGAAGAAGGCAGAAGCAAACCCCGTCTGAACAAATCTTGCTAAGAAAACCCTGTGATCAGTTCACTTTACGGTCCCCATAACTTGGAAACAACTTGAAGACACACAATAACAAACATGCTTTTTATCTTTATGAATGTCCGTTTTGATGTTTTCAAGGACTATTAGTGAATCCACATGCAGTTGGAGTAAAAGAATAAAGTGTTGTTAGTACCCTTCTAAGCATTCCTGTTCAGTGGTACCACCTGAAAGAGACCATCATTTCAAAGGAAAACTCTCAGCCCTTCTCATTCCAGTAATAAATCTTGCTTGTTAGCCTATGGATTGTAACAGGCTAGTTAAGTCCACACATCATGCATTGAAAATCAAAGCTATAAAATGCTACAGTGGGGGTGGAAACAAGGCTATTAGCTCACTTCTGAACTGTTGCTTTGTTTCTCAGAAGAGGTGGCATTCTGGTTTGCTTTTGAAACAAGAAACAATTCATAAGCTGTTAGCTATGTGATTTATATCAAGGCTTATTGTGTATTAAAGCTAAGAATGTCATTCCATATAAGCATGCAAGTGAAGTTGCTTGGAAAATATTTTAAGGATTGCTTTCCATGTGCTTTGCACTATTCATTAGAGGGGGCAGTATTCTAAAGTTTCAGGACTCCTGTTCTTTTATATAACGTGTTGGAAGTAATTTAAAAAGTATATTCTCACAACTTTTCATTTGTTGAATGTTGGAATGTTGGCTGGCTTAACAGCTCTGAAAGTCACCTCATTTTTATATCAGGGCTGATTCCTAAAACCAGCACTGGACCTCAGTGTAAATTTACATCAGCGTTCTCTCTCTCTCTCTGGCTTTTCTTCGCAAACAAAGATTCAGGAAGGACTCATCCTGCGCTTTCTGCAAGCGCGCTGATGACTAAAAAGGTCAATCCGAGATAAACAAGTCCGGTTGCAAAAAGCACAGCAGAAAGTCTCCTTGGGTGATGTTTTTGGGTTGTGATTCTTTCATTGCGTTGTCGTTTCTCTTCAAGACTTGTTCGTCGTGAGTTCTCAAATAAGGCTGCAGCATTGTGGATAGTGCGTCTCCATGCCTCCCGATGTGAGGCCAGGGCGGACCACTGTTGGTGATCAATTTGGCTGAGCCTGAGATGTTGTTTCAGGGAGTCTTTGTATCGCTTTTTTGGAGTGCCCCTCTTACGCTGACCCGTGGCGAGTTCACCGTAGAGTAGTATTTTTGGGAGGCGATGGTCCTCCATCCTAGAAACGTGCCCTGCCCAGCACAGCTGCGTTCTCAATATCATGGCCTCAATGCTGGTGATCCCTGCTTGCTCAAGGACAGCAACATTCGTCATATAGTCAGTCCAGTGTATATTTAGGATTGTGCGTAGACAGCGCTGATGATGTATAAAATGTATTGAACTGTCTTGGGCTCACACCCTCCCCTCTCTTTCTCCTATGCAAATGCAAGCAGCTAGGAAAATTTTGCTTTTCTTGTGTGGTTAATTCTCTCCTGCTCTGTGGTTGATCATAACCAGGGGGTTTGTCTGAATGAGGCGATATAATGCAGATTGAAGTGCATTATCACAAATCCACAACAGAGTTCTTTTTGTCTCCACCTACTTTTGGCAAGATTGCTGGTATGCGAAGTTATCTGTGTTTGATGTTAACACAGAGGCATGCCTGCGAATCAAGATAGTGACTGCGAGTGAATTGCTTGCATTTTTATTCTCCACAAGTTGCTGTCACTGAACAGGGTTTTTTTAACAGTAAATCTAAGGTGCGCAAGTGTGACATTTCACCTTAAAAAGCTTTAATAATTGTTTTGTTGCCTTAGCACTGCAAAAAACAAAACAAAACAACCCCATGATCACTACTGCAAAAATCCAAAATGGCGGGTCTAGCCACTTTGTTGTTGGCAAGCTCCCCCCTCCCCCGTGCACGTCTGACCAGTCAGCTATGCGCTTCCACTCTTATTCAGGAATGCGCTGTGATGTGATTTGTTTGTTCTAACAAGTGGGAGTGTGCAATTCCCCCTCATTAAAAAAAAAAAAACCTCAGGAGAAGTCCTGAAGTCTTTTTTTTTTTTTTTGGGCAGTTTTTGGCCCCCCTCCTTCTGAATACAGTGAATCACTGCGGGATCTCATTAGGACAAAAGGAATTCTCCTTGGATTCCATGAGGAGTTTTTTTTTTTTTACCATCTAGACAACCCCAGGGTTAATTGAAACAGATTCATATGCTTTGGTTTGTCATTAGCTTGTTTCGAACAAATTGGAGATTAGATCAACCATATTTGGATGGTTTCGATGAAGTAACCAGGTTTTGATTCAAGCCAGCTTGAATTCCATCTTGGGAGAAAGGCGGGATTTAAATCCAATAAATAAATACATTTGGATGAAATAATCATCTTTAATCAAAATAGAAGAAAAAGCTCTTTGTGGCTGTATATAAGGAGATGGGGGGGGGGAAGGAGCGTGTAAATCCAAAACGATTGGATCATTATTGTCATAGATAGGCAAAAGCTTGTCATGATATCCAAATTAGTTTATTGCTACTTAACTCAAAGCTGTGACCGGTAATAAAATTCTTTCATCTTTCTTGGCCTGGAAAGCATTCTGTATTCTGTATTCTTTCAAAGGCTGTAATCCTATATACATGATCCTAGCACTAAGTCCTATTGAATACTCTTCTGAGTAGACATGTATATAATTGTACTGTAGGTATCTCAGATACACTGTGGAAAGTAGTGCAAAAGAATGTTGAAACCTTTGTTCAATAGATACCTGTGTACTTGAGGCCTTAAAAATCATGATATTGGAAACTGATGTTTGATCTTTAGGACTGGTGGTATGCCTTTAGTGTCATCCTGCAATGTGAGACTAACTTTTATTTCTACTTTTTATTGTATATTTCCTATATAGTTCTTTTAAAGCCTTCCTCAAATTTTCAGTTTCTTTCACCTAATTTCATTTCTAACTCTCCCTCTTTTCTTCTGAGAAAGAAAAGGAAGCAACAAATCGAAAAGAAAGCCCTGGAAACAGCACCAAAAAAAGCCCACAACATGGTTCTGATATGTGGATGACACTTTCACCATTTAGAGCCACAGAGAAGAAGATTTGACCACGTTTCTGAACCATTTGAACAGCATCCACCCGGACATCCAATTCACGATGGAAAAAGAAAAGGATGGAACATTGCCATTCTTGGACGTTCTGGTCATCTGAAAACCAAACCAACTATTAGTACACAAGGTATATAGAAAACCTACACGTGCAAACAGATACCTACACAAGAACTCCAGTCATCACCCAAGACAAAAAAGAAGCACAATAAAAACATTGGTAGACTGTGCAAAAGACCCAGGAAAAAACACAGGATTGAAGAAAAACAACCACCCAGGAGTCACAGACAGAACAGGGAAACTGATGAGGAAACACAACCTCCAAATGATATACAGACCAACAAAGAAAATCCAAGAAATGCTGCGTTCAGTGAAGGACAGAAGAGACCCTCTCACAGCCGCAGGGGTTTACTGCATACTATGCAGCTGCGGACAAGTCTACATAGGGACCACAAAACACAGTGTGCAAACATGAATCAAGGAACATGAGAGACACTGCAGACTGGGCCAGCCAGAAAAATTAGCAGTAGGAGAACACACTATAAACTAACCTGGACACAAAATGCTATTTGAAAACACTGAAATTCTGGACCAGGCTAACAATTATCAGGTCAGAATGCATAGGGAAGCTATTGAAATCCACAAACACCTGGACAACTTCAACAGAAAAGAGCAAACCCTAAAAGTTAACAAAGTTTGGCTACCAGTCATGAAAAACACCAAAATCAAAACTCAACATATGCAAATGAACTTCAGGGACAGGGTGCTTCCCAGCAGACAATGGACCATTAGCTACATAGACACTAATCCCCCTTGCATATCCTCCCACCTTAAAAACTGAACATCCAACAACTGAATACACAAATTTGCATGCTAATCCTTTTGAGTAGGGACTCATATTATATAAACCCCACACACCACCATTCTCTGCAGATGCCAGCCACAGATGCAGGCAAAACGTCAGGAATAAAATCTTCTAGAACACGGCCTCACAGTCTGGGGAAAAAAAACATGAAAAAACTACGGATGCCGGCTGTGAAAGCCTTCGACTTCACATATCAATGCCACTTTTCTGACCCAAATTACTTTCAGAACAGATCTATACCTAAAACATTATATTTGTTTTACATCATTGTACCTTAGGTAGCTTCTGCCAAAGAACTTTGGGGATTATTTAATTAAGTGAACTGTTGGATTCAATAAGGTCCTGTCCCTAATGGGTAATATATAGTGCTTGTTAGAGTTTCACAATCTTTTCTTTTCCCCAGACTTGTGATGGGGAGGATTTGCGAAAAACACTTTATGTCAAATGAATATGTATATTCTAAGAGAGAGGTTGGGTTTTGTCCTGTGCTCCAGTCAGCAAGTGACTCAGGATCCAGGTGGTTGGAGTGTAAGAGTTGTTGAGAAATTAATTTAGTTGAGGTCAGTCACGGTATCCAGCAAGATGAAGGGAGAACTATAGAGCGGCATCAGACGGTCCAGAAGTTGTTCAGCAAGTCAAGTAGTCCAGATAAACAAAGCCAGCAAGAAATAAAACAGAGTCGTAAATCATAGCCAAGGCCAGGAAAACATGAACACCAAAAAGTACTGCTAGTAGTCAAGAAGGAGGGTTGAAAGCAACCAAGCTGCCAGGGAGGGGCTGAGAGATTTATGGGCAGCAGTCTCAAGATGCTAGGTGCCTAATCAGGCCAGCTGCTTAACAATTGCTGGGAATGACCCAATCTCTCTTTGTCTCATGCATGAAGTGATAACAACGGGTCTTCAGCATCTGCAATCCCCTGCCGGGGAGCAGAACAGCCCTCTGCCTCAACCTCCAGCTTCTCTGACTCAGAGAGACCACCAGCTTCAGGAGCTACAGTTTCCTGACAATCTGCCTTCTCTTTGTCAGGAGCTTCTAACTCCAGAGGGTGAGGTATGACAGGTTTTTGTTGTTGTTGCTGCACAACAGAAAAGCTCCCTTCCTACCATGGATGTTTTAAAGCAGTCCTTCTTTACAGGCTGATGTGAGAGACTGACATTGCCACCTCCCACCCCCAGTGTTTCAGGGACGGGTACCATATTTATTCCTATTGCCTACAACTGTTTCTTTCTTTGCTAGAAACCTGCCAGGGTCCAGCAGTCAGTGGTTGATTAATTCCCATCCCTGGAGTAAATATAGTTCCTGAATTGGATCGGAGTGGGCAGCACTATAGATTAGAGCAGTGGTTCTTAACCTGTGGTCTGGGGGTCCCCAGAGATCCACAGTGACCTCACAGGGGGATGATGATATTGTTCTTCTTCTTCTTCTTCTTATTGCCTGGTAAAGAAAAGGTTAAGAGTCACTGGTTAGAGGCATAGGTGCTTAATATTTCCTCTGAATTTCCAGTTCCCATTTGCTATTTAATAGTTTCTGAATAGAGTGTAGAGAGTTAGTATTAGAAAAATGGTATAGGGTCTCATAGCTCTTCTGCCTTGACCCAATTTTTCCTCCTTGGAGATGCTTTAAACGGTCAAAAATGCTAACGGGAGATATCTCTTATCATAAACATAGTAGTTCTCCCTCATCCCAAACAGTTTGGACTTTCAAGTGTATAAGCAGAAATAATGTATGCATAAATTATTGTTGCATGATGAAGGGTCTTGTACTTTCATGCTGGATTGGGCAGTGCTGTGAGTCCTGTTATAGGCATAAAATCATTTGAAAGATCCTACAGCCTTCCTGACCCTGACTATTCTCCTTCTAAAATTTCTAGAAAAAACTTTAAAAAAATATTTTGTTACCTTTTCTAAACTTTGACAAGAAACACATCATATTGTACCACTCAGTCCCCAAAATACAATATATCAGGTACTGTACAGTCATGTGCCCACTTTATTAAATCAGCTATAAATAATCTAGCATATCTGCTGTGCCAAAAACAAAAAAACCCAAACCCAATTGATTGGTTTTCGAAAGAAGTAGTTGTGGCATAAACCTTTGTTGAGCAAGATTTGGAAAGGAAATGGAATCTGGATTACAATGGCTTCCATAGGGGGTTCATAGAAGCTTGAGAACTTCTTACTACTAATAGCCTTTTTATTTCAGCCAGTGCTGTGGTTACTCTCTGCCCAAGAACAACAACTGTAATAAATTAAGCTTAATTTTCTAGTATATAAATCCCTTGGCCTTCACAAAATCCTACTCTGCCAACTTGTTGCCAACATATTCTATCAGGCTAGTGAGGCAAACTGCATGTCTGCTTTCAGAGGGCTAGCTAGGTATTGAGAGACTTGTCACTAGAATGCTGGCCACGAGATATTGAACTGTCCACAGCCACTATGAAAACAATAACAATGTAAAATAGCAGCAATCTGCATTAGCGATGAAACTACCCATGACGGTGAAATCATAGAACTTAATAGCATTAAAGGCAGATAGCTTGTATTATTTATTTTAAATCAGATGGTTGATTTAAACATGATGCTAATCCTATTCAGGTGTTCTTGATTGTGGATGATAAAAATGTGAGGGGAGAGAGAAGAGATGAGTGTGTTAGCTTTGCCCATTCCTCACACATTTTTTGTACCATGATTAGAAACAATTTGTTTCCTGTTCAAGTACTGAGTTTCCACTGTGGCCTTTGGCTGGAGATGACATTAAAGTTATATGTCACTTAATGAAGTAGATGTGTTCATAGACATTATTTCTGTAACAGAAAATTTGGCACCAGAGGCAGAAATAGCATGGTAGGAATATGGATAGGTTTATGTACCACAAAACAGAAGATCAACATGTTTCAGCAAACTTTTTATCCAATGTGAAATGAAATATCCAGGTCTGGTAAGCCTTGCATAACTAATTAAAAACGTTGTGAACCTTCTGAATACTGCTTGAAAGCTTCTTTCAAAATACATCCAGGGTTGGTTGTTTTTCTTTCACTAGCCTCTGCTTTTCTTATGATTTTCATTTTGGTGGCCAATCATATGGCTCTGTATGACAGGGAGGGAGGGATGAGGGCTAGAAAGGTATCCCAGGCAGGCCTCTTTCCTCATTGCACCAGTGGGTTCCCCTGCTTGAATTCCTATACCAGTTGTTTAACTTAATATCAGCAGCTAGATCTTGGAAACTACACATTTTAGGAAGATAGGAAGCTGCCGCATACTAAATCAGACCTTTTCGAATATCTAACCCAGTATCGTCAACTCATACCAATAGCCATGGCTGTCCAGTTTCAGGTGGGATTCGTTCTTAGCCCTATCTGGAGATCCTTGGTATCTTTTGATCGTCTTCCATCCATGTATTAACCAGGCCTGACCATGCTTAGCTTCCAAAATCAAACAAGATCAGTTATGTTCAGAGTGGTACAGTGGTAACTTTCCCATGATGCCCCAGAGCAGTTTAATTGCATAAAGCCAGGCAGAAGGACTAAGTGCCAGTGCCGTGGGAGTTGAGCTCCAATGGTTGTCTGGGAATAGTGGGTGCAGAGCTTGGGGGGAAATTCCTTTTTAGGACAACTCCTAGAATCCCCCATTCAGAAGGTTGGAGGATTCCAGAAGTTGCAGCCCAAAAAAGTGACTTTACCAAGCTTCAGATGGGTGCTACCACTACCCCTGGATGTGTTTGTGCCCATGAGCGTTTGATTTGTGATTAAATATTAATCTGATTTGTCTAGTGTACATTGACTTGAAACGGTCAGTTTCAGAAATGCATCCTTGTTTACACCAGTTAGTTGGAAAGATGGTTCTTTTTTCCCATTTTTGTTAGAGCTTCAGGTACAACTGCAGGTAAGTTAGTGAATCTTTCCAGACAAGACCTGTCTCTGGTATTTGGCATTTAGTTAATGCCCTTTCCCAAAAAGCAGGCTTGCACCTCATCCAGCAAGTTGTGCTAATTATCCCCTTATTCATGCCCAGCCCAGAACTGCATTGTTCTGATAGGTGTGCTGTAACATGTGGAATGCTGGAAGAGACTGTAGGTAAAACTAATTTTCAAAATTGTGGTGAAAACATATTCATGCTATACATGAAATTAGCTTGGCTGCCTTTCTCACACATCATGATTCACTAAGTTACCCAGAGTTGGTGCACAAATGTAATGTCTTGCCATTGGTTTTGGATATTCTTCTGTTTAGTATGTAGATATGAATGATAAAAAGTTAAATGTCCTAAAGTCCTGTTGAAAGCAACAGGGGTTATTAGCAAAATTTCAATCCTGGTGCCTATTGCTATGGAAGTAAACTTCATTGAATTTACTGAGATTTATTTCTGTGTGCTCATTGCTGAGATGCAGATTAAGCCCTGTCCTGATGTCCACCCTGGTTATGGGGTGGGAAACAGGGGTGAGAACACCTCTAGACATTTAACTATTTATCAGCAATTACACACATCATGGCCATTGATAAGGGAAAGATGGGAATTCCAGAGGTCCACAGATTCCCTGCCACAGGCTTAAACAGTGTGTGTGTATGGTAGGAGCAAGCAACACACAAAACCCCCACTCAAGCATGGCTTCTCTATGGGCTGACTTGGCTGGGATGAATCTCAAGATCTGTTCATGTTTAAGGGCTTGTCTATACGAAGCAAAACAATGTGGATTGCTCCACAGTAATGGCAACGGCACAGCAACTGGTATTTGTCTTAATGGGTTTTCTTTTGGCAGATAGCAGGCATGCGAAGCTATCCACATTTGCTGTGCAAATGGATATGCTTACAAATCAAGATGGTGGGTGCTTTTACTTACCTCAAATTGCCACCACTGGACAGAATTTAAAAAAAACCCTATCCAAAGTGCAAAAGAACAACTTTTCACTTTAACAAAAAAGTACACACACCCTGTTTTATTGCCTTAGCGCTTGCTCGCTAAGGCAAAAATCCAACATGGCAGCTCCAGTGACTTGCCCTGTTAGCAAGCTCCGCCCCTGCACACATCCAACCAGTCAGCTTTCAACTTCCACTTGTATTGGGAAAGCGATTGAATTCAGTCACTTGCCCCAATGAGTGTGATTGCATATTCCTCATAGAGCTTTTTAAAAAAATATGAGAAAAGCTGTGTACTTTTTGGAGTTTTTGGGCCACCTCCTTCTGAATACATCAACACATCATGAGATCCCATTAAGGTAGGTCATCTTCTCTTCGAAATCCATGAGGAGTATTCTCACTGTTTAGACAACCCCTAAGTGAATAGAGGTACAACAAGAACTTGGGAAAGTTCTCCTCTCGTCCTCCTCCTCCTCCTCCTCCTCCTCCTTCTTCTTCTGTACTACAGCTTCTCTACTTCTATGGGTGAGTCAGGGATTTCATGGGAGTATTAGTATAAAAAAGTAACTTTTGTCAACTTTGAATGTAGCCCTCTTTACATTCTTGCTGCTAAGGTCAAGAACAGGGAGAGGAAGGGTGTTGTACAAAGGAAGATTTGGCATAGAACTTGTGGGCACGGCTTTGTGTCTTCTGCATGGATGCACATTTCCTGCTCAAGTGTAATAATCTGAATGCAGCATTATTTGAGATTTATAGTGAGAGGGACGTAATCTGTTTCTAGTATCACAGGTCTTAGAAGAAGTAGGAATGCTTTAGCATGCTGTCCAGTTTGAGCATTCCCGGTAGCTGTCTGTGTCATGCTCCGGCTAGGTTTTCATGCCCTGCTGTTGTAAAAAATACCAGATACTATTAGCCCTTATCCAAAACTTACAATCAGGTAGAACAGTGGCTCTTAACCTTTTCTTTACCAGGGACCCCCTTTAAATATCTTTTGTTGCCACAGACCCCCAAGACTTAACTTAATATTTCTCTCTCTCTCCCGTTTCTTCGCAAACGAAGATTCGGAAGGACTCATCCCACGCTTTCTGCAAGCATGCTGATGACTAAAAAGGCCAATCCGAGATAAACTAGTCCGGTTGCAGGAAGCACAGCAGAAGGTCTCCTTGGGTGATGTTTCCGGGTTGTGAGTCTTTCTGTGTTGTCGTTTCTCTTCAAGACTTGTTCGGCGTGAGTTCTCAAATAAGGCTGCAGCATTGTGGATAGAGCGTCTCCATGCCTCCCAATGTGAGGCCATGGCGGACCATTGTTGGTGATCAATTTGGCCGAGCCTGAGATGTTGTTTCAGGGAGTCCTTGTATCGCTTTTTTGGAGCGCCCATCTTACACGGACCCGTGGTGAGCTCTCCGTAGAGTACTATTTTGGGGAATGTTGCTCATGGACAGCAACATTCGCCACATAGTCAGTCCAGTGTATATTTAGGATTGTGCGTATACAGCACTGATGTAAGCGTTTGAGGAGTCGTAAGTGTTGGCGATAGGTGAGCCATTTTTCAGACCCATAAAGGAGAATAGACAGTACCATGTCTCTATACACACTGATTTTTGTGCTTTGCCTCAGTGTTTATTAGTCAGGACTCTTTTGTAAAGTTTTCCAAATGCGCTATATGCCTTTGCTAATCTGTGATCGATCTCTTTGTCAATCTTGGCATCTGAGCAGATGATGCTTCCCAGGTAGGTGAACTGCTGAATGGACTTGAGCACAGATTTGCCGATGGCAATGTGGGGATGATGGTGTTCATCCTGTGGTGCAGGCTGGTAAAGAACTTCTGTTTTCTTAAGGTTGACTTCCAGCCCAAACAGCTCTGCAGCTGTTGTGAAGCAGGATGTTAGGCGCTGCAGAGCTGCTTCTAACTCAATATTAAAAAAATATTTTAACTCAGTATTTAAAATAATAACAATAATAATACCACCACCTAATAATGATAATACAGTTACACCATCCATTAAACCTCAGAGGCACTAGAAGGGGAGAGAAGGCTTTTTCTCCTGCTTTTTTCTGCAAGTTTGTGGCTGGAGTGGATTGAGTGGCAATATATAGGCCAAGCCAGCTAGCCGTCCCTTGCCTTGGCTCCTGTCACATGGCCAATCCACTGCAGGGAGGAGGTTGGCCAAGCAGGCTTCAAGCCTTTGTGGACCCCCTATGAGGACATCACCCCCCCGGGGGGGAACCCTGGACCACAGTTTAAGAACCAGTGAGGTAGAACATTCAGGTGCAAAAACTAGGGATGTAAGAAGAATCATAGAATCATAGAATTGTAGAATTGGAAGAGACTACGAGGGCCATCCAGTCCAACCCCCTGCCATGCAGGAATACACAATCAAAGCATCCCTGACAGATGGCCATCCAGCCTCTGTTTAAAGACCTCCAAGGAAGGAGACCCCGCCACGCTCCGAGGGAGTGTGTTCCACTGCTGAACAGCTCTTGTCACAAACTTCCTCCTAATGTTGAGGTGGAATCTCTGTTCCTGGAGCTTGCATCCATTGCTCCATGTTCTAGTCTCTGGGGCAAGAATTTTTTTTCCATGCTATTTTCAGTAACACCTCATGTCATCTTTGTAAACAGATTCATGAAACATTTCGGCAGGACTATTTTAAAACAAGAAACCTTTATTTGAATTATATTTGCTTTGCATTTACAGTTCTGAACTGTGTTCCCTTTCAAGAATCTAGATTAATAAGTCTCATGATATCCTTGAGAAACAAGCTTCATAGATTTAACTCAGTAATTGTGTGCCTAGGGAGAGAGCCTGCTTGATTTTAAAGACCTTGTAGACATGAGTGTAAAAAATAGCAATATGCTGGCATCTTGATTTCTAACTAGATCTCTGTTTTCTTCATCTACAACTCCCTTCCCCTTACTATTTTTTGTATACTGTTCTTGTTGATTAGAGTTTTGTTTCTTTCTCTGTTTGTACATCCTGAAATACGGAATAATAAAAATAGTATTTATTTATGTTAATTGCTATTTACAGAATTGGATTACATGAAGGGAATGGTTGCTCTAGTGAAAGGAAATGTATTTTTTAATGAAACAATACAGTTAGATAAAGTCATCTTGTAGAATGCTGTTTTCAAAAGCAGAGTTCAGGCCGAACTTAGTCCTACTCTCAGTGACGTTTGTTTAGTTTCCTTCCATTCTTCCTACTGTTTAATTTGAGCATATTGCACAACAGATAAGGTTGCCATACTGCCTGGCAGCCTGAAAAGAATAATACCTTCTATTCAGAAAGGGCTATAGCAAGTGGCATAAAATTATTCACTAAGGACTAAAACCAATGGTAGTCATACTTTTGAGTGGAATCATAGAAATGAATGGGATTTGTTCTCACACCTAACTTAGAGGGTCTATTGTAGATAGGACTAATGTCGGATTCAATCTTTAGCTATTTTATTTATGGTGTTATTTGAAACAGGGAGAAAATGCTGCTTAAGAGTGTAGAGACTGACAAAAAAAAGGTACCAATTGATGTACAGAGAAGAGTGTACTGTACAGTAGTCAAGAAATATCCATTAGGAAAGGAAGGAAGAATAATGAGGATGCTTCAGCCTTTCTCAGTTCAGGATTATTTAATATGTCTTAACAGTGGGGTCCATCTCTACATGTTTACTCAGAAGTAAGGTCCACTGTGTTCTGTAGAGCTTACTTCCAGAAAGATCTGCATAGAATTGTAGCCTTTCTGTATGTAGTTGTCTTATGTTTTAAGCCTTTGAGGGTTCAGGTAGCATGTTGGAAGCAAGATTAAGAAAATCCAACTTTCTGTTTCCTAAACGGTTTTAAAAGGGATGGTTCAGGGAAGTTAGAGGGGATTTCACTGCTCCTTGCCCAACCCACTACAACCAACTACAAGGTGTAAATAATTAGCAGATGACACATATAACATACAAACAAGGCTATCCTGATTTAAGGAGCTGAAATATGGCAACCGTGAGAATGGACTTTACTTGTAGACATGTGTTAGAACACAAGGTTTTATGTCCTTAAGAAACTGATTGTTATCTAGTATTTGGATTCCTCTTTTAAACCAAGATGGAACACTTTAGTTTCTCAAAACCATGCTTTGTTTTGGTTTTTTTGCAAAATCCACATAGAAATAAATCTACAATATAGACATTTTGCAGCACTGCCACCTGAACAGTTGTAAACAATTTCCCTGCATTTCAGTGACTTACCATATACTGTTTGTTTTTTGTTTGTTTGTTTTGTATCAACAGACCTACAGATTTTTCCTATACAGTACTTTTTTGTCCTAGCCACTCTACTGTAGTAGGAGAAAAATGTCTGATGCTTTTTTGCCATGCTAGGGCCTCTGTCACAGGAGCCAGTGCACTTTTTTGCAGACTCCTGGGAAGGACATTGAACTAGTGGTCTAGGTAAGTAGAGGTTTCCCAAGTCTGGATGTTGATGATGCAGGCTCCACTTTGATCCACCCAGAGACAATATAAGTGTAGCCCTGAAGCCCTCCCTGCCTTAGGGACAATCCTGGGGAAAGTACATTGTTTTTTTCTCCCCTGCACCATAAGTGAACACTTTCCCTTGTGGGTGTTTATCATGATTTTGAGTTATGCATTAATGCTAATCATAGTCAATGTTAGTCTGGAACAGTGTTTCCAAATGCAAGTTTTCAGTGTGTGTGTATGTGCCTTTAAGTTGCCTGTCGACATATGGCAACCCCATGAATTTCATAGGGTTTTCTTAAGCAAGGAGTACTCAGAGGTGGTTTTGCCAGTTCCTTCCCCTGACATATAACCTACAGCATGTAGTATTCATTGGAAGTCTCCCATCCAAGTACTAATCAGAGCTGACTCTGCTTAGCTTCAGAGTACTAGGGTTAGTATTTGGTGTTCATGCAATTAAAAAAAAAAGGTTTACATCCATAGAAAAAGGAAAGGAAGAGAAAAGGAAGATAGGAACTTGTATATCCAAAGTGTTTGCAAACCATGGTTTTCAGGGAGCCATTATTAACATCTACCCCCTATATCAATCTTTTAATCCTTTTTCCATCCCTCTGTCTTGGTGGTACTCTTTCTTATCCCAGTCCAGGAGCTTACGAAACAAATTGCCAGGCTGGAGGGAGCATGAGTTCAATCAGAACAATGTTCCTTTGCACTGTCATTATAATTTAGAATGTTCTTTTTGTACAAGGGTGACAGGACACACATATACATTAGGTGTCTTCTAAGCAGGCAGCGGTTTCTGGCTTGTGGCAAATTCAGTTTTCTTTGGATTGCTGAAAGCTAGTCTAAAGCAAGAGTGGGCAGGAGAAGATTCCTCTGGGTTCTTTCTTTCTTTTTTTAATGGGTCAGTGATGTTGGGCATTGCATGCATTCAGCAGGCCATGCGCTACCAACTCCTGGACTAAACTGAATTTTGGGAACCAATTGCTGATACTTATAAGAAGGAAAAAAATTGCTTTAGATTTCTCCATGAAAATGAACCACATTCTTTATTGGTGTTTTTCAGGGATTGCTTTTGGGATCTGCATTTGGCATGGGCAACCTTTCCCAAACTTGGAGGAGGAGAAAGGCGGCGACTAGAGGAGCAGCATTCCAAGCTCCTCCCTAAGAAGACCTCAAGTGTGAGAAGGAGAGGGACAGTTTTCTTCTTCCAGCAGTCATGCCTTTTGGGCTGAAATTGCGAAGGACCAGGCGCTACAATGTCCGGAGCAAGAACTGTTTCATGACGCGGATTCGCTTATTGGACAACAATGTGATTGAGTGCACACTCTCAGTGGAGAGCACCGGACAAGAATGCTTGGAGGCTGTTGCTCAGAGACTGGAATTACGAGAGGTGAGGGTAACCCAGGAAAAGACCAGCTGTTGCCTTCAATTTGGCATATTTCTAGCAAAAGGCATTTGTCATTTGAAATCTGTTTATTAGTATCATGTTATTCTTGGAACTGGCCGGATCTTATCAGTGAGGGGAACTTTGGTAATTGTATCCTGCTTACATAAGAGGCAAGGACAATCTTATTACCTACAGTTTGGACTGTGATTCAGTTACTTCCTGTCAGGGCAAACTCTTAAGTGATCTGAAAGGGAATGCTTATTCTCTTTCTCCATCAATTTGAGTGCTACCTCTGCATTTTGAATAATCAGCTAAATGATTCCACAGTTGTGTGGGAGGATCACACTCCCACTTTAAAAATTTGAGACAGCTCATGTTGCTGTGTTTCTCTGAAGAAATGTTTATGTTTTTAAAATGTTTTTAAACACCTACCCTTGTTCTTTCATTAACAAATAATTGAGCACTAGTGGATGTTCTATAAACTTCTTAGCACTATTTGTGCTTCCTAAGCTTTAGTCTTGACATTCTAAAGCAAGAGAATTGTTGGTTTCCTTAAGGAATTTTCCAATTAGCCTGTAATCCCTGGATTGGTTTGCTCTGGCTTTACCTGTTAAAACAAAATGACTTTAGTCTTCCCCGAGTGGCCGACATCAGGAGTTGGGAATCTTTGCCCTCCAGATTTTTGAGACTCCAATAATTGGGCATCATGGATGGAGCATCTGGAAGCTGAAACCTGAAACAGCTAGAGGGTTAAAGATTCCCCAGTACTGGGCCACGCTTGGTGTCTTTTTTTCTCTTGTGAGCCACACAGACTGTTTAGTCATTAACCAACTAGCTACATAAGGTAGGGGAACCAAAAGCACAAGTTGGCTTTTTTTCTCTCTCTCCATGTATTTTTCTCTTTGCCACCCACTGTTCACAGCACTGGAATTAATGCAAGAGATTTTCTAGAATGGGTGGGTGTTCTTTGGAATTTGGATAGATACTAACTGCTTATTTCAGCATAAAAAAAAAAAAAACCACAACAAGGATCAGAAAATACCAGTTTTTCCATATGGCCTGCGTCTGATTTTTCTTTTCACTTTGTTTTTTCATGTATTTGTTATTTATTAAAATATTTATATTTTATTCAAAGAACTTTCTTTATATTGTATTCAAAGAACTCAAGTTAGTATGCTTTAAAATTAATTTAGGACTAAAATATATTAAATAATGTATCACTTAAAACAAGATGATTTTAAACCCAGAGGTCTTTCTCGGCTGTCACCCCCAAACTGTGGAACGGCCTGCCGGATGAGATCCGTCTATTGACATCGTTAGACAGCTTTAAAAAGGCTGTCAAGACGGATCTCTTCAGGCAGGCTTTTCTGGAATAGCTAATCCCGGCCTCAAGAACCTCCTTTGGAAGTTGATTCTGGAGCTCCTAACTATTGCTGCTCACTAGGAAGGGTTTTTAATAACAATTGTATTATATGTTGATTTTAATTTGTATTGATTTAATAATGTTTTAAGGGGGGGGAGGGATTTTGAGTTGTTTTATATTATGTATTATTTTACTGTTGTAAGCCGCCCTGATTGTTCGCAGAGGGGCGGGATATAAATAAATTTTATGATGATGATGATGATTTAAACCCAGTTAAAACAATTTAAAATAATGCCGACCATAGCGCATGGGCAAATTGGATAAAACCAATTAGGCCCCGAAGCGTTTTTATAAAAAGCCATGTTTTGACTTGGTGCCAGAATAACATCAACATTTGCTCCTGTTGGGCCTCTGTGGGAGGATGTTCCATAACTGGGGTGCCACAGCAGAGAAGGCACCCAAGTTACGTTTTTGCTTTTATTTTATTTGCTGGATTTCAGACATTTATATACAGTTATCCCTTCATATTCACTGGGGTTTGGTTCCAGGACCCCCCCTTGGATACCAAAATCGATGAATACTCAGGTCCCATTATATGCAATGGCATAGCAAAATGGTGTCCCTTATATAATATGGCAAAATCAAGGTTTGCTTTTTGGATTATTATTTTTTTAAAGAATATTTTCAAGCTGTGAATACTTAAATCTGTGGATACTAAATCCGTGGATATGGAGGAACAACTGTACTGCCTTTTCCCAATACTGTATATTCCAAGATGGCAAACAGGAAATATGCAAAATAAATTATTTGGTAAAACAATAGTACAGTATAGATGATGTTAACAGAAACAAAAACAAACAAACAAAAAACTAAAAATACAAAATAGCAGGCCAAAGCATTTCTTAAGTCAAAAGGCCTTTGAAAACAAGTGTGTCTTACAATCTAGTGCTACTGAAAAATGTTCAAACTAGGAACCAAGCATACCTCTTCCAGGAAGCCATTCAAATATAGTACATGGGTCCCGTCACCAAAAAGGACCTTTCCGTTGCTTTAACATAGCTCATTTCTGATTTATTTTTAAAATGTCACTGGGTGAAGAGCTTCAGTGGAATATCTTAAAACAGAGGAAGCTAGAACAGGTAGAGACACACTTTCAGGTATGGCTACATCTTAAGTTGGACCCCAAAGTGAATTGGCAGCCAGTGTAGCATTTTTAAATCTGGTTTAATTTGAATAAACTTGGATGTGTCTGTTAAAATTCTGGCAGCCATTTTCTAAACTAATTGAAGCATCTGTTCTCTTAAAGGGCAGACCTTCATATCATGCATTACTATGACATAGTTGGGCAATTACCAGAGAGTGGGTTAGCATGGTAAAACTATTCCTGTGCAAGTGGATCAGCTGAATCCAGTAAAAGATAACAAGGCCTCCTGAGTCTCTAGTAACAGAATCTAAGAGTACCCTTTGTCTTGATGTGCAAACCTGATTTCTCAGGAGGCGTGTTGTCCTGTCCAGAATATTGATTCACCAGATAAAGGAATCAAATACCCACAGTTACTCCATGCTGTCATCTTGTTTAGCTTCACTTTATAAGCCTTAATTCCTATGTGAACCACCCTTATGACTGAAACACTCCTTTGCCCAATCTTGGTAAAAAAAATTAGAATCACATCTTACTACATTAACTGTAGTAACTGGATGCTTTCCTAATTTAATTTTCCGTTTCAAGATCAGCCTAAATATTTTGGTCAGGAGAATGATAACATGCCCACAGTAATAAGGTACTGTAATTCTGAGGCCTGGTTGTTAGTCATAGTGATTAGATCAGCTTTAATGTTGTTCATGTGCAAAATTTCTGACTTCTCTTTCTCATACTTGCTTGGCTTTAAGATTGTGTAGGCATTGCAGATGGGGCACTTAGCTATTCATTTTTTGAAGAACTGAAGTTCTGTTTTCAGCAAAGATGTTATAAATTCCTTGGTAATCTTACAGCCTATATTTCTTTTATACTGGCTGACACCTTCTTTGGTGTACTTTTTCCTTATGCAGTTATCAAAATATCAGGTGATATATACAGGTTGACCCCCATATCCACAGGATACATTCCAAGACACCTCCCTCCTCCCCGGATACCTAAAACCATGGATAATAGGGAAACCTATTATTTTCAATGAGATGAACACGAGGTTGACCATAGAATCATACTGGAGGACCTAGAAATGCCTAGAGAGAACTCCCCCCCTGGATGTGGATAAGTGAAACTGTGGATACTGAATCCATGGATATGGGGGTTGACTTGTACAGTAAAAATGAGATTTACTGAAAAATTTCTGTAAAATAGGATGATAGAAACTGGTGAATTAAAATCAGTTAAGTCATGAATAAAGTTGAGATTTGCAAGCAATGAAAAAACTTTTTTTTTTGTTTTAACAAAAGTGATTGACTTAAGTTGAAATTTCTGCATTAGTTTTTCTTTGGAATGAAGCCATTAGTTAAGATATTCATTCATTAAATAAGGAACTATGCTAAAGAACCAAGATGTTTTTCATTATTCAGTTTATCTTTACACAAAACCTCATTCACTTAGATTTTTTCAAAATGATTTCTCACCTTTTTTAGTTCCTAACACCTGATTAAACTACTGACTCTATTAGATCACAAGCAATCTGGGACACTGAGAAGGAGAGTTGATCTTTGCATTGAGATGGGCCTTATATATTGTATAGACTATAGAGCATCCTCATCTGCCCAGAAAACTGAATGTTGAAGTTCTTAAGCCTTAGGCTTTTACCTAGGCTCCACATGGGAAGTAATAAGACAAAGTAGGAGAGTAAGTAGATGAGAATTATAAGGAAGGAGGAATAAACAATAGAAGGCTTTTTGTGAGTGAGAAATGGGGTTTTCAAAAATTCATTCAATTGTTTCCTTCTCTGAAAAGTTCAATTATCTCTTGTATATTAGCTGTTATGCTGCTGATTGGTATATATTTTTTTCAGTGCAGACCCATTTTGTAATTATGATTTTAACCTGATGCTTTAATCAAAGTTCAGAGTAGTGATTTTTTGGACTGCAATAATCCCGTAGCCAGCATGGCCACTTACAGTCTAAAAAGGTAACTTTTTCAAGTGTTGGCACTGATGTGGGATAATTCACCATGAAGGCTGATTCTTCTTCCCTTGCTACCTCTGGTGCAATCATCACAGAAACATATTTCTGTACAACTACTACTACTTGCCAAGGAAAGAAATTTATGCTCATTCCTTTTCACTTGGAATGTGGGATGAGCTTCAGATAGCAATTCTTCTCTGTGTTTTTGCTTTTGCTGTTTGTTTCTAGAACCTCTTTTTGAAGAATAATGATGCTTTCCTTACTGCAATGTGTGTTACACCACTGAAAACTGCTTCTGTTAAAAGCTCTTAACATTGAATAGTAAAAATACTTTTGGGGAAAAATTATATTGAAATTATTTGTGGAGTGTGGGTATAGCAATAAACATTATTACATATCTCAGCCTGGATCCTAAGTTTCCACTATCAGCTATGTTAAAATTATTCCAATTAGCTGAAGTGATGTGTGGTCTATGCTTACATCAGTTGGAAACAGACTAAAACAATACAGTAATTAAAAGCAGCTTTTAACAGAAGTATGTTTGCAGGTCCACCCTTTGCTGGTCTGCTGTGAGAATCAACTTGATTGGCAGGCACTAGAAAATAGGGCCTTTTTTTCAGTAGTGCTTCACATTTCTCTTGTGAAAGACCTCCCATCATCCCCTATGATTATTGCAAGAATCATAGAATCATAGAGTAGGAAGAGATCACAAGGGCCATGTAGTCCAAGCCCCTGCCATGCAGGAATATGCAATCAAAGCATTCCAGACAGATGGCCTTCAAGCCTCTGTTTAAAAACCTCCAAAGAAGAAGACTCCACCGCACTATGAGGCAGTACATTCCACTGCTGAACACCTCTTACTGTCATGCTGATTCACTTTAAAACTTTTAAGGAAGGGTGGGGAACATACTGGCTCTTCCTTTAATATAAAATGGAAGAAATGAAACATACTGGCCAAGATTCAGTAAAGTGTTTTGTTTCCACTGACAGAACTGCTTGTCCATAGAACCTTGAGGTAAGTTATTGCTTCTTTTCCTTGTAGCCACCACTCCCCCTGTGTACCTTGGATACCAGTTCTGGAGGAGTCAGAAACCCTCTGGATGCAGTTTTCATACTGCACAAAGACCTGGGAACAGAGGAAAGGAAGAAAGTTCCATCACACTTGTTGTTGGGCACTAATATGTCATCAATTAATGGTTAAAGTTAATTAAATTGTAATATGCATAGACTTAAATAAAAAAAGATGAAAGAGTGCATGCTTTTTTTGTAAGCTTGCACGGAGAATAAACTTTTCTCTTTGAACTTTTTCTCCCCTCTTTCTAGACACACTATTTTGGCCTTTGGTTTCACAGCAAGAGCCAGCAAGTGCGATGGGTGGAACTGGAGAAACCGCTCAAAAAGCAGCTGGACAAGTTTGCCAGTGAGCCTCTACTTTTCTTTGGGGTCATGTTCTACGTGCCAAGTGTTGCTCATCTGCAGCAAGAAATCACAAGGTACACAAGGTATTTCCTCTCACCTTTTAATAGCTAAACATATTTAGTTGTCACAAGGGGCAGCCCGTGGTCTGAAATGATGCAGAAAGTACAACCTGCCCCAGCTTCGACCACCCACCCAGATCATACGTTGCCCTCCTTCCTCCATGACCACAAGCTGCCAATGAATGTGACATAGGCTTACTGCAACACATGGTTGCAAATGGGAACCAGTCTAAGGATCAAAACCTTTCCACACTTCTACAAATCCTGCCTTAATTCTGTTTCCTTCCTTCCTTCCCTGCCTCCCCCGCCCTACTTTTTTGGAACCTTTACCCTTACTTTGATATTTGTTAGGTTTAATTTTATAGCAAATGTTATACTCTTTCATAACTCTTGTGAAAGGGGCGTACATAGAATTGCACTGTGAAAGGCCTGAGAGTTGAATCTTCATTTAAGGCCCTTGGACCTACAGAGGTTGCACACCCTTGGAATATAGGATTGTAGCTGCAGTGTCTTAAAGTAATTCTGTAAAAGTTGCATTTATGTGAATCGGTTTCTGACCAAAATGCATGTATTGCCATAGAAAAGCTGCATTTTAAAATACATTTTTAAAAGAGAGGGAAGGAACTTACTAGAGATACCCAAAGCAGAACCAGCATGAAGTTCATGCTGAGTGTACATTTGAAAAAGAGCTCCATCCAGCCATAACGTTCAGGTGGATAAACATGTTAGAGAGAAAAGATATTATTTGACTCATTCACTTGATACACTTATAGATGCAATGTTTCTGCTTAAGAACCATAAGTGCATTTTAAAAATGCAATTTGATAACAGTGTAACACAGGGACAGCTCTTGGTGCTGGTCTGCTTTAACTCCCGCAAAGAAAGAGGACAACATATAGAAAGCTCTCAATTTTGTTCTGGGCATCACTGAAAGTACTGGTTGTTCTTCATGGTCTCTGCGATGCACACAAATGGGTTATCTGTGTCTGTGCAGTGCATCATTTGGAACCTTCTAGAACTATTGCATAAGATTTTTTTCAATGGTAACCTTGCCCACCCTTTCGGCAGTCTTCTGAATCTGATGAGTCAGTTACTGAGACATCTTCCACTTCTTCAGACATGCCTCCAATGTGTTTTTCTCTGAGGGAATTGGAGAATAACAAGTCGGCTTCCCCTACTGATGATGTCTGTTTTTTGCAAAACATGATAAGGATGACATATGCTCTAGAGTGGAGATCACTCAGCCTGAGTCAGAACCAACTGACCCAGTTATCGTTACATCCAAAATAAAGTGCCCATGCTGGCTTCATTTCCACTACTCGCCTCACTCTTTAAAGTAGCTCAGTGCTCTTTGTCTCCCCCTTCTTCAGTGCAGCCCACTCTGAAAAGGATGGATGGACTGTATTGTATAGTGGAGTCTGGCACTGAATGACTTTTAGATTATCCAAAGCCAAATTTGGTTGTGGTTGAGGTAGCCCAGTCTATAACAACTCAGAAGCATACTGCTCCCTCTGATAAGGAGGGCAAGAAGCTAGACCTCATGGCTAAGAAATTCTATTCCACTTCAGCTCTCTCTTTCAGGATAGCAAATAATGAACCCTGTACGGGGGCATACCAACAACACCTCTGGGGAACTTTTGGTGAAGATAAGCATTAGCAGATGTCCTACAAACCAAGGCTCATTCCTTAGCTGCCTACCAGATAAATTCTACTTCCCATCTTGCTAATTGCAATGCTGTGACATTGGCAGGAGTCATTGCTCACTACAGACAAGTGTGGCTTATTTCCTCAGCATTACCCATCAGGCCAGAATGACGATATATTATTTGTCTTTTGACAGGGGTGGCATCTTTAATGTGGAAACATATGCAGAAAATGCTTACCACGGCCTGTAAGTTTGGTCTTCCATCTCAGACCCAACAGTCCTACTGATCCCATTATGGTTTGAAAAGGCAGTCTACCAGTTTGAAGAAGTCCTTCAGTCCGTCGACTGAAGACTCATCCTCATGCTTTTCCTTCCACAGCCTTTATGGCTGCCTTATCAGTCAAGTACAGGTCTCAACCTTACAAAAAACAATTGCATGACCAGGGCAAATGGCACCTTTGACTCTCTAGTGGCTCTTTTTCCTTTCACATCTTTGCTTAACAGACTCCCTTACTTCTATCATGCTTTGGCTGCCGTAACATCAAATACCTGGGTCCTCGATATTGTGTGGAAGGGGTATGCCATAGTGTTTTCCAATTACCCCCCCCCCCCGGAGTATTCCACATCACTCCTGCTTCTGCTACTCTCTTAAAAGAAGTCGATATCCTTCTTTAGAGATGTGTTGTCGAACCTGTCCTGAAGTCATCCATCCCACTGGGCTTCTTCTACCACTTCATTGTGTCCAAAAAGGATGGAGGCTATTGTCCAGTCCTGGACCTTTGGGGTGTCAGTTCTTTCATACAGTCCAGGCAATTCAGGATGGTGACTTTCAATGCCATCCTTCTGCTGTTGCAGAAAGGAGATTGGTTTGCAGCATTGGATTTGAAGGATGTGTATTTTCATATTTCAATCTGACCGTTGCACAGAGACTTCCTTTGCTTTGCTGTGGGAAGAAGAGCCTACCCGTTTCACATTCTTCCTTTCAGGCTCTACATGGCTGCCAGGATCTTTACAAAGCGTAAGGTGGTAATGGCTGGCTGACCCTCCTCCTCTCACTAGAGTTCATTGTCAACATGGACAAGTTTCACCTACAACTATCACAGATGTTGAAATTCATTGGTGTCATTATAGCCTCTCGTGTTTCCACAGTCTATCTTCTGTGTTCTTCTCAGAGCCACATTGGAGTATCAGTGCAGTCGCAGGATATGTGCCAGAACCATTCAGGTGCTCCTCAGGTTCATGGCCTCCACAACCTCAGTAACAGCTCTGTCAAGACTCAGAATGTATGCTCTGCAGGTGGATCCCTGTCCTGCTTTGACTCCCTGACAGACTCTCATCACTTATGTGTCATGATACCAAGGAGTATTCAACAATCTATGGAGTGGTGGACTGATCCCAACTGGTATGCCTTTCCTCCCACTGCAGCTGAAATAGTAGTTACAACACATGCTTCCTTGGAGGGATGGGGAGCTCACACTGAAGGCCTCTCAGAATGGAGACATTGGCCGACCAAAGAAAATGTTCTCCACATCAACATTCTTAAGATACTTGGTGTGGAGAAGGCATTTTGGCCCTTCAAGGTGCTTCTGCGGGGCAAGGTGGTTCAGGTGGTCACCTTTTCTGGATAATAAAAAAAGGTGTTTTGAAGGGGTCAAGGGGTGGAAAACAATTTTGAGGAGTGCTTCATGGAGCCCCAGGGCTGTACTTTGCTCATCCTTATGTTTTTTTGTGTTAACCAAGATTGAATTACTCCTAATGAAAGATATATCTGTTTGGCCACTACAATAGGTATTTGTACTGACATAAAGTCTTTGTGTACGTTAAAGAAACAATTTGGGGAAAAAACAAGATACAGCTTGAGAGAATAAAACACACACAAAATATATAAATACTATTGAAGTTAAGAAGCAGCCCCCCCACACAAATATTTAACAAGGTTTCTAAGAATTTTTTAGGACTTTGCCTCTTTTTTTTTAAAAAAAAAAAAACACTTCCCAAAATAATATTTCTGAGTTGTCCCAAAGGAGGTGGGGGGGGGGAACTTGTAAGATGATGCTGAAAGCAGTGTGGACTAGCTTCAACATTTATATTTAAAAAATTTTCAGTTTGTTAAAATATAAGAGAATCTGATCATCACTATTAAAACAGTCTAAAGTTGAATGTATGATTTGAAAATTATGTTCTAAAGAAAGCGTTCCCTCTAAGGTTTGAAACACAACACTTATCTTCACATCATATTGAAGTCTATTTCCTTTTACATACACCCTCCTCCATTTGGAACTGTCTTAAAGCCAGAAAATATTTTTTACTATATGTTCATCTTAACATGCTAAGTAGAAAATATTAACAAGATTAGCTTATCTAAGTTTCTCATACTTACGTTGTATCAAGGATAGAAATATAACAGATAGAAAGTTGTGACTGTAGTATAAGCTTTGTCTGCAAATCCTGATTAGTAAACTCTGTGAAATGGGAGAAAGCCAGTAGCCGAAAACTCAGCTAGATTACAAACAAGCTTTAAAAAGAGAGTGAATATAAGTTAAATTCCATATTTTAGTTTTACATTGTGCAGGATTGTAAGCAGCAGTTTATGCCGTCATGAGGTAAAGATTATGAAGCAAGCTGTTTAGGCAGCCAGGATTTCAGGAGCGCACATTTTAAGTAGGGTGAAACGAAGATTTAAACAAAAATTGCAGGGGCTTCTGGAATCACAGTCTGTTTTTCTTTAAGATCCCCAGATATCTGTTCTAGTGGCCCCTAAAGCTGGATGAGTCCAAAGTTGGGGTCTTTTCCTGGAAACTCTGCCAGTAGAACTCTATTCTTCTTGACTCTGTAACTCCCTGCGAAGGGAGGATAGAGTGGGCCCTTCTCTGTTGTCCTTCCTTCAACAGGCAGAGACTCTTTTATTCAGACAGGCCTTTGGCAGGTCCCTCTTAAAACATTGCAAACAGTGCCTTGCTAGTTTCAGGATTCTGTTTGGAAAGTGACCAAACAATCCACAAAGTGAAAGAGTTAATAAACAGTTACATAATGGAAAAGGAATGTGAGGGGAGCAGAGCTCCTGTACTCCCCACCCCCACTGTAGGAATATTCTACAGTTGTGTGAGTTGCGAGGAGTGGAATTCACAGACAGGATTGGCCAAGCACCCAATGGGCTACATTCTGACAATGGCAGAGCCAAAGCCATCTATAGAATTTAATGTATGGAGAAAACACAGGAGGCCTAAATACCCTTAAGGCACTAGATCCCATCTGCTTTTGGCCTGGTTAGTTCTTGGATAGGGGACCACCAAAGAATACCAGGCGCTGTTGGTTTTATTTTAGAGGAAAGCTATGGCAAATTGCTTCTGATTATTCTTTGCCTAAGAAAATCCTATGAAGTTCATGGGATCACCATGAGTCAACAGGTTACTTGGAGGCAGACAGAGGTTGGGAGAAAACTCAAGTCTGACACTAACACATGCCCACCCATATGATCTCTCACACAGATGTTCTTCTCTGGCTCTTTGTGTGTCTTTTCTCTCGTTCCCTCTCCCCCTCCCCTTTTTCCAAAATGCACCTCCTGAATTCTTCCACACTCCTTGTGGGTTTGGCTGTGGGGGCTGCCATGATAAGTTGCTGCACTACAAAATTTAGCACAATAAATTTCTGAAATTTCTGTTTCAATCTGGAATTACAGCAGTACTATGCAAGAATGAGATGGAGAAGGGGCATCCTTACTTCTAGTATCATTTTCCCCCTTGGAAGTCAATGCTTTTAATTACAGACCTGTTAAACAGCAACTTTGTGGCTCTCCAGCTGTTGCCTATATTGCCAGCTGTCGCAGGTGGAAGTACAGCACTTGTTTGGTGAAACAGAAGCACCTGCAGTTTGAATAGTTAACTGATGTAAAACAACCTTTGTGGCCCTCTGAAGGATAGATATTTGCATGGATTGATGATTTAAGTCATCTCTTCAACTATAATGCACCCCTTAGTGCTGAAATAGATCCCTTTTGGTAGTGTTTACAGATCAAACAGCAGTGTCATCACCATTCTCTTGTTGCACGGACCAAATCCACCATATGTTGTTGATATTATGAGTAATATACTGTGGTATACCTCAGATTTGCTCTGATCAAGCTTGCTGTAGACAATTGTAGGAATGTTCCTAAAAATTGAGCAAGGTGGGTCACTTTAAATCATAGCAGTTTGAATCACTGATTAAAATAAAACCCTGATTTTAATCAAGTTTGACTCTAACAAATATTCACATTTTTCCTAAATAGTAGGGCAGGCATGATCACTAAAACATGTTAATTTGGCACTCAGTACAGCAAACCATGTCTTGGTGGCTTTGAATTTCAGTGCACCAAAGTCTGCTCACAACCATTCAAATACATTGAGCTTGAAAACATACTACAGGGCTTTGAAGGTATTCTGTAGGCCTGGAGTGATCTCTTGTCCTGTCTGTTCTTGCACCATGAAGGCTTAGTACAGCTCTTAATATATGTTCCTTCTTTGCCTCTGTTGTGTGAATTCTTCCTCCCATTCCATGGTTTGTGCTAACTTGGGTTAATATTGAGATTCCTTCCTAATCTTGGTTTTAATTGGTTTGCTTGTTTGTTTATTTCTTTCACAACTTCTCTTCCTTACAAAAGATCAGTGTGGCTCACAATCTCACATAAAAACATACAGTTAAAATTACAAATCACCTAAAATACCCAAAACCCTCTCTCTCTCTCTGGCTTTTCTTCGCAAACGAAGATTCAGGAAGGACTCATCCCGCGCCTTCTGCAAGCGCGCTGATGACTAAAAAGGCCAATCCGAGATAAACAAGTCCGGTTGCAAAAAGTGCAGCAGAAGGTCTCCTTGGGTGATGTTTTTGGGTTGTGATTCTTTCTGCGTTGTCGTTTCTCTTCAAGACTTGTTCGTCTTGAGTTCTCAAATAAGGCTGCAGCATTGTGGATAGTGCGTCTCCATGCCTCCCGATGTGAGGCCAGGGCGGACCACCGTTGGTGATCAATCTGGCCAAGCCTGAGATGTTGTTTCAGGGAGTCCTTGTATCGCTTTTTTGGAGCGCCCCTCCCACGCTGACCCGTGGCGAGTTCACCGTAGAGTAGTATTTTTGGGAGGCGATGGTCCTCCATCCTAGAAACGTGCCCTGCCCAGCGCAGCTGTGTTCTCAATATCATGGCCTCAATGCTGGTGATCCCTGCTTGTTCAAGGACAGCAACATTCGTCACATAGTCAGTCCAGTGTATATTTAGGATTGTGCGTAGACAGCGCTGATGAAAGCGCTCGAGGAGTCGTAGGTGGTGGCGATAGGTAACCCATGTTTCAGATCCATAAAGGAGGATAGACAGTACGATGGCTCTATACACACTGATTTTTGTGCTTTGCCTCAGCCGTTTATTGCTCCAGACTCTTTTGTAAAGTCTTCCAAATGCACTATATGCCTTTGCTAATCTGTGATCGATCTCTTTGTCAATCTTGGCATCTGAGGAGATGATGCTTCCCAGGTAGGTGAACTGCTGAACGGACTTGAGCACTGATTTGCCGACGGCAATGTGGGGATGGTGGTGTTCGTCCTGTGGTGCAGGCTGGTAAAGAACTTCTGTTTTCTTCAGGTTGACTTCTAGCCCAAACAGCTCTGCAGCTGTTGCAAAGCAGGACGTTAGGCGCTGCAGAGCTGCTTCTGTGTGGGCAACAAGGGCAGCATCATCGGCGAAGAGCAGCTCACGGACTAGATAGTTTAGAGTCTTAGTGTGAGCCCTCAGACGGCTTAAGTTAAACAAGCTACCATCAGTACGGTAGCGTATATAGATGCCGTCGTCTTCTTCAAGCTCTGCCATAGCCCTTTGGAGCATCGTGCTAAAGAAGATTGTAAATAAAGTTGGTGCAAGAACACAACCTTGCTTCACTCCATTAGTTATTAGAAAGGGCTCTGAAAGAGCATCGCCATATCTGACTTGACCACGCTGGCCCTCGTGTAGCAAGATAATCATTTTAAGGAATTTGGGGGGACATCCTAGTTTTTCCAGGATCTGCCACAGACCTTTTCTACTTACAGTGTCAAAGGCTTTGGTGAGGTCGACAAATGTTACATAGAGACCCTTGTTCTGCTCCCTACATTTTTCTTGCAGTTGCCTAAGGGCAAATACCATGTCTGTAGTACTCCTATTGGCTCTGAAGCCACATTGGCTTTCAGGGAGAAGTTCTTCTGCAATAGCAGGAACTAATCTGTTCAGGAGTATCCTTGCAAGGATTTTTCCAGCAATAGAGAGCAGTGTTATGCCTCGATAGTTTGAGCAGTCGGATTTTGCTCCTTTTTTCTTGTACAGGGTGATGATGACTGCATCTCGGAGGTCTGATGGCAGTTCCCCTTTTTCCCAGCAATTCACAAGGAATTCGTGGAATTTTTCGTGGAGTGCATGACCTCCGTGTTTCCAAACTTCAGGTGGGATTCCATCAATCCCAGCTGCCTTGCCGTTTTTCATCTGCTGTATGGCCATAAGGGTCTCTTCCAAAGTGGGAGCTATGTCCAATTCATTTTTCATTGGTTTTTGTATCATATATTGGATAGCTGAGGCTTGGACTACTCGGTTGGCGCTAAAGAGACTTTGAAAATGTTCAGCCCAACGACTTAGGATGGAGGCTTTATCAGTAATTAATGTTTGACCATCTGTACTGTATAAGGAGCTTTGGACCTGATAAGTAGGTCCAAACACTGCTTTAAGAGCTTCATAAAATCCTCTATGATCACCCAGATCTGCACAGCGTTGTGTCTTTTCTGCTAAATTGATCCACCACTTGTTCTGCATGTCTCGGAGTTTTTGTTGTAGTTTGCTACATGTGAGGCGGAAAGCTACTTTTCTTACATGACAGGTTGGCTGGGCGAGGTATGCCTGGTGAGCAGCTCTCTTCCTTGCCAACAGCTCCTGGATCTCTTGGTTGTTTTCATCAAACCAGTCTTGATTTTTCTTGTGGGAGAACCCGAGGGATTCTTCTGCAGACTGGAGGATACTGTTTTTGATATGTTGCCAAAGCACTGTAGGAGAAGGATCTGTAGGATGGTCTTCAAGTTTCGTTTGTAGGTTTGCCTGGAAGTTGTCTCTCATGGTAGCTTGTTGAAGATTGTTGACTTGGAGCCTCTTCTTTAAGATGCCAATCTATAATACCAAATATCTAAAACCATGAATTATTTTTATTTTTTTTGTGAGATTAATTGCTTGTTTTATTCTCTGAAAGTTTGTGTTAGTTAATACTGGTGCGAGTATAATACTGAACTAGGTCAAGTTTCAATAAAAAATATTTATAAAAAAATACTGAACTGGATTAGGATGGAGGGTTTTTTTGTGTGTGTGTACCCCCATCCACTCTGCTACACAGCAGTTAGGTCTGGCCTAACCAGGGGCACTGGTCCCTTGAGGTTTATTGTCTTGGATAATTACATATGCATACAGATAT
The DNA here is from genome assembly GCA_030847615.1 of Gambelia wislizenii. Taxonomy (NCBI): domain Eukaryota; kingdom Metazoa; phylum Chordata; class Lepidosauria; order Squamata; family Crotaphytidae; genus Gambelia; species Gambelia wislizenii. Next base: position 45,301,995 of record JAUMIR010000001.1, on the reverse strand, counting down.
GTTGACAGGGATAGCTTGAGATTTCAGGGCTAGGTAAGCAGACCCATTGCAGCTTATTGCTTAACCTAGGTCTTTGGTTTGGAGAAAAGTTACCCAGAACTGGAGAAGGTAAAAAGGACAGTCTCTGTCATGGCCCTGTTAGATCTGTGCAAAGGGGGAGCTATTAATATGGCCTGATCTTGGGGACTGATGTATCTAGATGGATTGAAAAGACAATTTTTTAGCCAGTATGATTAGAGATTCTTCCAGTACCTTTGTAAAGTTGTAGGGTACAGAGAAGATTTGGGCAACCAATATAATTTCTTATAAGTTCCCTCTTCTCCATTGCAGAATGTTAGGGCTTCCTACCCCCAAGGGCTGAGGCTAGCTTCTCTATTTCTGTTGCTTTGCAATTTATAGCATTTCCCTAATAAACTTTTGGTTTTACACTGCTTAATTTTTTTTTGTTCTTTGCGTACTTAACAATCTAGTAGCCACATTTTAATGATCCATTGTTGTTCTATTGTATGCTGTAAATCACATATGGAAGGGAAAAAGCAGAGTATAAATTTACACATACATATACATACACACACACCTGTGTGCACACACATATATCCCCCTGTATCTGTGGTATCTGTAACTGCAGTTTCATTTAATCGTGGTCAGGGGAGGTCTCTCTAGGAATCTGGAGGTCCTCCAGTCTGACTCTGTGGTCAATTTTTTCTGGAAGTTGACCACAGAGTTGCACTGGAGGACCTCCAGATGCTTGGAGAGGCATCCTTTCTAGGCATTTTTAGGTTCTCCAGCATGATTCTATGGTATTCTATGGAGGCTTGCTATTATCCATGGTTTCACTTATAAATGGTAAGTCTGGGAATGTATCTCCCTCAGATACAGGGGTGACCTGTATGTAACATTTCTGGACTGTAAGAAGAAAGAGAGCACCATGTTGATGATATTGTTGTGTATTCAAGTGTTAGTCATAAATAGAGTAGACCTATTGAATAAAAAACTGGTGATTTAACATTTATGTAAATTTTATTGATTCAATTGGTATTTTCTATTTGGGGTTGACAGTAGGATTTAGGTACTTGGTAGTGAGTTTGCATGTCACAGAATACTTTAAACTTTTCCTGAACTTTACTGATTTTTCTCATCTATCTTTATGGGTTTAATTTTATTTGTACTTTTCCTCCCAGTTTCATAGTTCATGCTTTCTAACCAGTTTCTCCATATTTCTCTCCCTCTCTTACTTGACATCTAGAGCAAAGTAAGATAAAATAAGGAATATGTAATGTGCTAAATGTTCTGCCATGCTTTACATATCAGCATGTTGTTCTCATCCTGTGATTCTGACTTTCCTGGAAATTGATGCAGGATGACAATCAGTTTTGTGATGCCAAGAAAACGTGGGAGGGGGGTCATTATAAATCAAGAAGGAAAAACAAGCAAGCTTCTGTCCTCTCCCCTGTTTTCAAAAAGGAAAAAAAGTCACTCGGTTTCTGACATTTCAATTTGCCTTAGATTTTTGTGTTATTCTCTAATGTATTTTCAAACTATTGTTTTGTGAAATTGGGTGTCTTTTGCGGGGAGGTAAGGATTGGATCCAGAATTATGTGGAAAACACTTTTGCAAATTAGACAGTCCTGCAGTTTGAATGGGAAGAGGTGATTTTTGTTGATGCACTTTATTTCCCACCCCCACCCCCAAATCTGCTCCAGAGGTTGGGGGACCCTCTGGAACAGTGAGTGGGGTGTGCTACGTGGAGAAGAATCAATTAAAAAAATGAACTCCCCCAAGTTTCCAGCCATGAGACTTAGTGGAGTGGGTGGTTTTGCTAGATCCAACTCTTGTATTTTTGTGCATGGAACTGTACTGGAACCTACGTTTCCTCATTTAATAGTTTTTAGTGAATCTATCCTTAGATTTGACTTTGGTTAAGTAGCCAAAGGAAGGAAAGCCAATGTGGTGTAGTCACTCTGGAGACCAGGGTTTGCATCCCCGCTCCGACATGGAAACCCACTGGGTGACCTTAGGCAAATCACACTTTCTCACCCTCAGAGGAAGGCAAAGGCAAACCCCCTCAGAACAAATCTTGCCAAGAAAACCTCATGATAGGGTTACAGTAAGTTGGAAATGACTTGAAGTCACACAACAACAACGAAACCAAAGGAGGACATCAGGCAATGTCTATATAGCCATCATTTTGGCATGCTTTAGCTCTGTATTTCCTACATACCATAGATCAGGGGTCAAAATACATGGAATCAAAACTTCCCACCCTACCCTCCAACTCCCTGGTTCCTTACTTCTAAGTAATGCATATTTTCATATTGGGTAGATTATCAATCTGTTTTTGTGAAGCAAAGTTGAACAAGTGGTGTGAAGCATCAAATGCCACAAAACATCTTATCTGCCTTATGACACATGTCAAGGGAGTGTTAATAGAAGTTACATGATTTTCGATAAAAGTTTAAAATAATGGGGGATGGGTGGGATGTGGCTCTACAGAATCTCATAGGGGCCTGATGTCCACCCCCTCAACCCCTGGCAGTTGCCATTCCTTCCCTTGGCAGTGTAATTCTCCTCTCAAACAAGGTCTGTCTCTATTTTTAAGGGGGGACAACATTAAAAGCCTAGAAGTGTGTGTGTGTGTGTGAGAGAGAGAGAGAGAGAGAGAGAGAGAGATTAAAAGTTTCACTTGACTACATTCTGTACCACCCTGGCGATCCTGAGGCTGAAAATATGCCTGTTTAAATGTATAGAATGAAACAAGGAATTGGCTAGTTGTCTCCTTGCACTGGCCAAGCCTGGTATGATCAGCATGAAAATCAGTGATGGTTGGTGACTTCTGTATCAGTGGGTCAGTGAATCCACTTCATATTCCCTTCCCCACAGGACTTCTGTGACCATAATTAAACATAATCTGTTTCTTATTTACTGCTGTTGATACCCTTGCCATAGTCTGAGGTTGCTGCTGGTGAAGGCTAGAACTTGCAGGAAGATGGTGGGTGGAACTAGGATTGTGGGCCCACTTTGCATTCCCCCCCCCCTATTCTTGCCAAATGGGTAAACAAGTCTACCATTGTAAAACTAGCAAAATAATAGTTTAAGCCAGTCTTCTTTTCCAGGTAATCTGGGCTTGTTTATAGTGGGTGCTTACTGAGTGGAAAAGGGAAGTTGATGACACGTTGGACTTGATGCTTCAGATTATTTGTTTTCACTACTTTGACTTTTGATGTGGAAGAGGTCAAAACTTTCTCTCATGGGCTTCAGAACGAAAGTGCCTCTGAGGCTTTAATTCCCTGTTTATAAAATAAATTGCTGTGGATGGCAAACCCTTCTCCCTGCTGACTCCTGTTGAATGGAGAGCTTGTTCTCATTGTGTTGATGACTGAAAACTGAGCTCTCTGTACCAAATATTTCAAGATGCCGTTGATGCTTTGCTAGACTCTCAGCCTTGAGAAAAAGTCACTGTTTTTCTGTATGTTGTGTAGGCACAGGCAGAATATTTATAGATGGAAAATTATGAAATGCACATTGTCTAACCTTGGCAGAAAGTATCTTGCAGTTGGCAGTCCCTCTGTCTTTGGAGAGCAGAGCAGTTTGATGTTGGTAATGAATATTTATTTATCATATATATATATATATATGATGGCTTCAGATGATCATCCAGCCAAGGGAAAGTGGGACGGTAGTCTCATTCCCTGGATCTTATTTTTGAAGCTGTCCCGAGTCAGATTAGAGATACTAGATTTCCACTATATCTGCTTATCCCATTGTATTTCTTTAATTATTTATTTTATGTCATGGGCACATGGGACTCAAGGCAGCTCACAGCATACATTAAAACAATGTATGGCTAAAAAAAAAACCAACAAAGATTAAAAATTAACTGAACTATTTTATATAAGTGCCACTAATTAAAAAATATAAAAGTTTTTTTTTAAAAAGACATAACAATGAGACTAAAAGCACAGCACATACACCCCATTAAAAGAGCATTCATAACTTATTGGACTGATGCTATCATTAGGCAAAGTGTGGCAGCCATCTCAGGTAGCAGATTTGTAGGACCATGAAAAACAACAACTTGCTATATCTTTACTGCCAGGCAATGATGGCTGGTAGCCCCAATGTTTGTGGGAATGGTGAGTTCACTTAGGGTTTTAGTCAGAATTTTGCAGAACCTGTTCAAAGCACTGAACCTATTTGGGAGGATTGGGTTCAGCACCTTGGATAGCTCCCTTAAAATGTGGACTAACACAAAAAGCAAATTGATTGATGTAGTGACATGGGAGTCACCAGTTGCCACTGCTTTTACAGAGTAGGAGAGGTTCTTGTAGAATTCCCTGCCTCAGATGCCAAAGCAACTTGGTTTCCCTTAGTTAGGGATGGGAAGAATATTCAAGAATATTCAAAAGATGATCAAATAGATGTTTCTCAAGTGATTAGAAGAATCCTAGACTGATGAGAATCTTCACAGTTTGAGACTTATTCTACACAGGTTAGCATGTGGGTTTGTGCAAAAAAAAAAAAAGCACAAAAACAGCACTGTTTCTGCAGAAAAATGTTATTATTCTCTGTGCAGATATTCCCTGTATTGTTCTGTTTCAAGTGCTGAAAATGTATTTTCTTTTTCTATGCAAAAAAAGAAATGACTTTGCACAGAAGTACTGTTTTCTGTGCAAAAAAATGCTATTTTCTGCAGAAAATAACCATATGCAAACTTTCCAAAGAATACACCCCAAACTGTGAATAGTCTTCCAAAAGTGCAGTTTTAGAGACTTTCTCACAGCAAGAAGAAAGGTGCTAAAATTACTTGTTGCTCCTTTTGAGAAGAAAATTAGTAAAGAACTACATCCCTAGCCTTAGTACAATGTAGCATAACTTGCCATGTGCAAAATGTACAATTGCTTCACTTAGCAGAACACCTTGGGTTTGCCCTGTAGCCCAGTGTTCCTTAAGATGTTAGTTGTAAAAGACCTAGAAATAAGTTTTCCCATTGTTCCAAGGATTGCATCATACTAGTGCCCATTGGCCACAATTGTTTCTCCAGGGCCCAGAAGCAGATAGATAGCACCTCTGCATGGACCACCACTTGAGTAACACGTCTGTAGTCTATCCTTGCTCTGAGAAGGGTACTAAAATGGAAGACGATAGTTTAGACTGACGAAGACTGGTGGTCCAAGCTTTGTGGCTGAACAAGGATTGGAATTCAGATATCACCACTACAAATCTAATAGCTATTTTTGGGCTGGCTGGAAAGCGAGGAACATGCTAGTTTGGAAGGCATTAGACTTTGTGTGCATTTTCATGGAAATCAGCACTCCTTTCACACTGTATAGTTATAGCACGATGATTTCACTTTAACTGCCATGGTTCCATCCTTTGAAATCCTGGGATTTGCAGTTCAGGAATGGGGAAGCAGAATTTTCTGCCATAGATGTCTAGTGCCTCCTCAAACTGCAAATCCCAGGATTCCTCAGGATGTATCCATGGCAGTTAAAATGGGATCATAGCACTCTTATTTAGTGTGAACGGGCCCCAGTTGTATGAAACACATGTCCTATTTTAACTTAAAGCAACTGGTTCAGACTTTTTGTTCTCCTGCCTTTCATTGGTTAATCAATGGTTGCTGCTTTAACTGGTCAACTTTCTCTGTTTTTATTTATCCTTATATTGTTTCTTTTTGCTGCTTTAAAAAAATCTTCTCATGTCTTATGAACTGGAGAAGGAAAACAATTGCAATGGGTGCAGGAGACAATAAGAGCCAGTGTGGTTTAGTGCTCTGATCATTTAACTGCGACTTTGGAGACCAGGGTTTGAATCCCTGCTCAGCCATGGGAACTCATTGGGTGACCATTGTTAAACTCATTGTTTAAGTATTTGAAGGGATGTCACGCTGAGGATGGAGCAGGCTTGTTTTCTGCTGCTCCAGAGACTAGAACACGGATCAATGGGTGCAAGCTCCAGGAACAGAGATTCCACCTCAACATGAGGAGGAACTTTTTGACAGTAAGAGCTGTTCGGCAGTGGAACACACTCCCTTGGAGCATGGTGGGGTCTCCTTCCTTGGAGGTCTTTAAACAGAGGTTGGATGGCCATCTGTCAGTGATGCTTTGATCAAGATTTCCTGTGTGGCAGGGGGGTTAGACTGGATGGCCCTCGTGTACTCTTCCAACTCTGCAATTCTATGATTCTATGATTCTATGACCTTGGGCAAGTCACACTATGTCAGTATCATGTACTTACATTCCCAGATGCAGTGACCAACAATTTCAGAGTGATCAGAAACTTTATTGGCACAAAAATCTAAGAAGCATACCATACAAGGTCGCTGCTGAGAATGGAAATTTAAGGGTTATACACTATATCAAAAGAATATTACCATCTATAAAATCTGGCAGTCTCTAATAGCATTGGCTAACCATCATCTCCTGACATGACATTCACTTATACCGGGTGCCAGACTCCTTTCCCCAGGCTGATTTTGTAGCTGCATTCTTATCTCTTCCCAAACCAGCTGCAACTGTTACCACCTCCCTCCACACTTGGCAAAGAACACTCATTAGCGAGTACCAAAAAGCAAAAGACAATGAATATCAAGGTTACAGGAAAATAGCTGAAAATGGCAGGATCAGACACCGTCAGGGACTGATCCTGTCACTCAGCCTCAGAGGAAGGCAAAGGAAAACCCCTCTGAACAAATCCTGCCAAGAAAGCTTCATAATATGTTTGCTTAACAACAGGGAACAGTAGTCTTTTGAAAGTTTGAAAGGATGATTTTAGATACATTTGGACACATTTAAGATTGAATTGTGTCAGTACAAATTACTTTTTATTGATTCTTATTCTTATTGTTATTGATTATGTATTCCTGCATGGCAGGGGGTTGGACTGGATGGCCCTTGAGGTCTCTTCCAACTCTACGATTCTATGATTCCGAATGACTAGAAACATAGGTGCTCCTAAGGAATAAGCATGTATATTTTGGACATGGGGAAAGTCGGAATGGGGGAATCTTATCTCAGTCTACCATAGATGCCTATTATACTTCAGACTTAGTTTCATCTCTCAAGATATTAGGTACCCAGTTGAGATATTTGACATGAAAGAGTCTAATAAGCCTGAAGAAGAGGAATAGGTGAGATAGCAGCAGCCTGTTTGCAAGGTGGGATATAAATCAAATACACAAATAAATAAATGAAGAAACTTCATTAATTCATATCCTACCTTTGTCCTTATGCAGGATTCAAGGCAGCCTTCATTAAACGCAGAACCTCAGGGAAGAAAAAGACCTAATTAAATCAGAAATATGGTCCAGATTTCATCCATCTAGCCTAGACTGGATGTTGACAATTCTTGTCAAATTTTGTCAAAATGCCATACGTCTTCAAAACCTTTCCAAGTAAAGTCTGTGTATATTTATCTGAATGAATGGAACCCTTTGTGTAATTGCTTCATGCTTAGTTGAGATGCAGGCATTTTGTGTCTTATTTTAAAACATTAAATTGAATACATACATCTTGGCACTTTTCAAAATTTTCTGCAGTGCTTGGCTGACAAAAAACAGTTTAGGGTTTACCCTGCTCCCCAATGAAAATGAAATGGAAAACAGCAAAGTTAACACTATACTTCAAATATCTCGAAAAGAAAACTTGTTAATGAATGAACTTTGATAAGTATAGCCTCAGGGCTGTGTAAAATGCTCATGGTTTCTATTGGCACAAGGAGCTAGTGATATGGTACACTGTGCCAAATGAAAGTAGCCTGCAGAAGAAAACAAAACATTTTGTGGTGAGATCAAAAATGTTTAAAATAAGATGGCTTGTTTAGAACTTTGTGCTTTAAGGCTACAATCCTAAACATACTTACTAATGGGGAGACACCCCTACAGAGCGCATGGGGGAGCAATGCATAAGATTTCACCTCCAAGTTTGCTTCTGTAGAAAACTGCCTTTCACAGGGAATGCTCAAATTATTCTAGTACGGGTTCTCTCTCTCTCTCTCTCTCTCTCTCTCTCTTTCTCTCTGGCTTCTCTTCGCAAATGAAGATTCAGGAAGGACTCATCCCGCGCTTTCTGCAAGTGCGCTGATGACTAAAAAGGCCAAGCCAAGATAAACAAGTCCAGTTGCAGAAAGCACAGCAGAAGGTTTCCTTGGGTGATGTTTCCGGGTTGTGATTTTTTCTGCGTTGTCGTTTCTCTTCAAGACTTGTTCGGCGTGAGTTCTCAAATAAGGCTGCAGCATTGTGGATAGTGTGTCTCCATGCCTCCCGATGTGAGGCCAGGGCGGACCATTGTTGGTGATCAATTTGGCCGAGATGTTGTTTCAGGGAGTTCTTGTATCGCTTTTTTGGAGCGCCCCTCTTACGCTGACCCGTGGCGAGTTCCTTCTCCTACAGTGCTTTGGCAACATATCAAAAGCAGTATCCTCCAGTCTGCGGAAGAATCCCCCGGTTCCTCCCACAAGAAAAATCAAGACTGGTTTGATGAAAACAACGAAGAGATCCAAGTGCTGTTGGCAAAGAAGAGAACTGCTCACCAGGCATACCTTGCCCAGCCAACTTGCCATGTGAGAAAAGCAGCTTTCCGTCTCACATGTAGTAAACTTCAACAAAAACTCCGAGACATGCAGAACAAGTAGGGATTGTATATTATTTAAAAAGCAGGCACTCATATAATGTAATGTCTCATCCCTTGGTGATTTGTGGCAATACACATAACTTCACCAAAAAAGTCTTGCATTTGAGGCAATGTTATGCAGAATCTGTATCTCTAGTGATTGACTTGTGGGAGCTGTTTTTAGATGTGCACCTGGTGTTGAAGTTACACTTGCCTGAATGTACACGTGTGAACTTATCCTGAATGACAGTTGGAGAGTCGGTGAGGCTATATATGACACACTGAGAACCCTCAATTGATTTCTGTGCCAGTGTAGTGTGAACTAGTGGGCAAATTATTGTCCTTAAAATATAGTGAACAATTCTTAATGCAGCATTGCATTGGTGCCCATGCCATTCTCTGTTTGTCTGCATCCTAACCACATTTGTTGTACCATGATGATGATGATTTCCTTTAAATAATTTCCAACTTATGTTGACCTTAAGGCAAACCTATCATGGGATTTTCTTGGCAAGATTTGTTCAGAGAAGGTTTGCCATTGTCTTCTCCTTAGTCTGAAAGAGTATGTCTTGCTCAGTCACCCAGCGGGTTTCCATGACAAAATGGGGATTCAAACCCTGGTTTCCCAGAGTCCTAGTCCAACAGTCAAACAATTATACCACACTGGCACTACTATACTGCATTTCTGTTACACATGAATACCATGCCAATATGTCTCTTTGCAACCTTCTTTGTTTTCTCATATGCTTTTTAAAATATCTGAAAACTTTTTCCAGTTCATTAGAGGTTGTAAAGGTGGTGAAGGGCTTGGAAGCAAGGACAAGAACCTAGATCATGGGCATGTTAGAGTGGCCTTGTTCTGTATTTAAAATCGCATTCATTGTGAGCAAACCTTCTGCAAATCTCTACATTCACTGCCATCAGTAGGTCTGAGTCATACCCAATGCTGTATGGTTTCCTTCCTCTGCACTTGATCAAAGGAAGCCTCATTTGGGCAAGCAAGGAGAAACGGAAAGCTGCTTATCATTTAGTCCTTTTAGCAGTATGTTGTACCTGTAATGGAAATGACAGGACCGATATTAGCTTCCTGGGGTAACTCCACCTATTACAGTGTAATATAAAAAAAACATTGTGGTGCCATGATATGATTTGAGCAAACTGTTATAATATTATACACTTTACTGGTAGCTAGCACACTCTTATTGCAGACTATCAGACTAATTTCACTCACAAATGATATACTCAAAACATATAAACAATATTTTGAAGTAATTACATGTAAAATATATTTACAATTTGCTATAAGCATACATTACTTCAACAAAAATACAACAAATATCTTTCAATTTAATAACAATGAAATAATTTTTATAAAAGTTTTTTCAGGACCATATCCTTAATATACCAATCAACAATATACTATTCTTGGTAAGTACATGCAGAATAATGTGTCTTGTTTGTGTTCTCGGTATATATGTTTTGAGTATATCATTTGTGAGTGAAATTTGTGAGTCATTTTGTGAGTGAAATTAGTCTGATAGTCTGCAATAAGAGTGTGCTAGCTACCAGTAAAGTGTATAATATTATAACAGTTTGCTTGTAACAACCAGACATTCTTCTCTAATAATAATTCTCTAATAATTGTGGTTGATATGATTTAAGATCATATCAAGATACGGTAGTACCAAGAAAAATCTCATATTTACGTGAGATATTCTTTCTTAGTTTGAAGAAAACTTGATACCTACCTCACTATCAAAAAGCGTACACAGACATATAAATAATTTAATGAAAGTTTGTCATGCATCAAAATAAACAGATTCAAAGTGATTCAGGTCATACCTTGTGGTAAACGGGGGATAGAAAGACAGTTGCTTTTTGAGGAAGGTTTTTCAGCATCTTGATTATAGAACATGGCTTTGTTTCTCCAAAATAACCTTACATAAGTTTAGAACTATTCAAATAACTCCTCCCCACGTTTCCTTTGACATGTTCTGGAGGAGAGGTCTATAAGCATCCATCTCCTAATTGTGCCATTTCTTGTTACTTCCAATGAGGAGCTGTGGTTAGTTGAAACTACAGCTTGGAGGAAGGGTTATTTATTTTTTTAAGAAATCTGAATTTGAAACCAAGGTCTCATCTTGGCCTGTTTCAATCCGATGTATGTTTATTATTCCTTCCTTCCCTTTGTGTGTGATTATATATACATTTATTTTAGATTGTACACCTTTGGCAGGACCTTGCGTTGTGTTTGCTTGTTTTAATGTAAAGCTTGTTTTAATGTAAATTGCCATGTACATAGATGGTGCTATATAAATAAATGATGATCATCATCATCATATAACCACAATTTGTCCTGTGGATATTTTTATTAGGGAAGTGATTCCCAATTTGTGATCCACAGACCACTGGTAGTCCACATGGAGTGCAAGGGAGACTGCACTGATTGATCATCTTCAGGGAGGAGTGGAACAGATCAGCCAATCAGAGAGAGAGAGCAGAGAAAAGGTCTTTGTGGTGAAGCCCTTTGCTTTGCTTCCTGAAAGATGTTGGGTGTGAAATGTCAGATGCATTCATGAAAATGCTTATTGGGCACCAGGCTGGGCAGTTGGACCCCCATCAGCCTTAGACTGTGTTACAAATGTTTAAAATTGTGTACTTGCACTTACATGGTGGACTACAAAGAAAAAAATGGCAGCACAGTGTTCCACATTTTGATATCAGTGTAGTGTCACATAAAGAAAAGGCTGGGAACTACTGCATAGGTTGTTCAGTGAGTAAGATAAGGTGAAATTCAAAGATAATAGCTCTGTTCTGACATTGTTTAATACATGCATGAAGAAAGGGAGCACACTATTTCCAACCTTCTCTGACCTTGATTTTCCAGCTACCATGGATAGAGGACATTCTTCTCTTTAGAAGACCATCCTTCTGTATGAAGAGAGATGGAAATGGTAATGAAGGACGTGGGGTTAGCATGCTTCCCCTTCTCACATATTTATTCAACACACAGTTCAACGTGAATAGGATTGTTCTGGATACATAACAGATGTTGCATCTTTGGAAGATGTATACTGGCATAATGTTGTTCTAATCTAAACAAGGTGCCTCACTGGCTTGGATCCCCAATCCCCAATTGTGGTATAGTGGTTACAGTTTTAAACCAGGACTTAGGAGGCCCAGGTTCAATTCCTCACTGAGCTGTGAAGAGCGATCTTGGCCCTATATTCTCTGTTGTTCTGACCTATATTATGGGGTGTTGTGAGAATAAAATTAGAACAAAAAGTGTGTAGGCTGCCTTGAGCTTATTGGTAAAAAATATGCAATCATTCAGTCTGGCCCTTGCCCAGAATAAAGAAAAATAATTTTGGAGAGAATTAAGAATTTACAGCATATTACAAAAGATACTTAAAAAAAAAAAACTTGCTGTGCAAGTGTTCCACAACCCTGCCCTGGGCCCAGTGCTATTCAACATCTTTATCAATGACTTGGATGAAGGAATAGAGGGTATGCTTATCAAGTTTGCAGATGACATCAAATTAGGAGAGGTAGCTAATACCCCAGAGGACAGGATCAGAATCCAAAATGACCTCAACAGATTAGAAGGCTGGGCCAAAACTAACCAAATGAATTTCAACAGGGAGAAATGTAGGTTACTACACTTGGGCATTAAACATGAAATGCACAGATATAGGATGGGTGACACCTGGTTTGAAGGCAGTACATGCAAAAGGGATCTACCAGTCTTAGTGGACCACAAACTGAACACGAGTCAACAGTGTGATGCGGCAGCTAAAAAGTCAATGCAATTCTAGGCTGCATTAATAGGAGTACAGTGTCTAGATCAAGGGAAGTAATAGTGCCATTGTATTCTGCTTTGGTCAGACCTCACTTGGAATATTGTGTTCGGTTCTGGGCACCACAATTCAGGAAGGATATTGAAAAGCTGAAACATGTCCAGAGGAGGGTGACCAGGATGGTGGGTGATCTGGCAGCCATGCCTATGAGGGAGCTGGGTATGTTAGCCTAGAGAAGAGAAGGTTAAGAGGGGACATGATAGCCATGTTTAAATATTTGAAGGGCTGTCATACTGAGGATTGCAAGCTTGTTTTCTGCTGCTCCAGAGACTAGGACACGGAGCAATGGGTTCAAACTACAGTAAAAGCGATTCCATCTAAATACAGTCGTCCCTTCACATTCGCGGGGGTTACGTTCCACGGACCCCCGCGAATGTGAAAAAACCGCGAATACTGTTTGCCCCCCCCTTCCCTGCTATAGCGACCATGGGGCCTCCGGAGGCCCCATAGTCGCTTTCCCCCGCCTCCCCAGGGCCTTCGCGGGGCCTCCGGAGGCCCTCCGGAGGCCCCGCGGAGGCCTTCCCTGCCCTCCCCACTCCCCCCCAGGGCCTTAGTGGGGCCTCCGGAGACCATCCGGAGGCCCCGCGGAGGCCTTCCTTGCCCTCCCCACTCCCCCCAAAGGGCCTTCGCAGGGCCTCCAGAGGCCCCGCGGAGGCCCTCCCGGCCCTCCCCACTCCCCCACAGGGCCTTCGCGGGGCCTCCGGAGACCCTCCGGAGGCCCCGTGGAGACCTTCCCTGCCCTCCCCACTCCTCCACGGAGGCCTTCCCTGCCCTCCCCACTCCCCCCACAGGGCCTTCGCGGGGCCTCCGGAGGCCCCGCGGAGGCCTTCCCTGCCCTCCCCACTCCCCCAAGGAGGCCTTCCCTGCCCTCCCCACTCCCCCCACAGGGCCTTCGCGGGGCCTCCGGAGACCCTCCGGAGGCCCCGCAGAGGCCTTCCCAGCCCTCCCCACTTTCCCACAGGGCCTTTGCGGGGCCTCCGGAGGGTCTCCGGAGGCCCCGCGGAGGCCTTCCCTGCCCTCCCCACTCCCCCCCAGGGCCTTAGCGGGGCCTCCGGAGGCCCCGCAGAGGCCTTCCCAGCCCTCCCCACTTTCCCACAGGGCCTTTGCGGGGCCTCCGGAGGGTCTCCGGAGGCCCCACGGAGGCCTTCCCTGCCCTCCCCACTCCCCCCACAGGGCCTTCGCGGGGCCTCCGGAGGCCCTCCGGAGGCCCCGCGGAGGCCTTCCCTGCCCTCCCCACTCCCCCCCAGGGCCTTAGCGGGGCCTCCGGAGACCCTCCGGAGGCCCCGCAGAGGCCTTCCCAGCCCTCCCCACTTTCCCACAGGGCCTTTGCGGGGCCTCCGGAGGGTCTCCGGAGGCCCCGCGGAGGCCTTCCCTGCCCTCCCCACTCCCCCCACAGGGCCTTAGCGGGGCCTCCGGAGACCCTCCGGAGGCCCCGCGGAGGCCTTCCCTGCCCTCCCCACTCCCCGCACAGGGCCTTCGCGGGGCCTTCGGAGGGTCTCCGGAGGCCCCGCGGAGGCCTTCCCTGCCCTCCCCACTCCCCCCACAGGGCCTTCGCGGGGCCTCCGGAGACCCTCCGGAGGCCCCGCGGAGGCCTTCCCTGCCCTCCCCACTCCCCCCGCAGGGCCTTCGCGGGGCCTCCGGAGGGTCTCCGGAGGCCCCGCGGAGGCCTTCCCTGCCCTCCCCACTCCCCCCCAGGGCCTTAGCGGGGCCTCCGGAGACCCTCCGGAGGCCCCGCAGAGGCCTTCCCAGCCCTCCCCACTTCCCCACAGGGCCTTTGCGGGGCCTCCGGAGGCCCCGCGGAGACCTTCCCTGCCCTCCCCACTCCCCCCCCAGGGCCTTAGCGGGGCCTCCGGAGACCCTCCGGAGGCCCCGCAGAGGCCTTCCCAGCCCTCCCCACTTTCCCACAGGGCCTTTGCGGGGCCTCCGGAGTGTCTCCGGAGGCCCCGCGGAGGCCATCCCTGCCCTCCCCACTCCCCCCACAGGGCCTTCGCGGGGCCTTCGGAGGGTCTCCGGAGGCCCCGCAGAGGCCTTCCCTGCCCTCCCCACTCCCCCCGCAGGGCCTTTGCGGGGCCTCCGGAGACCCTCCGGAGGCCCCGCGGAGGCCTTCCCTGCCCACTCCACTCCCCGCACAGGGCCTTCGCGGGGCCTCCGGAGACCCTCCGGAGGCCCCGCGGAGGCCTTCCCTGCCCTCCTCACTCCCCCCCAGGGCCTTAGCGGGGCCTCCGGAGACCCTCCGGAGGCCCCGCAGAGGCCTTCCCAGCCCTCCCCACTTTCCCACAGGGCCTTTGCGGGGCCTCCGGAGGGTCTCCGGAGGCCCCGCGGAGGCCTTCCCTGCCCTCCCCACTCCCCCCCAGGGCCTTAGCGGGGCCTCCGGAGACCCTCCGGAGGCCCCGCAGAGGCCTTCCCAACCCTCCCCACTTTCCCACAGGGCCTTTGCGGGGCCTCCGGAGGGTCTCCGGAGGCCCCGCGGAGGCCTTCCCTGCCCTCCCCACTCCCCCCCAGGGCCTTAGCGGGGCCTCCGGAGACCCTCCGGAGGCCCCGCAGAGGCCTTCCCAACCCTCCCCACTTTCCCACAGGGCCTTTGCGGGGCCTCCGGAGGGTCTCCGGAGGCCCCGCGGAGGCCTTCCCTGCCCTCCCCACTCCCCCCACAGGGCCTTCGCGGGGCCTTCGGAGGGTCTCCGGAGGCCCCGCGGAGGCCTTCCCTGCCCTCCCCACTCCCCCCCAGGGCCTTAGCGGGGCCTCCGGAGACCCTCCGGAGGCCCCGCAGAGGCCTTCCCAGCCCTCCCCACTTCCCCACAGGGCCTTTGCGGGGCCTCCGGAGGGTCTCCAGAGGCCCCGCGGAGGCTTTCCCAGCCCTCCCAGGGCTTTCACGGGGCCTCTGGAGGCCCCGTGTCGCGGTTTTGGGGGGGCCCTGGGGGGCCCTCCCAAAACCGCGAATACTCGAAACCGCGAATGTCAAATTCGCGAATGTGGAGGGACAACTGTATTAGGAAGAACTTCCTGACAGTAAGAACTGTTTGGCAGTGGAATACACTGTCTCGGAGTGTGGTGGAGTCTCCTTCTTTGGAGGCTTTTAAGTGGAGGATCGCTGGCCATCTGTTGGGAATGAGTTGATTGTGTATTCCTGCATGGCAGGGGTTGGACTGGATGGCCCTTGTGGTCTCTTCCAACTCTATGATTCTATGCATCATCAGCATCTATTACTATGGTCAGTTTTCTTTTTCAGTGTACACTTGACAATTCACACCTCCCAACTACCATGCCAGTTATCTACCTTCTTACTCTTGAGAGTAATTGGGTTATTGGAGGCTAATTGAATGAATAATTTGAAAACAATCTTGTTTCACAGATCACTCTGGGATTGGGATTAAGTTAACAACACTGTTGATTTACAAGTCACAAAGGAATTCCATTCACTTGTCCAGACCTGTGGGGTTTCTGTGAAGCTTGGTGCTGTAATGAGCTGTAAACACATACCTGAGCTGAGCTGCTGACTGAGGAGATGTCACTTTTCATAACCCCCTTTGAGAGTGGACCTGTACTTGCTAAGTATTACAAAGGGCATTCCTAAATAAATACAGTTCTAGTCCCTACAATGTATTTTGCCATAAGCCCTGTTGAACATGGTGGGACTTACTCCCAAGTAAGCATATCTAAGAACAAATGTAAGAACAAATATAGATAGGCAAATATTGGACTTTTTAAAACAAGAGTGAAGAACCTGCACCTCTCTAGGTGGGTGTTCTGGACTTTTGATCGTATTGTCAAATGCAAGAGGTTATGGGAGTTTCATCTAGAACATCTAGAGGGCTAAAGAATATGTGTCTTGAAAAAGGCTTTATTAAGGAAATTTCTAAGGTACTATGCATATGATGAAATTGTCTGTAATCAAGATTATGTGTTTCTTCAGTCAGAATGCCAAACTAGGGGCTGGGCTACAAAAATGAGACTGCAGTGGGGTTTCTGGTCCCCTGCAGGCTGGATCAAGCCCACTGGCTTCTCCTACCATCAACAATCTAAAAGCATTTTAAAAAATATAATTGGCACCTACCTGTTAAAATCTCCTCTTTCCACATCCTGAATGAAAAGTCTTTGCCTGCCAGTGGTAGGATGGTATCAGTGGCTGCCACTCTCAAGATGCAGTAGTCTAAAAACCTAAAAGTAAAACCATCCTGTTAAAATGCTAATTTTAAACAATTTAAAGCACATTTAAAACATAGTAAAGAATATAAAGGCACAGCATAACCCATTAAGAGATGTTTCTGCCATAACAGTCCAAAGATCTATTTAAATGAAAAGGTCTTTGCCTGTTTGCAGAAAGAGAGCAGAGAGGGGGCCAATTCAGTTTTCCAGTGAGAAGAAATTCCACAGCCTTGGAGCAGCTACCAAGAAGGCTCTCTCTCCCGTGCCCTCTCCAAGTGTGATGGTAGTGTTGGTGGTAAAGCTGAGAAAAAGCCCTCTCTTGAGGATCTGAAATTTGGGCAGGCTCACCAATCTGCTGCATAGTTTAGGGCTGTAGTCTTAAAAGTAGTAAATCTTAAAGAAAGCAGCATGACATATTTCTGAATGGACATGGCTAGGATTCAGGTATGAATGCCTGAATTGTGAACCACCCCCCTTTTCAATCGCACTCCTGTCATATTGTCCTAGGGAGGCCATTCAGTGTGTCAGCTTCAGCTTCAGCTACCACTGTTATTCTGCTCAGAAGCTGAAACAGTTCAACTCTACAATGGGTGGCTATATTTCATACCATATACAGTATTTGGTTCCTGCTCCACAAGTTGGAGAAAGGCCATCTATTCAGCTTGCTCTGTTTTCATTTTTAAAAAACTGGCTACCAAACCTTTTGAATTGTACTCACAGATTTAAGGATCAGATTTTTTAAAAAAAAGACTCTACCAGAAATGTGTCACCATTTTCTTCTTAACATAGAATCATAGAGTTGGAAGAGAGACCTCAAGGGCCATCCAGTCCAACCCTCTGCCATGCAGGAATATACAATCAAATCATTCCCAACAGATGGCCATCCAAACTCTGTTTAAAAGCCTCCAATGAAAGAGACTCCACTACACTACGAGGCAGTGTAGTCCACTACCGAACAGCTCTTACTGTCAGGAAGTTCTTCCTAATGTTTAGGTGGAATCTCTTTCCCTGTAGTTTGAACCCATTGCTCTGTGTCCTAGTCACTGGAGCAGCAGAAAACAAGCTTGCTCCATCCTCAGTATGACATCCCTTCAAATATTTAAACATCGCTGTCATGTCCCCCCTCAGCCTTCTCTTCTCCAGACTAAACACGTCCAGGTCCCTAAGCCGCTCCTCATAAGGCATGGCCTTTATGTATTTAAATGCTATGTACTTCTGGTATTGTATTGAATAATTTTCCTGGTATTTTAGATTAGTCCTCATTAAATTACAGATGCCTATGAAGTGATTTTGGTGTGCTTAGAAATTGTGCTTGGCCCCCCTGTGATTTTCTCTAATTAATTCAAGAGTTCAAGGGCAGACAGTTAAGGTCTGGGTTCAGGCATGCCTTCCTTTGTTTCAAATGCACATGTTATTATTTCCCCTTTTGAAAATCCAAGGTTTTTAACCTTTTAAGTCTTCTTTCTTTTTCATTTTAAGTGTGCAATTTTTAGGCCCAAACTAAACAAGACAACACTGCCAATTGTGTGACTGGCTGTTTAAAGGTAAATTGCAGCGGAAGATGTTCCAGAGCAAGACCCTGACATGTGGTTTTGTGGGGGGGGGGGTTAACTCTTTATCTCCACCCATACAGTGGTCCTGATTGCTTTCACATACACCTGCTATTTCATGCCATGAGACCAAAAAAAAAAAAAAAGTCTAATCAAGAGAAGACACCAGTAGTGTCTGGAGGCAGTGAGAGCTACAAAAGGAATCAGTATGCCTAAGTCTTGAGACTCTTTGTGGACAACTGATGACCTCTGCAAGGCCACATGATTTTCGTCCCACCTGTCTCTCTCTTTCTTGCTGGCTTTTCTTTGCAGACGAAGATTCAGGAAGGACTCATCCCACGCTTTCTGCAAGCGCGCTGATGACTGAAAAGGCCAATCCGAGATAAACAACTCCAGTTGCAGAAAGCACAGCAGAGGGTCTCCTTGGTTGATGTTTCCAGGTTGTGATTCTTTCTGCGTTGTTGTTTCTCTTCAAGACTTGTTCAGTGTGAGTTCTGAAATAAGGCTGCAGCATTGTGGATAGTGCGTCTCCATGCCTCCCAATGTGATGCCAGGGCAGACCATTGTTGGTGATCAATTTGGCCAAGCCTGAGATGTTGTTTCCAGGAGTCCTTGTATTGCTTTTTTGGAGTGCCCCTGTTACACTGACTCATGGTGAGTTCACTGTAGTGTACTATTTTTGGGAGGCAAGTGTCTTCCATCCTAGAAATGTGCCCTGCCCAGCACAGCTGTGTTCTCAATATCATGGCCTCAATGCTGGTGATCCCTGCTTGCTGAAGGATAGCAACATTTGTCACATAGTCAGTCCAGTGTATATTTAGGATTGTATGTATACAGCGCTGATGAAAACGTTTGAGGAGTCATAAGTGTTGACGATACGTGACCCATGTTTCAGACCCATAAAGGAGAATAGACAGTTCAATGGTTCTATATACACTGATTTTTGTGCTTCACCTCAGGTGTTTGTTACTCCAGACTCTTTTGTAAAGTCTTCCAAATGCTCCCACCTGTAAGGAGTCATGTAAATAACTAAACAAATATAGCAGTTATTCTGAGATGGGTTCGAAGAAAGTTGTTCTGAGAACAGTAGGTTTAAAACTTAAACCCCCTTTGGACAAATTTGTTAGCTCATTTAAAGCCTTTTTAATATATATATATATATATATATATATATATACACACACACACACAGTCGTCCCTTCGCTGATGACTAAAAAGGCCAATCCGAGATAAAAAAAGTCTGGTTGCAGAAAGCACAGCAGAAGGTCTCCTTGGGTGATGTTTCCAGGTTGTGATTCTTTCTGCGTTGTCGTTTCTTTTCAAGACTTGTTCGGCGTGAGTTCTCAAATAAGGCTGCAGCATTGTGGATAGTGCGTCTCCATGCCTCCCAATGTGAGGCCAGGGCGGGCCATTGTTGGTGATCAGTTTGGCTAAGTCTGAGATGTTGTTTCAGGGAGTCTTTGTATCGCTTTTTTGGAGTGCCCCTCTTATGCTCACCTGTGGCGAGTTCAGCATATTTTGGGGAGGTGATGGTCCTCAGATACACCCTATTGAAAGCATTCAGAAAGCTTTGGGACACTTGCCCTGTCTATTCATGATAGGGCTATAAACCTTAGTGTGCTGATTTGGTAAACTGGTGAACAAAAATCTTTAATTGATTATTCAGCACAGGATCATTTTAATTGGTGAACTGAAATTTAAAAGCACACTCATTTTTAATCTACTTTTTTCTGCTGTGTGATAATCACAAGTTAGGAGAAAGCATAAAAGATTATCTTTCCTAGAATATCTCAGAAATGGTAATTAATGCAACAAAT
The DNA here is from genome assembly GCA_030847615.1 of Gambelia wislizenii. Classification (NCBI taxonomy): domain Eukaryota; kingdom Metazoa; phylum Chordata; class Lepidosauria; order Squamata; family Crotaphytidae; genus Gambelia; species Gambelia wislizenii. The sequence continues at coordinate 45,282,019 of JAUMIR010000001.1, read as the reverse complement.
TAAAATTCTGCATTCCAGGCATGAGCTACAATGAATACATTTTCCCCTTTTCAATTATCGACCTTAACAAATTAATTTTTAAACCTAATGATCCAGGTTCTGGAAGTTGACATCTTAGCTTTCCCTTGTCAGTCATCCACTGGGGAATCTGTGTAATGCAGAGCTTGAAAACATTAGTGCTACAGTTAATCCATTAATGTTAACATTAATTTGGAAATTAATTAATTAATGTTAATCATTATGGTGAAAATAATAAAATTAATTCAGTGCTTAAATCATTTATAATATGTTAACAGCATGTTCATTTTAAATTCTGAAAAAAGTCAGTTAATATTGCTAAAAATGACCCCCGTCCCCATTCTAGAATTACTTCTCCAAAGTAATGAATTAAAGTAATATGCAAGGTTGATTTCTATTCAGCTTATTAGCATTCTTGTCATTTAAGCATTTATACAACAACTTTTAAAATAATTGTTAATTTTTAAAGCAAATTAGGGATAACAAATTGTTAGTATAATGTATTTCAAGTTTTGTTGTAACTTTGGCCAAATCCACAGCACTCAAATAATCCAGTTTGAAACTAGATTGTTTGCCATGGCTCCTTCTATTGAATTCTAGGATTTGCCGTTTTACAAGGTCTTTCACCTTCTCTGCCCAAGACTACTGGTGCCTCACCAAACTACAAATCCCAGGATTCTATAGGAAGGAGCCATAGCAAATAATCCAGTTTCAAACTGGATTATTGTCAGAGTCAGAAATTGAACTCCATAGAAAATGTCTAAACAACTGCTAAGTCATGCTAGCCAAGGCCAAGGAACTGCCAAGTCATGCTAGCCTTGAGTCCACAGCTGCAGAAGAAGGTTACTGGAGGGCATAACATCAGGATCGAGTCTGGAGTGCAAAATCTGATGTAATGCACCCATGTGGTCGAGGGAGCCAATTTGTATAAAAGAAGGCTCAGTCCAGAGTATTCTTTCTCTTGAAATACCTGGATGTCTGGCAAAGTAGTTTGTCTGTCTGCTGTACATATCTGTACATATTGCAACTGCCTTGAGCTTGCAGATAAAGTGCCTCCTGTTTGTTTGGATGACAACACTCTGTGTGAATATTCTTGGGAACGGGTTGCTGCTGAGTCTGCTGAGATATTTGTTTTTGGCTTCTTCTGGGGATTGAGTATCCTATCATCCCCCAACAATTATTTGTGTAACGTAGATTTGGCCTTTTTGGGTAATGTCGACAATGGAATTCTGCTGCCCCTTTCTACACGTTGACCCTATTCATACAGTTAGCGTAGGAAGGTGAACACTCTTTTGTGTGTTGGGGGGGGGTGCAGGAAATTGCAGTGGTGATTCAGAGCCATCTGAAACTGATCAAGTAACTGCTGTTGCAGGGTGTGTGTGTGTGTGTGTGTGTGTGTGTATATATATATATATATATATATATATATCCTCTCCATTGACGCCCCCTTGTCGTGGGAGAGAGGCTTGCGTACCCTAATGATGTTTTGAGCTATGCTGGCGGTGGCATAATAGCCACTGGTAGGGTCTCCCATGCCAGACAGGTCAAAACCGAAGGGTCTGACAAAGAGCGTCAAAGGGCGGGATGGGCTCTCTAGCCTTGTGGCAACCGTCCTAGGAGAAGGAAAACTCTAATCCCAAACCCGGGCAGATGGTGCTCGTCCAACCCTGTAAGGTCAACCATCTAAGAGAAGGAAACTCTAATCAAACCTACAGCCCGAGGACCTCGCTGCCACGTCCATGCTTGCAAGGCCACGGCAGATGAATCTCTGGTTTAAAGGGTGAGGCCAGTTCTGTGCATGCTGCGCTCCACCAGAAAAATCCATTGCACAGGCTTGAAGGACAAATCCATTTCCAAAAAAGCCCTGTAGCGACTGGCGAGGGACGAAACCGGCAGGTGTAAAGATGCACTGGAAGCCGCAGCCCCAACCCTGCATGCAGGCGGTTCAGGACATTGGTCGCTCAAGCCTGACCCGGGAGATGACAGTCTTATTCGGCAGCATCCTGAACGACCAAGCAGCCTTTTTTAAGGAGAGCACTGCTTGCTCCACATGGAGAGGGGCCTAGAAAAGGTGGCCTAACGAAAGCTCATCCCCAACTACCTGGTTGGCTAGCCGCGGCCAACGGGAATCTTCTGATGCGGTCAAACCAAGGCAAAGAAACAAAGGCACACACCGGCCTCCAAAGGTGTAAATAAACTGACACTTGCATGCTGGAACATCAGAACCATGCAAGACTCTGAAGATAGTGGACGGCCTGAGCGTCATTCTGCCCTAATAGCCCTTGAACTATCACGGCTTAATATTGACATCGCTGCTCTTAGTGAAGTTCGCTTCCATGAGGAAGGCAGCCTTAAAGAACATGGCGCCGGCTACACACTTTACTGGTCTGGCAAACCCAAAACCGAAAAACATCTTTCAGGAGTAGGCTTTATGATTAAAAACTCCATTGCCTCCAAACTCGAAACCTTGCCAACAGGACACTCTGATCGCATTATTTCCTTACGCCTCCCACATATTGTTCTCTTTAGTATATATGCCCCAACTATGCAAGCCGACCCTGTAGAGAAAGACAAATTCTACACAGACCTACGCCAACTCATAAAAAAAGTCCCTGTAGAAGATAAAATTATTATCCTTGCTGACCTTCCTGAATCTTCGTTTGCGAAGAAAAGCCAGAGAATATATATATATATATATATATATATATATATATAATTGGAATTAACTTAATATGATCTTAGCCATGTGAACAGAGTGAGAGCAAAGACTGACAAGTGAACAGGAAGTAACTGTCTTCCTAGGACAGGTATACTTGGTAATTTAACAACCAATACATTGACTTTTTCTTATAAGCAGTTCATCTTGTGTATAAACCTTAAACGAGCCAGCATGGTATAGTGGTTTGAGTGTTAGGCTAATACTGGGAGACCAAGGTTCAAATCCTCATCCAGCCATGAAAACCTATTTGGTGACCTCGGGCAAGGTCACACTCTCTCAGCCTTAGAGGAAGGCAGTGACAAACAGCCTTGAATCAATCTTGCCAGGAAAACCCTATGGTAGGGTTGCTGTATGTCAGAGTCAATTTAACAATACAGAACAGCAAGACAACAACATATGCATATCTTACAGTGCAAAATAAGAACAACTCTAAGATCACCCCTCCTCCTTTTTTACTGGCACCCCTGCAAGCCACACTTGTTTTGTGATCTACTATTCATTCCCGGGATGGCACGGAGGAGCTATCCAGCTTGATTGGGTTGTTCCCCACATGCCAACTGACTGGGCAGGAGCCAACATTCTTTACCATCCTCCCCTTCAGGGTTGGCTGTCAGAAGCATGTGTCAGCCCACTGGCTTCCAGGTTGCTCTTTGTCCCCTTAGTTCACTCAACTAGACTCTCCCCCCTCCGCCCTGTAGCCTTTCATCCTCTTTTGTCCTGGAACCCAATGCATCCCAATCTCCAACTGTGTGATCCCCATGTCTTCCTTCCCATTCTGTTTAACTGAGTTGTGGGGAAATGACAGCTACAGGTAAGAACATAAGAAGAGCCATGGTGGATGAGACTGAAGTCTGACATTCTGTTTACACAGTGACTAACCAGTTGCCTGTGGAAGCCTGCCACCAGGACATGAGTGCAACAGCACTCTTACCTCAAATTCCTCAGAGGCATGCTGTCTTTCATAGTGGAGGAAATGTATAGCCAAGCTAACAAATTATTTAATCCTCCTTTAAATCTGTCCAAGTTGGCAGCCATCACGACTTCTAGTGGCAGTGAATTCCACAGTTCAGTTATGCATTATGTGAAGGAATACTTCCTTTTATCTTGTTCAGATTCTCCTACCATTTGGCTTTAGGAGGTGATCCTGGATTAAATGTGAGACACTAAGAAAAATTTCCCCCTCTCTATGTCCTTAACACTATACATAATTTCATGAATCTCTGCCTTACTTTTTCTCTAAGCAAAACGCTCCCCAGACCTTTCTTGATACAGTAGTTCCTTCAGTTCTTGATCATTTGGCCAATTAAAAAGCACAGAATACATCATGTAAGCTTTTAAAGCTTCACTGGCTTCTTCATCAGGCAAAGATGTTAGAAATCATACAGGATTAAAAAAAATGATGATGTTAGAGTCACAGGCCTACATTTGTCTGAACTGTTGTCAGTTATGATAGTTTGCATGGTGTATGTTGTGCTTTTTAGCTGGCCCAATAAAGGTACCACTGTTTTGTGGATTGTGGATTTTTTTGTATTTTACTGTATGGCTACTCCTGAATATCGTTCCTTGGTCATTTGGGTTTCCCTTTTCTACACCTTTTCCAGCTCTACAGTATTCTTCGTTAGGTACCATGACCATAACTCACATAGTATTCCAGATGTGGATTCGTACAGGGGTAGTACTATATTGGAAAGCCAGCATGGGATAGCAGATTGAGCATTGGACTATGACTCTGGAGACCAGAGTTTGAATCCCCACTCAGCCATGGAAATTCACTGGATGGCCTTGGGCAAGTCACACTGTCTCAGCCTCAAGAAAGGAAAAGGCAAACCCCCTCTGAACAAATATTCCCAAGAAAACCCTGTGGTAGGGTTGCCTTAGGGTCGCCGTAAGTTGGAAAAATCTTGGAGGCATACAACAACAAAGTACAGTTGCCCCTCCACATTTGCGGTTTTGATTATTTGCGGTTTTGGGGAGCCCACCCTCCCAAAAGTGGCAATGGGGCTTTAGAAGCCCCATTACTGCTTTTGGGAGGATGGGTGGGGGGTGGAGAGGAGCAGCAGCAGGGCTTTAGCAGCCCCAGTCGCTGCTTCTGGGAGGGCGGGGGGTTCTGGGAGGGCGTGGCGTGACCTATTTATTCGCAGTTTTTTCACATTCGCGGGGGTCTTGCAGCCCTAACCCCCGCGAATGTGGAGGGACAACTGGTACTATATTGGCTGTTTTACTATTAATTAATGAGGGGTTTTGCATGCTAATACAGTAGGACCCCTGTATCCGTGGGGAATTGGTTCCAGGGCCCCCCAGTGGATAATAGCGGATGCTCCCGTCACCATTGCCACCACTGAGAGCCATCCTAAGGGCGAAAGGAGAAGGGAGGGAGAATGCCTCCTCCTCTACCTTTGCCCTCCCCCCCGCTTGCCATTGCCTCCACTGAGAGCCCTCCGGGGGAAAGGGAGGGGGCAGGTGAGGTCCCTCCCCCTCACTTTCCCTTTCCCTCCACTGCAACCAGAGCTCTCTTGAGGGAAGGTGAGATTCCTCCTCCCCCTCCCTTCACCCCGGCCATCACCCTCACTGTGACTGGAGCTCTCCTGGGGAAAGGGAGGAGGAAGTGAGATCCTTCCTCCCTCCTCACTTTCCCCTGCCATTGCCAACTGCAGATAATTGAATCAGTGGTTGGTGATCAGCGGATATGGGGGTGCTACTGTAGCTGCTGTCACTGCTGGAATATGCATTCCTTGGAAATGTAACGAGAGAATCACAGAATGATTTTAAGGAATCTCATAGAGGTTTGAACAGAACTAGATGGTTCCGCCTGAGATCAGATGAACCTTTCTTTTCCTTCCTTCCACTTCTCGAGCATAATCCTATCACTTGATTGTAAACACAGTATTATGCATCAGATAATACTCAAGGTTACAACTCATGATTTCTGCTGAAAGGAAGTATCTATCTTGTAATTATCTCTTTGTCTGGACTTGTTCTCCACTCCCATACTGGAATGAGATTGGCAGTCTGCCTTTATAGACTGTAAAAACTAGAGAACTCTACTTTATGTTTTAAAGAGTAAAATAAAGAGGAAAGCTTTTATATTATGTAATGCAGTGGTTAGTGTTTTGGTCCTGAACTGGAAAGGCTTGAATTTACATCTTCAGATAGCTACAAGGCTTACCCTTTGGCCAGTAGGGATATAAACTTTTGCTTATTTCATTCTCAGACTCAGTGTAATGTTCTCTGCTGGGTGAGAGATTACAAAAAGTTTCTGCATGCTTTTTGATGGGGGTGGGATGTTTGAAGACTTTTGCCAAAAAAAAAGAAAAAAAAAGAAAGAAAGTACTTCCACAAAAACACTGTGTTTTGCACAAAGCCCACTGGGTTTGCACATTATGTGGTGCGTGTGTGTGTGCAAAACCTTGGAGGAGTTACAGAAATGAATTTTGCACACATACAAAACCTTGTGGTGGTTGACAGTTTTTGACAGTGTGTCTGGATTTGCCAATCTTTTTTCATTATTGATGCAAAAAAATTGAGTTCTCTTTATATGCCTATGGACCAGTCCCTATTTGTTAACTGAGGTATACATACTTATTCATCACTCTAAGATCCTACAGTATAACCTTGAACCAGCGCCTTCCCAATCATCTTACCCCTCCCCTTCTGCCATTGTGACCTAGCATCAGTTTTACTCTCCAGGCCCCTTGTACTCTTCCATCAAAGACTTACATTTCCCCCCCCCCTCCTTTTCTGTCTCTGAACTCATCCTTTGTGTCATTTTTCCAAGCCCCCTAAGCCTAGTACCTGAATTTGTACAGCTGCATCCATGAGCTTGGAAAAGTTACCTTTGTGACTACAAATCCCAGAATCTTCAGCCAGCATGGCTGTTGCCCACACTGGCTCAGGGATACTGGGAGATATGCTCCAAAAATATTTTTCCCCCAAACGCTGATTTTTTTTCTCAAACTTTGATACCTACAGCTCATGGGAGGCACACTATAACCTGCACAGGACTTGCCATCATGACCTATACAACACCTAAATGTTTTTCTAGATGTAACAGTACAGAGGTTCCTTGAGGATTTCAGTGTTCTCTGCCTAAGAAAGGAGCAATTCACACAAGACAGGGACAGCTAGATCTCAAGAGAGGATACTTTTTCTTTTGCTAATGGAATTGAAATTTTATTACCTCTTTTATTGATCTCTATCCCTAGTCATCACAAGGTCAATAAGGGAAATCTTCCCATGTTTGTATGGATAACAAGGGGATACCCCACATCTGAAGCATTAATATTACGAGAGGGTTTTCTTCTTTTCTAATTCCCTAAAAAAAACAAAGAATAGAAATAGTGTTACAATGCTCCTCATTATTCAAAAAGTGCCACCCCATTCTCTGAAACCTCTTGAGATAGACATTGAGATTGTCACAGGAAGAGAAGATGCAATGATCCCAGTTCATCAGCCTTGGAACCCTCTGTGCACCTATGACCTTCCTCTTATACATGCCCACAGACTTCTCCCATCACAAGAATGTAACAGCAAATCTTACATCCACAGATTCCTGGGTTTATATTTTCTTGTTGTGGACATCCTGATTCCAAGGCCTTCAAAAATGTATGATCCAGCAAAACTCTTCAACCTTTTGAAGCACACAGCACTGCTATTTCTGTATATACAGTGATCATGTAATGTGGTTTGTTAATTATAGTGCCATGATTCTGCTACAAGCTGGAAAATTAAGGTTTGATTGGAACTTTGGTGCTGTCTAGTGGCAGGCTTCTGTATCTCTTTTTCTTTCAGTGGCAGTCACTTTTGTTAAATCCAAAAGATGACTTAAAATGAAAAGAACAGAAAGAAAGTTCTTTTATAGTTCAGAAATTTAGACTCATGGTTGCCATGTAGAAATTATTAAAACAATAAGTTCAAAAGTCCTATTGATTATTACAATAGATTGTCATGGATCCTTGCGCATATGGTTTTATGCCTGTGTTTGTGATGAAGCTTTTGCTATATTATTAAAAAAAATGAAACAAAACCTAAACAAACCTTCAAGGAAAGTGATTTAAATCTCAGACTAATTTCTGAGCAATCATGCATCTATGCTCAGGGGGACTTACTTTTGAGTGAGCGTAGATAAGATTGTGTTGTTAGTAGGCAAGCTAAGTTAGTAGACTTAGCATATATCAACTTGCTATAGTTTATTGCTTAATCTGGCACTTGTACAATTAGAGCCTTCAATAAATTAAGGAAAATCATAATTTTTATAAGTCCTTACTAAGATAATTTTGAATAATTTTTAAAGTATGGATCCTACAGTTAGTCCCTACTAGAGTAGACTACTTGAATCAGTGGAATTTACATAAGTGTTGACTTGCTAAGTTCTCATTGATTCAGCTGAAGTACTCTAGTTGTGTCTAACAATCATATTTAGAGTAAAATCTTTCAAAATCTTAAATAATTTTTTAAAATGTTATCCAATTAAACAGAGGTGCCTTTTTAGCTGATTTTAAATATTTATAATCAGTCCAACTGATTAACAGCATAACCCACCTATTGATTTTAGTGGGAATAGTCCTAGGTACGTGAATTTTAACTTGTTCCTGTGTAAGGTGTTGAACTGCTCATGCAAATGGGTCCTTTGAATGAGCAGTTATTCATTTATGTTACCTAACTCACACAATGTCTACACCAGCTGTTATTTATGGTTCAGCTCTTTCATTGAAGTACAAGGCTGATGGCAGTGAAACAGAAACCAAAGCAATAAAAAGTTATCCATAGGTATATATACAGTGTATGGCAGAGTTCATTAACAGCATCACCAGTGAGACTCTAAAATCTAAATATGGATGGAGTTTATAGGGTCAGAGCACCAGGACTTTTTCATTAGAAGGGCATTTACAAAATCTACTGTCCCACCCACAACTTCACTGTTTGCTCTGAAATTAGTTGTAGTCCTCACACAGTATTCATCAACAATATATTGTGGTGAACTATCTCTGTTGCTTTGCAAAGCATTCTGGGGTGAGTTGGTTTGATCTTGAATTGGCAATTAAGACTCATTGGCTTTCAAGAGACCTGCTAGAAAAATGCTAGATCTGGTTCACTGATGTGGATGGACACATCTGCCTACATTTTTGGACTCTCTTTGGGGTGATGGCTATGGGATCTATTGTGAAGAGCACCTGCCCTTCAAAATTTATCCTTAAAATACTGCATATAGAGATGTCCTCAGAATACAGTCTGTAAATCACAGAATAAGAATTTACTTCTCTTTCATGCTGGGGCCTGTAATCCTTGGTTTTCTATGCACAATTGTACAGAGCATAAGTACCATGACCATCTGTGTATAAAATTCATATCGCAGCAATCTCTTTGTTTTACTAGAGCAGAGCAGAGCAGAGACGAGTCCAGTATAGGGCTGTTGGTTTCATTTTGCTGTATCTCTTATTTACAGGTATCAGTATTACCTGCAGGTGAAAAAGGATGTCCTTGATGGACGATTGCGATCTTCTTTTGAGCAGGGGATAAGGTTAGCTGCACTGGCTGTTCAAGGTATGGTGAGCACATCTGGTAACTCTTTCTTCTCTTACCTGCTTTTTTAGCCATAACAGGGAAACATTCCAGTTGGGGATGACAACCTGCTGAGTATCAAAACTGACATGATTCTTCAAACTAATGTGGAGATTCTTGCGTTCTTGCATGAGTTTCAAGCTGACCTCTTTTAATGTCAGTGGAATATTAAATATAACATAGAATCATAGAATTGTAGAGTTGGAGGAGACCACGAGGACCATGCAGTCCAACCCCCTGCCACGCAGGAAATCTCGATCAAAGCATCCCCAGCAGATGGCAATCCAGCCTCTGTTTAAAGACCTCCAAGGAAGGAGACCCCACCACACTCCAAGGGAGTGTGTTCCACTGCCGAACAGCTCTTACTGTCAAAAAGTTCCTCCTAATGTTGTGGTGGAATCTCTGTTCCTGGAGCTTGCATCCCTTGCTCCGTGTTCCAGTCTCTGGAGCAGCAGAAAACAAGCCTGCTCCATCCTCAACGTGACACCCCTTCAAATACTTAAACAGGGCTATCATATCGCCTCTTAACCGTCTTTTTTCCAGGCTAAATATACCCAGCTCCCTAAGTCTCTCCTCATAAGGCATGGTTTCCAGACCTTTCACCATTTTAGTTGCCCTTCTCTGGACATGCTCCAATTTGTCAATATCCTTTTTGAATTGTGGTGCCCAGAACTGGACACAGTATTCTAGGTGAGGTCTGACCAAGGCAGAATAGAGCGGCACTATTACATCCCTTGATCTAGACACTATACTTCTATTGATACAGCCCAAAATCGCATTGGCCTTTTTAGCTGTCGCATCACACTGTTGATTCATATTCAACTTGTGGTCTACTAAGACTCCTAGATCCCTTTCGCACGTAGTCTCATTCAGCCAGGTCTCTCCCATCCTATATCTATGCATTTCATTTTTCCACCCTAAGTGCAGTACCTTACATTTCTCCGTATTGAATTTCATTTTGTTAGCTTTGGCCCAGCTCTCCAGTTTATCCAGGTCATTCTGAATTTTGATCCTGTCCTCTAGGGTATTAGCTACTCCTCTTAATTTGGTGTCATCTGCAAATTTGATAAGTATGCCCCTAATTCCCTCATCCAAGTCATTGATAAAGATGTTGAATAGCACTGGGCCCAGGACAGAACCCTGTGGCACCCCACTGGTCACATTTTTCCAATACGAAAAGGAGCCACTGCTGAGCACCCTTTGGGTTCGGCCAGTCAACCAATTACAAATCCATTTAACAGCTAACTTGTCTAGCCCACATTTTACAAGCTTGTTTGCAAGAATGTCATGGGGAACCTTGTCAAAGGCTTTACTGAATGTATGTGTATGAGTGTCAATACAGGGAGGGAATGAGAAAATGTTTGGGATTTATATGTGTTCCATAGTTAATGGTTATGCTTTTTAAAAAAATTTGCTGTGTGGAATGTTTTTTTTTAAAGCGTACATACAACTCTTGATTTGCTCATATTCTCTAGTTTAGGGGTAAACATACATTATTGATGTAAAACAAAATGAAACAGCATTTTTGGCACCCCGTAATAGCATGAAATTATTTTGAAAGGTTTGCAAGAATATTTGAGTGGGATAATTTATTTATGAGGGGAATTTCCAGCATCTTGAGGATCTTTTCAGCAGCGTTTGGTGTTATTTTATGGAATAAAAGCTCTTGGGCATTCTCTTTCTCTCTCAAATGATGTAGCTGAAAAACAGAAAAATAGGCAAAGTCTTTAACAAATAATGTTATAGACTTCAGGAAATACTTCTGACTTCATCGTCTTACTCGAAAACATTGGGGAAATGAAAACATGTATTTACATGCTGCTTTGTATTTGATACAACTGATATGTAGATATCACCAAGAAATGAATTGCACAGCCTTTGAGCCATTAGTGTCCACACAGTGAAAATACCCTTTCACAGAATTTGCTCAGAAAACGAGCTGTCTTAATGGGATCCCACATTGTCTCGTCGTATTGTGAAGGGGGGGCGGGCGGAACTATGCAAGAAAAGCCTTCGCAGCTTTTCCCGACTTAAAAAAAAAATATACAAAAACAAAACTCCAGAGATAAGCGCATTTTCACTCGTTAAGACAAGTGATTTGGCATGAATCGCTTCCCCATGCAGGACAAAGTGCAAACCTCATTAGCTGGATGACCACAGGGGTAGGGCTAGGTTAGAGGGCAAGCGCCCACTGCCGCCATGTTGGATTTTTGCTTTAGCAAGTGATCGCTAAGGCAATAAATAAAGGAGGTTTGTGCTATCTTTTTTTCCCTTTCTTTTGGGGGGAAAGGTGGAAAATCGCTTGTGTGCACCATAGAAATAGGTAAAAAAAAAAAAAGGGGCCACCGTGGCAGATTTAAAAATGTGAGTAATCCACTTATGGCTGCTGAAACCATATAATAGTTTTTCCTCCTGTCAGAATGAGTGGGGGCTACAAGCGTATCACTTACTTAAGATGCCAGAGGACTTTGAAGTGAAGAAGCTCAAATGAGAATTCCCCCTTCCCTCCGGCCACTTAAAAGTAGATTCATTACAAGAAAGAATTAGCAATAGGCCCTATAATTTCCTGGAGGAAATTATGCTCCCCCATTAAGAAAAAGCTATGCATGGAACCTTGCCTGTTGTTTCATCACTCCACTGGATGTGGCTTTTGTTTCTTTAGAGAAGAAAAAGCTGTAGTTTAATTAAACTGGATTTCTAAGCTTGAAAAGATCCCTTGGCTTTTCGGGTAAGATACAGTGGGTTCCCATACAGGTAGACTAGAGCTTAGATATGTTCCTTATACAGCAGCTCCCAGAATTCTTCAGCTGGCTGGGAGTTCCTGGGAGCTGCAATAGAAAAAAGTGACTTTCCCAAGTTGCGTACTTAATTGGCCTGCACAGATTGCAACTAACTGAGCATAGCCCACCACTCATATGCTGTTGCTTGTGAGCAGTTTGCCAACCCCCATATATGCATTCCAAGGCATGACCGTACAGACTGAAAGGTTGTCATGCTCCTGATGAGCTGAGTTTGTCTTGATGGATCACAAATTCAGCAGGCCTAATATAGATGGTTTGTGTGTATGAGAGGAAGGGGGCAGGGAGAAAGGCATATGTGTCACAGGAAGGGAGATAGATGGAATTCAGTGGGGCAGAGGACAGGAGCCTCTGCACTGGCAGCCTTTTCAAGCCCATGGAGGTACCCCATCTAGCACCATCACTTATCAGAGATACTGGGGATTTCTTTCCTCTTCCATGCAAAAAGGGGGAGAGGAGAAATGAAGCAAACCAGTGTCAGTCAGCACTTCATTGTCCGTTCTCCTTTCCAGTTCAAGGAAGGTGGAGGAACAGTGGAATCAGTCCTCTGCCAAGCCATCAAGTGAGAAAGCTGCATCTGTTTCTTTGACTGAGGACAGGATGACATTGTCACACCAAGTGGTGTGGCCATGCCTCCTGAAATTATCTGACCTATGGCCGGGAGGAGATGTCCAGCCCCCCCCCTCATTTTAGTTACCCACTCAGGCTGTAGCATTACGTTCATGGCTCAGGCACACCTATATTTTCACATTTGCACTTAGGTCTAGATTAGTGGTTCTTAACCTGGGGCCCGGGGGACCTCCAGGGGTCCGTGATGTCCTCACAGGGGGTATGCAAAGGCTTGAAAGTTGGTTGGCCCAACTTTCTCCCTGCAGTGGAATGGCCACGTGACAGGAGCCAAGGCAAAGGCTGTCTGTCTGGCTTGGCCTGCGCATTGGCATTCAATCCTCTCCAGCCACAAACTTGTAGGAAGAAGCAGGAGAAAAGTCTTCTCTCCCCTCCAGTGCCTATGAGGGAAAGTTTAATGGATCGTGTAATTGTGTTATTATTATTCTCATCATCAGGCATTATTATTGTTGTTGTTTTAAATCTTGAGTTAAATCTTGGGGCCAGTGGCAACAAAATATGTTTAAAGGGGTTCCCTGGTAAAGGAAAGGTTAAGAACCACTGGTATAGCTCATCTACATCCTCCTCCTTGTAGCCCAGGAAGTGACATCATCATATTTGAGAATCATTGCCTTTCCACAATGATTTTGAAAGAATTTTTGGTGCAATTGTGACACCCACTGCCATTTGTTGCAAAGATCTTCTCTCCAGTTGGACAAAGCATTTTTCTAAGTCTAAGGTTTGAGACATTGTTTTCCCATTTATATTGACCATAGCAGTTTTCTGCACAATAAAGCCATTTGTGTAAGGTGAGTTAACGTGTTTTGTTTTCTTTCTCCCCTACTCTTATCTAGCTGATTTTGGGGACTACCATCAATTTGAATCTCATGATTTTCTCCGAGAGTATGTTCTGTTTCCTATGGTAAGTCAATAATCCCTAACCTTTTTTACCCACACTTATTTTGTACACAATCTCTTCTTGCTTAATAGCAGGTTTTCTTAATACATGTAGTTCAGTAAAGTTTTAGTCCTGCCTGTAGATAGGAAGGTCCTGAAAAATATCAGAAAAATTTGGGGAGGAAAGGCTATTTTAAGACCCATTTGGGAGAAAGGGGGGAGCATTCAGGTCAGATAGATAAATAAATAAATAAGCAAGTAAGCAAGCCGTGGAGAAAAATAGGAGGAAAGGATTATGGAGGTTTTTTTTTTTGTATAATGATGAATAAAATGCTTAAGACAATGCATTTACTTATTTATTGCTCCAACTTCATTTCTGAAAACTATGAGAGATAAACTCTTTTTATTAAGACTATGTACAGTATTGGATCATTGCAATACCTGATCTTGGTTTCCTTTTCTCAGTTCTTTTTATGGGAATAAGTATGTTATGTCTGTTTGACATAATGGAGACAAAATATTTTAGTCTCTACTACTAATGTTGATGGTTTCTTCTCTTTTTATTGTTTTGTTTTGTTTTTTGCTTACTTCTCAAACTGGCAAAACCAAAGAGGTACTTTATTGTCCGCATGTTCCTTAGAGTTCAAGATCTTATAATTCTGTTTGTAACAAAAAATAACATTTTAAATAAGTAAGTTCAATCACTTACTTCTATGTCTGCACAGAATACGCTAGTGGCCTATCTATTGTGAAGCTTTATGCCAAATTTGGCCCATCATAATGAGGTACATTTTGATAACACAGAATAATAAACACTGCAAGAATATACAGTTGTCCCTCTGTATCCATGGGTCTGGTATTCACAGATTTAAGTGTTCACGGCTTGAAAATATTCTTTAAAAAATAGTAATCCAAAAAGCAAACCTTGATTTTGCCATCTTATATAAGGGACATTTTGCTATGCCATTACATTTTATGGGACTTGAGTATTCATGGATTTTGGTATCCACGGGGCGGGGGGTCTTGGAACCAAACCCCAGTGAATATGAAGGGACAACTGTAAATCTGCCTCTACCCATTCAGTACTTAAAACCAGCCAGTTAAACTGATGATAATAATGAGACCTTAGTGGAAAATCTGAAAGTCAGTACAGTTGGCCCTCTGTATCCATGGAATTGTTATCCATGGATTCCACCATCCACGGCTTGAAAATATCTTTTTTTTTAAATTCCAAAAGCAATCCTTGCTGTTTGCCATTTTATATAGAATATGCCATTTTACTATGCCATTGTGTGTAATGGGACTTGTAATGAGACTTGAGCATCCAGAGATTTTGCTATCCACAGGGTCGGGAGTGTCCTGGAACCAAACCCCATCAGATTCTAACAGCCCACTGTAGTCCTGAGAGCTGATAGTACAGTTCTACTATGTAGATACTGTTATTATAATGGAAGCCCACTCAGTGACCTTGGGCAAGTCATACTCTCTCAGCCTCAGAGGAAGGCACAGGCTAACCTCCTCTGAACAAATCTTGATGAGAAAACCCCATGATACTTTCAGCTTAGGGTCTCCATAAGTCAGAAACTACTTAAAAGCACACAACAATCTTACCATCTCCCCACACAATTATGGAATTCTTTGTTACTTCAGTATCTTGATGTTCTTTTGATGAGCTCAGTTGACATTTAACTTACCATGCAGGGGCCTGGCAAATTTGCAAAATGAAAGGGACCTGCCTAAATTTACCCAAATGAACCAGAAAGCCAGTATGACACCATGTCTAGAATATTGGATGTCAGTGTAGAATAGGATTGAGCTTCAGATTGCTGCAAAGGCCTGGGTGTCATTGGGCTTGTTGCCCTATCCCTAACTTTAATTTACCTCAGGATATGTTGGGAAGCTAAAATAATGTTGTCAGCAACAGCTGCAGCAGCAGCTCCTGTAGAGGCTAGGATGTCGTGGGGCTTGTTCACCTATCCTTAATTTTACACTGCCCCTTGGATCTCTTGGGAAGCTAAAATAATGCAGTGAGCCTATGACACCAACAGCACCAACAATAATAATTAAATTGATCACTTTAATAACTAAGTGAATATTTGAACCATGGTTTCACATATTTAAGCTCAGCGTTCTAGTCTTTCATCCTGTCTTGAAAGTCTGTCTGTCAGAGAGTGTTAAGATGATCAAAAGAACCATTTTCAAGCCACATAAACAAATTATTTCACAAAGCTGTTGCCATTGGTCACCAGAGGAGATTTTATAGGTACAGAAAAAGTCATATTAACACACACACACACACTCACACACTTACTTACTTTAAGAAGGAGAAATGTTTAAAGTAGAGGTGAACAATTTGTCATTCCCTCCACATGTCATTGGACTGGGACTACCATTATCTCCCACCATTGGTTAATGCTAGCGAGAGTTGGAGTCCAACAACATTTTGGAAGGCCCCATAGACTGGCCACCCTGATTTAAAAACTACCTGGAGTATAAGCTTCATAGTCAGTGGAGGAAGGACTTGGTTGTGGGGTGGGAGGAATACTGTACCGGTGTGCTTGGAAACTGCTGGAGAGGGTTGCTGCATTGAGTTTGTGTTTGATCTTGTGCAGTTACAATATATGTCAAACAGCATTTTTTTTTAACAGTGAAAAGAACAAAGTTATGTACACAGAACGCCTTGCAGGTGTGTAGCTGTGTACAGGCACGTACCATGCCATTTTTCATTAGCACGCTACTGCTTTCACATTTTTCAGTGTCAGGAACAAATATTACGGGGAGGCCCCCAGTGAATAAGAAGTAAGACAGTTCGGTTAAGTATAAATACATATAGCCTTGAGGCATTCCACTCAGAGAGTGTGCTGGTACTTATTTTTATGAGTACTAAGCTTTGAAATTAGGAGGAGAGTTCATTCGTACAATTGTACCAAATTGTTTTAAAAGATTTCATCCCACTGTACCTCCCTGAACACACCCCAAATCTTCTGATTTTGGAAGCAAAACAAGGTTGGATGGGATAGGGCTAGGAAAGGTAGGACTAGGTAGCAGTTCTGCCTCGGAGCCTGGAGAGTCACTGCTAGTCTGAGTTGACAGTACTATGCTAGATGGGCCGGTGGCCAGACTCACTAAAGGAAGTTTCCATTTGACAAAGTAGCTCCCCCCCCCCGACCCTTTTTCTAGTAGCTGTACAGTCATCCACTGCATTTGTGGGTTAAACTTTTGCAGATTTGATTATTTATGAATTATTTGCCACCATCTCTGCTGCTGCCCTACACCATTTTTAATAGGGACTTCAATAACATCAGTGTCCATCTTGAGCTGTGCTTAGTTAAGTCAGGCTTAGCCAGTGGTCATATCTTTGGTGCCAGGAGGAAATCAAACTGGCGGGGGGTGGCTGCGCCTGGCTGCCTGCACATTTCCTCACTTAGGAAGAAGAGGGAAGGGGATGGGACAGGCATGGGAGGGGGTAAGGCAGGTGGTGCATGGGTATCTGGGGCCAACGGAGGGAGTGGTTTGGGGAAGAGAGAGCAAGGGCAGCGAGAAGGGGCTGTAGCACAGACCTGAGTGTGCTTCTCCCTCCCTCCCTCCCTCCCTCCCTCTGTGTGTGTGTGTGTGTATGCATGAGAGAGAGAGAGAAAGAAATACACACAGATCTGTGCCATAGTCCCTTCTCACTGCTCTTGCCTTCTTCCTGTCACTGCCATCTGACCCACCAGCCCCAGTGCTCTCCTCCCCTGTGTATGTGACAATCACTGTGCTGCACCTTCCTCTCTGGGCTGCTTGGAGCAGGGAGGGGTGGTTTACTCATGAGTAAGCAAGTAGACAATCACTCTTCCCCGCCTTTGCCCAGGGCACCTCCCATCTCACTGTTGCTGCCGCTGTCTCCTCCTTGGCCAATGAGACCCTGCACTTGTGTTCCTGTTGTGGCTCCTTCTTCAGCTCTGGTGGTGGCAGTGGCATACTCCTCTCTTATGGCTCCTGGTAACAGGATGGCCAAGGTGGGCTTTTGAGTCCGTGGCGGCAGCAGCCATGTCCCATAACAGCAGTGGTGGTGGCGGCTCCAGAGCAGCCTTACAGGCCATCCTGCTGCCCAGGAGAGGAGTGCACTGCCACCAGAGTCGAGGGCAACCATCTTTGCTTTAAGATCCTATCATGTCATGTATTCAAAGTATCCAACAATTTCCTCCATATTTCAGATGTAAAGTCAGATATTAACCTGAAAACAAAGCATTGCAAGTGGAAACTGAGTTCTTAGAATGACCTCCTCTTCTTACAAACTGTTTGTTTCACATGCATGTATTCTCCCCGTAACAGCAATTCTTTATGTTTTTTCTGTAGGATTTGACCCAAGATGAAGCAGTCCTTGAGGAACTGACTCAGAAAGTAGCTCAGGAACACAAAAATCATAGGTAAGTCATAAATATATCATTGTATAGATAATTGCCAAAATATGAAGCTGAGAAATAATTATTATCCCTTACAATAAGGATAATATAGATCCAGTGATGTAACGTTGTTCCCTGATTGTTCAGTGATAATGGATACTTTTCAATTTGTACAGCCTGTGAATGTGGACAGGATTCCTGAAGAGGTGAGAGCCACCATATATGACATCCTTGTTCTTCCTGGCTTATTAAAAATGCAAGAGAGGGACTGGTTGAGTGGGTAAAAGGAGTGGTCATGCCTCACTAAAACAAGGAAGAGTTCATGCTTACATGAGGCAGTTGTGAGACTATTTTGAAAAAGTCCTCTATACTGGAAAATTATCAGATAGTTTCCCACATTCCAGTTTTGAGCAATATACTGGAGTGTGTGTTGTTGGCTCCCAGCTCCAGGGCTTTCTGAATGAGGTGGATTATTTTGAGCGGGGTGGACAAAGTGTACCCCATAGGCCACATGTAGCCCCCAGGGCCATTTTTGTACCCCCTCCCCCAGGGTCAGAAATAGGTTTGGTGCCATCATTACGCAGATAACACCCAAGTATATTATTCTTCTCTACTTCAATCCAAGCATGCTGTTTTGCTCTTAAACTGGTGCATTTTGTTAGTAATAGACTGGATAAGGGGGAACAAATTGAAATAATCCAATTATACAAAGGTGCTCCTGGTCACTTGAAAAGGAGATTTGAGACCAATTATTCAGCTTGCACTGAATGGGATTACCTTCCTTCTGAAGACACAGGTCTGCAGCCTGGATGTACTTCTAGATTCATCCCTGAGCCTGGAAGCTCTGGTTTCACTAATAGCCAGGAGACCATTTACACAGTTAAGGCTTGTGCACCAACTGCACTTGTTCCTAGAAGCGCTGGATCTGGCCATGGTGACACATGCTATAGCTACATCCCATTTGGGGTACTGTAACACGCTCCATGTTGGGCTGTGTTTGAAAATTTCAGCCGGTACAAAGATCTGAAGCCAGATTATTAACTGAGACTGGCTAGAAGAGATTGTTGCAAGAGATGGATGCCCATCAGATGGATGCCCATCTGTTTCCAGGCACAATTCAAAGTGTTGAAGATGACATAAACAGCTGAGGTCCAGGTTATCTTGTGTGTTTCGAGATCTTGGCTGCTAACACACTACAGAAATACTGTAGTTTGACACTGCTTTAACAATTATGGCTCTATCCTGTGGAATCCTGGGATTTGTAGTTTGTTATGGCATCAGAGCTCTGACAGAGAAGGCTAAATATCTCACCAAACTACAAATCCCAGAATTCCGTAGTATTAAGCAATGACGTGTCAAACTGCATTATTTCTGCAGCGTGTCAGCAGCCCTTGTGTGGAGGCCCTTCTCTGTCCCACCAACCTCACAGGTACTTCTGTTGGGAAGAGAGGAGAAGGCCTCCTTGGTGGCTGCTGCCATGTTCTGTACTCCTTTACTAGAGAGGTTAGACTGTTGTCCTCATTGTGAAGTGAAAGGCTTTCACGGCCGGCATGGACAGATTTTCCTTGGGTGTTTTTTTCGGTCTGTGAGAGTTTACTTCTGACGTATCACCTGCATCTGTGGCTGGCATCTTCAGAGAAGATCTTCTCTGTGGCTGAAGATGCCAGCTACAGATGCAAGGCGATATGTCAGAGGTAAACTCTTTGAGAACATGGTCTCACAGCCTTGGAACCCCCCCCCCAAGGAAAATCTATGTTGTCCTCATTGCTCTCTTTCTGCAGGCAGGTGTTTTTGTTTCGGCAGGCCTTTGGACTGATTGCTCAGGGAAAATGGACCTTTCATAATGTACTGCACTGCTAATCTGTCATTTTCTTTTTAATGATCTAGATTTTTACCTGGTTTCAATTTCTGACAGTGTAATTATGTTTTTGACTTATGTACTCTATGAATTTTTGGTATGTTTGTTTTAACTATTGTAAATCGCCTAAAGTCCCAAACTGGGAAAAAATCAGGATATAAATAGCAGTAGTCATTGTTAATGATGTTGTTATTGTTGGCGTATGCCCATGGCACTGTAACCTGCTTTTCGAGTTCAGCCAACAGTTTTGTTATTGTCCAGGTAATGGTTGCTCCATATGTTACTTAGAACCTTAAAAGTTAAGAGAAAATATATGTCTAATCAAAGCTTTAAATGTTATGTTGAAAAACTGATGCATTTGGGAAGTGTGTTTAAAGTTTTTTTAAATTACTTATTAATTACTGGTAAAAAGGAACACCATGTGTGATACACTGTTAGAAAGCCAGAATGGTGCTAGTGGTTTGACTCTGGGAATCCAAGGCTCAAATCCCCGCTTGGCCGTGGAAACCCACTGCGTGACCTTGAGTAACCCCCTCTGAACAAATCTTGCCAAGAAAACCCTGTGATAGATTTGCCTTAGGGTAACCATAAGTCAGAAACAAAGGCACAACAACAGGCACACTGCTAATGTGTTAGTTTTAAGTTTCTTTTAAAGAAAAAGTAACATTTTTTTAAAAAAATATGCTAGATTCAAACATAGGCGCCTTGTGCAGTTTATTCCAGGATGCAATAAACTTCCTGTAGTGGATCTGTTGTTGTTGTTGTTGTTGTGTGCCTTCAAGTTATTTCTGACTTATGGCCATCCTGAGGCAAATCTATCATTGAGTTTTCTTGGTAGAATTTGTTCACAGGGGGGTTGCCCTTGCCTTTTCCTCTGAGGCTGAGAGAATGTGATTTTCCCAAGGTCACCCAATGGATTTACGTGGCCAAGTGGGGATTTGAACCCTGCTCTCCCAGTGTCCTAGCCCAACATTCAAACCACTAAATCATGCTGGCTCATAGTGGATCTATGCCAAACTCAAAACATATGTGACAAATTAGTACACGGAGATTTTTTTTTTATTCATAGGATTAGAACACTTTAAAGAGAACCTTGAGAATTACGGAAATGGCCAAAGAAAGAAAGTGGACAGAGGAGGGAATCTAACAACGTCTTTGAGACTAACTGATACATTTCAACAAAACCTTTTTTGGATTGGAGTCCACTTCATTGGATGAAATTGAGTCCATGAAAGCTTATGCTAAAATATATCAGTCTCAAAGGGTGTTGCTAGATGCCCAGTTCCTTATGCTGAAACAGACATGGCTATCTCCTTGAAAACTACAAAACAGCCAAAACTTTAACATGCAAAAAATTAGTTAAAACTAAAGAGCAAACATTACTTACTACATTCACATATACAAGTAAAACGTTAGAATAAATGATATAAAATTGAATGTCATCACTTCTTCATAAGGGTAACATAAGTATTATCAGCATTGTGTTACTTCCAGGCTTTGAGCTGAGTACGGAAGTCTAGGGACAAACAACAGCAATTCTGACTCAGATTATGGCTAATGATAGGATACAGCCATTTTGCACCACTATTAAATTTCCATTGGTTTTGGTCATATTCAGCTTCTGACTTTGATTTTGATAGCCTTTGTTTAACCTGTGGGGCAAAATTGTATCCCGGCCTCGTAGCAAGAGTTTGACTAGCCTGATTCATTTTGGCCAATGATCCAAAGAGAATTATCCAAAGAAAAGTCCAAGCTAACAAATCATACTAGAATGTTCAGCCCTCTATGAAATGCTGAACCCGATTTTTGTTTACTTCATTCACAGTGGAATCTCTGCAGCAGAAGCGGAATTTCTTTACATCAGTGAAGTGGAACGACTAGATGGGTTTGGGCAGGAAAGCTTCTCTGTGAAGGTAAGGTGCTACAACAGAGGATGTGATTTATTTTCCAACAAAAACATCTATCATGAGGGCAGGGTTGGGAAAACAAAATTCACCAATCTTAATAAAGCCTGCCTCTGTATTAGTGTTATCTAGTGCTAGTGTGATAAAACTAGATGGCAATGCTAGAATCACTACTAAGGGGGAAATTAGTCTAGGAAAAGAGAAATGTTTTGATCTTTTAGGCATTAAGGCTCTCTGTACAAGACCCTACTGCAGCAAGTTTTAGTTGTTTGCTGGTATGCTGAAATAGAAATTCTCGCACTTGGAGGTATTATGCTGCTCAATGCAATCTGATGAGGATTAACAGTGGACAACTTTGACTGCTTTCATGCCATGTTTGTGGTCTTCCTAGAAGCATCTGGTTTGACAACTGTGGGTTGTAGGACAATGGACTAGGTCAGTGGTAGTCAACCTTTGGTCCTCAAATATTTTGCTCTTCAACTTCTATAACCCCCAACAAGAATGGCCAAGTCCAAAATATATAGAGGACCAAATGTTGAGAACCCCTGGACCAGATTAATCTTTGGTTTGACTCTCTTTATGTTCAATTTATTGGCCATCAAAACATTCCTGTCAGCTGTTTAGGATAGTATCAGTACTGAATATAAGGCTACAGTTGTCCCTTCATATTCGCTGGGGTTTGGTTCCAGGATCCCCCGTGGATACCAAAATCTGTGAATACTCAAGTCCCATTATATGCAGTGGCATAGCAAAATGGTGTCCCTTATTTAAAATGGCAGAATCAAGGTTTGCCTTTTGGATTATTATTTTTTAAAGAATATTTTCAAGACGTAAATACTTAAATCCGTGGATACCAAATTTGTGAATATGGAGGGACAACTGTACTGTATATGCTGTATAGAGTATGTATGTGTATGATTCTTTCCACTACACATGCAAATGCAATTCTAGAGCATGTATTTTTGGTAGCATGCTCTTCACAGTTCCTGTTGATTCCATGTTATCTTTGATTATTTTATTGCAAATGTGCTGTGGAATGTTTTTGTACCATGGGGTAACATGGTTTTGTACCATTGGGTAACATGGTGGCAGCCAGCCTCTAGAACATTCTCATGTAGTTTGAGAAGTGTAAGCAGTGTAAAGACTTAAACACATGTTGAATGCTTGTTTAGACTCCCCCTCTTGGAAATGATTATGATTTCAGTATTTTTTTAAAAACTGGTTTTGGTGTACATTTGCGCAGTCAAAGCTAATGTCCCAGCTGTGCCCCTTCCTTGGGACATCTGACTTGGCCCATGGTGACATATGTCTCAGTTACATCCTTATTGTGTTATTGTAATGTGCTCTACATGGGGCTGCCTTTGAAGAGTGCTTGGAAACGTCAACAGATTCAGTTGTAGCCAAATTGCTAAGATGTTGGTTACAGGGAGCTCGCAACTCCTTTGTTATAGTTCCATGGACTGCCAGTCTGTTTCCAGGCACAATTCAAAGTGCTGGTTATGACCTATAAAGCTCAGGCACATGCTATTTGAAGGACCATATCTTCTTCCCTTATAAGACCACTGTTCCCTTATAAGCCCACATTAAGACCTGCAAGTCTATGAATCACAGCCTAAGGGAGGCACTTCTCTCTATCCCATGCATTCACAGGCATGGTTAGTGGGAATGCAGGAGAAGGCCCTCTCTGTGGCTGCTCCCACACTTTAGAACTTCCTGCCTAGGGAAGATAGGATGGCTCCTCCTTTGCTGTCTTTTGGAGGGCAGATTAGGACCTCCCCCCCCCCCAGCAAGCTTTTGGAAATTAATTTTTAATAAAGAAAGGGCTTTTTATGGTGCTATACTGTTTTTAATTTGTTTTAAGGTAAGATTTTAAATAGTTTTGATTCTGTTGTTATTTAATATAGTTTTAATCTTAATTGTGTGTGCTTTTAACTATATGTGCTTTTATTGTAATTTTCTGCCTTTTTGTAAGCTGCCTTGAGTCCCAGTCCAGGAGAAAGGTGGGGTATAAATAAAAGGATGGATGGGTAGTGTAGTTTTGTTTTTGTGCGTTGTGTGTTTTGTGTGTTGTGCGTGTTTTTAAATTGTCAGTATCTAACAATGGTATTCTCCTGGCGGAAGAGCAGAACCCACTTGTAAGTGAGTAAGACCCTTTCTCCACTGCAGTTCCAGTGTACTTCTAAAACCACCTTCAGAGGGCTGGAACACTCTTAATAGTCTATGTTTAGGCAGCATGGATGCCTGAATAGGGGAAAGAAGGTTAATAAATGCCTGCTGCAGTTGACAGCAGAATGTTGAATTTAGCCTGTTGTGTTACATGTTTATTTGAATGTAAATCACTTAAACCCTGTTCAGTTATTACGCCATCCAGAAGGATACTATGATTAATAAGCTGCGGAGGATGCTGAGAACCAATAGGGCACACTCCCCAATTCAATTCTGGGCTTATGTCATCAGCAAGGGGACCAAAGCCATTCTAATCTAAAGCCGGATTGAAATGAATCTAGATAATCAGTTTCATCCAGGAGCCCCTAGATCTGTGAGGCCACCACATGCTCCAATACTTTATCCAGAAAAGAAGAGAAGAAAAGAAAGGAAAGAGAAGAGGAAGAGGAGGCAGGGCAGGGTGAGGTGCAAGGCAGGCATTTATTTATTTATTGGATTTATATCTTGCCTTTCTCCAAAGATGAGATTCATAGATTTTCCAGTGAGCTCTAGCCTGTGTTTGGTCAAACTGGTTCTGTGTTTTTTTGCCATCAACACTCCATCCCAGCCAGTTCATTGCCGCCAGCTCCCTAGCAAATCAGAGGGCTCACTTGGCTCCACTCTGTAGGAGGGGATGCATAGGAGTGATCTTGTCCACTGCCCTAGCCATTTCCACATTCCAGAGATCATCCAGGGCATCAACATGCCAAGGCAACAGGAAATTCCCCAATAGCCATCAGAAAACCACCTGGATCCATTAGCCTCCTGGGGCAGACGACACATTAATATGATTCACATATTAATAACCCTGTAGGCAGTAACTGTGTATGCTAACTTGCAGAATAGCTCAAAATGTGTTGTTTTCAGCTGTAAACAGTCACTTTGCTCCCCACTCACCATCAGTGTACTGAATGTGTAGAGCTGTTCTACAGCTTTATGTGCCACAAGCAATTCCATTTCTACCCTGAGGCATGTCCCAGCTCAGGATCTCAAGACCCGGTCTCTGCTGCAACTGATGCAAAGAAGCAGGACAACTCTCAAATTTGCCTGAAGGGACAGAAGGAAATAAACAAATTTGGATACCTTCTGTACTCTGGATCTTGTGACAGTCTGCATCAAAGTTAATGACTTTTTGTGTGTGGGAAAGCAGAAATATTATGTGGTTTTCTGTGTCCAGCTTTTCAACAACAGGGAGAAATCAAAAGTTTACACCATATTTAAAGGTCTGTGCTGTGGCAAATTGATTGTTATAAGGGTTTCTCATTTTGTTCCCCATTTGTAACATTTGACAAGCACCAGAGCATGTTTACATTAATTGAGAGGATGTGCTGATTGTAGCTGTGAGAATTAATCCAGCACATTGAAATAGACAAAGAACAAGTGCTACTTTGCCTCAGCCATGATGATACCATTTGTAAAGTTTGTACAAATACTATAGTATATATGGTGCATCATAGCTGTATACCTAGGCATAAATATTAAAAACTCCCACTGCTGGGAGAAGTACATTATGCCCGCAATCCTCTTAGTCCTGTATGCTTGGGTAACCCTCAGTTGCACTAGTGTACGTAATCCATTATGCAAGGAGGTATCAAGAATCCCCTTGTGCAACATCTTTTCCCTGGCTTTGCAATTACACCAGAAGGCAGCTCCATCCCATGACCCACAACAACCACTATTATGCAGCTGGAACAAAAGGAATAGACTATTCTCCAGAGCATGAGCTCAATAATGCTAATAGAGGTTTATGTTCAACTAATGTGAAATATGAGCTCACCTATGTGACTGTGGGAGAGAGAGCCTTCTCAGCTGTGGCACCATGGTTATACAGTTTCCTCTTCTAGTAAGCCTGACTAGCTTCACTGGTGGTCTCATTTCAGGGGTAAATCTTGATTCTTTACTCAGGCTTCGGGCTCTCAATAGCCATAGCTTGGTTCTGCTTATAGAAAGGACAGGGAGTGTTTAGCTCTCAGATGTCATTGAATTACAACTCCCATTATTCTAATCTTTAGCTATGCTGGCTAGGAATGATGGAAGTTTAGGTTCAGCATCTGATGGCTATTCTTTCCCCTTTCCTGACTCATTCAATTCTGGGTTTTTGTTTTGGTTTATGCCGTAAGGTTAAATCGTTTTAAAATTGCTTCTAAACTGTTTTTGTTGATCATATTATACCCTGGGCCCTTTCACATTACACAGTTAGAGCACTGTGAAACCAGCTTAACAGCCATTGCAACATCCTGTGGAATCCTAAAATATGTAGTTTGATGAGGCACTAGAGCTCTTTGGCTGATAATTCTAAATACCACTCCCTAAATAGCAAACTTCAAATCTCAGGATTCCATAGGATGTTGCCATGCAGTTAAAGGAGAAACATAGTAGCATAAATGTGCACAGTGGGGTCTCTGGATCCACAGGGTTTTGGTTCTGCGCCCCCCCCCCCCGCAGATGGCAAAAAATGTGGATGGTCACACCCCATGTTATTAGATGGTGGCAACACGTGCACAGATGCATCAGCACATCTGCGTGCACACCACTACCATTTTAGGTTTGAGATGCAACAGTTTAGGGGTGCTTGGAACTGTAGATCAGGAGCCCACCGATCAAAAGGGCCCACTGTAGTTTGAAAAGGCCTTCTAAGGATTTCACTTGATGATTTAATTTTAACACAAAACCTAGAGCCAGATTATTGTATCAGTGTTGCAGATCTTCTCATGAGACGTTTGCTGAAATCTAACCAGAAATGTTTAATTCAAACAGAATCTAAATAGGACATTTTTGTTGTCGCTATTGCTTTAATAAAATAATTAAAGCATATCATAATTACAGTGACAGGAAGCAGCTAATTAAAATCAATTAAGTTATAAAATAAGACAGAAATTTGGCAGTGAAAAAGTCCAACTTAATTACTTTTACTTTTCAGTGAAACTAGTGACTTGTGTTGGAATTTTAGCATAACCCTTTTTGTGGAATTAAGTTATTAATTAAGTTACTTACTAGTTAAATAAGAGATTGTACCAACAAAAAATTACATTCCCCAATTGATTCTTTACTCAAGCTCTCGTTCTTGCAAATTTCTGCAGATTTCTTGCCTTTTAAATAATAATTATTATTATAATTATATTTTTGCTTTTACAAAGGTTAGGTCATGAAACTCAAATAACTTATTCAAGAGTAGTTCCAGTCAGATGAATTGGGCTAAGCAATTTTTGAAGGAGCATCAGTTATTCTCAATAACTGATGCTCCTTTCCCCACTATCCCATTTCTAAAAATAATACAGGATCCGTATTACAGAAACCAGGCATTTTTTTATATGTATAAAATCAGGAGGACTTCAGAAAGCTGTAGAAGCAGTTGAAAATGTATGTGAAGTAAAGACAAAAAATATCCCTTAAGAAAATAATTTCAGAAACCTTTCTTTCCTACGTTGCAACACATTTTCCCCCTAAAACACATCTATCCCAACATCTTGAGTCACTAAAATTCAACTATAGAAATACAGGAATGTTCTAAAACCTGAGGCAAATATTCACTGACATTCTATGTGTTTTTAGGTCTTCAAAATTGTAAAGAAAAAAAAAGGAGGAAACATGATGATCACAGCTTCTAGGTTTCATTTTGCTTGCTATCAGACTGATCCTTACATCATGTTGCTTTTACTATTGTGTTAGTTTTGTGTTATTTATGAAACCATAAGGTAGTCATGAATTTGGTTTTGAAATGTGTTTATCTGAGGTAGAATTAAAATGTAGAGTGTTACACTGTGATGTAGGACATGCAGCTTCAAGTCCTCACAGAGGTCTGAAATTCAGTGGATAAATTTAGACTATTCGCTATCATTTAGCGTAATCTTTCTAACAGGGTAGAAGGAGAGGAGCCATCTATGCTGTCTTCTCCTGACAAGGTGGGGTATTTTCCACCAAAGAAGGGCAGTTGCCTTCCAAATCATCTTAAATATATTTTGTCTAAAACACAATATTTTTGTGCAGTTTTTTTTGCTCTGAATATGTTTTTGTTTTTGTTTTGTTCACTGGAAAACCCCCAAACAGAAATAAGGGTGGTAGGGAGAGGCACTTGTCTTTTTTCTTTTGCTGAAGGACAAAAGATCTCACAGCAGTTGATATTTTTGTCCACAAGGTGCCTTGACATATTGAGACATATATGTTTAATATGTTAACCCTTTCCTACTGATTTTCCTATGTTTACATCATTATTGCCTCTTTAAGAAATACAGTATAGTTCTGCTAGACTTACGCTTTTGATAATCCACATTCTTTGATTCATTCAGGACAATCAAGGAAATGACATGCATCTTGGAATCTTCTGCATGGGGATTTTTGTAAAGAATCGAATGGGAAGGCCCACAGTAATCTACAGGTAAAATCAGGAAACATTGATATTAATATATTTTCATATTAAGTTTTCATTGATTAGTGGTTGGCTGGTTTTACTAAAGTTGTTTTTCCACAGGTGGAATGATATTGGAAATATAACACACAATAAGTCTTTGATTGCTGTGGAGCTGCTCAACAAGGAAGAAACAGTGCTTTTTCATACGGTAAGCAAATCATTGAAAGGTCACCATCCAGGGGATATGCAAAGTGTCCCACCACTCCTAAAGCACATTTCTGGCAATCTTAAATACTTTACTCCTTGTCCTTTATCCCAAATGCCTTGATCTGAGATATCTTTCCTCAGAGCCTGGTGTTTGTTGCCTAGCAGGTTCTGGATTGCTGCTAAATTGTCATAGCAATGGCTGTCACAGTTCTCTCGAGCCTGCCATTTCCATGTTCTAGTCTAGTCACTTTTAGGATACAACACTTCAGACAGCAGGAGAGCAGCCAGCAAGTCTCTCTAAAAGAGCAGAGGAGACCTTTAGGTATGTTGGAAGAGCAGGATTCCCCACTTAACCATGAGTAAAGTTAGTGTGCCAGCTGTGCCCATTCCTGGAAGTGTCTCATCTGGTAACACATGCCTTGGTTACATCCCATTTTAATTACAGTCATTCCTTTACATTTGCGGGGGTTAGGGGCAGTCAACCCGTGCAAAATGTGAAAAAAACGCAAATAAGAAATGAACTGGGGGGTTTGAGGCTTTTCACCCCCCCCTTCCCAAGGCAGTGATCTGACTTGGGAAGGGGAGGGAGGGGTGGGAGGGAGGTTTTTCACACACCCCTTCCCAAGGAAGCGATCTGCCAAGGGAACGGAAGGGAAGGGAAGGGAGGGGAGGGAGGAAGGCTCTTCACCCCCACTTCCTAAGGCAGCAATCTGCCAAGGGAAGGGAAGGGAAGGGAGGGGAGGGGAGGGGAGGGGTGGGAGGGAGGCTTCCCCCTCCTTCCCAAGACCGCAATCTGCCTTGGGAAGGGAAGGGAGGGGTGAGAGGGAGGCTTTTTACACCTCCTTCCCAAGGCAGCAAGGGAGTGAAGCTGGTTTAAATGATGTGTTTCTTGAGCAAACCGCGAATAGTCGAAACCGCAAATGTGAAAGCCACGAAAGTGGAAGGGCAACTGTACTGTAACACATTCTACATGGGGCTACATTTAAAACGTGCTCAGAAACTTCACTTGGCCTAAAGTGCTACAGCCAGATGATTAATTGGAGCTGCCTACAGCAAGTGTACAACCCTTTATTGTATCAACTCTACTGCTACCAAACACAATTCAAAATGCTGGTTATGACCTATATGGCTGGGGTCCAGACTACTGAAGGACCGTAATTCCCTGTAGGAGCCTGTTTGAGCTCTGAGATCTTTGAGAGAGGCCCTTCTGTTTGTCCCACTACCTTCCCAAGCTCATTTTGTGGGGACAAGGGTGAAAGCCTTCTTGGTGGCTGCTCCTAGACTGTAGAACTCCTGCATTAGGGGGTAAGGATAAGTCTCTCCTTGCTGTTCTTCTTTGGGCAATTGAAAAGGTTCCTATTCTAACAGGCTTTGCAAGTGACAGTGATGGGCTTTTAGTGGTGTGCTATCTATCTATATAATTCTCTTGGGTATGTTGCCATTTCCAATGTGCTGATTGGCTGATAAGGGAACTGACCAACCAATCACAGGTCTGTTGAGCAGCCAGTCAGCACACTGGGGGTGGGACCATGTAGATTCCAAACATGGCCGCCAGAGAGGGAGAGTGAGTAGCATGGGGGTGGGGGCCAAGGGGCAGAACA
This sequence comes from Gambelia wislizenii, assembly GCA_030847615.1. Lineage (NCBI taxonomy): Eukaryota > Metazoa > Chordata > Lepidosauria > Squamata > Crotaphytidae > Gambelia > Gambelia wislizenii. The sequence goes on along the minus strand of JAUMIR010000001.1, from coordinate 45,251,915 downwards.
AGTGGAGAGGGGCAGAAAGAGTGGAGGGGGGAGGCAGGGGGCAGAACAAGTGGAAGGGGGCAGAAAGAACGGAGGGGGCAGAAAGAGCGAAGGGGGCAGAAAGAGTGGCGGGGGGGCAGGTTAAGCCCACCAGCCTACCTCAAAGGGTTCTCATGAGGTCTCCTGGGCATTTTGGGGAGAGTTTTTTGTGACATATGATACTCTGGGTCCAGCTAGTTTCGTTGAATTTTTTCTATTCTGTCTTTTAAAGTATTTTAAGTAGTTTTAACTTCATGGCTGTTTAATCATTTTTAAAATAACACAAACACACAGAGATATGTTTTTGCATGTTTTTAATATGTATTAGTTTTTAAAATTTATAAGTCACCTTGAATCTCAGTATTGGGAAAAAGGTGGGGTATAAATGAATAAAATAAGAACAGTGCTCCTGACCTTCTTAGGTTTACAATGTAATAGCAACATTTTCTTATCAGACCACACTCTGAGCCCAGGTAGTATGACAAGTTTGCAGTAGCACCCCCGCAATGCAGTAACTTAGATGCTAGTGACTGGGGTTTTGCATTTATCATTTTGAGCATAGCATGATTCCTAATGAATATTTTAGGAGAACATCATCAATGTTAAGTAACTCTTTACTATACTAGTCACAGTGTTATTAATTCTGTTTTCCCCCTTTATGTTTCCCATTCTCTTCTATCTCCACTTTTCTGCTTTTAAAGGATGACCTTGAAAATGCCAAGTATATTTCACGGCTGTTTGCAGCAAAGCACAAGTTTTACAAGCAAAACAAAATCTGCACAGAGTGAGTACATACCTATGTCAGTTGTGGTTTACTATGTTGAATGTGGGCTTTTGGGGGGAATTTTTATGGCTTGTTCTTTATCAGCTCCTTACAGAGATAGAAAAATAAAAGATGGGAACTCTAGTTCAAGGTCCAAGATAAGAGTATACAGGTTGAGTCTGCCTTATCTGAAATGCTTGGGAATAGAGATATTTTGGGTTTTGGAGTGTTTTATAGTTTGGAATACTTGAATATACAGTACATATGTACATTATATCGTAATGAGATATCTTGGAGATAGAACCCAAGTCTAAACACGAATTTCATATACATCTTATAGCCTGAAGGTAATTTTATACACAATATTTTTAATAATTTTATTCATGAAATGAAGTTTGTGTACATTGATGCATCAGAAAGCAAAGGTATTACTATCTCAGCCACTCATGTGGACAGTTTTGGATTTTGGAATTTGGATAAGGGAGACTCAACCTGTATACGTTACTTTGTGCATTCTTGATTGGCATTTCAGAGGGACAAAGAAGGGAAGACATATTTATAAGCACCATGGAATCCTTTCCTTGGAAGCTTAGAGAGAGCTTTCTTGAAACTCCATCTCTGATGTATTTCTGCTGGTGTGCAAAGACATTTGTATTCTTCTTCTTCATCATCATCATCATAAATTTATATCCCGCTTCTCCCATTAGTATTGGGGCAGCAAACATCATATAAAACATTTAACAATACTCTAGCACACATGTTAAAATGACATCATTAAAACAACTGTATAGTAACAAATTTTTAAATATAAAATACAGATATTAAAATAAACTTAAAATGGAGAAAAGCATAACATGGAGTATAAAAAGTAGCAAGTGGAGAGTAGCAAAATGGCACCTGAGCATCCAGCCTAATCTAGGAAGGCCTGCTGGAACAAGTACTTTCAGATGACTTGCAGCTGAAGTAGGTTTTAAATCTGAAAAGACACTCATTTCCTTCTGATCTTTGTATTTTAAATCTTTTTATCTGATACACATACATATACACGTGTGTGTGTGTGTGTGTGTGTGTGTATACAATATTATATACAATGTATAAGACAGTGATGAATACTGTGATTGCACACTGCTCCATCAAGCTTCACTTCTTTCCATTGTGTCCACAAGATGGAGATCTATGTTGCTCACATTAGACCCAGAGTTCCACATGACATCCACCGTATATTCTGGTATATAAGACGAGGTTTGAGCCTTGAAAATTAGGCTCCAAAATCAGGGCTCATCTTATACGCCGGATACACTTTGCTTCACCCCGCCATCTGAACTCCTGCCTCTTTGCTTCCTTCGCAAATGCAGCGAAGAGGCAGGAGATCAGGCGGGGGGGTGGGAGGTGAGGCAAAGTGCTTATGGTTCATTCGCCCCCCCCTCTGCCTTCTCCCCCTTTGGGGAGCAACTGAGGACAGAGGAGTGGGGAGAATGTTGCTGGAAAGCTCCCCCCTCCAGCCACCCTTCCACCCTCCCCGAAGCCCCCTCCTTCCAGTGTCCTCCCTCCAGCCACCTCCCTCCCCAAAGCCACGATCCCGCTCGAGATCGCGGCTTCGGGGAAGGGGTGGGTGGCTGCGAAGCCCCCTCCCTCCAGCCACCCTCCCACCCTCCCCAAAGCCCCCTCCCTCCAACGTCCTCCCTCCAGCCACCCCCCTCCCCAAAGCCGTGATCCCACTCGAGATTGCAGCTTCGGGGATGGGGTGGGCGGCTGCGAAGCCCCCTCCCTCCAGCCACCCCCACCTCCCCAAAGCCGCGATCCCACTCAAGATTGCGGCTTCAGGGAGGGGGTGGGTGGCTGAGAAGCCCCCTCCCTCCAGCCACCCTTCCACCCTCCCTGAAGCCCCTCCCTCCAGCCCCCCCAGCCAGCTGGCCATCCCGCATTCCCCACAATTCCTTGTGGGTGGGGAATCGCGGGAGGAGGGAGCCCAGAAGGAGGGATCGGGGCTGTGAAGCCAAACGGGGCATCATCACCCCTTCTCCCCACTTTCCTTGAAGGTGGGGAGAGCGAGCGAAGATGCCCCATTTAACTCTGCAGCCCCGATGCCTTCTTCTGGCTCCCTTGCAGAGGGAGCCCAGAAGGAGGCATAGGGGCTGCAGAGTTAAACCCCTGAGATGATAAAGCAGGATTCCAAGAATTCCTTTTGTGTTTCTTGCAGTTGAACAACCCACCCAAGCTTTCCCCAACCTGGCATAGTCACCATACATGCTGGTAGAGGGGATGATGCAGGTTGTAATCTTGCACATTTGGTTGGTACTAGGTTGAGAAAGACTGCTCTGTAATCTCAAAAAAAGAACATCTGTCAGGTTTTGATGACGCACAGGGATGGCTGGCCATCCGGTTCCAGCAGAGGTAGACCAGGCTCCAAACTGCCAGGGAGAGACAGCATGGCCAAAGATAAGTCAGGTTCCAGAGCCAATGATTAAGGTCAAGAGCACTTGTTATTTGTTGTGAAGCTGACTTTCAGCCACCCTATGAATGAGAGGCCTCCAAGAGCCCCAGCAATCCACTGTTCTGCTCAGGTCTTGCAAATTGTCCAAATAGATTTCTGGAGGCAGCTACAATATTCATCCTGGAACTGACACATAGAGAGCATCTTTGACTAGTAGCCCTTGGTATACCACATTTGAGAAGGAATCTCAATGCTGGTGACACAAGGTACAAGAAACCCTTGTTTGAAACCCCACCCCCCCCCCCCCCACTGCCTGACAGCACTTTGGGCATCAGTGAAAAAACAATGAATCTACATGCATTTACTGTAAAATGAAAACCATATTATGTATCCCTCTGCTCTCTGTATCCATGGGTTCTGCATCCATAGATTCAACCAAGCACAGCTTGAAAATATTCAAGGGAAAACATTTCAAAAAGCAAACCTTGATGTTTGCCATTTTATGTAAGGGGCACCATTTTACTATGACAATGGGACTTGAGCAGCTACAGATGTTGGTATCCACGGGGGGTGGGGGTGGTCCTGGAGCCAAACCTGGCTGATACTGAGGGCCTACTGTGTAGATATTTCATTGGCCAGAAAAATACTGTAAATTGAAGCCCATATTTTATGTATATCTATATTATTAATCCATCTGTCTCTCGGATTTTTAAACATTCTATGTTCAGGAAATCCATTTCATATTATTGTTGCCTAGGAATCTGGAGAGTATTCCAGGGTGTTGGTCAATCCTTATGTTCACTTCAGATGCACCATGGTCTAAATCAGTGATGGGCAACCTTTTGAGCTCGGTGTGTCAAACTTCGCCAAATAACTGATTATAACTCAGTTGGTGTGTCACTTTGAGGAAAAAACTTTAGGGAGGCGGGGGTGGTGGTGGAGGAAAGTGGCAACCGGGGCTTCGAAGCCCCAATCACCACTTTAGGGATGGGGGAGGGGGAGGAAAGTGGCGACCAGGGCTTTGAAGCCCCGATCGCCACTCTAGGGAGGGGGGTGGAGGAAAGTGGCAACCGGGCTTCAAAGCCCTGATTGCCACTTTAGGGAGGGTGGGGTGTGTATTAAACATCCTTCTCAGCATGCGGCCGCCTCAGCAGCCACGTGTCATCAAAAATGGCTACGCGTGTCAGTACTGACACGTGTGTCATAGGTTCGCCATCACTGGTCTAAATCATACCCAAACATTATTTCACAAGTTGTCCTCTCAGGAACATACTCTCGAATTGGTGATTTATTTTTTTCTTTAGAACTAACAAGCACTACAAGGCTTTTCCAGACAGTAATAAGAAATCTATCTGCCTCGCTCTCTAGGTATTTATCTGTCAATCATCTTTCTGTTTGTTTCTCTATCTCTGAGTGACTAAGTCGATTGAATGAGGAAAATAGCAAAACATGCCTTATATTTGAGGTGAGGAACCTGTGGCTATTCCAGTATTGTCAGTCTCTAACTCCTATCATCATTAGCCACATGGCCAGGGAAGATGGGAAATACAATGCAATATCTGATGGGCCATACGTCCCTCATCAGACGTAAGTGATTTTCAGCTAGCCACAGCTTGATTAAGGATGTACTCTTATATATTTTTATTTAGGAGTAAGTTACATTGAACTCAGTAGGGCTTACTTCTGAGCTGACATACACTATTAGAGCTACTCAGCATCTCTACAGTTATTATTCCCCTACAGGCAAATCCTTTTTGCTAGTGTAAATCAAGCAATAATCTAGCATTTCATTAGTTAACAGAACAGCTGAGAGGAATGACCTTGATGCCCCACTTACAAACCGCATCTGTTTTATCAGTGTTGCCATCTGTTGAGCTTGCACAACTGAGGGAAAAGCTGAGGATGCAGCAGTGTAGTTGAGCTGACCTAAGTATTTAGAGTTTATTAGCTGAGTACCTCTCTACTTACAAGGTTGATTTTAATCTTCCCTAGTACTGATATTTCATACAGAAAATTCATAAGAGTTGGCTGCTTGAATAAGAGCAAAAATAGGGAATCTCAGTCTCCTGGGACTCATTCTGGTTCTTCTTGAGTCCCAGTCTAGCCCCACTAAGCTTCCCAGATGGCATACCCTCTTTCTCAGCATTTGCGCAGGTTGTAGTGTTGATGTGGGACTTCGGGGATACAAGTTCAGGTCCCCACTTAGTGTTGAAACTCACTGGGTCAAGGAAGGACCTAAAACATTCTCCTTTAGGTCAAGGGAGGACCTAAAACATTCTCCTTTGCCAGCTCTCTCTCACTTGCATGCAATTGCTTGTAACCTGTGCCTCCCAGATAGGTGCTTAAGTGGAAGTGTTCATTAAGAACCTGCTAGAAGCATAGGAAGCTGCCTTAGTCTTATTTATTTATTTAAGGTATTTATACCCCACTCTTCAGCCATGAAGGGTCTCAGAGCAGCTTACAAATTGTTAAGCAATAGCGCCTACACATCTACACCACTTTTAGAGCACACTAGGCACTCTCCAAGCCGTTTCCAATGTGTGTTAGCTAGTTGCCCCCACAACCCTCCACTCATTTTACTGACCTACAAAAGGATGGGAGGCTGAGTGAACTTTGGAGCCCAGGGCTCCCTTCTTAGTGAATCTCTTGACCTATCTAGCCTTGTGTTGTCAATAGTGCAGAATTCTTTCCCAGCTCCATCTGGAGATGCCAGATTGAATCAAGGTCCTTCTGCATGCAAAGTATACCAAGCTACTTTGTGCCCTAGCCATATGAAGTACAGTGCTGGGCCTAAGAACTGGAACTTTTTGGGACATAGAAGCCCGGATAGTGAATTCCTTATCATGATAAGCTCCGTCATAAACTTATAGATGAAAACACGATGAGATGTGTTATTTGGAGGGGTAGTAACTGTTTCCAGATTTTAGTGACATTGGGTTTGCCCTATTCTTTTTTATTGGTTGTTGGATTGTATTTTTTTACATACTTCTTATTTGTTTACTGCTTGTTATTTCATTGTGATTTTTGCATTGTTGAGTGCCTTGCCTAAGAAAAGCCCTCTATGCCTTCAGATATCAGTAAATAAATACTTCCAGGGTGGTACCACAGAAGAGTCTTCAAGGTCTCTCATTTCCAGCTGAAGATCTGTACAGTACTAACTTTTGCATTTTGAAAACGGCTCTGTTGTTCGCATTTCCTTTTTTTTAATGTGTATTTTCTAATTGCACATCACATCATTCACCAGATCAGAAACTATAAGAGGACAAATTCCACCTTTCCTCTCTACACGTAAGGACCTTACTCCTGCTGTGTCCTGTGAATGTGTGTGTGTATTTTTCCACGTCTTCATTTTTGTCTATTTCTCCTTATGTGTTGCCACCTTGCATCTTTCTATTCTAACATGTAAAATCCAGCATTTCTTTTATCAGTTGCCCTTTTTTTCTCTTGGCTTGTGTGCATTGCCTTATTGGTGACTTGCTAATGCTCTCTTTTTCTCTGTTACTATTTTTGCTTCTTTGTGTAAACCAGTTTTCCCCATTCTGTTGTCCTCCAGATGGTTTTGACTACTCTCATCCTGCCAGTGGCTGTGCTGGGTGATAGGAGTTGTAGTCCATACAATCGGGAGAGCAACAGGTTGGGAAGATTGGCCTAAACCAAATTTAAACATCTTTGATAGTGCTTCAGTTCTCATTTCTTAGTGCTTTATCTTTAGTTCCCCCCCCCTTGCATTTTCAAGGTATCATAATTTTGAAAAAAGCATGTGTGTTACATAATTTTAATATCCCTGTAAGTGAGGGGAGGTTTGAATGCTTCCTATTTGTTTAGTGACATTTTATATAGCTGTTACAGAGTAGATAGTTGAAGTAGGAGCGGCCTTTATTATTTCTTGAATAAGAGTGTACATTTCATAGGATAACAGTGATGAAGAATCTCTTTCTGTTTTCCCCCCAACAGACAATCAAATTCTCCTCCTCCTATCAGACGACGACCCACTTGGAGTAAATCATCCTTGGTAAGTATGTGCTGGTTATAACTTACAAAGCCCTATACAGCCTGGGTCCATGCTCTGAAAGACCATATCCTCTATATGAACCTGCTAAGTTTTTAAGATCTTCAGGGAGGGTTTTCTCTCAGTCCCACCACCATCACAGATGTCTTTGGTGAGGACAAGAGGAAAGCCTTCTCAGTGGCTGCTTCCAGACTGTGGAATTTCCCTGCTACATGAAGCTCAGCTAGTCTCTTCTCTGCTCTCTTTTTGCAGGGAAAGACCTTTACATTTGGACAGGTCCTTTGATTTTTCATTGGCTGTGGCAGAACGGGCTTTAATGGGGCTTTTAATAGGGTTTTCTGGAGTTTTATCTTTATGTTTTAAATGTGTTTTAAAATGTTTACATATTAATTTTTAAAATAGTTATTTATCTCATGGCCTTAAAAAAAACATTTGTACTATAGTATACAAATTATTTTAGTTCTGTTTTGCTTTAATCCTCATTGTAAGGTGTCTTGGGTCCCATATTAGGAGAAAGATGTGGTATAACTTAACAAAATAAAGTATATCAGGGTAAGTGATGAGTTTGCTGGGAAACAAAACATTACATTCAAAAGATCTAAACTTTTAGGGGGGGACTATAGTTTTCTCTATTAACTACAAAAATCTAAATGTAGTAATAACGATGCAGGTATTGCGGAAAGATTACCAAAAATTTGGTACTAAATTTGTTGCATTAATACATGTCAAACTGTATTTCTCTTCTTACCTTTTAGCCAAGGCAGCACCCATTTATTATGCCTCCTATGCACATCCAGTGTGGAGAGCACTACACTGAAACTCACAATTCACAAGGTATTTAATAATAATTAATAACACATACTTTGTATATATAGGTTGAGTATCCCTTACCCAAAATGCTTGGGACCAGAAGTGTTCCTTATTTCAGATTGTTCAAATTTTGGAATACTTGCATATACATAGTGAGATATGCTGGAGATGAGATCCAAGTCTAAACATGAAATCATTTGTGTTTCATAAATACCTTGTACACATAGCCTGAATGTAATTTTATACACAATGTTATTAATAATTTTGTGCATGAAACAAAGTTTGTGTACATTAAACCATCAGAAAGCAAAGATATCACTATCTCAGCCACCCATGTGGACAATTTTGGATTTTGGAGTGTTTCAGATTTCAGAATTCCTGATAAGGGATGCTCAATCTGTACTACATAGATTTTCCAAAACACTTCAGAAACTTGGTATTTGTACTAAGGCAGTTCAGTATTATTTTTTCTCCACACTGAAGATTCAAGCAAGGACATGAGGCTCCAGATTGCCTTGCTCTATGGTAAGGATGGGGAACCTTTTTTCCTCTCTGGGTCCCCACTGCCATGGGCACAACCAAAGATAGCACTTATGTAGCCCCTGGATTGCACGCAGCCTTTCAAGGCCCCCAGTGCAGCCTCCAGCCTTGCCCTGAAACTCCTTCTTGGCAGCAAAAAATTTCTCAATTCTCTGAATCGAGAATCGTATTCAATTTTCTGTTTCAAGGCTATGAGTGTGTGTGGATCCTTAGCCTACAAGGTTCTACTGGATTTTCTTAACTAAAATGGAAGCAGTCAAGACTTCTCCAGTTTATTATATTAATATATCTGGTTATGGCCAACTCCGTTACTGCATTGGACTTCTTCCTATTTAATTGTTAGCAGTGGAGAGACCCTGCTTTTGCAGATAGGGCTACTTAATCTGAAATTGGGGTACAGTCCTAAGAATGTTTTTACATCTTTCTTCTTTCTTGTTCATTCTATTTGTCTATTTGTTCATGATGTTTTCCATTGGTTTCTTGTTCCTTCTGTACACAGATAGCATTTATCATGGAAATGAAGAAAGGTTTTATTGTCAATCTCAGACTAGCTTGGACAGATGTGCAATGGACTTCAGCTACTTGAATGGCAATGTCCCAAATGGCAGTGTATGCAGTGCTCAGAGTATGAACTCTCTCAACCACTCTCAAAACTTTATCCAAGCTTCTCCAGTGTCCTCCAACCTCAGCATCCCTGGAAGTGACATTATGAGAGCTGACTACATCCCAAGCCATAGACATAGTGCAATCATCGTCCCTTCCTATAGGCCAACACCAGATTATGAAACGGTAATGAGGCAAATGAAGAGAGGGGTTATTCACACGGACAGCCAAAGCCAGTCTTTAAGAAATCTCAATATTGGGAACACTCATGCTTACAACCAACCCAAAGACCTTGTATACAGCCAACCAGAGATTCGGGAGAGGCCTCCTTATGCCATTACTTACGGGCCTCAGGGCACTTACAAAAAACACATTGCTCCATCTGAGCAAGTCAACCCCATCAGTGCAGCACAGACAAAAACAGCAGCCACTGCCATTTCCCACACTGTGAGCACGCCAGAGCTAGCCAACATGCAGCTCCCCAACAATCAGAGATGTGGCACAGTGCACATTCTAAAGAACTATCTTTTCAGGCCACCACCACCCTACCCACGTCCACGCCCTGCTACCAGCACTCCTGACTTAGCAAGTCACCGCCACAAGTACGTTAGTGGGAGTAGCCCTGACCTGGTCACTCGGAAGGTCCAGCTCTCAGTGAAGACCTTTCAAGAGGACAGCTCTCCAGTTGTCCACCAGTCTCTCCAGGAAGTTAGCGAACCTCTCATGGCAGCCAAGCATCATGCTGGTGTCAACAAGCGCCACAGTTTGGAGGTGATAAGTAACATGGTCCGTGGCATGGAAGCCATGGCTCTAAAGAGTCTAAATGCTCCCTTACCGCGCAGGAATACTTTGCGTGAGCAGGTGCAGCCAGAGGAACGGGGCCATGAGGTCCAGCAGCTTCCCCGCTACCATCACAAGAAGACCTTCTCAGATGCCACTATGCTGATCCACAGCAGTGAAAGTGAAGAGGAAGAAGAAGCTGCAGAATCTGTGCCTTCCATGGCAGCACTTCATGAAAACATGGAATACAGTGCTCAGCTCCAAGCTGCCTTGGCTAGAATACCAAATAAACCTCCTCCTGAGTATCCTGGGCCACGGAAGAGTGTGAGTAATGGAGCCCTGCGGAATGACCAGATGAATGTTTTACTGGCTGTGTCACGAGCCAGGCCTGTGAGGCCGGGGCCTGCAAAGGCTGTTAGCATATCTCGGACTGATCAAACCTCAGTCAATGGGTCTTCACTTGGCCCATCCATCTCTGAGCCAGACCTCACGAGTGTAAAGGAAAGAGTCAAGAAAGAGCCGGTGAAGGAGAGGCCTGTATCCGAAATGTTTTCTATTGAGGATAGTATCATAGAAAGAGAAATGAGGGTAAGTCATTATTCAGCTAGAATGGTGGGATTTGGGGGCACTAACAGTACCTTTAATTTTGCAGGTGGGGGGGGATTTGCTGTGCTGTTATAAAGCAAAGCTGTTTTAAAACATAATTCAAAAGGTGGGTAGATGCCTCTTTTTGGACAGGTGGGTGTTCAGTGAGAAAGAGTTGGCGCTTTTTCTAAAAATATCAATAATAATCATATTGGCTAGAAACTTATTCTAAGGAACAGTGCTGAGATTAATTTATTCTCACTTAAGGTGCCTGACTCTTACCACATCCTGTTTTGCTCTGCCATGTAGATTCTCAGAGCTCTTAGTTAAATTCAGGCAACATGCCAATGAGCTGACTATAGAAGAACCTACACAATAGTTTGTGCTTCCAAATGAACAAACGGCAAGCCATAGCTTAGAGTTGCTTGCCTTTGGCCAAAGTAGTAGAGAGATTCTGAGATCTCTAGCCCAAAAAATAACCTTTCCCATTCTCTAGTCCACCCTAATTTACTACATATACTGTTTCATAACTTAACTCCCACTCTGTGGTATAACTGTGCCTCATGAAGCAGAGCAGTGATCCTTACTGTAGTTTATCAGTAGACTGGATTCAGACAATAACATCAAACTGCAATTAGTATGAACTGTGGTTTGAAATCAGCATTTTGAACCTGGCTTGGTAGTTCTGCAGAAGAGGCAAATACTGGAGCACACCCAGCAGAATCCACAGGAAAAACAGGAATATATGTCTCCAAGCGCTCAGTGGGTGGTTTTATTTTATTTATTTTATTTTAGAACAAGCCCAATGCATTTCAGACTAAATATAAATTTCAATGGAATGAGATTTTCAGCTGCTGCTGAAATTTCTGCTGCTAGATTGCATATTGCTACTGAAGAAGGTCATTGAAAGCCAAGACATAGGCCAAAACACATTAGATTTTGCTGGTTATGCAAACCATGGCAACTTTGGGAAAAGCCATAAGAACAATTTTCCTCAAGGTATTCAGCATTACTTCAGATTACTTAGATCTGAATTGTAGTCATTTATTGTTAAATCTGTATGTTTGATTTATCTCATACAGAACTAATGTTACATTCTATGTCGTACTTAGGAATTCTCATATAGTTTAAATGCAGAAACAGACTTGCTGCGGAAAAACAATAAAGGAGAGGCATTTCATGATCATTGCCCCCTGTGTATCCTGCTTTTAGTGTTGGGGGTGTATTCAAAATGGCACAGAAATGCCTGTGTGTTCAAAGTCAGGGCAAGAAAACACTTTGTGAGTTAGGATGGCAATTTAGTTTTTTGAACCCCTGTTTAGACATAAAGAAAGGCCAGGGAAAACAGCCTAATGAATGTTACTCAGTTTAGGGCTGACAAAATTCCCATTTTATAATTCACGATTTTGCCCCTTCATAAAATATCTAGTTTGTGCCAATAGATTATTTCTACTTGGCCTTTTCTTCAGAAGTGAGGTAGAGTGGAGAAGTGTATTTATTCAGTGTACACTTAATGGAGTTAAATGTCCTAAATTTAATATAACAACACTATTCAAAATATAACACCAGTCTAGGCTTATGTATTGTCTTTTCAATTGGCTTGGCTCACCTGTTTTTGCACACTCTGCCTAACATTTACACAGACTGAGAGCATGTGTTCATATGAGTGTGTGAGAGAGAGCAGCAGGCCGCTTTTGGATGGCAAGTCTTCTGCATTGTGGGGATGGTTCCTTTGAAATTAAAATTCTGTACTCATGTAAGAACACCCCATCCCCACTCCCCAGGGAAATAATACAAAATCTAGGAGATGCATTTGGATCTGCTTTGCTAATGGTGATCATCTCCACTTCTCAGCTGGCATTGTAGATTTTGTGGGGAGATTAAAAAGACATTCCAGCATTCTGCTGGCATGATTTCTAATCACCCTGAGATGAAAGCATGTCTTTTCTTGCCAAAAGTATCTAGAGAAACAGAAGATGGCAGGCCTGGAGGCCCAGAAGAGGCCCTTGATGTTGGCAGCGCTCAATGGTCTCTCAGTTGCTCGAGTTCCAGTGCCTGAGGATAGCCAGGATGAAGGAGCCAAGGTGCCAATGGATGAGCGGGTAAGAATAGGCCTTTCAAAACAAAGCATAACGTTTGGGTGTTTTGTCAGTGACAGCCACTCCTGACATATTAAAAGACCAGGTAAACATATAATACAATCCCAATAACACCTGACTGCCAAATCCTACTTCTGTGCATAAAATCACCAGTGGGACCTGGAGATAAATGTGGAATCCTAAGCAATGCATAAGCCCTAGAGAGAATTCTCTGGTTCCAAAGATGCGGGCTTTAAAAAAAAAATATTGATTAGTTTATATCTCGCATTTCCATCAAGTTTATAAAGAAAGCACACATAGCTTTCTACCCCACACCCAATTTCACCCTCTTAACAGTTCTGTGAGGTGGTTTAAGCAACCTAATCTGATAATATGGACAATATCAGGTCCTCAAATTTTTGACCTCTTTCCTTTCAGTTAAAGATGAATGAACACATGGTTACATCACGTGGAGGTGTTTCTTCAAACTTCAGATTTTTTTTTTCAGTTTAGGGGGAGATTCATACAGTCTGGCTCTTGGCCTGCTCGTGAGACTGTTTGTTGTTTTGTTGAACAATGTGCATCTTAAGGTCAACAGAGTCTGTATTACCCTACTAGCCTTATTAGCCCTCCCAGTGCACCCTTACCACTTTGGTGGGTCTTCTGAGACATATAGTGGAGTTATTAATGATAGAATAGCTGCAATAAGTAATTTTGAGGACATGATAACTGACTCCAACCCTTTGTTCTTGTAAATTGGCCTTTGTCATACCTTAGGAGTCCACTTTATACAATCCAGCATCTGTATGAAATAGCTTAGAAAGATTACCAAATTAATCTGTGAAACAATTTGTTGATTTCAAATTTAAATTTCATTTTCTTGTTTTTACATTTTTCTAATCTTCTGTTCATTTCCTCATCGGTTTGGAACTTTAAAAGAATCTTCATGAACATTTGCATGCATTTTATGTGCATTTCTCCTAGTACAGTACATGCATTATTATATATGATTTTACCTTATCTGTGCCTTCTTGCAAGCAGTTTTTCCTTATCTAATGCTCTTTTTTTGTACATTCAATTCACAAATATATGCACACAACATTTCTGTGCACAGTTTTCCCCCAACTACACAGTTTTCTACACTTTTTTGTTTGGAATCATAGAGTTGGAAGAGACCTCAAGGGGCATTCAGTCTGCCCCCCTGCCATGCAGGAATACACAATCAAATCATTCCCAACAGATGGCCATCCAGCCTCTACTTAAAAACTGTGAGGCAGTGTACTCCATTGCCAAACAGCTCTTACTGTCAGGAAGTTCTTCCTAATGTTTAAGTGGAATTGCTTTTCCTGTAGTTTGAATCCATTGCTCTGTCTCCTAGTATCTGGACCAGCAGAAAACAAGTTTGCTCCATCCTCAGTATGACATCCCTTCAAATATTTAAACATGGCTATCATGTCCCCTCTCAACCTTCTCTTCTCCAGACTAAACATGCCCAGCTCCCTAAGCCACTCCTCATAGGGCAAGACTTCCAGACCATCCACCATCCTGGTCGGCCTCCTCTGCACATGTTCCAGCTTGTCAATCTCTTTCTGTTGTGGTGCCCAGAACTGAACACAGTATTGCAAGTGAGGTCTGACCAAAGCAGAATACAGTGGCACTATTATTTCCCTTGATCTAGACACTGTACCCCTATTACACTGTACCCCTATTGCCTAGAATTGCATTGGCTTTTTTAGCTGCTGCATCACATTGCTAACTCATGTTCAGCTTGTGGTCCATTAAGACTTCTAGATCCTTTTCGCATGTACTGCCCTCAAGCCATATGTCACCCATGCTATATCTGTGCTTTTCATTTTTACTTCCCAAGTGTAATATCCTACATTTCTCCCTGTTGAAATTCATTTTGTTAATATTGGCCCAGCTTTCTAATCTGTTGAGGTCATTTGGATTCTGATTCTGCCCGCTGGGGTATTAGCTACCCTTCCTAATTTGGTGTCATCTGCAAATTTGATAAGCATACCCTCTATTCCCTCATCCAAGTCATTGATAAAGATGTTGAATAGCACTGGGCCCAGGACAGAACCCTGTGGCACCCCACTGGTCACTTTTCTCCAGGATGAAGAGGAGTCATTGGTGACTACACTTTGGGTTTGGTCAGTCAACCAATTACAAATCCACCTAACAGTTGCATTGTTTAGCCCACAGGTTACTAACTTTTTTGCAAGAATATCATGGGGAACCTTGACAAAAGCCTTACTGAAATCAAGATACACTACATCCACTGTGTTCCCTTCATCTATCAAGTTTGTAACTCTTATGAGAAAAGAGATGAGATTAGTCTGGCATGACTTGTTTTTGAGAAATCCATGTTGACTTTTTGTAATCACAGCATTCCTTTCTAAATGCTTACAGACTGTCTGTTTAATGATCTGCTCTAGAATCTTTCCTAGTATTGATGCCAGGCTGATTGGGCAGTAATTATTTGGGTCTTCCCCCCACCCCCGTTTTTAAAAATGGGGACAACATTTGCCCTCCTCCAGTCTGCTGGGACCTCACTTGTTCTCCAGGAATTCTCAAAGATTATTGACAGTGGTTCTGAGATTACTTCTGCCAGTTCTTTTAATGCCCTTGGATGAAGTTCATCTGGCCCTGGAGACTTGAACTCATTTATACTGGCCAGGTATTCCTGAACTAGCTCTTTACCTATTCTGTGCTGTATTTCCCCTACTGCATCATCTCTTCCATTTCCCCCAAGTTGAGCACTGTTCCCCCTTTGGGAGAAGACTGAAGCAAAGAAGGTGTTAAGTAGTTCTGCCTTTTCTCTGTCTCCTGTTAGCCTTTCGCCATCTTCTCCACGCAGTGGCCCTACCATTTCCTTGTTCTTCCTTTTGCTACAGACATACCCAAAAAAAGCCCTTTTTTTTGTTTTAACCTCTCTAGCAAGCCTGAGCTCCAGCTGAGCTTTGGCTTTTCTGACTATCCCCCTACATGAGCTGGCTATCTGTTTGAATTCTTCTTTGGTGATTTCCCCCTTTTTCCATTTCTTGTACATGTCCTTTTTAAGTTTTAGCTCAGTTGAAAGTTCTTTTGACATCCATCCTGGTTTCTTTAGACACCTCCCCTTTTTACTCCTCATTGGAACTATTTGAAGTTGTGCCTTCAATATCTCACTTTTTAGAAACTCCCATCCTTCATGAACTCCTTTATCTTTTAGTATTTCTGACGATGGAATCACCCCCCCCCCAGTAATTCCCCAAGTTTTCTGAAATCAGCTTTCTTAAAGTCTAGAATGCATGTCTGACTATGCTTGGCTTCTCCTTTCCTCTGTATAACAAACTCTAGCAGAACATGGTCACTCCCCCTAGGGATCCTGCCACTTCTACACCATTAACCAGGTCATCCCCAAATACTAAAGGATAGCTGCATTTCATTTTGAACATTGGTTTAGGATGTGAGCAGTCTGGTACATTTTTATCAAAATGTGAATCGAACAAAATTCTCCCCATCTTTAAGCATTGGGAAGATCTATTTTTTATTCTTTTTCATGAGAACTAGGAACAAACATGTCAGGGTAATGGGATTTGCAACCCAGAAATTTGTACTGTAAATAAGCAAGTATGACATGTTCCAGCCAGCAGGGGCCAGTGATAACTGGTCTAAATGCAGCTGGCTGGAACATCTTGATTGCGCCTGGGAAGCTGGCATGAGAGTGCAAAGGCTGGAAGCGTTATGAGAGAGTAAGAGAATGTGTGTGGGAACCACTATCTCTGTGCTACTCTGTTGGACAAAGCTATGAGACTATATAGTTCTGTCTGGGCATTGCAGTGACAGGACTGTACTGGACAGGACTGTACTGTACTGTGAGATGTAGTCTGTATGAGAGGAATCTCAGACTCACTGTAAATACCACTATGTTATGCTCTAGTAAAGAGAAGTAGTTTAGACACAAATCTGTGTCTGTGTGCTCATTTCTTCACCAGGAGAATGAAACTCTGCTACAACAACTTTTGCTGCTTGGACCTCTTGATATGCTCAGAGGTACCTGTGCACTACTGTGTCAAAAAGTTTATGAGAATTAGGAATGAGTGTTCTCAACCTACATAGCCACCTGCTAAGAAATCCTTATTTATTTTAAAAATAAATGAAAATTTAAGGCAAACAAGATGGAAGTGATAGGAATCAACCAGACTTTGAAACCAACAGAGATGGTTTATTTGCTGATAGATGGGATGATGCCCTAGTACTGGAAGGAATGTGTACTTTGAGGATTAGTCTGCATTATGTAACTTTTTTTAGATGGCCAAGTGGTAGCAATAGAGTAGAGATAGTGTAATTTTCTCACCAGTTACACTTAATGCATACATATATCCAAGTATTAGGAGATAAGGATCTATAAAGCTCTCTTTGCAGAATTTCCTTTGAAAATAACATCTTTTCTCCCTCCCCCCTTCCTATTTTAAAATTGTAAATTAAAGTGCAAACTTCTGAGAAGGAAACTGGAAGAGGGGATGGTATTCACTGAATATGAGCAGATTCCAAAGAAGAAGGCAGATGGGGTATTTACTACAGCAGTGCTCCCTGAGAACATGGAGCGTAACCGTGTCAGAGAAGTAATTCCATATGAGGAGAACCGAGTGGAGCTCGTGCCAACCAAAGAAAACAATACAGGCTATATCAATGCTTCACACATAAAGGTAACAAACAGGGGTGGGGGGGAACAAACACTGCTGATGAAAGAAACTCTGATTTTGTGGGCATGCATGTTGTGCATGAGCTTGAAGGGCCAGCATTTAGATCTATTCAGCAGACCAGTCAGAAGTCACTCTCTTTTGGCCTCAGTTGCCAAGATTTAATGTGTTCCTATTGTTACTGGAGTGTTAATTATTACTCATAATTTGTTAAACTTTTTTTTTTAAATCACAAAGGCTTGGATCCTGATCTAGTCTGCACCTCTGAGTAGACCCATTGAAATCAATGGGATAAATTAGCCATAACATAGAGGTTGGATAACTCTCTCTCCAGAATACTTTGACATGGCAGGGGTTGGACTAGATTGCCCTTGTGGTTCCTTCCAACCCTATGATTCTATGAGAGATGGGAAGAGCAAATACAAGCTCAGTTTCGGGCTGAAATCCCCAGATGTTCTCCCTCTGAACAATCTTGTGTGGTAGGTTCAGCTGAGAGGAAGTAACTGACCCAGAGTTACCCCTGACCTTCATGACTGAGGGCAGATTTGAATGTTCTCATCCATCCTAGTTCAATACTTTTTGCCTTTTCTGTCTAACTATTACAAAGGATGGAAAAGTTACTTTTTTATATTTCAGTGCAGTAGCCATGGCTGAAGAGTTCTCGTTCAAGTGAGTAATTTTTCCAGCCTCTAAACTGCTCATATTACTGAACATAATGCAGAAATGGGCAACAGTGGAGGGATAAAAAAAAAGGGGGGGGCACATCCAATGTACGGTAATATACAGAAGAAACAAGAGACACATCTCAGAATGCGGAAAAGATGCTTGTTTGTTGAGTGTTCCTTATCAACCTGTGTGTACTCTTAAGACCTTCTTCAGGGAACTGTGTGACATGAAAATGCATGTTATCACTTTGCATAAGGTCAGTATTACATTTGTGCATTACCTATAGCCTGCACATATCCTATTATTACAAATAGGGGTGGGTGGGCTAGGGTATTGTGAGTATGGGGTTTTTATATTGTAAGCCGCCCCGATTGCGTTGCAGAGGGGTAGGATATAAATAAAATTTTATTATTATTATTATAAATGTCATAATGATTTTGTGCAGTGTAATGTTACATATTTATGTGTTATCCTTTCAGGTTTGTATATCGGCTCCTAAAAAGGCCTTAAGAGTGTACATAGGTTGAAACATGAGATGTGCTTATTTCTTCTGTGGCTTCAACTTTTGAGGGGGCCATTTTCACCCTACCACAGACCTCAGCAGGTCTTCTTTCAAAACTAGTTTATAAAAAGAGGTATTTCAACCATAAAACAGTCAGGCATAACCTTTAAATGACCAGCTGCGCCCGCCAGAGGTTTCTGGAGTATGATTGGCCACTTTTACCTGTGTATGTGTGTGTGCATGCACACATGCATAAGGCTCTTAGGAGGACACATTTGGGGCTTTGGCAGGCTGAATGTAGTCTGTAGGCCACATTCACCCCACTTCCATATCAACTTTCATATATCACATAACAAAATAATCTTTCTTCTTCTTTTTTAACATTTTTGCCTGATGAAGATGCCAGCAAAGCTTTGAAAACTTGCATGACATATAGGTCGCCCCTTCTCCCCTGTTTATGCAAGATCGGTACCCATGGTTTCACTTATCCACAATCAGGGGAAATGTGTCTCTAGGCATCTGGAGGATCAGAGAGCTGTGCTGAAGGTGGTCTAGAACTCTAGGCATCAGGAGGTCCTCCAGTGTGATTCTATGGGTAGCTTCTGCCAGACGTTGACCATAGAGTCATGCCAGATGCCTAGAGAGCCATCCTCTATAGGCATTTTCTAGGTACTGAAGTGCAATTCATTGGCGGTTCAGTAATATACACGATTTCACATATGTACACTAAGTCCAGGAACGTATCCTTTACATAAACAGGAGTGGGGGAACACCTGTATTTTATGCTTTAGAGTTGGCCCAATAAAGATACTGCTGCTTTGTGGATTTGGAATTTTGCTGTGTTTTGCTGCATGGCCAACATGGCTACCCCTGAATATGTTTCATATGTAGAGTTGAGTTAATTAATTAATCTGTTTGTTTGTAGCATTTGTATATCACCTCTTAACCCACTGGGCCCTGAGGCATTATACAATAAATAAAAACATTCAAAACATTAAATTCATGAATAAAAACTTTCAGGAAAACTTTAGAGGGAAACTACAGTATTTCACGTTGCTGTTCCAGCATATTATCTATGTAATTTCTGATCAAACTTGAGCATGCCTGCTTTTATGATAGTTTTCAAATACTTGTCAAAATAATTTTAAATTATAACCACATCTTGCTGCAAGACATCTCTACTGAGATCCAAGAGCAGTTTGGTCATAGTTTACAATGCTAAATCCATGTTGAGTCAAAACATCTTTATAAACCAGAATCCTTTCAGATTTCTGCCAAAAGACCTGGTGGGTAGAAGATACTGGGTGTTTTTGGCACTATCTGCCTCTGCTTGGATGACTGATTACTGAATCTAACATTTTTCATCCATTTGTGGGAGGACAAATCATTTCTGAAAGCACAATTTCACCCCATCGGGTGGCATGGGCTGAAAAAGAATTCTCCCAAGCCAGTTTTAAGAGCTCATATTTCATCCTTGTGTGTCAGCATTGGACACACGTGCATTGTTTTGTAGCACATGTAGAGATGTGTGCTGGTGTTTTGTAGTATACGACTCTATATGCTGCCAGCACATTTCTTCCCTTACTCCAAGTGGCTGCTACCAGAGCCAAGCAGATGTTCTTTTGCTCTGAAGGTGAAATTGCTTCTGCAAATTTTACCTCAGTCACACAGCGAGTGGTTTTCGCCAGTTATCAATTTTTAATATCCTGCAGTCAGGGCAGTAGAACGCTTCCATGTTCCAAACAGTGCACTCCCTCTAGACTATTTATGGAGTTTTCTTCGTGTCTCTCGCCAAAGAGGCTGAACAGTTGCCTCACAACACAGCAGGCCAAGCAAAACTCCCATAACATTCTAGTAAGATCATGCCCATGACTCCTACACTGCTACCAAGTTTGTAGTCTTTGGGTGGCTTGTCTGCACATTTTGCTTACTTAACCTTGTTTCAGGCATTCGTGATGACGATTCTGCCTGTATATACTCTCAGTGTTCAGCATATACACTCTATTACCCTGATCAACACACAACTTTCTCTCTTTTATTTTTAACTGTCTACAACAGTGGCTATTATCCTTTTCTTTACCAGGAACCTCCTTTAAATATCTTTTGTTGCCATGGATCCCCAAGACTTAACTTAAGATTTTAAACTATAATAATAATAATAATAATAATAATACCTTATCATAATACTATTATGCCATCCATTAAACTTTCTCTCAGAGGCACTGGAGGGGAGGGAAGACTTTTCTTCTGCTTTTTGCTGCAAGTTTGTGGCTGGAGCGGATTGAATGGCAATATGCAGGCCAAGCCAGCCAGCCAGCCAGCCTTTACCTTGGCTTCTGTCACATGGCCACTCCACTGGAGGGAGGAGGTGGCCCAAGCAGCCATCAAGCCTTTGCGGGCTCCCTGTGAGGACATTGCAGACCCCTGGGGATCTTAACCACAGGTTAAGAACCATTGGTCTACAACATCCAGGTCTTGAGTCTAAAAGTGATTGAAATTGACAGGATTATTCTTATACTAGCTGGACTTGGCGTACCATAAACCATTAAAAACTCCCCAAAATGCCCGGAAAACCTCACGACAACCCTGTAAGGTAGGCAGGTGGATTTAAGGTAGGCAGGTGGATTTAAATTCCTCCTACCCCTTCTCAGCATTCCACACTTTTTCCGGAATTGCCAAGAGTGACTTACTCTGTTGCCCTGTCACAGCTGCCACCACTACCACCACCACCACCACCACCAGTTGACTGCCTGGGTCCTGTTGCAGGCAGCCCATCACCACTGCCAGTTGACAGCCTGGGTGCCAATCTGGGCCACAGATTGAGTGACAGGAGTGCATTGTGAGGTGGAGAGGGAATTTGCATGTGGGTGGTGATTGGTTGGGTGTGGGTTGAGTGTGTTTCCTGAACAGCCAATCAGCACACTGGGAAAGGCAACATATCCAAGAGAATTATATATATAGATTTTACCATATTTCAATAGTAGCTAAAATATCCCATGTCATGTAATTTATAAAATGAACAGTCCTTATCAGATGACACATGTATGATGAACTCCCCATAGTTATATACACCTTGGAGACAATTGCAGGATGGTTATGTTTGTAACAGGAGCAGACCTGTTTCTTCCAAAACAGGTTGCTTCAAAAACCTGTAAAATAGTATATGGGGTGAAGGGGAATTCAGTGATAAAGTAGTGCTGATCACTTTCTGTCTTCTCTTTTTTTCTTGACACCATCACCATTAGAATCTAAGCGGACCTTTGGGCTGGTAACCTCTTTGGACAGTCTATGAGACTGGTGGCTTCCATCAGTGAGGTGGTGAATCCGCTCCAGGGTTTAGTTTGAACTTCAAAGGAGCTGTCCAAAGTGCTGAACTCTATCTCCAGAATAGGTTTGGTATTGTGAATATTTCCTTTAATGTTCAGACTAAAACCTAGAGTGGATTTACTGTCACAATGACATGGAAGCCACTACTGCATATGCCTTTATTTATTATATTTCTAACTCAATAATATTTCTACCTCACGTAGAGTTTAAAGCAATATGTATTCACATGTGCAGACAGACTGACACACCTTGCTTGAATTCTTGCATGGGGTGGAAACATCATAAATAAAGGACAATATCTTGTAGATATCAGTAACAAGGACGGATGGATCTAAATGTTATGAGCACATAAAGAAGAAGCATGGCATATTGGTGTTGTTCCAAGCATGGTGGTGTTCCATTTGTTGTGTACACTTGAAGTAATCTGCTGTTTTCTCCTTTTCCTTTATTTCTCTTCCTCAGGTTACAGTAGGTGGGGAGGAATGGCACTACATTGCTACACAAGGACCTTTGCCACAAACATGCCAAGACTTTTGGCAAATGGTGTGGGAAGAAGGGGTGAATGTGATAGCCATGGTGACAGCAGAGGAGGTATGTTAATTAACAGAACGCCCCTGTGGTTGAACATAAGCCATTGCTGCCATTTTGATAACATCACTTGGGTCCTAAACATAAGTTCTCTGGAATTAGACTCCTAGAGTTGTAGGGGGCCCCATAGGCCAATGGCTCCAACTTCCTGCTCAACATAGAAACTCCAGCTAAAGCATCCCTATAGATAGCTGTCTAGCCTCTTTTTGAAGACGTCCAGAGAAAGAGAGCCCACCATCTTTTTTGGTAATTGGCTCATTGCTGAACCACTATTACCATCAAGAAATTCCTTTTAATGTTCAGTCAGGATCTACCCTCCTATAACTTAATTTGACTTGGTTCTACCATCTGGGGCAGCAGAGAACAAACCTGCACCCTTCTCTCCATGACAGCCCTTTAGATATTTAAAGATATTGTCACCCTCAGTCTTCTCTTCACCAAGCTGAAAATGCCCAACTCCCTCAACCTTTCCGCATATGTTTTGTTCTCCATACCTCTTATCATCCTTGTTGCCCTTCCCTGAACCTGATCCAACTTGTCTATATCCTTCTTCAACAACAATCCCAAGGTTCTTTTCACATGTAGTACTGCTGAGTTAAGTATCCCCCATCCTATCCCTGTGTATTTGTTATTTGTGGCCTAAATGTAGAATTTTGCATTTGATTTCATTTCCCAGAAATGGCAGCTGTCGTGGCTAATGGTAAAGTATTCAGGAAATTGTAGTTCAGTTGAACAAGCTGTAAGGACATTAGTTTGGGAACCACTGTGTTAAGCTATGGTTTAGTAAGACTTGAAGGAGTATAACCATCTCCCAGGGCCTGACTCTCTTCCTCATATTTGGAAACTCACTTCAACATTTTGTTGAGCACAGCTTACCGTCTCATCTGAACCTAGAACTATGGTTTGAAGCTGGCTTCATTTAAATTAACCATAGTTAATGGTAACAAAAGTTTGCTGGTTCAGACAACATGACAAACCATAGTTAACCAAAAGTGGAACTTTCCAAATTACTCTCAACTATGCAGGAAGAACTATGGGGAACAGAAGGAACACAAACCCAGAAGGAGGCTTAGACCCATTCATGTCTTGTTAAGCTGTGTGACATCAAAACAGAACTAAAGTTTCTGTTCCTTGTCTAAAAGTATTGTAGTTAAACAAGAAGGTAGATAGCCGTAGGTGCAGAGGAACTACTGTTGGTTTGAGACAGATCTATCCGTTTTTCTTCCAACCTCTGTATATTTTCAGCGATATTATTTTTACCATATGTTTGTGTCTTACTATTTTTCTGTGAAGCTCATGACAGCCCACATAATGATACCCTGCCTGATTTTATTGTCAGAATGATAGGTTGTACTGAGATAGAATGATCAGTGAGCTTCATGATTAAGTGAAAATTTCAACACAGGACTCTCAAACTAAAGTCAGCACTATGCTGCATTAAGTGTGAGAAGCACTGAGAAAGCTCAGATCAACATCTGTCTAGCCCACCATTCTGTTTTTATATTGAATCAGAAGACTTGGAGAGGCTCACAGCATATTGATAGTACATATTTCCTGTTTCAGTACCCTGTCCAGAGTCCCTGATAGTTGGAGATGGTGGAATTATTTGGTCATCAACTTTGTGGATCAGGAAGTAGAGGAGGAGAAGAGAAGGCTGTTTTCTAGTTGCTCTCTCTTGGCCTCCGAAGGCTGTCTCTCAGCAGCAGTAAGCAGTCCCCTGAGGCAGCCTCCTTGGAATGCAGTTTTCAGTTGAGCTTGGAAATATTTCTTCTTTGGACTACAACTCAGAATTTCCATAACCAGCATGGCTTGCAGGGGGATTTTGGGAGACATAATCCAAAAAGTGACATTCTCAAGTTCTGGTTCAACCAATGTGAACCTGCTGTTTGACCCCATGTTTGCTCTCATTGCTTGGAGTGCAAATACAGTTTCTCACAGATATTTGGCTTGTTTGTATTTTTCCTTTCACACCCATTTCTTCAAGCCTTGAAACCTGCATTCCTTCAGCCTCTGTGGACTTATTCTCTCACTTTTGATTAATTTGTTCTCTATCAGAGCACAACAGTGAGAACAGCTCTGTAACCAGACCTTGATTTATCTTGGGTACAGTTGGAGAGGCTTAAATATTTGTGTATACATTTTTATGATGTACAAAACTCAAGTCTGTAATATCTGCTTGTCTTTGCTAGCCCCTTTCTTTTTTCTGTTTTGTTTGGCGGGCATGTTTGCTTTTACATTTTGTTTTGTTTTTTAAAGTCCTTTGAACTTTTCCCTGAGATGATTCAACCATTACAACCTTGTTTGTAACATTGTAGCATTCAGCTGGCCAGAGAGTGGAAGAATGGAAGTTTAGCCCCATTAGAAGATTGTGCCATGCCAAACAAAGCAAAAATATTTCCAGCGAATTGAGAACATAAAGCTGCTCTTATTTGAAAAGAATGACATTCTCCACTCATCCGAGGCCACTTCTGCATACTAGCATCGTTATCAGCTACAAAGAGACCAGAAATTATTGTTCCCATTCATGTATTTAGATTTTTTTAAAAGTCTGTCTTCGTATGCCAAGCAAAGCAGTAATTCTTGTTGAAATCCCAGTACTGTAGGTTGTGCTGTAAAACTGACACATACCAGTAACTGGCCCTGGACCCAATTCAGAACAACACAACCTTTGCAGGCACATTGGAGCAGTTGTTCTCTTTTTAGCAGTATGGCCTGATCTTCCCTTATAAAAAACATTTACCACTATCAGCTGTTCAGAAGGGGGAGCAAGAGTCCATTAAATGCACAGTTCCAGAATAATTTGACTATGGAGAACATCTCTTGCTAAACAGCGGCAGACAGTGGGGTTGTCTTCTTATCTGATTTGTGGTTATATGCATTCATTTGTATTAAGCCTTTTCCCCACCAATCCATATGAATAGCAGGGATCCTTTGGTGTCCTAAGATGGTAGACATTTGTTCTTAGGAATGACAGTGTAAATGTAGACACCATAGGAAAAAAAGCATCCTTGGAGTAAGTCTGCATCTTAGCACGTCTTGAAGTAGAGGAGATGTTCTCTGTTCAAACCACTAAGTGCTCCCTGAGCCACTAAGCGTTATTAGCCCTCCGCTTTCCCCCCATCATCCTCAACTCAGCTGTTTTCTGGGAAACTACAGAAATGATGCCATGAGGGAGTTGGCTGAATAGTGTGATTGCTGATGAAACTGTTGTTTTCTCCCGACTAAATGCATCTGTGATAAATGCCATACAGTGCCACATCACTCTGAACACTCCCTAGAAATTGTTTGATTGAAGCACTCAGCATCATTTGTCTCATGTTGTATGTTGCTTTTCAGTAGTTCTATTATCTGAACACATGCAAGTTTAAACTCAGGATTAGTCTGATGAATCCAGGAATGATTTGAACTATTCTCTCAACATCTCTTAATTCCCTTTTGGCTCCCCCAATCCACATATCCCAAGAGCTTCAAGAAGACTGTCCTGCATGATGACAAAATAAACATCTGACCTGTCATAGTTTCTTTCCATGTCAGTACCTGGCAGAACTTCCCTTTGTGTCATTGGCTTTTCTAGTCTCTTGAAAAAGCTCCTATTTTCTGTGACATTATCTATATACAAAGTTTGACCTATGGCCAGACTGAAGGGCCATTTTCTCTAGCCTCTGCTGCCCTTACCAAATTTTGCTTGTAAGGAAAAAGAAAAGTAGGAATATTCCCGAATTTGGTCTAATTTCTCTTTTATTTAATCTCACTTATTTGTAACATATGTCAGTAATACAGCTTTGACAATAAGCCCACAAATATTATTTGCCTGCAGGTTCTTTCTATTAGCCTCCATTTTAGTGTTGGACACAGTGCTCCCCCTTCTTTCATAGACACATGAAGATGCAGACCAGTAAATTAAAAACTTGCCTGCTACCAAACCTGCTGGTGGAAGAAATGTAAAGTACCCTAAGCTTTCTCTGCCAGTCCACTTACTTGCCTGCCTATAATTCTGGGTTGCCTGTGGCTACTAGGCAAGTTAATAAATGCAAGGTTGATGCATGTGTGTGCATAATGCAATGCCTAAGCATGGCTGTTCTTACAACTGAACCATACCATGCAGTAGTTGATGTTGCCAGATTTTAATGTTTAGTTTTTTGAGGAAGAGAGTTGTTGGCTTAAATCCTGTTGTTAATCCTGACTAGGGCGGACCAACAGAATTCCAGACATTGTGTGTGGCAATAAACATCCCCAAAGCCCTAATAAAAAGCTACCTGATAATACATGCACATTATTCTTACATTTTCATTCCACAGTTCTTCCAAGGGTCTAAGAACAGTGCACATCAGCCTTTCCCAATACACTGGTTAGCAGCTTCCATCAGCCCCAGCTAATATGGCCAATGATGAGATTTAATAGCAGCTGAAGTCTCAAATATCTGGAGAGCACCAACTTGGGGAAGGCTGGTATACGTGGTGTATTCTCTCCATTCACAAGAACCTTTTGATATAAGCTAGGCTTCTTCTTCGTGGTCTCCATCAGTCATACAGTTGGGTTAATCCTGCGCTTGCGCAGTGTACCTCGGAACCTTTTAGAATAGTTATGTAAGACTTTTCGATGGTAGCTCCGCCCACCCTAATGATCCCGCTCAGGCATTCCCGCCCATCTACCTCACTTCCTTTTCATCCACCACACTAGCAGCATTTAAGGAACCTTTGCTCTCTCTGATTGACTTCTATAGTTTCTCTTTCGGTTTTTCTGACTACTCTAGGCTGGAAGAGAATGAATGATTCAAGATCATCTTGTGAGTTTTAGAGGTGAGCAGGGATTTGAATCTGGGTCTTCCGAGGCTGAATCCAACAGAGTATCCTGACTATAGTGGCTCTTCTTGAGTTCTATTCCTATCTATCACTCTCACCTCACCCCATGATGTTTCAGCTATTCAAACACATTGAATACAGTGAATGTCAAATATTTTAACAATAACCCTGTGAGGTAGATTAGGAGCCCATTTGCTTTACACAATTATTGCACTATATTCCACTTTTACTGCTGTAACAACATCCTGTGGAGTCCTGGGGTTTGTAGTTTGGTGAGGCACCACTGGTCTTTGGCTGAGAATTCTGAATGTTTCTCCCTTAACTGCAAATGAGCCAGCATGGTGTAGTGGATTGAGTGCTGAACAAGGATTCTAGAAGACAAGGTTTGGAATGCCAGCTCAGCCATAGAGAACCACTGGGTGATCTTGATCAAGTCACACTCTCTCTTACACTCAGAGGATGGCTGCCCTCTGAACAAATCTTGCCAAGAAAGCTCTGTGGTAGATTCACATCAGGGTCAACATATGAAATGACTTAAAGGCACACAACAAAAAAACAGCAAATCTCAGGATTCCATAGGATGTTGTCCGGGCATTTAAAGTGTAATGTAACATGATAATTGTGTATTGTGAATGGGCCCTAGGCTAAGGGGAAGTATTAGCCTCTCAAAATCATCTAGTCAGCTGCTTGAAGAGCTAACCCTGGCAGTCACCACTCTAGTTTGTAAAAACATACTGACTGTGTAATTGATCCTGTCAGAATATTTGGTACTTCCTTCTGTCGGACTGTGACCATAACAATAGACTTGTGCTAATTTTGCTTCCCTTTCTATTTGTGTTGTGGGACAGGAAAGAGGAAGAAGCAAGAGCCACCGTTACTGGCCCAAACTCGGCTCCAAGCACAGCTCGGCCACTTATGGGAAGTTTAAAGTGACCACCAAATTCCGCACTGATTCTGGTTGTTATGCCACCACGGGTCTGAAGGTGAAGCACCTTTTGTTAGGACAAGAGAAGACAGTGTGGCATTTGCAATATACTGACTGGCCAGATCATGGTTGTCCAGAAGAACAAGGCTTTCTGTGTAAGATTTCCTACTTGTTACTGAAAAGGTGGTTGAAAAGTGAGGTGGTGGTGGTGGTGATTTTCCATTGCTCTTGTGGAATGAGTCATGAAGTAACAAAGATTTTCCAGTGAGACAAATATATGATCACTGTGTCTTCTTGGTGATATTTTTTGTCACATTATGCCATTGTGTGTGGGCCTTGTTGGCTAGTTGCATTTTACCAAGGGGCTGTCAACCTTGTCTGAGCCCAACAGGCAACCCCCATGATAATTGGGAAACCAGGTAAATAATGTATTGGCAGTTGAGGGCCAGAAAGCTGTTGGTGCATTTTGCCAGCAATTCACTTTTTCCAGAGTCATGCAGTGGTGGTGAGGAAAGGCAGAGAAAATCTGCCAGATGCAACTAGCCTATTTCTATAGTGCCACATCCACTGCACCTGCACCCTCCCCACCCCCCGCTGTCATTGTCTGTACCAAAATAGCACACCAGCAGAATCCTAACCAAAGATCACAGAAGCAATGCTGCCCCCCCCCCATGGGGTGCAGCCTGGCTCTCACAATTCTGGCCCAGATGCAGTTGTGAAGTAAAATAATTGAAATGAGGCTAATGATAACACAAGTTGCTAGCAAGCCACTTTATGGGATGAGAATTTAAATATTGGCCTGTCAGCCCTTGCTCAAAATGACTTTGTAAGAGAACTGTTTGCTTACCTGCCAAAGTGATGGGGGTCCCCTGAGGAATGAACCTAGCTATGTGACAGAACACTTGATTTCTGTTTCTAGATTGAATCCCAGGCCTATCCAGGATCATCAGGAAGCAGGGATAGATTTTTTTTCCAGAGAGCTACTCCTTGCCAGGGTAGATGATCAGAATTTAGAAATCTTATACTTCTCTACTCTTCTCTTCTTCCTTTTGGACTACCACTTCCAGACTCTTCCACTGGCCATGCGGTTCTGGATCTCTGGCAGTAGTAGTTCAAAAAGGAATTTTTGTAAGTTCAGCAGACAGTAATGAGTTAGGTAGCTTTACTTGTTTAAATCCATAGCATAGATTCGTAAGTGTTGCACAGATTCCTAATTTGACAAAGTGCAATTTAGAATCTAGGTTTTAAATCATTTAGAGGGGTCCAAATCCCTCCCCCATGAAGGGTTACAAAAGTCTCCCTCCCATGGAAGTTTAATATTTGGAATTAGAACAATGGGAACAGTGGTGCTCTCCAGTCTTGCCTGTTCATTATTCCCTAAAACAGAACATATGCATAGAAGTGACATCTGGTTATGTCTTAAAAGTAGGGGCTCAAAGGATGAGCTGGGGGAGGGGAATCATTATCTGAACTGAGCACAAAACCCCAATGATTTTGTTCCTTCAGTTTCCTTCCTGTTACTTTGAAAGATGTGTTTAAGTGCATTTATCTGGGGAGGGGGCACATTGCTTTCATAGTTTCTGAAAGGAGCTGATGACCCCCCCAAAAGAAGTTGAGAATCACTGCATTAGTAGTACTCAATGACATAGCCATGCTAGTCTACTACAGCATAAAAGAGAGATATAGAGGAATCCTGTATTACCTTTGAGACCAAGAAAAATACATTTCTTGCATAAGTTTTGGTGAAATCTGTTTCACTTCTTCAGATGCACCCAGTTTGTGTGTCTTGACAAACCAGGTTTCAGGTGCATGCTAGTTTAACACCGACCAGTTGCTCCCATTAGAAGTGGGTGTGGTTTAAACAAACCACAGACCTGGTGATTTACACCCAGCACTTTGTATGTTGCATGACAAACTAGGTAAGTAATCCATCCTTTATTTCCTCTCTGGCTTGTTACGAAAAATACAAGCCAAAGTAACCAAGTTCCTGCCAGGTCTCATGCTAAACAAACCATGGTCAGAGGGTCTGTGGTTTCCTTAGCTCCTCCTGCTTACACTGGGACCAAGCAGCCAGTATGCTGGCTTATTTGAACACACCCATGTAATTAGTAAAATAGGTTATTTTATCTGACAGATAAGACAGTACATGGGAGCAGACACAGTGGTTTGAATGTTTTCTTAGATGAGGCTTTCTCTGTATAGAAAAACTATGTTTGAAACAGCATTTGTTTCTGCTTGAGAAGCAAACATGCTTGAAATTCACTCTCATCCTGCAAGGTAAGGCAAAGACCAGATGGATGCTCCCTTCCCATTAGATTCTGGCTCTGACAGGCATTTGTTTCAAGGGGACCTTGCTACTGTTCTGATCCCAGCCTGTTAATAGGAGGAATTGCTGTAAGTAATGTCTACAGTCATCTGCTTAAGGGACCTAGGGATTTGCAGAGGGGGAAAGAGTGCCTGTGTGTGTTTTTAAAAAGAGCTGTTTAATTTAAAGGACCAAAATCCCAAGTAGTAATTGACACCCTGCTGGTACTTGCTGGATTCAGTGCCATTTGCTGTCCGGAGGCCAAATAATTAGTATCTTTTCAGAACTGTAAATTATCATAATTTAAGCAGAAACTTATTCCTTCATACATTTGTCTCTGTTCATGTGAAGCTGCATCCAGTTCTGTGGAGGGGATGTAATTTTCTTTTTATTTCCACCTTGCAGCCTATTTGGAAGAGATCCAGTCCGTGCGGCGCCATACCAACAGCGTGCTGGACAGCAGTAACAATTGTAACCCACCAATTGTAGTGCATTGTAGTGCTGGTGTGGGAAGGACAGGTGTGGTTATTTTGACAGAACTCATGATTGGCTGCCTGGAGCACAATGAAGTAAGTAGATTTGTCTTCCAAAAGGTGTTTGTTTGCGACCGAGTGTCAATGAGCCCCCCGCCCCTTTGCTTCCCCACAAGGATACACACACATAAGTACATGCACAAAAGGTTTATTGTACAGAATAAAGGAATAATTGGCAGAGAGGCCACGACTTTCTGCTTGGTGATAGATGTTAGCGGTTGGACTGGGCATGAGATAACCCGGGCAGGATGAGAGCCCTCATTCTGCCCATGCACCCCAGTCCGCCCCGAGAGGCAGACTTCGAAACACGTGGGGATCACGTGATCAAAACACGTGCCTGGCCGTGAGACCAGTTCACGTGCAGGCCACGTGACCGGAAGCGGAAATACATGAGGGATCATGTGACCGGCCCACGTGCCTGTACTTAACTCCCCCCCTGGGGGAGGTGGTTGCCCAGTGGAGGTCCAGGCCCAAGACCTGGCCCACCATCCTGCAACTCCCACACACCCCCAGATGGGTAAACAAACTCATGCCCACCGCTCACAGAAAAGTCGTGACAAGAGGTGTACAAAGCATAATCAAAGGCTAACTAACAAAGTGACCTAACTAGAGGGGGGGAGGGCGGGTCTTCGGCTCGCAAGAGCCAACTGACGGAGCCGGGAGCCGACCGGGAAGATATACCCGGCCGGCGGACCAAGAGGGGGACTAGCCCCGCCTCCCGGCCAATCAGCGGCCGCGCTGAGCGCAGGCCCTGATTGGTCCCCGGGAGGCCGTCCCAGCCAATCAGGTGGGGGGGGGCCTCCACCTGATTGGCCAGTTTGCTATCCTCTTCCCTGCCTGCAGGAGCAGTCTGGGAAGAGGAAGGCTAACATGGCGGCGCCCATGCCGCCATGTGGAGCTCCGGGGCGGCGGGGACACCGGCCGCAAACGCGGCCGACCAGGTAAGGCTGGCAGCCGGCTTGCGACCGAGTGTCAATGAGCCCCCCGCCCCTTTGCTTCCCCACAAGGATACACACACATAAGTACATGCACAAAAGGTTTATTGTACAGAATAAAGGAATAATTGGCAGAGAGGCCACGACTTTCTGCTTGGTGATAGATGTTAGCGGTTGGACTGGGCATGAGATAACCCGGGCAGGATGAGAGCCCTCATTCTGCCCATGCACCCCAGTCCGCCCCGAGAGGCAGACTTCGAAACACGTGGGGATCACGTGATCAAAACACGTGCCTGGCCGTGAGACCAGTTCACGTGCAGGCCACGTGACCGGAAGCGGAAATACATGAGGGATCACGTGACCGGCCCACGTGCCTGTACTTAACTCCCCCCCTGGGGGAGGTGGTTGCCCAGTGGAGGTCCAGGCCCAAGACCTGGCCCACCATCCTGCAACTCCCACACACCCCCAGATGGGTAAACAAACTCATGCCCACCGCCAACAAAGCCGAGCACCGCTTGGCTTCCGCCAACCCAACAGCTATCACCAAAAAGAAAAAAGGCCCCACTGCCTGGAGGGGTCCGCTGCTAGCCCTAGCTGTGGAGGAGGACGAGTTCCGGGCGGATGTACGCGGAGAAGACCTTAGACCTCCATCTTCCTAGGTGCTGAATGTCCGCCGATGGCAAGCCTTCCGCCGCTGCAGTGGTAGCTGCGCCAATTCGAAAGGAGTGACCGCTGAAGTCACCCGGGGGAAGTCCAAGGTGCCTCAAGGTGGCCCGAAGAATGCTGACGAACTGGAAGCGTGTCAAGAAGGATAAGTCCTGATGGATGAAGAGAGGGCCGGGGACGTCTGCGCGCTGCTTGAGGTACCGTTGTACCAGGTGTACAGGGCAAGCTGGAGAACCCATGAGGGCTTGGAGATGGATGACGGCCCCCCGGCCACGCTGGTCGTTCTTGGACTTCCGGAGCCGCAGGCGGAGGGTCCCGTCTCCCAGGTCGACATCTGAACGCAGAATAGTGTGCCCAGACCCGGACGCCTTGGCTCCGCAGACCACCTCCCCGATGCGCAGGGCTGCAAAGAAAGCAACCGAGAAAGCTGAGCGAAACAGAAGAGTTTCGTACCTGGACCGGCAGATGGTCGGAAGAGCTGCGATGAGATCGCACAAGAGTCCAAAAGAGACTGGTCTGCGTGTGTCCCGTTTGCTTCCTTCCAAGCGACGCCATCCCTCCACGGCTTTTCGGATCAGGAAAGAGCCACATGGATCAGCCTGCCCCGCGGCTTTGCTGAAGAAGGAGATGGCTGCTAAATGGAGGGAAATGGTCCTGGCAGCGAGGCCATCGTCCCTGAGGGTCCCGATGAAGTGGAGAACTTCTCGTTCCGAGGTAGGCCAGGAGCACCCGTATCCATGACGTCTCCTGAAGCTGTCAAACTGCCGGGCCGCCCGGGAATAACTGGCCCGGGTGGAAGGTGCCAGGGAGTTGAGGACTCCCCGGAGCACCGTTCCTTCCCAAGGTGCCAGAGTTCGACCGGGAAGGGCACCGGAGAATGATCCGCATCCGGGGCCAGCTCCCGAAATCTGCCATCCTGGAATCGAGATAAAGCATCCGCTATTTCGTTATTAACCCCCGGGACGTGGCGCGCAGAGAAGGAAATATTAGCTGAGAGGCAGACCAGGACGAACTGTCTGACGAGTCGCATGACCCGGTCAGACTTGGAGGATTGGGAGTTAATAATGCGGACCACCGCCTGGTTGTCGCACCAGAAACAAACTCGTTTGTTGCGGAACTCGTCCCTCCACAGATGGACAGCCACTAGAATGGGAAAAAACTCCAGAAACGTTAAATCCCGAATAACCCCCGACTCCCTCCAGGCAGAGGGCCAAGGCTGGGCACACCAGTGACCATTAAAGAAAATCCCAAACCCAGCGCCCCCCGCCGCATCAGAGTGAACCTGGAACCCCTCCCCTAGGGTCGCCTCCCCCTGCCAAAAAGTCACCCCGTTGTAGGATTCCAGGAATCTGAGCCACACCCTAAGATCCTCCTTAACCCCCTTGGTGAGCCGAATGCGATGGTGAGGGGACTTCACGCCGGCGGTGATGCGAGCCAGTCTGTTACAGAAAGCCCTGCCCGGGGCCACCACCCTGCAGGCAAAGTTAAGGTGGCCTAACAAGGATTGGACTTCCTTCAATGACGCTTTCTTCTGATCCAGAAGGGAAAGCAGAAGCCGTTTTAACCCCTCCAGCTTGTCTTCGGGTAGTCGCGAAACCTCCGCAACCGAGTCTAAAGAAATCCCCAAGTAGGTGATGTTGCTGGCTGGGCCAACGGTCTTTTCTGGGGCCAAGGGGACGCCAAGCTCCAGCGCTAACTCCTGAAAAGACTCAAGCAAAAACCCGCATTCCGGCCCCCCGGCCGCCCCGATCATGAGGAAGTCATCGAGGTAGTGCGTGACCAAGGCCGAGCCGGTCCTACGCTTGAGGGCCCACTCAAGGAAGGTGCTGAATGCCTCGAAGGCAAAGCAGCTAATGGAGCACCCCATAGGCAGAGCCATATCATAGTACCATTGGCCCTGGAACTTAAACCCCAGCAAGCAGTGGTCCTCGGGGTGAACTGGGAGCAGCCGGAATGCAGACTGGATGTCGCATTTTGCCATGAGGGCACCCGGGCCGCAGGACCTGACTAGCTTCACAGCATGATCGAATGACGCATACCGCACTGAGCAGAATTCAGGTGGTATGGCGTCGTTAACAGATGCCCCTTTGGGGTAGGACAGGTGGTGAATAAGGCGAAATTCCCCTGGAGTTTTCTTGGGAACAACACCCAAGGGAGACACCCTAAGGTTGCTAAAAGGTGGTGCGGGGAAGGGGCCGGCCACCCTCCCTGCAGCACACTCCTTGGCGATCTTGGCAGCCACAACCTCAGGGAGCTCGGACGCGGACTTGAGGTTGCCCGAATCCGATGCTACCCTGGGGCCTGAGGCCGGGATTCTGAACCCCTCAGCGAACCCGTACCTGAGGTACGAGGCTGCTTGCCCGTCGGGATATAAAGCCAAAAGTGGGAGGAGTGCCTGGAGTTTAACAGGAGTGAAGGCCATGCGGCCCTTTCCAGGCTTGCTGCTATTGCTTACCGCTTCCTTGCCCGGCGCTGCTGCCCGACCCTGGATCCCTCTTGGCGCCGGAGGAAACAGGGCGTCCTGAGCGAAAGGGCTGAGCAGAAGCACCGGGTCGAGGACAGCTGATCCTGGGATGCGACCCATAGCAGTTCTCGCAGTAATGCTCGAACTTGCAACGAGATCGCTGGCATTTTCCCGCATTAAATTCCCAGCAAACCAGCCGGCGGGCATCCCTCTTGCGAGGCTTACCCGCTTCGGGTTTCCCTTTAATGTGAGAACCCACAATGACAAGCCAAAGCTTGTCATTGATGAGATCCCACCTGGCCCTGGGATTCCGGGAAGCCCTCTTACGGAAGGCAGAGTCATACTGGATGGCTGCCGATTCCCCGGCCAGTGACTTGGCCTTGAGCACATTGCTCAAGTGGTTGGCCAAGTGCCACCCCCTGTCAGGGTAGGCCATGCCCACCACCCCCATGTAAACCGTGAACCCAGCCAACCAGTTGGGGAAAGAGCGTTCCACTGGTTCTGGTTTCTCCTTGTCGGAGGATTTCTCCGATTTGGGGGTACAGCCCACCTCTCCCTCTGGTTTGAGGAGTGAAAAAACATCCACGTAATATCCCTTCAGGATATTGTTGCGGGTTTTTCTGTCCAGGTGGATCCCAGGAGGATCCTCATGGTCCAGAAAAAGGCTGGGCGTGGGGGGCCCAGATGAGGCCGCCCCACCCCGCCACGCCCTGGATGGTCTGGCAGAGCCCGTCCCCATGGCAGCCCTGGCCTTAATGGCCCAAGAAGGCAACCCCGGGACCAGCGCTGCCGTAGACCAATACCCAGCCCGGTCCCAATCCTCATCAGAGGACTCACCTGAGGATCCCTCGCTGTCTGAGTCCCTCCTCTTACGTTTTGCCCGCTTCTTCCCGCCTTCCTTCTCCTTCCCGCGGTCCTTTTCTCCCGACGCTCTACCCCCCCGTGCAGGGGAAGAGCCGACAGAGGATACCACGCTGATCTCGTCGGGCGAAGGCGTCCTGCGTTTTCCCCGCCGACCCGCCGTCCTTGCCGACTGCTGTGTGGCTTGATCCGTGGCGGAAGAGGAAGCCGCAGCATCGAGGTTTCCAGCAGGCTCCGGGGTTGGCGCCACTGCACCCGCCCCCGCTCCCCTGCCGGACCTCAACTCTCCCACCTGCTCTGCGAGGAGCGTGACCGCACGGGTCAGCTCTTGGAGGTTGGGAGACGCGGTGCCTCTGAGGAGGTGCTCCACGGCCTCAGAGCCAGCAGTCGCCCCCCTAGGGGGGTTGGCCTTCCGAGCACGAGGTGCCAGGGATGCCCAGGATTTGGGCGTACGGCCGGACTGCGCCCGGGTCGTGGGCCTACTGGGTATAGGTTTCTTTTTTGGTGGCATTCTGGTTTTAGATAGTGATTTCAGCTCTGATTAGCTGGCTCGCAGAAAGGCTCTGTGAGCTAATTGGGTGTGGGGGGTCTCTCTTGGCTTGTCCGCCCTGTTATCTGCTACAGCCCCCCCCTGTGCTTGTAGCTTGATTGCCCCTTTTGGGTACCAGCTGCGCTGGGTACCTGCAGATTGCTCTCTGGCTTGTCCGCTCCGTATACGGGGGAGGCGGGTGCCTTCCCCACTGCCCCCGTGGGCAGTCTTATTTCTGGCTTGTCCGCCCCCGCAGGCCACCAGTTGACCTGCCGTGGGTAGGGCCCCGGTGACCCTACCCCACAAGGCTCGGGCCTAGGAGCCCGCGAGCCTCCCGCTGGGCTCACTATAGGGGCTGCCCCCTGCCGGCCCCTATAGCTGCCCCTCCTGCGGACCCAAAGCCCTACCCCCCAGTGGCGGCCGCGCACTGGGTCCAGTCGGGCAAGAGGCAGAGAGGCCCCCCCGCTGCCTGCTGGGTCCGCCCCCGCGGGCACCCCCAGGTGTTTGGGTCCTCCCGTGCCCCTGCTCACCGGCCTCCGGGCTCCACCTCCGCGGGCACCCGGGCCTCTGGTCTGGCCTGCCCCAACAGGGCCTAAGGGCCGGCCCCACTGGGTCCCGCCGGGCAAGAGGCAGAGAGGCCCCCCCGCTGCCTGCTGGGTTCGCCCCCGCGGGTACCCCAGGCGTTGGGTCCTCCCGTGCCCCTGCTAGCCGGCCTCCGGGCTCCGCCTCCGCGGGCACCCGGGCCTCTGGTCTGGCCCGCCCTACCAGGGCCTAAGGGCCCGCCCCCAATGCCACCGACCCCGCGGGGCTGTTGTGCTGAGCCCGTCGCCCCGCTGGGCAGTCCCGATCAGCCCGCTTTGGCCGCCGCAGCCGCCGCCGCCTGCCTGGCTGCCGCTCCTCCTCGCCGCTAGCCGCCGCCGCCCGCCGCCGCTGCTCGCCGGGCCACCGCCGCTCTTCGGCCTCCTCCGGGGCCGCCGCTCCCTTCTTCTTGCCGAGGCCGGCCGGTCAGCTCTACCCGGCGGCCTCGGCTCCCGGCTCCTCTTCGCGGCCCCCCGGTTCTTCGCCGCGGCTCGGTTCTTCTTCGCGGCTCTTCCTTGCGGCTCCCGGCTCCTCTTCTCTCTTCTGGAGCTCCTAGGAGAGCTCCTTCCTCTTCGGCTCGCAAGAGCCAACTGACGGAGCCGGGAGCCGACCGGGAAGATATACCCGGCCGGCGGACCAAGAGGGGGACTAGCCCCGCCTCCCGGCCAATCAGCGGCCGCGCTGAGCGCAGGCCCTGATTGGTCCCCGGGAGGCCGTCCCAGCCAATCAGGTGGGGGGGGCCTCCACCTGATTGGCCAGTTTGCTATCCTCTTCCCTGCCTGCAGGAGCAGTCTGGGAAGAGGAAGGCTAACATGGCGGCGCCCATGCCGCCATGTGGAGCTCCGGGGCGGCGGGGACACCGGCCGCAAACGCGGCCGACCAGGTAAGGCTGGCAGCCGGCTTCTCACTAATAACAGACTCATCAAGTATTGCTGCAGAGGTAAATTTGGAAATATCTGGCAGGGGACCACAGATTCCAGAGGGGTGGCCAAAATAAAAGTGTCCTGCATCTCCTTAAAGACAAACGGGTTTATTATAGCAGTAGCCTTGGTGGAACAGTTCATCATGAACTGTTATCCTTAGCTGACAGTGACACAGATGGATAGAGGGAAAAAAGGAGCCAATGTTGTTTATATATATATATATATATATATATATATATATATATATATATTTGTTATGTTTATAGTCTGCCTCTTTACCAGGAAGCTTAGGTCTCAGAGGTCACAACTGGTATGGCTTGTACTCAATATTTCTGGGATTTGTAATTCTAAGTATCTAGAAGTTACCAGGTTGCCTACTGAACACTCTATGACTGATCTAGAACTTGCCATTCTCTTAAACATTTCTGGCATTATATGTCAGAATGCAAACTAACGAAAATGCTTGATCCTATCTCTAGTTTTTTATGGAGACTTGAATTTTCTGGCGCACTAAAATGTTAATTAGCATATCATAGTGGGCATAATAGTATTACCACCCAACTATTGCTGTTGTTTATTAGAGTGTTAGACTGAACTTGGGAAATCTAAATTCAAATCCCCACTGAACCATGAAATTAATTTGTGAAAGACTTCTGTTTCATATTAGCTCAAAATTGCAGCACAAGAGAAAACTCTCTCTCTCCCTCTCTTATACTTCGGGCATGAACAGAAAGCACTGGAGAGATAGAACTTTAGCAGAGATAAGAAATAATAGAGGACTCTGTTTCAACTTCTCCAAACCACAGTGCAAGCAAGAGTTTTTTAGATGGAAAGGGTGTGGGCTTGTGAGTGAATACACTTTTCATTCCCGGTAAGCAGATTTGGGGGAAACAAATTTCAGAAGCCAAAAATAGGCTTGTGTGAGATTTCCCACTGGATGTTACTGCCCTACCTAAATGTTTGGTCCTTCTCATGAGCAAGAGAAACAAAACAAATTATGCAATGCTTGCAAATATGGGTTGCCTTGATACAGATTTTAAAATGTTATTTATAGCACTTCTTATATTCAGTTCAGAAATAAGTCCCTTTAAGGGGTAACCTACATGTTATGAAAAGACTTCACAGTCTTCCTTTGTCTTTTCACAATGTGGATGAAGAAGTTCTGTATTTGAAATTCTACTTCATGTAAAACTAAAGCCAGTGGTGTGATTAGCTAATTTTAGACTCGATTTAATGTGATAAGCCAGTCCTACAGTGTTTGGAAACTCTTCTGCTCATTCTGCCCTGCACCTTCATCCAAAGTCCTATCTTGACAGCACCATAAGCTGAAACCTGGCATGCAAAGTAGTGGAAAGGATTCTGGCCTAACCTTCTGTATCACATCCATTCCTGTTGTTTTCATGTTTGATGAATTCTTATTTGTTGACCTTGAGAGGGGCATTCAAAAAGCAACTGCCCCAAGAAAACCAATGTTTGATTCTCTTCAGAGCCTGGAAAATTTACTTTTTTGACTCACATTCTCAAAATCCCTTGGCCAGCATGGAATTCTGGGGATTTAGTCCAACCCTCACCCCACTTTTTCCTCTTTTTTGATAGACTTTCATAACCCAGGCTATAATGTTTTTTGTATTGTGTGGCAAGGAAGGATGGGGGGGGGCAGAGCAAGGTTAGGGAGAGAAGGAAAAGTGGGAGGTAATAGGTTAGGATTAGAGTGATAAGTTGGAGAATGACAACCCCATGAGAGATATATTAAATTGCTGGGTCTGGAAGCCTTTCCCAGCCCATTTGCAGATTTTGAGTCTTCAACAGACACTTCCTCACACCTTGCCAAGCATCTTTTATTCATAAAATGTCTTGTGTCTTGCATGGTAATGTCCATAGTGTGGTACTGGATATTCAGATAATCTCTACTGAAGACTGGTTCAAGAGAAATACATTCATACCTTACATCAATGCAATAACAAATTTGTTATATTTGTTGCACAGACATAGTTACACAATACTGTATTTGTCTGCAGTGAGATCCAGATTTCTGTCTTTGCCAAATATTTAAGCAAATATTTTGGTTGTATTTAAAATTTCAAAATCTGGCAAATACTGATCATTTTCTGGAAGTATTAGCCATATGCTATGTCTGTTCACCAATTTAATTTTATCATTCTTTAATTTTCCAAACATTTCTTGACCTTTTATCAATTGACAGCTGTTCCCATCTTTTATATCTGTATCTGTGTTGGCTCCTAATAGTAAGTTTAAAAATTGAATTCCACATCTTAACATTTTTACTAAACCTTTTAAGTGACTTTAAAAGATCCAGTAAAGTCTGATACTGCATAGAATATCCCTAATTGTGGAAATGAAGTAGCATTTTTAATTTTTTATGCCTTATCTCTGAGGGCTTGAAACTTCATGTTTTAAAAAAATGAAACATGAAATTCTTCAGCTGCCATAGTATATGCACATTGTACTGTACTATTCAACTTAATAGGACTTTTTAAGTAGGGAGGTGCAGAATTTCAGTGTTACAGACACTGGTTGTATGAGGGCTATTGCAGTGAAACTTCAGACAAGCAACACAGGTACAACGTTTTTTTGTTTTTTTGTTTGTTGTTGTTGTTTTTGTGGAAGTCTAGGCCTGTCCCCCATTTTTCTTTTCTTCTATCTAGCTGGACGGTTTTTTGTAGCATTGGAATTGGGAGGATGGTGAAGCAGCGTTGGATTGCTGCAGTGTGATTGCAGTAAACAGTGCAATAAAGCTTCACCTGGGAAATAATGGGATTCTACTCTAGCTCATCCTACTGTAGCTGTGTGTGCTCAGGGACAACAGGCAAGATAAACTCCGGGGGTGGGGGACAGATTAGCCTGCCTCACCAACTACCCTGCCATGTTGAAAAAGCATAGATCTGTAAGCTTCACCACCAAAATGGAAATCATAAGAAAAGTGGAAGCTGTTGAAAGAAAAACAAAATTATCCCAGGATGCATTTTGGAAGAAATTTTCAAGTCATTTCTAAAAGATTCAAAAAAAAATTTTTTTTAATTTGTACAAGGCCTACCTAACATGGTTGTTTCATTTCACATGGTGTATAATGTTAGCTTTGAATAAAAAGTTTGCTGAAACATGTTCAACTGCTCTTTTATCTGGTATAGGAACCTATCCCGATTCTTTCCATATTATTTCTACCTCTGGTACCAAAGTTTCTATTTAAAAAGTAAATCTCAGGAACACATCTACTTATGTACAACAGGTATACTAAGGTATACCTGTATATTCTTAGGAATTTGACTAAACAGAGGAACTGGCATGTTCCTTTTACCAGATTTCATATTATTGTGCTGGTTATGCTTTATAAAGCCTTCTATGGTTCAGGTCCAGGATATCTGAAGGACTCTGTCTCCCTATATAAGCCTGCATGACCTCCTACGATCTTCAGGAGAAGCCCTTCTTTCAGTCCTTGGCATGTTTGGTGTGTACAACCAAGAGGGTCTTCTGGGTAGCTGCTCCCAGGTTTTGTAACTCTTTCCCTTAGGTGTCTTGGATGGCTCTCTCGTTGCTTTCATTCCATCAGCAAGTAAAAACTTTCCTATTCCATTAAGCTTTCAGAATTTGACTGCAATACACCTCTAATGATTGTGTTGCTTTGTATTCTGTCTTTTAATGAATTTTAAATGGTTTTGACTATATATTGTATAACTGCGTTTACAAAATATTTTATATTACTGATGTTTATGTATATTTGTAATCTGTACTGGTTTTAATAATTTGTAAGCTGCTTTGGGTCCCAGTATTGGGGAAGAGGCAGGATATAAATGAGTAAAATACAAAAATTCCTTTAGGTCACTGGGTCCCAATCTTGGCTCCTCAGATATTGATGATCTGCAACTTCCAAAAGCCTTTACAATAGCTGAGCTGGCTAGATCTTCTAGGAATTGTACTTACAACAACATCTAGAGACCCGAGTTTAAGAACCATTGCATTATATATATTTTCCAACCTCATCCTAACTACATTGTGTAAAACAAATTCTAGTGTGTTCACTTTCAACAGGGACCTACTTTCAAGTAAGAATTACAGACCTGTGATATATGCTTTCTCCTAAACAGAAAGGTTGGGTGGTGTTGTTTTTTTTCCAGGCGTAAAGGGTTGGCCCAAGGTGAACAGAGATAGACAAGATTTAAAGTACATTTTTGCAGTACTAAATGCAAACTATAGTTTGCAACTTGAATGGTTCAGATAAGATATATCTGTCCCAGACCTTTAAATGGCATGAAAACCTGACTTGGAAAACAAAGATATAGCAAATGATTGTAGAAAAAAGGGGAAAACCAGGCCATATGCTCAGCTATGTAAGACTTGGGTTGGGCTGAGCGAGTCCAAACTAGCCTGCATTTTTTCTCTGCTTAGACAAGACCATGTTCTGACTGGCTTAGCGAAGCAATCAGGTCATGAGCGATGATCAGATTCCACCCAGCAGCATTCTTTGCTGCAGTGTTGACATTTAGCAAAATTTGGAAGAAAAAAGCAGACCTTTTTATCTGAAGATGCTTGAACTGAGAGTAGTCCCATTCAGTTCTTCAGATGGATTGCTCCATAAAGGGATTTTGAGTGAACATAGCCTTTGGATTCTAGGCAGTGGTATATAGACTTTGCATTCTGAGTAGAACTCAAGTATGTATGCACCATTGCTCCCCTCTCTCCAGGGAGGAAGTAACAAACAAGTACTGGGCTATACTGGCTTTATCGAGATCATTAAGGAAAGACCCTTGCTCATTGTGAAAGGTCTTTGCATGCAGAACACTTCAGGTGTTGTCCTTGAATCTTCAGATCATAGGCCAGAAAGAATGGAAGGCCTCTTCCTGCAGTGATGGTTGCAACCTTGATGTCTTTAAAAGGGGATTATTGGGTGTGTGTTTTTTAACAGTAAGGGCAATGACTCCCCATGACTAAGTAGTCATATTGACTGTACAGTATATTATTTCCAGTGTCAAGATGTTTACCAGCTGCTGACCAATAGCAGCAGGCCACTGTGGGAACAGAAGAGTGGATTACATAGGCTAAATGGTCTGATCCAGCACGATTCCTCTTATGGACTCAGTGTCATAGCAGCTTCATAGGTTCTGGCTACCCATTTCTTTCTTATGAGAGAACAGATTGTGTAGTTGGAAATACCACTCTCAAGGACACACAGAATAGCCCAGTTTATTAATTCCTTTCCCCTACCTCAGTATGTAAATAGGATGCACAAGGAACTGAGATTAATAGCAGATTGAGAGTTTATGCTACAGCGTAGCTTTTGCACGAGCCCTGCAGTTGTATGATGCAATTAGGACTGAGTCTGTTATACTGTGGATAGAGCAGCACCATCTCCACAGTGGAGCAGCCATGCTGGTTGAGGAAT
This sequence comes from Gambelia wislizenii, assembly GCA_030847615.1. Classification (NCBI taxonomy): domain Eukaryota; kingdom Metazoa; phylum Chordata; class Lepidosauria; order Squamata; family Crotaphytidae; genus Gambelia; species Gambelia wislizenii. The sequence continues at coordinate 45,208,604 of JAUMIR010000001.1, read as the reverse complement.
TCTTAAAATTGTAGCCCCCCCCCCAAAAAAAAAATTAATGTTTCCAAATTTTGGACTTAACATGGTTTTTAAAATACAAACAGCCATTGCAATGGGTGAGAGGGTGATGATTTTTGGAATTTTAACAGATGCAGAGGAATAATTTACCCTTTCCCTCAATTTCTGCCTGCCTGTAATGTTGATACATGCATTGGGTGGGAATCCCCAGTTCAGCACCATTGAATCAACATGGTTGCAGATTCCTCCATCCCAGGAAAAACAAAACAGGAACGTGATGTGATATAGTAGTCTGCAGGCAAACACACACACACATATACACAAAACCCCTGAGTTGAGCCCTGATCTGTAATCTTTTTTCCCTCTGCCCTTACCAATGTAGCTATTCATTTAGGGGATACACACACAATATTTATATAAGTTTTCCCTTTGATTTTACAGAAAGTTGATGTTCCAGTGATGCTGCAGCATCTCAGAGAGCAGAGGATGTTCATGATCCAGACCATCGCTCAGTACAAATTTGTCTACCAGGTTCTCATCCTGTTCCTTCAAAACTCCAGACTCATATAAATACCCTCTGAAGAGGTTTTTCAGTCTCATGGTTACGCAGCCTTCTGGTTCTGGCTGAGAATCTGTCTCTGTCTTTACAATATCTGTTGTTGTTTTTTTACAGTATTTTATGGCACATGGTCAGCATTGCCTGAACAGTGAGGAGACTTTGGTCTTCATACATATTATGTTATACAAGATAATTTATTGTTATTATTTTTTTTTCTCAAAATGATGTGTGAATTTCCTTAATTTGTGAAACATTTGATGATTTTTGTAATAATGGAACCACATTTGACACACTGCAACCTGCCCTTAAGAGGGGGAGATGTTTCCATCTGATGATGTTCTCTTGTCCTTTGCATTGCTGTATGACATGTGAGGTATTTGCATATTTTTATTTTTATTTGGCAAAAGAATATTTTGCAACCTGTTTTTCAGGCTGTCCACATAAAGACTCTACTGAAAAAGGCTTTTGTCCAAGTTTTAAAAGTAAAAGCATTTCCATAGTTTTATTAAGAGGAACAAACGGTTGCCCTATGTCAGTTTTTTCCAGATTGATGCTGTCCAGATGTGTTGTGCTGCAGTCTCCCTCTACCCCAGCCCCTCTTCTGGGGGGCATCAGGTTCTAGAAGGCTACTGTATGGTATGCATATGTTGCATTACACAGAGAAGCAAGACTTCTGATATAATGTCCAGGTCTGCACTGTTGGGCAGGAATTATCACGATACCTTAGTCATGGGTAGAATGCACCTACATAGTTACAAGACAATTAAATTGTTGTGAGCCTTAACCTTGACTCTGGAAGAGGTTTTCATGTGGCTTAGGAAAGGGGTTTGTGTTAATCTATGGTCTCTAATATGAAATACCTGGAATTAGGGGAGGCTTCCAAGCCAAACCATTCTTTCAATTTGGTGTTTTATAGGAGTCGAGCCATTGCAATATTCTTCTGTGGCAGTCCATTAATATGCATGAAAGTGGCAGCTTCCCCTCATTTCATTAAGATTTGGGCAGCAGAATCCTTAGCCACCAAGACATAGCAGATTGTGCCCTAAGTATTTCCAAGCTGTGCTCTGTTCTCTGCCATCTAGTCTGATGGTTAAGATTATTTTTATCATATATTTGTAAGAAGCTTTCATACACTGAGTTGGACCATTGATCCATCTACTTCAGTCCTGCCTGTTCTGGTTGACAACACCTCTCCAGTGTCTTACTACCCAAGATCCTTTTAACTGGAAATCCTGATGACTGACCATGGCAAACGTGTCCTCTGCCCACAAGCAGTCTACAACACCTCTTTATGGGAATGTGTTCATGTTGATCTGCTGTTGCTCTTTGCCTCCTTTATGTCATTGTTTTTCTGTTTTTCATGGTAATTCCACACAATAGTACTTAAGCTGCCTGTGCTCCCTTTACACACCCCCAAGTGGGTATGTTTAGTTTAGAGAAGAGAAGATTAAGAGGTGACAAGATAGCCATGTTTAAATATTTGAAGGGATATCATACTGAGGATGGAGCAAGCTTGTTTTCTGCTGCTCCAGAGATTAAGACACAGAGCAATGGACTCAAACTACAGGAAAAGAGATTCCACCTAAACATTAGGAAGAACTTCCTCACAGTAAGAGCTGTTCAGCAGTGTAATACACTGCCTCGCAGTGTAATTCAGTCTCCTTCTTTGGAGGTTTTAATAAAGAGGCTGGATGGCCATCTGTCAGGAATGATTTGATTGTGTATTCCTACATGGCAGGGTGTTGAACTGGATGGCCCTTGTGGTCTCTTCCAACTCTATGATTCTAAGTGTGATACCCTTTCCTCATTTGAAGTTCTTTGAGTCAGTTGATCATTTTGGTTGCTTTTTAATGCATTTCCTGTGTTCTGAGGTAGGGCCTGTATGTATCACTGCAGGAGTGATCTTACAAGTAAAATACCTTTCTTTCCTTTATGGAAAATAAGTGGGGATCTTGTAAGCTTCCCTTGTATGTCTGGCTACTGTGTGAACAGAATCCTAGACTAGATTGTAATGTAAGTAAGGATAAATCTAATCCAGCAGGGCTCTTGTGTTCTTTGGAAAGTACATGGTTTTAGAAGTGCGTCTGCATGCACATACTCTGTATACACACATACATGAAATAAAACTGCTACATAAAACTGCTACCCGTTTAATTGGGTGGTAGCTTTTTAATCTGTTACGGTTGTAGTCCTATGAAAACTTTCCGGGATGTAAGGCTACAATAACATCTAGAAGGGTGTAATCAACATTGAACAGAATGGGACTTATTTTGGGGTGAACTTGCATACAGTTGCATTCTAAAAACATTTTTCTTTAATTAATCTGGCTAGTGAATCAGTTGAAATTTTTAATCCTAATAAAATGCAAACAGATTTTTCATAGGAAGAGAGAGAGTTCAAGCCACCCCAAATGGGAAAAGAAAATATCGTGCAGCAAAAAATCTCTTGTGATGCTCCTTTAGAGATGCTCTTGCTGCTTTAGTTAACTCCAGTTTTCAGTCCAGCGTCTCATTGTCGATGCCAACATATCTCTTGTTAAATTAGCTGCAACCATTTAAAGTCTTTTAGTGGCATCTGCGTGATAATTGCACAGAGACGCTTTGTATCTGGGAAGCCAGCCAAGGAATAAACCTTGAAGCAAAGTGTATTAAATTAGTGATCTCATTATAGCTTTTTGAATAATTTCCTAATGATGAATTAAGTTTGAACCCAGAACTGTCAAGTCCCATTGCTCCATTTGGCCTGACAGGTAGGGAGTAAGATAATCTGCTCCAGGGTCTGATTACTATGAGATCTGGGTTGTAATGGGTATATTCTTGGCTTTTCTGGAAACGCACAAACAAAAAGAACTTATTTAATAAACAGGCATAATGGAGGCTGAAAGGGAAACATCGACAAGGTGTTGCCAAGGCTATTTGTCACTGTGTGTACACATCTTGCACACAATTTTAGGGGAGAGCCTTCTGCAATGAAGAACAATGCCCACAAGCAAGCCAAATTGTTCCTAGCATGATCAGCAACCATTTTCATGCCATTCCTAAAATGGCTGATGGTGTTGAAAGTGACTTTCTTTTCTTTCTTTTAATTCTTGTTAAAAATGCATGTTACATTCACTGCAGTTTTCACAGGAGATTTGACCTTGATAAGCTGTTTAACATCTTATTCCAAATGAGAGATTGTTGCGTATCTTCAATGATTCCTCCCTGGTCTTATTTGTAATAGTAATTTCAGCATTACAAGGTTTGTTCATTTGATTAAGATTTCCAGAGCAGGGTGTTTAAATCATGGCAAAACGTAAGACAACCTTGATGAGATATTTAACCAAGCCAGAGTGCCTTTTAAGCATGTGTCCAAGGATTGGAAAGAGAAGTTCTGATCAGGTCTTTCATTTAGTCCCAGAGTAAATCACATAGGATAATTTAAGGGGTTGTAACTTAGTGGCAGAGCACATGCTTTTTCATACAGAAGGTTTAACCCCCATCATCCCCATGTAGAGCTGGCAAAAGCCCTTCTTGAAACCATGATGACTAAAAAGGCCAATCTGAGATAAACAAGTCCGGTTGCAGAAAGCACAGCAGAAGGTCTCCTTGGGTGATGTTTCCAGGTTGTGATTCTTTCTGCATTGTCGTTTCTCTTCAAGACTTGTTCGGCGTGAGTTCTCAAATAAGGCTGCAGCATTGTGGATAGTGCGTCTCCATGCCTCCCGATGTGAGGCCAGGGCAGACCATTGTTGGTGATCAATTTGGCCAAGCCTGAGATGTTGTTTCAGGGAGTCCTTGTTTCGCTTTTTTGGAGCGCCCCTCTTACGCTGACCCGTGGCAAGTTCACCGTAGAGTACTGTTTTTGGGAGGTGATGGTCCTCCATCCTAGAAATGTGCCCTGCCCAGCGCAGCTGCGTTCTCAATTTTATGGCCTCAATGCTGGTGATCCCTGCTTGTTCAAGGACAGCAACATCCTTACTTGTATTACAATATAAGTTTTATTTACCCCCGTTGCCCCTGCAAATGAAAGATACTATTTTAGTAAAAAGCATCACCTGACAGTTGACGGTTGTGGTTCTTCACCCAAGTCCCACAGAGTTCCTCCCCAACTATGTCAGTTGCCTAGACATTGTGCATAGACTGTATTAGCTGTTAGAAATGTCTTGTGACAGCTTAACCTCATGCACTAGTATGGGACATTTTAGTCCCCAGAAGCACCTTTTTGTTGCAGAATTTACACAGAAGTAGACCTGCAACTTAGTCTTTCTTGAATGCTGTCCCCTGCATAATAGTAAGCACTCTCCCCAAATATCAGCCACTTGCCATTTACAACTTCCTTTCTGTAAGCACTCAAAGAAAAAAAATCTGAAGCTAGACATATCTCCCCCGACCCAATCAATTGTGTCATTGTCCTAGCCAATATTAGGACAAAAAATATCCAGTGCCTTTTTGGAGCAAATCATAGTGCAGAAACCAGAGATACTTTGTTATTCAGCTGGTATTAACAGTGGCCTTTCATTAGAGAGGAGATAGGTATATTCAGTGGGACAGAAAATGACGTATGCAACAACACCATCACTGTTTAAACCCACCCCCCATGTTTATTTTCTAGATTTGGATGTTTGTAATGAAAAATCAAGTTGTTTTCCCTGGTTATCCCTTTGGTTGAGGGCTTTTTTATATTCTGCAATTACAGAGAAATTCCTTTGGAATAAGAAAATATGCATCAATGCAAACTGCATCGGTTTTCTTTGTCACACTTCATGAGGATTAAACATGTATAAGATGGTGGCAGTTGGCTGTTGCTGTTTAGTTGAATAGCTCAAATCTAGCCATGGTGACTCATGTCTTGATGACAACCAGGCTGGATTACTCTGGAACAATAACTTCCAGATTGTGGGGTGATGACTAGAGCTGGCCACAGAGAACAAACATATAGTTAGGTCCAGAAATAATTAGACACTGACACAAGTTTTGTTATTTCAGCTGTTTACCAAAATGAATTCAAATTAGTTAAATAATGAATATGGGCTTAAAGCGCAGTCTCTCAGTTTTAATTTGAGGGTATTCACATCCAAATTGGAGGAAGAGTTTAGAAATTACAGCTCTTTAATATGTAGCCTGCTCTTTTTCAAGGGACTAAAAATAATTGGACAATGGACTCAAAAGCTGTTTCATGGAGAGGTGTTGGCTATTCCTTTGTTATTTCTTCATCAATGAAGCAGGTAAAAGGCCTGGAGTTGATTCCAGATGTGGCATTCACGTTTGGAAGCTGTTGCTGTAACCCACAACATGTGGTCAAAGGAGCTCTCATTGCAGGTGAAACAGGCCATGCTTAGCCTGCAAAAAAATAAAAAATCCATCAGAGAGATAGCAAGAACATTAGGAGTGGTCAGATCAACAGTTTGGTACATTCTGAGAAAAGAATGCACTGGTGAGCTCTGCAACACTAAAAGGCCTGGACATCCACGGAAGACAAGAGTGGTGGATGATCGTAGAATCTTTTCCATGGTAAAGGAAAATCCCTCTATAAAACCCACTTGGGGCCAAAGCCCACATATTCCATCAAGATAGCAAGCATCATCATTACATACTTAGATGCTATTTACACATTGCTGAAATGGTGAGCTGTGTCTGTACAGTAGTCCAGTTGAGTGAGGGAAAGTGTGATTGGCAGTTCCTTTATTAGGAATGTTTAAAAAATGATTTAGGAGCACGTGATTAACGATATTGGAAGTGTCATGTTTCAACTCAAGTTTCTCAGAAAATTACATGTTCCATGGATGCAAAGAAGAAGAAGAAGAACAGGTATAATTTGTGAAGATGCTGATAACTTTCTTTCAGAAACCTGATATTTGAAGAAAACGCATCCCAGGAGCTTATCAGAATAATCTTCCTTTTGTGAAAAGTCTTGGATCATGGATTGTACACTCAGTTGTTAGCCTTCTTTGCTACTGGTTAATAGCTAGTTAAATCACCATTAGAAGCTGTAAGTAGTTAGGACATAAACATAATATGGGGAATACATTAACCTTGTGATTCTGTACATACTTACTCGGATGTAAGTCCCATTGGATACAATGAGGTTTACCCCCTACGTAAGCAAGTATAAGACTGCAACTAATAATCATTTGCTCTCTCCAGATGGAAAGTAGGTTGTCACATTATCACTGTCTTCCTTAGGGTTCTAGCTTGTATTTCAGACTTGAGACCATTATCTTCTTCATTTTTAAAACAGCAAATGGTATTCCTCTGGCATAAGAAAAAGTTTTATCCTGTAGGCCTAAAACAAGCTTAGTGCAATTTAATTGGCTTTCCCATGTAATATCAGAATGGCTGGCCAAAGAATTTTTCTTGGAGTATACAGAAAATTTCTAGGTTGCTTGAGTCATTATATGCTTCTAGAAATTCATCAAAGCCAACCACAAAATTACTGTAACTTTCTGAACCATTACATTGTCTTGAAAATTGCTGTGCAGCTTCTGATTTGAGTGAAATTGAAACCCTTACTCTGGTCATACTGCAAATGTAGAGTATAGCTACAAAGCCATAGAACACACAGTAAAATAGCAAAGTCCCGCCTCTTGGCCAAACTGCTTAGAACACTCTTCTGCTAGAATCATAGATGGAATTGCTGTCACTTGGCCAGTAGTGGTCAGAAGAACTTATTAACCTGAATCCTAATGTTAATTCCAACTAGAATGGGAGTTCCCTGTTTTCTGACTCATCATTTAACAGTTTGTTCTATGGGTCTGCTCTAAGGGGAGCAGAGCAAGAGAGAAATAATGTCTAGAGTGTAATTCATCACTGTCACTCTTCTTTAAAACGTTGGTGTTTGCTACTTTATCTGGTGTTTGCTACTTTACCTACATCCCATGTTTGTTACTTCCTTTTGCTGCTGTCCAGTTTTTACAAAGGCCTTACTAAGAGTAAGAAAAAAACAAGGTAACAGGTATTAGGGCTGCTGAGATCACCCTGAGGGAAACATTCTCTGTTTACACAGACAAAACTTACTGTATTTTGCAAAAAGGTTGCAGTGTTGATGATTCTGAACAGCATCTGTATAATCAAATCTCAAATGTGTTATAGAAACTTAACACACTACAACTGCAATCTTATACCGTTTCCTTAGAGTAAGCACCACTGAAATCAAGGTGTCTTTCTTCTGAGTAAATATGTGTAGGATTCCACTGTAAGGCTGTATTATTATACAGTACACCGTTACCAAGAAGTAATTTCCATTGAACTTAGTGTGGCTTACTTCTGAGTAGACATGTATAAGATTACACTGTAAATCAGTTTTGTATCACTGGATTGTTCTTGTTTTGGTTTTACTGCAGTATTTTTATGCACCAGCTGGAATTTGTTTGATTAACTCGAGTCCAAACCATTATTGGAGAGACTCAAGTACTTCCATATGTATACATTTTGTAAACAATTAAATTCAGCTGTTATTATCTCAATAGATTCATTATGACTGCTATTAATCCCCTTTTTGTACCACTGAAAAGCTAAAAATCTATGCATGCTATTTTGTACGCTCATGTATTTTCATATCAGTACATAAGCTTATGCTTGTCGGTTTTGTTTTGTATAGAACCGATCGACTTTTGACAGTATTTTTGCACTTTTTCTCTTTTCCTCTGTTTTTATAAAGTTTTCTTCATCATTAATAATTGCAATATTTTTTTACACCTTACACTGCCTTTGTGTAAATACCTGCGTTTTTCAATGTAAGAAAGTTTTGACTCAAGCTTTTTTGTAAAAGACTATGCTTAACCATTTATGCAATAAAAACTTGTTTTCCTGAAAATTCTGCTTGTTCCCTCATCATCCTAAAAATGAAAACTGCATTTGGACATCACACTGAGCCATGATTATGTTAGCTATGGTCTGTTGCTTTAGCTGCAGTGGTCCCACAGATGAACAAACAACCCAGTTCATTTTCCCCATTTCTGGTCTTCTTACTCCATTTCTCATTTCCTGTTTCAAGGTGAAAAAGAGTTCCAGATTCAGAGATAATGACAAACCATGGCTTGTAATGATGATTTATAGCTGCCTAATGAACCATGGTTTGTTTGCAGGACAGCTTCAGAACTATGCTAGAATTTAACAATTGAAACCTGGTTTACTGTTACGTACAAACCCAGCCAGGTCTGTTTATCAGTGTAGTAGATTCCATTGCTCTAGAGCAGGCCTGTACAACAGTTGGCCTACTTGGTCAAATGTAACCCCTTCCCTTCCTGGCCCTATGTTAATACCTCTCAGATGTTTCATTAATATTCAATGACATGAATCCTTAGTTTTTTTTATGTTTTTTTCCCCAGGTTGTGAGGCTGTGTTCTAGAAGAGTTTATTCTTGACAATTGTGCCTGCATCTATGCCTGTCCTCTTCAAAGAATGGTGGGCAGTATGTGTGCGTGGGGGGCTTTATATACTTTGAGTCCCTGATATTGTGGTCACCAGGATGAATGTCCCATTCTCTTTCCAGTGAGCATCATCTGTTCCTTCATAGAAGCATGCAGCTCCTTGGTTACACCAAAAAGGTGCAGACAAATTTGGTCGTAGATGTGGAAATGTACAGTTTCCTAGCTGGAAGAGTTCATACCACTCTATTGTGTAATTCTTCCCAGATACATTGCTCTTGAAACCAACACATCATGCATGATTTTCATACGACCAAGGAGGTCTCCATATTTTAATTCCCAGACAGGAGCCTGCAAGCGATACACCTCCAAGGCATCCTTCTTGCTCACCAGTTGGAAGACCATTCTGATTGGCCATTGTGTTTCATGGTGAGCAGGCAGAATTGGAGGAACATCATTTCCATAGCCAGATGACATCAGAGCTGAGATCCTCTGGGGTCCTCCAGGGGTCTCAGTGCTGCTGTAATCATTGCTCATTGTTTATGAGGACATAGTCAGATACTTCTCTGATCCTTCCTATTCACTACAAAGCTTGGAATGGCCATACAGGGCTTCAGGTGCTTTACAGTAGGTGTGGGGGGTTTGTGGGTTGTAATATGGCTTCATGCAGCATGAGGATATTTATGCTACACTGGGGATGTTGAACTGAGGCCCATGTTTGGTACTTTGGGGACCATAAACATGGGAAATTGTCAAGCATCTGCATAAGAACATGTTAAAGAGTGTTACGGCTGGGAGATGATAAAATGTGTGGAGGGGGTCAGTTAAGGAGAATGAAATGAATTCAAAATACTGTTCCTAAAGTACTTGGAAAAAATATCCTTCAAGCACGTTGCAGGGCATATCCAATATTTTCCGCAGATCGGCCAGTATTATTTCATTACTCTGTTTAATAACAGGGGTACTCACCAGATGAGATGTGACTGCAACCAAATATGCCCACATTAGCATGGGGGAACTGACTAGCCTGTTCTTCAGGAAGAAAAACCACAAAGCTAATAAACTGAAAGTGTTAAAATCCCAAGTGCTGTCTCAATTTTATTTTATGCAACCTATATGTCGACTTTCTAAAGTAAATGTTTATTTCCCATATTATAGATAGCTGAAAGGTAGCTTATCAAAGGGTTTGTCTAAATGGTCCAAATAATCCTCATGGACCTCACTGGGAATACGATGTCTTATTGGGAACCTGCATCGATGTGTTGTATTCGGAAGGGAGGGGGCAGCAAAAACTCCAAAAACTGTGCCTGGAGAGCCTTCACAGTTTCTCCCCCCAAGTTAAAAAAAAAACTCCAAAGGAAAAGCGCATTCCCGCTCGTTGGGATAAGTGATTCAATTTGAATCACTTTCCCATAGGAGAGGCAGCGCCAGCTGATTGGATGGACAAGCATGGGGGCGGGGCTTCATAACAGGGCAAGCTGCCGCCATGTTGATTTCCGCCTTAGCAAGCAGTCGCTAAGGTTAGAAAAACTGATTTATATTACCTTTTCCTCTCTTTTTTGTAAATGTTAAATATCACTTGTGTGTACCATTAAAAGGGTTTTGTTTTTTAAAAAAAAAATGGTGTTGGCAGATTTAAAAATGCAACTAAGTAAAGACAAGACCAAAAACAATTCAAGAAGCATCACAACGTCTAAACTGAATCCAGAATAAAACAAGTCTTTGTTTAGCTACGTGCATTTCAACAACAGCCAGAGCTATACATATACAGTATAGCTCTGGCAAGAAAGTGACAATTATGTGTGTCAGTCATTCGGCATGGTGAACAGAGAGCAAAAGAGAACATGAACTAATCTCAACCCCTGTTTTAACCCTTAGCACCATTGATTTGTGTGATTGATCATTTGCTGAATGGGCTATACAGGGATCTGGATCAGGGTACAATGTGAACAGCATACACAATTGTATGGATAAACAAGCTTCCTGCCACACTGGTGTACTCTAGCTGTCTCAGACAGAAGTTGTCTTAGATCACACTCCCTATAGCATCATCTCCAATTGTGAATTTTATGAACACAGTGGTAGAATGGTAAACCTTTAGTGTCCTTTGAAGGCATGAAGTAGATCCACTGAAGAAATGGGGCAGCTCTAGTTGTCTGCCATTGCAGCCTTGTACTGTTTGCTGCCTTGGTGGTTTAACACCAAATTTATGATTCAGAAAGGCTTACCTATGATGACTGAATCAGCACACTACTATAATTTTAATTTTTTTATTATTTTAATAAAATAATGTTATAATATTATTTTAAACTGAAAGACTCAAGTGTCAGGGGAGCAGTCCCTGAGGTAATTTGATGGGGTACTTGTAGACTGTGTGTGTGTAAAAACAAATAAAGCAGCAGTGAATAAAGCCACTCCAGGTTTGAGAAAATAACCAAAGCCAGAACACACTGGAAAAGTAAAAATCAGTAAAGAAATCTCCGAGGTACTGAAACAGGGTTAATTGTAGGAGATTTCTTGGGCAATGACCATTTTGAGAATTACTTAGTCTCTGAGGTAAATGTATTGAGGTATCAGTAAGAGACTAGTGTTAAGACTCAGCTTGGGAAAATTATTCATTTTTTACTGGCCCTCCCAAAATCCCCTAGCCAGTACGGTCCATGGGGAATTATGGGAGCTGTATTTTAAAAATTAACTTTCCCAAGCTCTGATATGACTGCAGCTGTACTCTGAGAAAGCATCAAGAAATGGCCCATCATTTTGGAAACTTAGTTTTCATTTTCTCTTAAGACACAGGCTTTAGAGTCTATCATGAACTTAACTTCCAGTCTTGTATTTTGAAAATGTAAACATGAGACAATTTTTTCCCTAATAAAAGTGAATTTGAAGAAGTTGAGGGAAAAAGTATGTTTATTTTATTTTTATTATGTAGTTTGTGCCACCTCATTTTACTGAACAGTATTATAGGCAACCAGGACAAAGCCAAAGATTTCACTTTTGCATTTCAGCATTGATTTCTACTATTTGGGCAGAAGGCAAAATATGCATACAGGTAGCTGCTGAGCACAAATCATTGGACAAACATACGCTTCTTAAAAGGCATCCACATGCATGTCAACTTGTTTACTCCAATATGCTTGCACAATACAGAGGAAGAAGCATAGCCTTATCTGACCGGATAGATGGGTATATGTGGATTTGAGATTTTATTGTGTCAAGTAGTATACTATAAATAAACTAAATAAAATATTGATGTGCTAGCACAACAGGGAAATATGCATTTATCATTATCCCTGTAGACTGTGGCTGTATTCGGAAACCACAGTATATCAAGAAATTCTGGTTCATCATGAGTACATGTGTTGGTGTGTGCTGTTCAATCACTCCTGTTGGACTCCTCCTAGCAGCGTGAGTGGCCAAATAAGCCAGAGAGGTTGTCCATTTGAAATCTGTTTAGTATGATGTTCAAACCCAGGTTCTATGATTTGTTCCTTTCCTAAGAAGGCAGAGGCATAAACCAAGATTTGTTCTTAGTTTATGACTTATGGCTTGTTGAGAGAGCAAACAAATAACAGATGGAGGCTTCCTCATTTGCTTGCCTGCTTCAGTTGAGAGGGCAGCTAAGCAGGCATGATGAAGCAGCATATACCAACATACTTTTTTGTTCATCATAAGTTTATCATGACATGGTCAAGTGCTATTAAAACAGGACAGTTGAAGACATACAATGTGCAAAGTTCATAATAAGCACTGGGGCAGTAAGTATACAAAAGATGAAAAAGTTATAAAGACTAATTTCAAAGAAGTGACCTACAATACATTTTTGGAGGCCAAAATGCATGTCATAATAATGAGAAGGAAAACAAGCAATCAAGGCTCAAGCAATGTTGTCTCAATTTAATTAATTGCTTTGCATGGTGAAGGTACATAACACATTAAAATGTATAAAGAAAAGAACTGGTCATCTCTGCACATGACTGATCAAAGGTGTGAACTGTATGAAACCGTGGCATTTCCTTAGGGGGAAAAAGCATTCAAAAATTAATTCATCAAGGCTCAAGATATTTCACATAAACCTCAGAGAATGCAAGAGGCAAGGCCCAAGTGCACCACATGTTTGTCATTCCAATTATTTTACAGAAAAGCTTTCATCCCACATCAATTTTCAAAGCACTCCTGAAGTTTCCGTAGCAAGGCTTTTAAAGAAAGGTTGAAGGATTGCATAGATTCAAAGACTCAGTGGGCCTCTAATTCCTTTTTGATCTCTATAACGTATGGATGATCTTTCCCATGTGCTACCTCCATGATAGCGATTGCCTGCAAAAAGGGGGAAAAATACAATTGATTCACATAGTCTGGGTTTATAAAATACTCTCGTCAGGGATTCCAGAGAGTCAGAAACCTCTGACTGGTTTTTGTCCCCTTAAATGTACCCAACTGAAAACAGCCCATTTGATTGTAACTATGAAACCATATTATATACACAGCACCTTTGATCCTAAGAGATCACCAAGCTCTTTTGAAAGGCACAGACAAGCAAAAAGTTAAACAGCATTGTTATCTGCCTTTCTGTTCCAATCTTAATAGAAAATGACTTTCCCACAGGGCTGTTCTAAGCCAGGTTTGGGCCTGTCTGTACTCAAAAAAGTTACATGGCACACTGAAATCTGGGTGGTAGACAGGAATAGGTGATGTTTCATCTATCTCTTGAAGAACCATAACCCCCTATTGCCACCAACAGCCTGCATGATCCTCTGCTGAGACCCCTGTAACCAATTTTTGCCCCAGATTATGACATAATCGCCAAGGCTTCAGACACTACACACAGAAGCTAAAAGGTTTGGGCCAGAATTCTATTGTTAATCCTTATTAGAGTAGAATCATTGAATCAATGGGATTTACTTTTGTGTTGACTCACCATTCAACCACTGATTCAATGTGTCTACTGTAGATGGGACCCATCAATATAATTCTACTCATTGTTTCTGTGCTGCCAGTGGCTCAAGTTGTAAAGACCCACTTGTGTTGACTTCCAAGAGCCTGAATTCCATTACTAAGTGTTGGTTTTATGTTTTATTTTGGTTTTTTTTGGGGGGGGGGGAGTAGTTTACAAAAGATTTCTAAGTTAAATAGTTTTAAATGCAGTCCAACCCAAATCCTCATGTTGATCCTTGGAACTAACAAACCCTCAAATAGGTGAGCAGGATGAGATGCAATGCTTGCTATCATCACAATGAAACATCCATGACAGAGGCTTCTCTGCAGGAACTCCCCTAACAAACATTTTGTCAGATCCAAAATCTTATGGGCTATATACCATCTCACTCTCATGAGAGAGGGACTGCTCTAGGGTTAAGAAGGGTGAAGAAGCATCAGCATAGCTTCTTCAGAGAAAAGCTTCACCCTCAGAATTCTATGAGAATGCCAACTGTACACCAATATGGGTGAATTGACAGGCACTGTATACTTCAACATTAAAAACTAAGGTTTTGGCAGGATCCCTTCACGGGTTAACACAGGGGTAGGTAACTGTGCAGAGGGCATTTTTCCTCCCTGCACCCACCCAGCATGCCCGAAGTAATGCAATATCACTTATGGCTGCCATTTTGGCCAATGTGGGGGCATTTTTTTCCTTTTGGATGCTTTTGGGAGGTTTGGGAGAGTTAAGGAAAGCAAAGCACTACTTTTTAAGGCAATTTTAAATGATTTTGGCTTGTTCGGGAGCAAAAAAATCACTGCAAAATTGGATCAAATTCTTTCAATTGGAGGAGGGAGGAAATGGGGGCTTTGGGGAGCAACCACAACAAAAGGGTAGGAATAAAACATTGGGACAAAGTGTGGCTCTATAGATATTATTGGAGTGCAACTCCCATTAGCTCTAGCCAGCATAGTTAATGGTGAAGAATGCTTGAAGCTGCAGTCCAATAACATGGGAGAGCTTCATTGTTCCCTGAAATAGGACAGTTTTCCCAAGTCCCCACCTCCACTCCAAAGATCTGAATCAGAATGGAGGGTATTTAATGGGTTCATTTGATCTGAAGTCCAATGTGAACAGCCACTTAACCAAGATTACAGAGAACACCAGGTCAGCACATGGGAAGGAGAAGAACACCATTGCCTCCACCACCCCAGGAAAGAGGCCTGCTTGCTGTCTGCCTTCCTTGTTTCCATTGCAGGCAGGCTCACTGCTGAAAGGGGAGACACCAAAGGGGGGGTACCACTTTGTGGGAGCTGTTTCAGCTATGGAGTGAGGGCCAGTCCCTTTGGTTAGGATGGGAGGGGTGCACTGTTTCTTTTTTAAGTTTAAATAACCTGCCTACCAGCAAAGCAAAATGAGTTACAAGAAAGGCATGGGAGAGGAAGCAGCCATTACAACAGTAATGGGCAGCTGGGAATATGGCATGGTGAGACAGTGTTATTATTATGGAAGGAGAGAGAGCCACAGGATGTTTGTTACCCTTAAGCTGTCTCCCACTTCATATAGTCTGGAAAGCTTTGGCAACAGGCCCCCTGGGCTGAAAATGCAGCTGCTCAATGGCAGGTTGGTGAATGGAAAAAACATCTCTGATCTAGGATGTGACCCTGGATGAGCATGCTGACCTGGCTGGATGAAGTGTGTGTGTGTGTGGGGGGGGATAACCTCTCCTAAACCTCTCTACCTCTGTACAGCAGCAGGTGAGTCCGGGGGGGGGGAGGCAGGAGGAGTGGCAGTGGTCTATTGGGATTCCATCTCCTTCACCAGGTACCCTGTCCCACAGTCTGCTAGGTAGGTTTGTGTGTTTTTTTGAAGTTGGGTGGTTGGGACAGACTAGAGATTTGGTTGGTGTACCGCCCACCCTGCTGCTCAAGTCTCCCTACCTGAGCTGGCTGAGTTGGTCTTGGCGGCAGTGTTAGAGTCCCCTTGCCTTGTTGTTTTGGGGGCCTTCAACATCCATGGCGCTGTCTCAAGTAATATCTGGTGCCACCCATGCTGCAGGGCATACTCTGGACATGGTTTATTGTTCTGGGCTGGATGACGGTGAGCTGGCCATAGAGGAACTTGCTGTAGTTCCATTGTCATGGACTGATCTAGACTAGTTTAGACTCATTGGGACTCAGAGCCTCTGCAGGGGTGGGGGGGACAACTAAGATGGTCCGTCCCAGGAGACTTACAGATCCATATGGATTCCTGATGGCTCCTGGGGAGTTTCCTGTTGCCTTGGCAGGTGATCCTGTTAAAGCCCTGGCTAAAATCTGGATTAGGGAAATGGCCAGGGCGGTAGACACGATTGCTTCTATGCATCCCCTCCCATGAAGTGGAGCCAAGAGAACCCCCTGGTTCAACAAGGAGCTGGATGTGATGAAACAAATGAGATGGAGACTAGAGCGATGGTGGTGGAAGACTTGGAGTGCAACCAAACACAGGGGAGAGCTCAGTGGAGGGCCTATGCCATGGCAATGTTGGCAGCAAAGAAATTAAGTAACTTTTTCTGCCACCAGTGCATCTGCACAGTGTCATCCAGCAGAGCTGTTTTGCGTGGTCAGGAGCCTTTTTCTCTTTGTTTTGCGTGGTCAGGAGCCTTCTACTCTGACCACAAGAAGAAAACAAAGAACACTGAACATCCCACTGTGAGGAATTTGCAAGACACTTTGCAAACAAAATTGCTTGGATCCTCTTTGACTTGGAAGCTGTAGTTGAGACAGATCCAGTAGATGGGATCTTGGCATCTGCTTGTCCTGTATTATTGGATAAGTTCCTATTTTTACAGCCTGAGGATATGGACAATATCCCTGGAGAAGTGATAGCCTCCACATGTATATTGGCTCCTTTCCTTTCCTGGCTTCTGAAGGCAGCTAGAGGAGGGCTGGCCAAGCGGTAAGGGGAGTGGTGAATGCCTCATTGTAGCAAGAAGATTTTCCATCTTGTTTAAAAGAGGCTGTGGTGAGGCCATTACTAAAAAGGCCACCCTGGATCCCACCATTCTGAATAATTATCAATCTTTAACATTCCATTTTTGGGCAAGGTTCTGGAGCATGTGGTAGCCTCCCAGCTTCAGAGGCTTCTGGATGAAACGGACTATCTAGATCTATTTCAATCTGGCTTCGGGCCTGGTTATGGGATGGAGAATCACCCTGGTGGATGACCTATGCAGAGAACTGGACAGGGGGAGTGTGTCCCTGTTGGTTCTGCTGGACCTCTCAGTGACTTTTGATACCATCAACCACTTCTCTATGATGGGACTTGGGGGCACTGTTATGCAGTGGTTCCAGTCTTTCTTGGAGGGCAAACTCAGAAGGTGGTGCTGGTGGACTCCTGTTCGATGCCTTGGCTGTTGGCCTGTGGGATCCCTCAGGGTTCTGTTTAGTCCCCTTTGCTGTTTAACATCTACATGTTACTACTGGGAGAGGTCATCCAGAGTTTTGGGGTTCAGTGTCCTCAGTATGCTAATGACACCCCACTCTGTCTCTCCTTCCCATCTGATTCCAAGGAAGCTGTCTCGGTACTGAACCATTGTCTATTGTCAATAATGGACTGGATGAGGGCAAACAAACTGAAACTTAATCCAGCAAAACAGAGGTGTTCCTGGTCAGTCGAAAGGCAGTTTGGAGAACAGGGACCTGCCTGTGCTGGATGGGGTTTTACTCCTCCATGAAATCTCAGGCCCACAGCTTGGGTGTTCTCCTGGATGCAACTCTGAGCCTAGATGCCTATGTTTCAGCAGTGGCCAGGAGTGCATTTGCACAGGTAAAACTAGTACAGCAGCTGCAGCTGTTCCTTGAGATGTCAGATCTCTGGTCATGGTGACATACGATTAGTTGATTGATTACATCCTGTTTGGACTACTATAATGCATTCTACGTGGGGCTGCCTTTAGAAATTGTTTGGAAACTTCAGCGGGTCCAGAATGCTGTGGCCAGAATGCTGACTGGGGCCAGTTCTAGGAAGCATATAACTCCCTTGTTAAAACAGCTCCACTGGCTGCCAGTTCATTTTTTTTCCGGGCACAAAATTCAAAGGGCTGGTCACGGCCTATAAAGCCCTATACAACTTGGGTCTGGACTATTTGAAAGACCGTATCTTCCTAAACAAACCTGCTAGAACTTCAAGAATATAAGGGGAAGGCTTTCTCTTGCTCCTGCCACCATCACAGGCTTGCTTGGTAAGGACGTGAGAGACAGCCTTTTCTATGGTTGCTCCCACTTTCTAGAACTCCCTTCTTTGGGAGGTTAGGCTTTTCCCCTCCCTGCTTTCCTTTCACTGGCAGGCAAAGACATTTTTTATTCAAGCAGACTTTTATCATCTAAGCAGGGGAACTTTTCATGGGGATGTTTTATCTATATTTTAAAATTTGTGTCTGTTTTTAAATATGTTTTTTATATTGTTTTATTTGGCTTTATTGTTTTTATTATTGTCTTTGGAAGCTGCCATGGATCGCATTCTGAGAGAAAGGTGGCATACAAATGCAATAAAACAAACAAATAAATAATGCAGTAAGGAGAAATCCCAAGCAGACTGCAGGGCAAACAAACAGGGTCAAGCCAGTGGGCCATTTCTTACAATGATGAGGCTGCAGAGTCCGGAATACTCAAGCTAAGGTAATATAGGGAAGTTAGCCTTGGGTTTGTCTACATGGGCTAAATCTTGCCCCCATCTCAGAGCCCTGCAGCCCATATGACGCAGGACATTTGCCCCATTGTGCCATTGGGCAGTCCTCACCACCTCTGGGAATGTGGAGTAAGGCCTGATACAACACTTTAAAATAATACCACTTTTAATCCATTTTCATCAGCTGATTTTCATCAGCAAAAACCCATTCAGCACACCGGCCCTCACCAGAAGTCAAGCAGGAATCCCGCAGCATGTGACCAAGGCTAGTCATAGGCAGGGAGCCTTAAGTCACATGTTGTGGGGCCCATTCCTGCCTCTGAAGAAAGTGGTGGTGGCACTTGCAGCAATGGTGCAGTATTCCTCTTTGGACTCTTGCCCTTTTCACTGAGGTAACGGGGACACAATGGTGCAGCTCTGTAGCCAAGATATGCTGGCAAGGAGCCGGTGTATCCTGGCTTGTCTAGATGAGTTCCTTCTTCTTCCTCATTGCATCAGTTCTGAGATTCCATTCCTAGCCATGGTTCAAATGGCCTACTATTAATGTGCATTCACTGGCAACTAAAGGAAAGCCAGACCAGCTGTTCGTTATAAGATAACTCATGCTAAAGATGACAGAAGGAAACAAAACTCAAAATTTCCCCAAAGTTTACCAATTACTGATTTAAATTTTTGCTACTTTCATTCTTGGATGTGAGAATGAAGAAAAAAATCAAAATTTTTCTCCCCAATGGGTAAGATCACCAAATTCTTCTGAACTTTTTGGTGATTTTCAATTTCAGGACTTTTTTACCAAAAAAATAAAATAAAATGAAGATTTGTGTGTGAGAGTGTTAAAAAAAAGGGGAGGTGGGTTTTTGGAGGGATTTGTTTTTTTGCACAAAATACATATTTCTGGTGGGGGGAAAGCCTTTTGTAAAAAAATACATTTTAAAGTAAAAACATATACTGTGCAAAAGAACTCAATATGTTTTGTACAAAACCAGCCAAAATGAAACAACTTTAGTACTGGTCTTTTTCATTCTCACACAGAGACCAAAAAAACCTCACAGTAGTTGACCATTTTTTAAAAGATGAGAAGATCGGCATTTTTTTTAACTTCTCTACCACCAATCCATTGTCTGCACCCCCACCTCAACATGTAGGATTTTCCAGCTACAGGGGAAAAAATATTTTGACTACCATATGCACTAACATTCAAGTTAGATACTGAAATGCAATCTGCTCTGAGCCATATGCCAGGTTCCACCAGAGCCAAGAACATTCAGTTTCTGAGCAGCTCTGAGCAGTTTTGTACACAAAACCAGAGAAACCAAGAATGACTTTTTAGGGAGGGACTCTGTTGGGAAAACCATGTGTATGAATTAAACTGAGCAGCAACTTGCAGTCACCTTAACTGAAAGATGATTCAGAACACCAAAGGGAGTACAACCCCATAGATCTAGGATTTCTAAAACTATCATTTTACTGTCGGAAACAGGTTCTTACTTAAATGTTTTAGTACAAGACAGAGGTGGCCTGAAAAATTTCATATTCTAACATTGCAGAGGTCATTCACAATATATTTTGATATAGATACAGATACAGATATACTTCTAGGCATTTCTGTGTGTGACATAAAGAACTTAATTGAAAGTAGCACAGTTTTTCTACAGAGGGAGAAAACTGTGTATATACCTTCTTCAAAGCCTTAACACCAGCAGGTCTATTTTCCAGGCCCATGTAAAGTCTCCCCAGTTTCAGCCACATGGAAGCCACATTGAGGGAATATAAAGGATAATGTTTGCTGCAAAAAAAGGAAGGAAGGAAGGGGGAAAAAACATATATTGGATTTTACCAGAGCTTGAAAACTCAGTTAAACAAAGTTCTACAGCACCTCAACTCAAGATCATAAGTCTCGGCTGCTCATTCTCCCTTCCTTTTAAACTACTGTCATGGTTAATTCCCTGAGTGCTCATGAAAGGGCCTTTGGTCAACGGATGCTCTTTCAACATGTCATGGCCCTTTTGCTGAGCATTCTACCCATTTAGATGAATGCTCAGTAAAAGGGTGGTAACCCAAAAGCGGTCCTACAAGCTGAAGCATCAGCCCACTAGGCTATTGAGGTTGTGCAGCCAGCCTAAACCAGCTTAGAAGACCAGGCTCTGAGCCCGTAAAAACTCCGCAAGTCAATGGAGTGATAAATCTGATTCAGGCCCCAGGGGAACAGTGTGCCGTTGTGTTTTCCCAATCACCACGCCCTGCCAGCTGATCTATGACTTCATATTGGCAGACGATTCAAAGGGAGAGGCTTGTTCGTGCTCCCCAACTGGAGAGAAAATTATGCCCTAAGATAATAATTTGCTGAAGAGCCTTCTGACTGGCTCACACACAAGAGTGGCAAACACAATGCAACTACAGCATCCTTAGGCTTAAAAGGCTGATGGTGGCACATCTTTGCAAATGGTGCTTCCCAAACAAATGATTCTGGGTGATCTTGCTAAGGGGCTGCAAACATTTGCTTTTTTATAAAAGCCTTGCTAAGAACATGAAGAACTGAAACAACTCAATGGGAAAAGCAAAATAGGAAGGTTACAAGAGATGACAAGCTCTTCCTCCAAGGCAACATTTATGAGAAGGAATTTGGAAAGTTAGATGCAGTTTTGCTACTGTATGACCCTTTCTGAGTCCTAAGATCTTCAGGAGACGCCCGTCCCTCTGTTCCCAAGATAATTTGGTGGAAACAAGGAAAAGGGCCTTTTTGGTGGCTGCTCCCAGTCTCTGGAACTCCCTATGGAAGCTAGGATAGATCGCTCCTTGCTCTGCTTCAACTGGCAGGTGAAGAATTTCCTCAGGCTTTTATAAGTTGCCTGAGAGGGGCTTTTAATGGTGTGCTGGTGTTTTTTCTTTACTTTTTATATTCTCTGTTTTAATTCATTTTAAATGGCTTTAACTCTACAGATAGTTCGTCTGGCATCCTATATTGCAGTTGCGGATTCATAACCTAGAGTTACAGATCCACAATTTCTCCATGTTGAGTATTACTACACATTCACAATTGTGGTGCTATTACCACAATTGTAAACACCTCCCAAACCTACCTTAAGAGCCAGCAGCCACATCAAGCAATGGAGGTCTGTTCAGCTGGTGATCTGAGTGCAGGACGATCATATTTCCAACCTCTTCTGCAAACAATCAGAAGCAAGACCCCTGTCATAGCTGCTCATCGTAGCCACCACTCGCTGATGGAAGGGGAGCTGGAAATGTCATCTTCCTGTTCCCAGTCACCAGCTGAACAGGCCTCCATTGCTTGATGCAGCTGCTGGCTGTTTAGGTTTGGGGGTTGGGCCAGGAAATGTTGGCTGAAATCCTACATCAGCTGCTTAATAAGTATACTTAAGTATACTTACAAGCGAAGCAGTATCTCCTCGCCCATCCCCCTAATCCTGCTTTACTGGGCAGCAGCCACTGTGAGCAATGGAGGTCTGCTCTCCTGTCAGTTGGGGCACAGCAGACTGACGTTTCCCTCTCCCTCTCTCCAGCAATCTCCAGTGCAACAATCGAAAGCAGGACCACTGTTGCAGTTCCTCCTTGCACCACTGGAGGGAGGAGAGTGGAAATGTCAGTATGTGGTGCCCCAATCATTTGGAGAAGAGACCTCTGTCACTTGCAGCAGCTCCTGTCCAGTAAAGCAGGACTAGTGGGAGCTTTTATGATGGTAGCAAGAGCGCCACACTCATAAATACATAGTCTCTGGGAATATGAATCGGTTACAGACACATAACTCATTCATAACTGTGACACTGACTTCCAGACATTACTTAGGTCTTGTCTATACGAGGGGGGGGGGAATTACGAACATGTCCAAAAAAGCAGGCATTCACAACGATGCAAAAGAGCCCCCCTAAACTCTGCATGACCAGGATGGCAGCCGTGAGTGATTTACTTGCGATTTTAAATCTGCCACCACAAATTCTTTTTTTTTTTTAAGTTTCCCATGTGGTGTGCACAACTGATAGTTCATATTTCCAAAAAAAGAAAGTTAGTAAGTAAGAAAGAAAAGATCACTGTGTTATTGACTTACTGGACCCTTGCTTAGGCAAAAATTAACATGGTGGCCACAGGCACTTTCCCTGTTTGCTAGCCCTGCTCCCTGCTCGTCCAGCCAATCAGATTATGCTGCCTGTTCGTATCTGTGCAAATGCGAGTGTTCAAACAATCGCACATTTGCATGTTATACAGAGCTTTTTAAAAAATCTGAACGAAGCCCCAGATGTGGCGCACACGGACTTTGCGGTGGATTTGGCTGCCCCCCTTCTGAATGACATGTATTTATGTGCATGTCCGTATGAACTGATCTCTGTATGTTCGCATAACGTTCATATTATTCTGACTGTATAGACAAGACCTTAGTTACACATTTGTAACTATGTAAGAGATGTAGGATATCACTGACAGTTTTTAAAATAACATACATACATAGATACATACATATATAGATATTTTCCTGATGTTTTGGAGCTGGGAATTTTGGGTTTGAAAATTAATTTAATAATACTAAATGTTAGAAATTGGGAAATTAATTCATTAGCATAAACACTAATAACTAAATACTTTAATAACTGGTAACTTAATAATTTAATTGGTCAATTTATCATTAGTTAATTTGTTGATTGAAACATTTGGTGAATGCACCATGAGAGCTACAGAACATGCCATGGAGTTTGTGATTATTGACCCTGGGGGCACAGTTTGTTATTAGTTCCTTCAAAAGTGCTTTTTTGGACCTTTTATAGGTACTTTCCTCCAAGCTAGATTTTTCACCCCAGATGTACCAAACAATCCATAATATGATTGTCCTTATCAGTGCAGCAATAAGTAGATAGCTACAGGGATCAGTCAGTGAAACCAGGGTGGTGAATTCTTAAACAGAATTATTTGAAAGCCTCTGGGCATATGTAGAACATTTTTTTCTACAACTGAATCACTGCAACCTTTCTGCCTCCCCACTCAAAGTAACGAAATGTGTTCTGCAAAGATCAATGGAAGACTACATGTTTAGCACACTGGAGCCAGGAATCTCAAATTCAGTTTGTGGAATTTTGAGTTTAAATGATCAGGTATCTAACAAGTATCTAGGTATTTAATAATATTATTCAACATTGTTCATCATACAACAACATACAATAGAAAAACAATCCACAGTATAATCAATAGAGAAGTTACTGAAGAAAGTCCTTTGCTCCCCAGAAAATCTCCAAACACTTCCCTTTCGTACCAAGCCAATGGGGGCGGGGTGTGCACCTGCCTTTCAGGCCTAAAAAGTCTAAGACTAATCACTCCCTCCCACCCCACCCCAATTCCATTCCATGGCTTTTTTGGGGGGATTTTTTGTTCATTCTTTGTTGCATCTTCAACTGCTCCAACCTGGGCTCCAGAAACGTCACTTTCTCTTTCTAGCTTGCCTAAAATGGAGCCATATGATGCATTTCCTTCAATCCTAATTCTACTTCTTCTGAGACAGCAGACCTTCCTGTTTTATTGAATGTGGCAGAGGAAGAGGCACCTAGATTGGCCAGTACTAATGAATTTGAATGATCTAATATACTAAAGCATATTTTTAAATTCAGTATTAACTGAGAAATCTAGAAAGGTGAAATCCAAAATACCTAATATCTCAACTAGTTAATTAGCAAATTGTTTCCAAGCTCCGGCTTATAGGTTTTTTGTGCCCAAGATTCACTGCAAAAATGCAGTTTCAATGACATGGATTTTGTTTCCATTATCAAGATCTCCTCAGCACTGGTGTGCATCTTTTCCTAGAAATTCTTGCCTGCCTAATTCTCTGCAGACTTTGATCTGTTACGAGCTGCATCATGTCAGTTAGATGTCCTGAATTTTAAAAAGAAAAAAACACTTGCCACCTCTTGCCACACTGCTTTCTTCCCACACATAATTCACTGGACTTACCAGGACTTCTTGACTTTCTTTCCATTTGCTTCAAAACTGGATTTACTTCCTAATTCTAAAAGCTGGTCAACTGGTAGAGTGGCCAGAAGCAAAAGAGGGCAGGACTCCTGATCCTTTCTTTAATAGCTGTGTAGAAGAGGAAATTTCACCTATGAAACCCTCTATTCCACACATCTAGCCACCCTATCAATTAGCCATCTTTTTAAAATACACACACCACACACATTTTCAATAGTTAAATAAGTACTTCTGGTTCACCAGACAACTTTTTTTTAAAAAAGGTATCAAATGCATTTACTATAAAAAAGAGTATATGGCAGGTACCCCATTTTCTGTTATACAGAAAATAATGCTTAGTCCAAGACATGAGTGGGCAACTGCATGGTGAGTAGGAATAAATTTTAATCAGTTTCAGCTGATTTTTGGCTCTTGTGTGGGGTAGAGGTGTTGGGGGGTTCTGGGGTGTGGGTAACCCAATCCACTAGCCAAATCAGCACAATTCTTAATTTAAAGAGGGGCTTTGAGATGCTGCAAAGGTGGTGTAAGATGACACTTCCTGTAATACATAGAGATTTCATGTTAATTTAAAGAGAATAGTTTCCCTTCAAATACTGTTATAGCCATATGTAGATTTAAATAGATTAAACATCTTACAAATATACCAGCTAAGAATTCTTTAAATCAGATGACAGTCCTGCTTCATAAATAAATCAGAAGTGTTATCCCAAGATTAACTGATCAGAGACAGATAGACTTGTATTCTCTTAGATATCATTGTTTTGCTTCCACTGGTAGAACAGAGTTCCATTGAAGAGATTAATGAGATCTATTTACTGGACTGGAAACCAAAGGTGTGCTTTGCTGGGTGTTTTTCTTTACAGGTACTTCTACTTAAAATATCACAGAAGGGCAGAAGGTGGGAAGCTAGGAACATTACCTGTATGGTTTGATAATCTTCTGCCCGTAACGCAAAGCACCCTCCCAATCCTGCATGTACAGACAGACTCCCATGGCCTGATACATCATGTGCAACATGTAAACATTACTCTCTGCAAACACGGAACCCATCTTGTCCAGGCTAAGCTCACAAATTTCTAGCAGTTCGCTTGGGGGTAAAGTTAAGAGTCAAGGAAAACAAGCAGTGAAAAACATCCAATTATAACCTCAGGTTCTTTACACAGCTGAGTATTTTGCAGTTTCCTAACTGAAACCACAAAGATACATGCCATGCACAAAAACATCTCCTCTGTGGTTTGTTTCCATTATCTACAATCCTGAGATATACAGCCTTTAAAGATGCAGCTGCCCTTTGCTATGATTGTATTCTTATTTAATTTCTTTGGAACACTTATATTCCAGCCACTCAACGTAAAAGTCTCAGCAGTTTACAAAAGTCGTTTAAAAAAAAAACGTTACATATCAAACATATAAAAGCTACCTACCAGATAGATTTGTAAAAAAATCAGCACTATAGCACAAACTAAATAAATCAGAAACAAAAATATTTGCAGAGAAAAATTAATCATTAGTTATAGAATTGTAAAAGAATCTTACCATGACTTTTAAAAATGCTAGGATTGGTTTTTTGTTTTGTTTTTAAAATTAACCTGAAATGGGACACAACACAGATGCTAGGCAACCAATTCTGGGGAGAGCATTTCCCAATTAAGGTGTCACGGAGGAAAAGGAATTTTTTGCTGATACCCACCTGCCAGGCCTCATTTAGCAAGGAGACTCTGAGAAGGGTAACTATGGATTTCATGTTACATGGGAGGAGGTTACATTCATGTCATTTTCTGGGAGCTGGGAAACTTGATGTTTAACTACTACTTTATATTTGACCACCATGAGCATTTAGCCTGCACAACAATGCCATTGGATTCCATCTTGTGTTCCTTGTTGTTTCAAATCTCCATGGGTGTGATTGTCTGGAGGCTGAAGGTCCAGGGGCCTATTCACACTGCACAGTTATAGTGTTATGATTCCACTTCAACTGACATGGTTCCATTTTATGGAACCTGGAATTTTCAGCTTAGCCGAGGAGGTTAGTATTTGGAATTCTCTTATCAGAGAGATCTAATGCCTCACCAAACTACATATTCCAGGATTCCACAGGATGTTGCCATGGTAGTTAAGTAGGATATAGTGTTGTAAATGTGTAGTGTGAATGGGCCTCAGGTTTTATGGAATGGAAAAAGAATCTGAAAATATAGCACTAGAAATCATTTCCTCAGCTTAGGATAAGTAGTAATTATTCAAGGAATTTACTATACTAGCTGGACCCAGCGTACCATACACCATTAAAAAAACTCCCCTTGAAATGCCCAAGAGACTTCATGACAACACTTTGAGGTAGGCTGGTGGGTTTAACTCGCCCACCCGCTGCTCATTTTGCCTCCTGCCACCCCTCACCACTTTCTGCCCCTTCCCCCACTACCACTCGTTCTGCCCCTCCCCCCACTAGTTCTGCCCCTCTCCCCACTCGTTCTGTCCCACCATTCGTTGTGCCCCTCCCCCCACTCGTTCCGCCCCTCACCAATTGTTCTGTCCCTCCCCCCAGTCGTTCTACCCCCTCGTTCTGCCTCTCCCCCCACTCCTACCCCTCCCACCACTCATTCTACCTCTCCCACTACTCATTTGTCCCTCCCCCACTCGTTCTACCCCTCCCACCACTCATTCTACCTCTCCCACTACTCATTTTCCCCTCCCCCCACTCGTTCTACCCCTCCCCCCACGTTCTGCCTCACCACCACTCGTTCTGCCCCTCCCCCACTCTTTCTACCCCTCCCCCCACTCGTTCTGCCCCTCACCCCACTTGTTCTGCCCCTCCCACCCCATCCCCTGCACTCCAGAACACACAGGCACACGCCACATCCACCCCCATGTTACTCACTCTCCGGCTCCAGCTGCCATGTTTGAGATCTACATGGTCCCGCCCCCTGTGTGCTGATTGGCTGCCCAACAGACCTGTGATTGGTTGGTCAGTTCCCTAAGCAGCGAATCAGCACACTGGAAATGGCAACATACCCAAGAGAATTATATATATAGATTAAAGTCCCACAGAAAACATATTTTGGCTGAGATCTTAGATCAGCTACTTAGTATATATAAACTATAGATTAAATATACTTAGTATATTTAAACTAAGCAGAGTCTCCTGGCCCATCCCCTGCCTCAATCCTGCTTTACTGGACAGCAATTGCTCTGAATAAAGATCTGTTCTCCTATCCATTGGTGAGCAGCAGACAGATGTTTTCAACCCCTCCCTCCCTCCTGTGATCTCCTCTGTGACTATCAGAAGCAGAATCACTTTTGTAATTCTTCCTTGCACTGGAGACTGATGGAAGGAGTGGGGTGGAAATGACAATAGGCTATGCCCTGATCGATAGAGGAACAGACTTCATCACTCATGGTGGCTGATGCCGAGTAAAGCAAGATTGGGGGACTTTTATGGTTGTGGCAATAATGCCACAATCATAAATAAGAAGGCACCATGAACTTGAATCAGTTACAGATGTGTAACTCTAGGTTACACTCCTGTAACTGCAATAGTGAATTCCACGCATTAGTTTTAAAGTTTCAAGTAAAGTTAAACCAATAAGGATTATTTCATTATTAAAGAGCTTTGTGGCCTGGGCTACTTTTCTTGAATGATCAGCTCCCCCAAAAATCCTTATTTTCCTCCAACCCAGGGGTGTAGCTACAGGGGGAAGAGAAGCAAAACGAGGTCCCTCAGGTAAGAATTTTGCCCCTCAAATGAAATTTTCTTTCATCCTCACATTTCTAGCATTGGAAAGAGTGAGACATTGAAAAATGTTCATACCTAGAATTGTTGTTTGCTGTGTTCTCATTCCCTTGGTCACTTTGCTTGCCCCTTTTCTTTTGACGCCTACAGTATATTTCTAAATACACTACTAAATTTTAAGTTACTACAATACTAGAAATTTCGGATCTGAAAAAAATTAATTTGGGGGAAGAATTCTTATTGGGAAGCATTTTGGACACACACACCCATACCTACCAACCCCACTATGAAGTCACAAACAACACCAGGATGAATTTTAAAACAAAGTTAACAAAGTTCCTGGAAAAGAAACATCAGTCTTATAAAAAAGCAAGAAGGAAAAAAAAAGTTGAAAACAGACATCTTTATGCTTTTGAAATTTCATTTTTGGACATGCCTCAACAGAATGAGACTGCTAAATTGAATCTAGCTGAACTTAATCTAAAGTTTAGCTCTACAGAGATTCAGATAAGAGAGAGAACACCAAAGGATATATTTGTAGTGTTTGGCCCTCCTGAACTCCTCAATCACATTTCTGGCATATTTGATCATATCTCGCACAGCTTCTGCTGATGGAGGCTCATTCATTTTGCGGATTTCCAGTTTATCTTTGTCCTGAGGGAAGAGTTACATGGCAGTTACAAGAACTCTTCCAAACAAAACACAAAAAGCAAACGTACATGGAACCTAAGAACAGCTTCTTTTAAATAAGAAAAACATATAGAAGGCTTTGTTTGAGGCATTAACACATAAAGCAACCATCACCCCCAAACTAGTGCCCTGCACAGATGTGGAAGTCTACAACCCCTACCATCTCAGTCAGCTTGGCCAAGTTTTGGGGAGGGCAGACATAGAGAAACATTTAAGAAATATCACTTTCATATCATATTAACATTTAACTCCATCCTTCTTTTAGCCTTTGGCTGAAAGGTAAATGTATAATGTAGGAGGGCAGTTTTTAAATATATTGTGAAGTTGAAGGCTTTCACAGCCAGCATCCGTAGATTTTCCTTGGGTTTTTTCCACATACGATGCAGCTGTGGACAAGTTTACATAGGGACCACTAAACGCAGTGTGCAAACACGAATCAAGGAACATGAGAGACACTGCAGACTGGGCCAACCAGAAAAATCAGCAGTAGCAGAACATGTTATAAACCAACCTGGACACAAAATGTTATTTAAAAACACAGAAATTCTGGACCAGGCCAACAACTATCATGTCAGAATGCACAGAGAAGCTATTGAAATCCACAAACACCTGGACAACTTCAACAGGAAAGCGGAACCTTAAAAGTAAACAAAATCTGGCTCCCAGTTTTGAAATACAATAGAATAAAAACTCAACACTTACAAAGGAATTCCACCCAGGAACAGGGGGATTCCCAGCAGATAATGGCCCATCAACCAACCATCAGCCAAACAGACACTAATGAGTCTTGTATTTCTATACCCAGAAACTAACCATTCAATTACACACATTTACATATACTCCCCTACAGGGGTTCACACGATATAAACTTCACACACACTCCTACCCAACCATTCTCTGAAGATGCCAGCCACAGATGCAGGCGAAACGTCAGAAAGAAACTATTCCAGAACATGGCCTCACAGCCCGGAAAAAAACCAAGGAAAATCTATTTAAATATATTATTAGCTGTCTTGATTCGCATTACTGGGAGAAAGGCAGATGATGAGGAGGAAGAGGTTTATTGAGAAGTTGGGATACTACTGTTCCAGCATCTGCACTGGCTGCTGATGGTCTTCCACATCGTTTTCAGACTGCCAGGTTTGACTTGTAGATTTCCAAATGGCTTGGCCCATGGATGCCAACTGTTCTTGACTTGCTTCACATCATTTTCATGATCAGGCATTGGCAACCTCAGACCCTGGGAAAATTCAGTCTTCCAAACAGCCATGCCCCCTTTCCTAGCTTTCTAATGATTGTTTTCTCTATTCTAAAAGGTTGAAATGCCCTTCCTTACCAGTGATAAGAATTGTATGCCACACTATTATGGCACTGGGAAGGTGCCCAAGGAAAATGAGGTAACACTCAACCCAGGTTTAAACCTCATCTCAGAGATCACCTGAATGGTTGACCTTGACTAAGTCAGTCTCTGAGACCACAGAAATTGGAATTGGAAACAAGATGTATATCATGTCACAGGTTTGTTTTGAACCCCTACATAAACATTGGATGCAAATACATTATCAGGAGGGGGGTGAAAAAGAAATAAGAAAATTGCTGTGTTTTTGCAGTCAGGCCATTATCGATCTAAATTTCAAAGCATGTGACTAAGCTATATCTATATCAATATCATCATCATCATCATCATCATCATCTCATCCCCCCGCCCAAAAAAACTCAGAGTCAAATCAGCTCACAATTTACGAGGAGAATACAACTAAAAACATACAAAAATGAATATTAAAACAGAATTAAATTATTTACTGTATTAATTTTTTTTACAGTTAAGTAAAAGAATAAAATATAATTTAAAAAGACAAAAAAGCTCCTAAAAACAGTTCAAGTTAAAACAGTACAGCATTGTAGACTGTTCTTTAAAAACTTTCTGTTTTAAAAGCCTGTCTAAATAAAAAGGTTTTTGCCAGCTGACGGAAGGACAAGGAAGGGGGTATTCTGGCTTCCCTGAAAAAGGAGTTCAAGAATCTAGGTGCAGTCACCAGGAAGGCTCTCTCTTGCGTTTCCACCCACTGTGCTTGCAATGGTGGTGGAAGAGAAGGGCCTCTCCTGATGATATCAGAGCCCGGCTTGGCCCATACAAGGAGACATGGAATGCCAAACAGCCTGGACCTGAGCAATATAGGGCTTTATAGGTAATAACCAGCACTTTGAATTGTGCCCAGAAGCAAACAGCCAGTGGAGCTGTTTTAATAGGGGCCTAGTATGGTCTCCTCTCTGTGTAGGAGGGGCGCTCCAAAAAAGCGAAACAAGGACTCCCTGAAACAACATCTCAGGCTCGGCCAAATTGATCACCAACACTGGTCCGCCCTGGCCTCACATCGGGAGGCATGGAGACGCACTATCCACAATGCTTCAGCCTTATTTGAGAACTCATGCCGAACAAGTCTTGAAGAGAAACGACAGCGCAGAAAGAATCACAACCCGGAAACATCACGCAAGGAGACCTTCTGCTGTGCTTTCTGCAACCGGACTTGTTTATCTCGGATTGGCATTTTTAGTCATCAGCGTGCTTGCAGAAAGCGCTGGATGAGTCCTTCCTAAATCTTCATTTGCGAAGAAAAGCCAGAGAGAGAGTATGGTCTCTGTAACCCACCCCAATTAAATGTCTGGCTGCAGCTCTTTGGGCCAGCTGATGTTTCCAAACACTCTTCAAAGGCAGCCCCAAGTAGAGAGCAGTACAGTAGTCCAAACAGAATGTAATTAAGTGTATACCAGCCTGGCCGGATCTGGTGTCTCAAGGGACAGGCACAGTTAGCACACAAGCTTTAAATGTGCAAAAGCACTCCTGACCATAGCAGAAACCTAGGTTCAAAGCTGAGTCCAGGAGTACACCCAAACTGTGAACCTGTGTCTTAAAGGGAAATGTAACCCCATCTAATGAAAAGGTAAATATACTTACCTTTTCTTTGATAATGCACTCTCTGCAGTCACAGGTAAAGAAATAAGAATCTCTTAAACGATCATTTCTGTCTTCTGTAGGATATAACAGGTCAATGTAACTGGTAAATATCTAGAGGAGAAGAGTGATGATGGTATAAGAATGCACAGATCTTAATACATTGCTTGTTATACATGCATATATACTGCTTTCTGTATATGAACTATATAAGCTGTGGTTGTCTTTACTAGTAAGCAAAAAAATTCTTAAAGAACCATGGTTTCAGTGAGCTTCATGTTGGAATAGGCAGTTCATTTGCTCCTTGTTTTATGAAAATAACTATACAAATCAGGAAAAGAGTGTCTTAGCATGATATCTAATCCAGGGGATAGAGTTTATTGCAGCCAATCAAGCTAGGATTCATAAGCCAGCTTTTAATTAGGCTTCTTTGTGGTTTATGCATACTGTCATAAACTAATTTCATTTTGGTTCTTTTTAAAAATAGGAATTTACCCAAATCCATAAATTACAACTTTGGGAAGAAAAGAATCTGAGATTAAAAGTACACAAAGGTGGGAAAAAACTGAACCTATAATACATTCCACATTACCTTTTTTTCCCTGAACAATTCTTGATCAAATTATGAGACATTAGGGTCCAGTAATGTAGGGGAAATAGTAAAGAGCTGGCATATAAAGAGGCAAACATTAAAATCCATTAAAATTGGGGCTGAAACTAAATCAGGTTGATTCAGACTAAATCAGGTCGATACCAGACTGGATTGGTCCAATTCGGTTCTGAGTGTAATGGAATAATTTATAGAATCATAGAGTTGGAAGAGACCTCAAGGGCCATCCAGTCCAACCCTCTGCCATGCAGGAATATGCAATCAAATCATTCCCAACAGAAGACCATCCAGCCTCTGTTTAAGAATCTCCAAAGAAGGAGACTCCACCACACTACAAGGCAGTGTATTCCACTTCCAACCAGCTCTTATTGTCAGGAAGTTCTTCCTAATGTTTAAGTGGAATCTCCTTTCCTGTAGTTTGGACCCACTGCTCCGTGTCCTAGTCTCTGGAGCAGCAGAAAACAAGCTTGTTCTATCCTCAGTATAACATCCCTTCAAATATTTAAGCATGGCTATCATGTCATCTCTCAACCTTCTCTTCTCCAGACTAAACATGCCCAGCTAACTAAGCCACTCCTCATAGGACATGGCTTCCAGACCTCACACCATTCTGGTTGTCCTCCTCTGGACACATTCCAGCTTCTCAATATCCTCCCTGAATTGTGGTGCCCAAAACTGGACACAGTATTCCAGGTGAGGGCTGACCAAAGCAGAATACAGTGGCACGATTACTTCCCTTGATATAGACACTATACTCCTATTAATGCAGCCTAGAATTGCACTGGCTGCCTCATCACACTGCTGACTCATGTTCAGCTTGTGGTCCTCTAAGACTCCTAGATCCCTTTCACATGTACTGCCATCAAACCAGGTGTCACCCATCCTATATCTGTTCATTTCATTTTTACTGCCCAAGTGTAGTATCCTACATTTCTCCCTGTTGAAATTCATTTTGTTCGTTTTGGACCAGCTTTCTAATCTGTTGAGGTCATTTTGGATTCTGATCTTGTCCTCTGGGGTATTAGCTACCCCTCCTAATTTGGTGTAATTTGCAAACTTGATAAGCATACCCTCTATTTCCTCATCCAAGTCATTGATAAAGATGTTGACTAGCACTGGGCCCAGGACAGAACCCTGTGGCACCCCACTGGTCACTTCTCTCCAGGATGAAGAGGAGCCATTGGTGACTACCCTTTGGGTTCGGTCAGTCAACCAATTACAAATCCACCTAACCGTTGCATTGTCTAGCCCACAGGTTACTAACTTTTTTGCAAGAATATCATGGGGGACCTTGTCAAAAGCCTTCCTGAAATCAAGATAGACTACATCTACAGCATTCCCTTCATCTAACAAGTTTGTAACTATCAAAAAAAGAAATAAGATTAGTCTGGCATGACTTGTTTTTGAGAAATCCATGTTAGAATCATAGAATCATAGAATTGCAGAGTTGGAAGAGACCACGAGGGCCATCCAGTCCAACCCCCCTGCCACGCAGGAAATCACAATCAAAGCATCCCCGACAGATGGCCATCCAGCCTCTGTTTAAAGACCTCCAAGGAAGGAGACCCCACCACGCTCCGAGGGAGTGCGTTCCACTGCCGAACAGCTCTTACTGTCAAAAAGTTCCTCCTCATGTTGAGGTGGAATCTCTGCTCCTGGAGCTTGCACCCATTGCTCCGTGTTCCAGTCTCTGGAGCAGCAGAAAACAAGCCTGCTCCATCCTCAGCGTGACATCCCTTCAAATACTTAAACAGGGCTATCATATCGCCTCTAAACCGTCTTTTTTCCAGGCTAAACATACCCAGCTCCCTAAGTCTCTCCTCATAAGGCATTGTTTCCAGACCTTTCACCATTTTAGTTGCCCTTCTCTGGACACGCTCCAATTTGTCAATATCCTTTCTGAATTGTGGTGCCCAGAACTGGACACAGTATTCTAAGTGAGGTCTGACCAAGGCAGAATAGAGTGGCACTATTACTTCCCTTGATCTAGACACTATACTTCTATTGATACAGCCCAAAATTGCATTGGCCTTTTTAGCTGCCGCATCACACTGTTGGCTCATGTTCAACTTGTCGTCTACTAGGACTCCTAGATCCCTTTCGCACGTAGTCTCATTCAGCCAGGTCTCTCCCATCCTATATTTATGCATTTCATTTTTCCGCCCTAAATGCAGTACTTTACATTTCTCCGTATTGAATTTCATTTTGTTAGCTTTGGCCCAGCTCTCCAGTCTATCCAGGTCATTCTGAATTTTGATCCTGTCCTCTAGGGTATTAGCTACTCCTCCCAAATTGGTGTCATCTGCAAATTTGGTAAGTATGCCCCTAATTCCCTCATCTAAGTCATTGATAAAGATGTTGAATAGCACTGGGCCCAGGACAGAACCCTGTGGCACCCCACTGGTCACATCTTTCCAAGACGAAGAGGAGCCACTGCTGAGCACCCTTTGGGTTCGGCCGGTCAACCAATTACAAATCCATTGAACAGTTAACTTGTCTAGCCCACATTCTACAAGCTTGTTTGCAAGAATGTCATGGGGAACCGTGTCAAAGGCCTTACTGAAATCAAGGTATGCAATGTCCACAGCATTCCCTTCATCTACCAAGCTGGTAACTTTATCAAAAAAAGAGATCAGATTAGTCTGGCATGACTTGTTTCTCTGAAACCCATGCTGACTTTTTGTGATTATGGCATTGCCTTCTAAATGTTCACAGACTCTCTGTTTAATGATCTGTTCTAGAATCTTCCCTGGTATTGATGTCAGACTAACTGGACGATAGTTGTTGGGATCCTCTTTTTTCCCCTTTTTGAAGATGGGAACAACGTTTGCCCTCCTCCAGTCTGCTGGGACTTCTCCTGTTCTCCAGGAGTTCTCAAAGATTATTGCCAATGGCTCTGAGATTATATTTGCCAGCTCTTTTAATACTCTTGGATGTAGTTCATCTGGTCCTGGAGATTTAAATTCATTTAGATTAAGAAGGTATTCCTGTACTACCTCTTTACTTATTTTGAGCTGGCTTTCCCCTATTGTGTCCTCTGTTCCATTCTCCTCAGGTTGGTCCTCCTTTTCCTTTTCTGAAAACACTGAGGCAAAGAAGGTGTTGAGTAATTCTGCCTTTTCTCTGTCCCCTGTTAGCATTTTGCCATCTTCTCCACGTAGCGGCCCTATCATTTCCTTCTTCCTCCTTTTGCTGCGGACATACCCAAAAAAACCCCTTTTTATTGTTCTTAACCTCCCTAGCAAGCCTGAGCTCATTCTGCGCTTTAGCTTTTCTGACTTTACTCCTACACGTGTTCGCTATCTGTTTGAATTCTTCTTTGGTGATTTCCCCCCTTTTCCATTTCCTATACATGTTCCGTTTAAAGCTTAGCTCCATTGAAAGTTCTTTAGTCATCCATCCTGGTTTCTTGAGACACCTCCCATTTTTCTTCCTCAATGGTACTGTTTGAAATTGTGCCTTCAGTATCTCCCTTTTGAGAAAGTCCCATCCGTCTTGAGGTCCCTTCTCTTTTAGTATTCTTGACCATGGGATCATCCCCAGTATTTCCCTGAGTTTATTGAAATCAGCTCTCCTAAAGTCAAGAATGCGTGTCTGACTATGCCTGGCTTCTCCTTTCCATTGTATAACAAACTCCAGGAGAACATGATCATTCTCACCTAAGGATCCCACCACTTGCACCCCATTAACCAGGTCGTCTCTGTTGGTTAGGATCAGATCTAAAATAGCTGACCCCCTTGTTGCCTCTTCCACCTTTTGGACCATGAAATTGTCTTCCAGGCATGTAAGGAATTTGCTAGACCTTGTAGTTTTGGCTGAGTTAGATTGCCAGCAAATATCAGGATAGTTGAAGTCACCCATCACTACTACATCTCTCCTTTCTGCATGTATGTTCATCTGTTCTAGAAAGGCAACATCCAATTCCTCCGTCTGATTTGGGGGTCTGTAGTAGAGTCCCACAATAACATCCCTGTTGTTTCCCTCCCCTTTAATTTTTATCCAGATGCTCTCCACCTGGCTTCCAGTATTGATGTCATGGATCACTTCACTGGTGTAAATATCCCTGACATATAATGCTATTCCTCCTCCTTTCCTGTTTGGCCTGTTTCTCCTATAAAGGTTATACCCCTCTATTCCTACATTCCAATCATGAGACTCGTCCCACCAGGTTTCAGTAACGCCTACTATATCATATTTGTTTTGTAGTGCAAGGAGTTCAAGTTCATCTTGCTTATTTCCCATGCTCTGTGCATTAGTGTAGAGACATCTGAGACCATGTGTTCCCTTTACTTGCTCCCTGTGCAAGTTTTTTTGCCTCCCACTGTTGGGTCCTTGCGCTGTTTGCCTTGTTCCCTCTATGACAGTTTGACTATTTTCTCCAGCCCTTTTGCCTTCCAGAATACTGTCTCCCTCCCCCATTTGACTCAGTTTAAAGCCCTCCTGATCAAATTCTTGAGACTGTTGGCAAAAATGTTTCTTCCAACTGTTGTAAGATGCACCCCATCTCTTGCCAGAAGTCCCCCCGCATGGAAGCGCAGTCCATGATCCAAGAATCCAATTTGTTCTCGGCGACACCATCTATGGAGCCAGTTGTTTACGTCGGCTATTTTCCTCTCCCTTCTTGGACCATGCCCTTCAACTGGCAGAAGAGACGAGATGACCACCTGTGCGTTCATTTCTTTCAGCTTCCTCCCCAGGGCCTCATAATCTCTTCTGATCTTGGGAAATCTGTGCTTTGCAGTATCATTGGTTCCCACATGGACCAAAAGGAAGGGGTAATGATCCGTAGGCTTGACGAGTCTTGTCAGCCTCTCGGTCACATCACAGATCTTTGCCCCAGGGAGACAACACACCTCCTGAGTCATTTTGTCAGGCCCACATACCACTGCTTCTGTACCCCTCAGCAAGGAGTCCCCCACCACCACCACACGTTGCCTTTTTGTGATCACAGCATTCCTTTCTAAGTCCTTACAGACTGTCTGTTTAATGTGAAGTTGAAGGCTTTCACAGCCGGCATCAACAGATTTTCTTTGGGTTTTCTGGGCTGTGAGACCATGTTCTGGAAGAGTTTACTTCTGACATTTCGCCTGCATCTGTGGCTGGCGTCTTCAGAGAAGATTCTCTGAAGATTTCTCTGAAGATGCCAGCCACAGATGCAGGCAAAGCGTCAGAAGTAAACTCTTCTACAACAGAGCCTCACAGTGTGGGGGGGGGGAAACAAGGAAAATCTATGTCTGTTTAATGATCTGCTTTCCTAGTACTGATGTCAGGCTGACTGGGTGGTAATTATTTGGGTCTTCTTTTTTACCTTTTTTAAAGATGGAGACAACATTTGCCCTCTTTCAGTCTGCTGGGGCCTCTCCTGTTCTCCAGGAATTCTCAAAAACTATTGACAGTGGTTCTGAGATTACTTCTGCCAGTTCTTTTAATGCCCTTGGATGAAGTTCATCTGGCCCTGGAGACTTGAACTCATTTATACTGGCCAGGTATTCCTGAACTAGCTCTTTACCTATTCTGTGCTGTATTTCTCCTACTGCATCATCTGTTCCATTTCCCCCAAGTTGAGCACTGTTTCGCCTTTGGGAGAAGACTGAAGCAAAAAAGGTGTTAAGTAGTTCTGCCTTTTCTGTCCCCTGTTCGCCTTTCGCCATCTTCTCCACACAGCAGCCCTACCATTTCCTTGTTCTTCCTTTTGCTACGGACATTTAAAAAAACCCTTTTTATTGTTTTTAACCTCTCTAGCAAGCCTGAGCTCCACTGCGCTTTAGCTTTTCTGACTTTCCCCCTACATGAGCTGGCTATTTGTTTTAATTCTTCTTTGGTGATTTCTCCCTTTTTCCATTTCTTGTACATGTCCTTTTTAAGTTTTAGCTCAGTTGATAGAACATCCATCCCTGTTTCCTCCTCATTGGAACTGTTTGAAGTTGCGCCTTCAGTATCTCACTTTTAATAAACTCCCATCCCTCATGAACTCCCTTGTCTTTTAGTATTCCTGACCATGGGATCACCCCCAGTATTTCCCTAAGTTTCCTGAAATCAGCTTTCTTAAAGTCTAGAATGCATGTCTGATTATGTTTGGCTTCCCCTTTCCTCTGTATAACAAACTCCCAGAAAACAAAGTGGTTTCAATCAATCTGGGGACTTCGATGTCAAAAATAAGTGGGAATAAGCCAGAAAATATGTCTTCAACATGGTGATATAAAGAAGAAGTCACCTTGGGTCCTGTACTGGGAGAAAGGTGGGACGTAATTTCTTTTAAAAAGTCAAGGTGGTATGATGTGGAAGGGGAGGAGAAAAACTGGGCTTTAATCGTTCACAGCTCTTAACATGGAATCTTGGGTAAGATTTCACTAGCACTGTGCAGTAACAGTGCTTATGGATAGAGACTGTGAAAGATCACTGTGAAAGTTACAAAGTCAATTGTTTCATGCAACTCTTACTTCATTTGATATTTTAATTGATAATACAGAACCATAAGAAAAGGTTGCCTACCTGTAACTGTGGTTCTTTGAGTGGTCATCTGTGAATTCACATATATGATTCATTTTGCACCTGTACAGAGAACTTGGGATGTTTTTAGAGCTGTATTTTGGTGGTAACCCCTCCCCCTCCTCTGCATGTATATAAATTGTATGTTCTCATCAAAACTCAGTTCCAAGTCAGCTATCAGGAATCCTGGGAAAGGAACAGCATGAAAAGGGGAGGGCAGGTTGTGTGAGTTCACAGATGATCACTCAAAGAACCACAGTTATAGGAAGACAACCTATTCTTCTTTATAGTCTTGATGATTCACACATATTAGAGAATAGCAAGCTAAACTCACTGAGGACAGCAGATCATGCTAGAATCGATAACAGAATCACCCTACCAAAACCCACATTGGCTCAGAAATAAGCACCCAGCCTGTGATGACACAAGAATGTAAACAGTTGTGACCACATAGCCATGCGGCAGAGTTCCTGGAGATGAACCCCTGTGAGATATGCTGAAGAAGTGGCCACTGCTCATGTTGAGTTAGCTTTGAGCCCTTGCAGAAGAGGTTTCTGAGCAAGGAAGTATTTGCAAGCCATCCGCATCACTTGTTTTATGTCATCTGATAGGTCACATGCAGGTGAAGTCACCACTCAGCCTGAGAATGGCCATGTCCAGGTGGAGTATTCTGCCATGCTGCACGGAGAGGAAATCAGATCACTCTGGAAAGCAGCAGAAGTTGCTGTTGGGCAGCTTTAGAAGTCTGGAGAAGCATGGGGTGATGAGAATAAGGACTGCCATGTCCTATTCAATCTTCACGATGACCTTCATGAGGAAAGGAAAGGGAGGAAAGGCATACAGCTGAGGTCCATCCTATAAGAAAATGTGTCTCCTAGAAACCCTGGGGATGTGAAGAGGTCCACTTCAGGTGTTATATAATGATGGAAGAGGTGATGGAGGAGGGCTGAGTCCACTGTCTACTTGTGGGAGGATGAGGTCATGCTGCTGAGATCATTGGTGAAGACATTTTCAATGCCTGGTATATGCACTGCCAGGAGGAATGACACCAATCCCAGATCTGGAGAGTGAGCTGGAGAAGAGTGCAAGAATGTGTGCCTCCTTGCTTGTTGAGATAGAAGGCTACCGTTGTGTTGTCCATAGCCACTTGAACGGTCCTGTGTTGAAGCTTGATCTTTTGAAATGCATGAAGGGAATTCCACACAGTGAGCAGTTCAAGAACATTGGTATAACACAACTTCTCTGTGCTGGACCACCAGCCCATGACGGTCAAGTCAGGGTATGTGCACCCAAACCCACCAATGATGCATCTGTGTTTAGGACAAGAGATGGCATGGGGTGACAGAAAGACATGCCTCTTATGGTGCTGGAGAGGTCGGTCCACCAGTGGAGGGTGCAAGGAACCAAGTGAGGAACCACAACGAACGTGCTGGGACTGTGCTGTTTGGGATAAAAGTGATCCAGAAACCACTTCTGTAGAGGCCTCATCCAGAATTGAGTGAAGGGAATTATCGTAGTAGTCACTGTCATGAGGCCCAATAGAACCTGAATGGATTTGGTCTTGGCACGTCAGTTCCGTAAGAGCTTCTGTACCAAAGCTTTCAGGGTTAATGTTCTTTCATCAAGTAGAAATTCTTTGGTCTCCACAGAATTGAGCACTTGAACAGGGACTAAAGGAGTCTGACTCACCAAGTGCTCCAGCTGGTTTTTCATGACTGAAGACAGGTGGAAGGAAGTAGCCATGGAAGCTGTATGAAGTGGCTTATTTTGGGCTGCAAAAAAGGGGTCTGGAGGCCCTCTTCCTAAAAATGGGAAACTGCATGAGCCCAGGCACAAGAGATAATACATATGACTGTCAGAATGCAAGATCTTTACTTCACAGACTAGTCACTTCTTGAAGAAACTCTTCAGGACCATATGCCCCCAGACAGAGATGACCAATTGATGAAATTCCAAATGCTGAGACTTCCTAATGATCCTACCATGATAGTGGACAAAAAGCAACTGAATTTTGTTGGGAACACATGGTTTAGATACATTCAAGTGAAGGGGTGGTGTTACTGTCAAAACGTAAGTGTAGAAACTTTTAAAGATCTTTGCACAGACACAGAATGACCCATATGTGTGAATCACAGAGACCACAAAAAAGAACTTGAAAGATCTATAGTGAGGGTTCTGGTGGTGGCTGGTGTCCATTTCAGCCCGATTTTGTTGTTGAGTCACCAATTAATTGTTAATTAGAGTAGTAACGTGTTCATTGTATATGAGGCTCTGTGTGTTTCTGGTAGTGAAACTTATTTTCTCCCCAACCAAGTGGCCCTAGATATTGTTAGGTGTCTG
This sequence comes from Gambelia wislizenii, assembly GCA_030847615.1. Classification (NCBI taxonomy): domain Eukaryota; kingdom Metazoa; phylum Chordata; class Lepidosauria; order Squamata; family Crotaphytidae; genus Gambelia; species Gambelia wislizenii. The sequence goes on along the minus strand of JAUMIR010000001.1, from coordinate 45,167,339 downwards.
ATTTGCTTTCTCAGTATGATTCACTTTTAGAACTTATCTCGCTAGTTCTTCTCAGAACTCCATTTGTCTGTGTGCATCCATCTGGTCTGCCAAAAAGCACATTTAATTTATTCAAAAAAGAATGATTATATTTGTTACTGCACATTATTATTATTATTATTATTATTATTTAATTTCTATTGTCAATCAAAGCAAACACTAATTTATTGCATATTTTATTTATACTCGTTGAAACTATAATTTTAAACTGGAATCCTGTTGAGCTGTTACAAATGCAAAAGCTAATTTAAGTATTCACAGCTTTAAAATATTCTTTTTTTAAAAAATCCAAAAGCAAACCTTGATTTTGCCATCTTATATAAAGGACACCATTTTGCTATGCCATTGCATATAATGGGCTTTGAGTATTCACAGATTTTGGTATCCATAGGGGGTCCTGGAACCAAACCCCAGTGAATATGAAGGGACAACTGTATATAGTTTTACTGTATTTTAATATTTTTAATGTTTTTAAATGTTTTAATAGAGTAGCACCCCTGTATCCATGGGGGATTTGTTCCTGGCTTCCCCGCTGATACTGAAATCCGCAGATAACAGTGAATGCCAGACATCCCTCCCCTGTCCACCACCTGCCACCTCCACTGTGCCGCCAGAACCCCCATGGGGAAGGGAGGTGAGATCTTCTCCTCCCTCCCTTCCCCATCCATCCCACCTCCGCGGCCACCGGAGCCCTCATGGGGGAAGAGAAAAGGGAGGCGAGATCTCTCCTCCTCATCTCTCTTCACCCCCGCCATTGCCGCCGTCACCACCAGAGCCCTCATGAAGGGAGAAGGGAGGCAAGTTCTCCTCCTCCCTTCCCAACCACCCATCTCTGCTGTCGCCAACCATGGATAACTGAACCAGTGGGTGGTGAATCAGCGGATACAGGGATGCTACTGTACTGTAAATTGTTTAATCTGTTTTTTAAATTTCATATCTATTTTTAATGTTTGTGTACTGTTTTAAACTCACTGTTAGACCCCTTGAATCCCTATATTGGGAGAAAGGCAGGATATAAATAAATATGATTATAATGATGATGATAATAATAGGCTTACGCATTTGTAACTGCCCAGTATTCAAGTTTATGATCATGGCACTATTGCCACAATTGCAAATGCCCCCCCACCCTACCTTAACAGCCAGTAGACAGACACAGAGACAGAGGTACGTTCTGCGTGCAATTGAGGAACACATACACACATACGCACACACAGTGATCTGCAGTGCCACAATCAGAAGCAGGATGTCTGTCACATATTCTCATCACACCGCAGATCACCGGTGGGAGGGTGCTGGAAATGTCATCCTGCTGCACTCCAATCACCAGCAGAACAGACCTGCATTGTTCCATGTGGCTGCTGGCTAAGGTAGTTTTAGGGCCTCACATCAGGAGACAATATGTACACACCCATAACGACATCTGTGATGTAGGATCAGGCCTTCATTTCCATTACATACCCTCATTAGTTAGGTAGAATCATAGAGTTGGAAGAGACCACAAGGGCCATCCAGTCCAACCCCCTGCCATGCAGGAAGACACAATCAAAGCATTCTCAACAGATGGTCATCCAGCCTGTTTAAAAACCTCCAAAGAAGGAGATTCCACCACAATCTGAGGCAGTATATTCTACTTCCGAACAGGTCTTACTGACAGGAGGTTCTTCCTAAAGTGGAATCTGTTTTCCTGTAGTTTCAATCTATTGCTCCATGTTCTAGTCTCTAGAGCAACAGAAAACAAGCTTGCTCCATCCTCAATATGACATCCATTCAAATATTTAAACATGGCTATCATATCACCTCTTAACCTTCTCTTCTCCAGGCTAAACACACCCAGCTCCCTAAGCCACTCCTCATAAGGCATGGCTTCCAGACCTCCCACCATTTTGGTCACCCACTTCTAGACATGTTCCAGCTTCTCAATACCCTTCTTGAATTGTGGTGTTCACAACTGGACACAGCATTCCAGGTGAGGTCTGACCAAAGCAAAATAGAGTGACACTATTACTTACTTCCCTTGATCTAGACACTATATTCCTATTGATGCCGGTACTTTTAACTCTGAACATTTGAGATACTCATTGGGCTCTTGCATGGTGCCCCTAAATAAGGAGACTCTCTCCATATGCAAAGGGTGTGTTTGGTTTAGCTGCCTGCTACTCCACCCTGTCTGTTACGCCGTCTTCCCATCTTTGCCAAGCCCTGCTGCCTCCAGGCCCAGTACTCACTGTGCTGTCTTTTACTGCAGTACTTTAACCCACTCTAACTGTTGCTCTTAAACTGGCTCTTCTTTAGTGTTGCTCTTCAATGAAAAAGCTTGGGGATGTTCTATGGCCTTTAGGAAGATGAGTCCAATAGAAGGGGGACAGTGTCAGGGAAAAAAGCAGTACGAATTAGTAAGACTGTGCATTCAACCAAGTGTACGTCCTTTTAAACACTGAATTTTGTGTTTTTGAGACAAAACAAATTTTAAAGGCACCCAGTATAAAACCTTGCAATTTAACAGGTCTTTAAAAAAGAAAGAAATCCTACAGGGTTCCATAGACTTACATGGGATCACCTGGTAAGGTTGCAATCCTATAGCTACTTACTGGTGAGAAAGCACCACTGATAGCAATTAAATTTATGTATAAGTAGACATGTACAGGATAATACTGTAAAGGCCAATTACACCACAGTAATTAAAAGATATAATGCATTGTGCAATAAAGTATCTGCATAAGAGATAAAGCTGGAACAACAACAGTACAACTGATTCTCAAATCTTATTGCTAGAAATAACATTCTTAAAACATGTTGCAGCACCAGCTTCAGAAGGTCCATGCTATCTAAATTCTTATCTTTACTTATGAAGTACAAAGTGGCAAACCCCTAAATATCCATGACCTCAGCATAGGAAAAACAGTTCTTTCAGAAAGTCAAATTTACAATAATAATTCACCACACACCATCATCTCTCAGAAAGAAAAAGAATTGTGCATAAACCTTGTAACATAAAGAGATATTTACTCTTACAAAGAACAGTTGTGGTTCACACTTGTATATGCTTATGAAGTAACTTTTTCACCAATAGATACTGCAACAGACCTCTAATCGACAATTGAATGGGGATTTAGGGGTTGTCTAAACAGTAAAAATACTCCTCACGAAATGTGAGGAGAATACGAACTGTCATAATGGGATCTCGCATTGTTTCAGTGTATTCGGAAGGAGGGAGACCAAAAATGCCAAAAGAAAAGCCTTTGCAGCTTTTCCCGGAGTTTTAAAAAAACAGCAAGGGGAATGTGTATTCCTGCTCATTGGGACAAGTAATTCTATTTAATTCGCTATCCCATACAAGTGGAAGCACAAAGCTGATTGGCCAAATGAACATGGGGGGTGGGGCTTGCTAACAAGGGAAGTTCCCAGAGCCACCATCTTGGATTTTTTTGCCTTAGCAAGCGAGCGAGGTTGTTTTTTCTTTTTTATAAAGGCAAAATATCACTCTATCGCACATAGGAAATCGTTTTTAAAAATGTTCGGCGGCAGCAAACTGAGGTAATTAAAAACATGAGTTATTTACTCCTAGCCACCATCTTGATCCACAAGCATGTAAAAAAAACACATTAAAACAAGTCGTAGCTGCTGCAAACTGTGATTACTGTGGAGCAATCCACTTCTTTTGCCCTCATATAGACAGACAAGACTAGAGACTCATTAATTTTAAACGTTTTTGCATGATGTAGATGTACATTTTTCACCATGCAACAGTTGCATGACTTGCTTTTTCAAACAAAGTATCATTTATGTACACACACACGCACACAGAGGAACCACAACCCCAGAACACATACACACACAATTCTTGTGTTCAATTTTTTGGGTGGATATAAAATATGATGGCACATTCCAGTGGCCAGAGTAAAATGGCTAACATTTTCTCAGTAATTTCAAGAGATAAAACAATCCTGCCTGCCCGTGGACAATTTAAAATTCATAGGGATAAAAGAATGAGGAAGAAAAAGGACTTAATCCTAATTTTAAATTGTTCACCTAAAATAAATTAGCTAATACACATTGGAAACTGTTTAATGCACTGTAGATGTGTAAATAGCTATTGCTTAAAACAATTTGTAAGCCGCTCTGATAGCCTTGTGGCTGAAGAGCGGGGTATAAATAAATAAATCAATAAATAAAGTGGCTTATAAAAAATACTGGGAGGAAAACGAGATAGACATCCAGTGTACCAGTAATGTAAATTTTTTTAGTCAGGCTGTTGATGTTCTTACTGCATCCTTCCTCGTCTCTCAATGTAACCAGGGCAAGCTGAAGTTAGTTAGCAGTTGCTTGTTTTTATTCTACAGTGAGTGCCTCTCAGTCACTTCTCTCCAAGCACAAAAAATGAGAGCCAAATTAAGCACACACGTAGATGCACAAAGTGAGAAATTTTGACAGCTTTCTCATGTAATGGCCATGTTGAACCAGAAGGTGGAGGCACAGGCCACGCCACTGAAGAGGCTGTAGTTCTGCTCTAGCTGAATGGCATAGTACTTTTTCCAAGCTTTCAATAAGATTTTCTCGATTATAAATGTTCTACTGAGACATTAATGCTTTTTCTGTATGGCATGGTTGTTATTTTTCTTTCTAAATTTATTTGTACAACAAATGCTGGCAGGCATCCTGTATTGCAGATCAGGTTTACTGAACTGTAACTTTTGTATTCAGATATACTATTGACACGGCCATAAATGCTGCTCAAATCCCACCTTAAATTCCAGGGAGCCACTCCAAGTTCTGCTGCCGATCTGGGCACAGCAGGATGACATTTCAAGTCCCTGCCCACCACTGAGCTAGGTTGTGATGATCAGAAGTAGAACCCCATTGCAATTTCTCATCATTCAGCAGATCTCTGGAAGGAATGGGCTGGAAAAATCAACCTGCTGTGCCCTGACTGCCAGCAGAACAGACCTCCATTACTTGAAGCAGCTGCTGGCTATTAAAGTTGGCTTGAGAGGTTGGGCCAGGAGACCCTACTTAGTTACGCATTTTTAACCAAGTCATCAATGTAGGATCTTGGCCTCCAATGAAGAGAACTTAAGCATTTTCTAAAATAATCACGCAACTATCTGGAATACAAGTGAGATAAAGGATGGCACTCAATAAAACAAACAAACAAACAAACAAATAAATAAAACTTAGGTATACCAGGAAGGCACTGCTCATTTTCCATAATGAGAGAAGAATTGGGCTCTTGTGTGGCTATAGGAAACAGTGAAGGTTGACACCAACCATGAGCAAGGAATGGTAGATCTGGGTTGCAAAGTAGGTCTGCCAAAGCATTTCATCAAGCCCAACAGAAACGGTGGGGCTTTTATCAGGGCTTCTCTAGATGAGAGGATAGAATGCTGATTCCTGCTCATTATTGTAAATTTGCAGCATTTGTCTCCCGTCTTCTGGCAAAATCGATAGTATGCGAAGCTATCAGCGTTCAAAGTGCACTTGCCCATAAATCAAGATGGTGGCCCGGTAAATCAGCGTGTTATTTTTCTCCACATGTTGTCACTGTTGCACAGTACTTTTTTTTTTTTTAACTTTAAAGCAAAGGGTGCACAAGTGCAACCTTCTGCTTAAAAATGGTATTTGGTCACCTTGGAACAGCAAAAAAGTCCACGATCAGCAATGCAAAAATCCAAAATGGAGCTTCTAGCTGCTTCCTTGCCAGCAAGCCCACCCTCAGCACACATCTGACCAACCTGCTGTCCACTTCTGCTCTGAAAAGGCGCAGCGTCCCAAATTGATTGTCCAAGCAAGCAGTAATGCACACTCTAATGCATTATTTTTAAAACTTCAGGAAAAGCCACAAAGGCTTTTCCTGTGTAGTTTTTGGAGCTTTTTGCCCCCCCTCCTTCTGAATAAGACGAATCACCATGGGATCACGTTGGGATAAAAGGTATTCTCCTTGAATTCTCTGAGGAATATTTTCACCATCTAGACAACCCCTAAGTCACCACTGCTGTCATTTGTGTATGCAGCAAGCACAATCCAATTGTGCATCCTCATACTGAGCAGCTGTGGTTGTAAAAATTGTGTAAGATGAAAGAATCTGTCATTTAGATCATCTGCCCGTCTACCTATCTGGCTACCTACCATGGTGTAGTGGTAAATTTTGAACTGCAGGCAATTGGGACAGTCCCTACAGTCTCTCTCTCTCTCTCTTTCACACACACACACACACACACACACACACAGATCCAAATATGCAGACAACTGTATCATTCCTTATCAGCAAACTAAATCTAGCAGTTTTTATCTCCGCCAGGAATTTTGTAAAGCTAGCGGATCTTCATTGCTCATTCAAGATCTATATAATGCAAAAACTAACTATGACAGTTCACAACATTATAGTATTACTAGAGAAAATTCAGTGCCTCTCTCCCCTGTGACTGGGAGGACTGTGAAAACAAGAATGCCTGAGAGGAGTGTTACATAATGCTGTGATCCCTGCTCCAACACAGCTCTGATTCTGCAACAACACATTCTGTCGCTTTTGTTCCTCTAAATCTCTAAGGTTTGAGCACCTGGAACAATATACAGCAATTTTTAAAAGCAGTATCACAGTAGCACTGGGACCGCTAGGACTCTCAACTACAGCCACATGGCTAACTGCTCACCATCCAGCAACTGGTGACAATAAAAATGCAAGTAATTCACTTGCGCCCACCATCTTGATTCACGGGCATGCCCACTGGAACAGCAAAAGCGGATAGTTTCGCATACTTGCAATCTTGCCAAAAAAACCATTAAGATAAATAGAAGCTGCTTCGAACTGGCATTAGTGCACATCAGTCCACATTCCCCCCTCCTCATATAGACAAGCCCTTAGAAAAACAGTGCAGGGAAGTGATGAAGGAAGAATTATGCTACAAAGATGGAAGTACAAATACACCGAGGGCATGCAACTTCTGCACATTTCTTAGGGGCTATATTCATGCAAAGTGCTACTGGCAACTCCTATCAGAATACATATTTATTGCTTTGACACTGTTACCTCATCTCCAGGTTCTATCTCCTGAACAGCTCTGACTTCAGCCACGGTCCCTTTGTAAGTAACAATGACGTTGGGGCAACAACTGTGGTTCATGAGTGCCACACTGACGAAAGAGAAGGGCATTTATTGTTTTGCAAGCTGAAATATTAAAACCACAAGTAAAGGTAACAAGCCTATAAGTGACAGGGCATGTTTAAACAACCAACATTTAATTTCCCCTTCCCTTACTTTTTGTAAATGAAATACTGCAAATCATGACAACTGTATGGGATTAGTGAGATCAGGACAGACTTGCTGGAACTTGAACAAATTTCAGATTTATTGAAAGATGTTGAGAAATTTTTCCACATTGGAAGAATGTAGAGCAGGGAGAAGACAGTAAATCCTCTCTACTTGTAGAAACTGGGCAGTGTCCTGTGGTGTCTTTCCACTGTATAAAAAAAGTCTCTGAAAGGAAGGTAAATTTCCTTTTCCTTCTGCAGTCCCCATGTGCCCTAAAAACATACACATTCACCAGGAAACTGGGAGGCAACATGGCTGTAGTAGCGTGAGACTGGCCTGGGATTTGAAAGACTTAGGTTCTAATTCCCACTCAGCCATGAAACTCAGTAAGTGACCTTGGGCCACTCAACTCCGCAGCCTGACTGACCTCACTGGGTTTTTATGAGGATAAAATGGGATGGGAGCCATGTATGCTACCTTGACCTCAGTGGAGGAAAGGTGGACTACAAATATAATAAAAAATTTAAACAACTCCCATATATAGGGTTTTTGTGGGGGGTTTTCCGGGGTGTGAGGCTGTGTTCTGGAAGAGCTTTTTCCTGACATTTCACCTGCATCTATGGCTGGCATCCCTAAAGATGCCAGCCGCAGATGCAGGCGAAACATCAGGAATAAACTCTTCCAGAACACAGCCTCACACCCCGGAAAAAAACCACGAAAAACCTATGGATACCGACCGTGAAAGCCTTAGACTTCACAACTCCCATATACTTACTAATATCACTATCATGTATGCAAATGTTGTGGATTATTGTCAACATAAGAAATGCTGGTTCTCATTTAAACAATTTCAAATAAAAACCTTAACAGTTTCTTTTGCTTTAATTATTAACCAACAAATCCTGTTCCTCTATCAAAATCCTTGTCTCCAGCCTTTCCATTCCTCTAATGTAAGTGCAGTGTTAGCAAGGTGCAGCCTTCAAGGTGCATATATCCAGCAATCCTCTCTGTAACCCCACAGTGTATATATCAGTGGATGGATGAACAAACAGAGATAGATAGAAACATCATGGTTGCTGCCAAGGTTTGGTAGCAAATCACTGCATTAACTATAGTCAATGGGGAAAAGAACCAAATGCTATGAAACTGACTATCCCATTCACTACAGTGTGCTTAATTGTCAATAGTGTAGCAAATAGCATATTAAAATAAGTTATGTACATTTAAGGTTCATATGTATACAAATATAAATTTAATGATATTTTATCAAGTATGATTAAAGGTATTTTATTTCTTAATAATGAGTGGGGAGAATTTTGTTGATGACATATTAATGTAAAAATAAAATATAAATGAAAAAGAAGTCTATTTTATCTACAGGTTGAGTCTCCTTTATCTGGAACTCCAAAATATTCCAAAATCCAAAATTGTCCACATGGGTGGCTGTGATACTGACACCTTTGCTTTCTGAGGATTCAATGTGCACAGTCTTTATTTCATGTATAAAATTATTTAAAATGTTGTGCATAAAATTATCTTCAGGCTATGTGTATATGAAATAAAAATCAATTTTGTTTTTAGACTTGGGTCCCATCCCCAATATGCAAATATTTCAAAATCTGGAATATTCCAAGACCCTAAATACCTCTGGTCCCAATCATTTCAGATAAGGGAGACTCAATCTGTATTTCTTTATTTTAAAATGTCAGCTAAGCTTTTTTTGTGCACATTTTCTTCATTGATTAAAATGTGCTTGTATATATTTTTCAAGTGTGAACACTTTAAGCCGTTCACATTTTTAAAATGCAAGCAAGATTTTATGCATACGAAACTTACCACAAGCTTCACAAATGTGCAAATTTTCCAGGCATAGTGCACCTTATCTCAAAAAGTACAAAATGGGTAATTCTGGTAAGAACTGAAACCACAGAATCTTGAAAGTACAGATATTTTTTCCCATCCCTACTTTTACCATATTAAGCCATTGTAATCAATACTGTCTGCACTTTTGCAGCCTGGACCCCTCCACCAGATTCTTTACATCTACAATTCCCAAAGGTCCTGATCATTGCTCATAATGGGTCAAGCATATTGGAGTTGGAGTCCAAACCATCAGGAAATGGCAGTACTGCAAGCCACCCACGTCGCAAGTTCGATTCCAGCTGGCTCCAAGGTTCACTCAGCCTTCCATCCTTTCGTAGGTCGGTAAATTGAGTACCCAGCTTGTGGGGGGGCAATTAGCTAACACACATTGGAAACTGTTTAATGCAGTTAGATGTGTAAATAGCTATTGCTTAAAACAATTTGTAAGCCGCTCTGATAGCTGTGGCTGAAGAGCGGGGTATAAATAAATAAATAAATAAATAAAATAAAAATGATGCATTGAGGAAACATAGTGTAAAGTTCTGACAGGCAGAACTATGCCACATCTTTCATCTCTCTGCCCTGAAACCCAATTTTTTTTTAAAAAAAGCTTTCCCCCTCACCCCTGCCACATATAGTTGCTAGCGGAGAATGGAGGATACCAGATAAATGACCGGTTAGGTGTTTATGGCCAGGCACTCATTGGTTGCAATCCAACATCTCCTCACCATGGTGCAAATATTGACATGCAAAGATGTGCTATGCCATGCGATCCCTCAGCCCTGGTGGCGCAGTGGTTAAATGCCAGTACTGCAAGTCACCACATTGAAAGTTCGATTCCAGAGGGCTCCAAGGTTCACTCAGCCTTCCATCCTTTCGTAGGTCGGTAAAATGAGTACCCGGCTTGTAGGGGCAATTAGCTAACACACACTGGAAACTGCTTAATGCAGTGTAGATATGTAAATTGCTATTGCTTAAAACAATTTGTAACCTGCTCTGATAGCCTTTGTAGCTAAAGAGCAGGGTATAAATACCTAATTAAAAAAAATGACACGATACATGTCAGTGACTGAGTGCTGTTGTACCCAGCGCAATGTACAACTGCAAGGTGCAATGAACAACCACAATGAGCAATGTTTCTGTACTTGCAACTCTGTTTCTGGTTCTATCAGCAGAATGTGTATGTTGCACTGTGGTGAATACTTCATATGTATGCATATGTAGCACAACCTATGCATGTAGCACAACCTATGCATGTTTATGTCACAAACAAGATGCCAGTCAATGAGAACATCATCTTCCAAGACCTCTGGAGGATGCTTCCATCATTGCACATCATCGGCCTAGTGCAAGGCAGCTTCCTCCATTCCGTGCTTCATATTTATCCTGCTGGCAGGGGAACAGCTGGATAACCCAGGCACATGTAGTAAACATGGAGAAGGAGGGATGTTCCAAGAGATGGAATGGGAACAGCCTGCCTAGGGAGATTTTCAGATTACATTGTTATAGTGTTACTATTCCACTTTAACTGCTCTGGCTTTCTGCTGTGGAATTCTGGGGTTTGTAGTTTAGTGAGGCCTAAGATCTCTCTGGCTGAGAGTTGTAAATGCGCCTCCCTAAACTGCAAATCCCAGGGTTCCACAGGAGGCAGCCATAGCAAATAAAGTGGAATAGTAACACTATAGCAATGCTGTCTGAAAATCTAGTAGCTTTGCAAATCAGTGATCTCTTTTTGGATATGTGTTGATGGAAACAAAAGCTGAAAGGAAGCTATGGGGAGGGATACTACATCTAAAATGCTTACTCAGGGAATATTGCTGAACCTAAGTGTGAAAGTTCTTCATCTTCAATTGTGAATCCATTGCAGTTAACCTGTGAGAAAAGGAAAGAGAAACAGAAACAATCAGAACTTAGAAATGGAAATCTGCTGGCTTGTTTAGCATCTGGGGTAAGCGACCCTACTCATCTGTGCCACAGTGATTAATCTGATTAGAATACTGCTTATTCTTAATCAAGTCTTGATGCTGAGCTACTAGCTTTATAAGAAGGGAGGCCAGAATTTATTTACAATCAAATTCTGTTATGAAAGTTTAAGGACCGAGTAGCTGAACTGAACCGCAAAAGACAGTATCCACATCCCTAAAGCAGGTGTGTATGTGATTTTCTCAAAGACTTTCAAGACACAGAGGTTGGAATGATGAAATTGATGGTTTACAAAATCCCTTTAAAAGTCCCAGCTTGGCCTCAAAAAATATTCATGTCTTTCTCTCATCTGTTTCTTAAATCCATACTGAGAGAAGTATTCAGCTCCATTTAGTTGAAGGACCGGAAAAAAATGGGAAAAATTAGATGACTAGAGAAGATAAGAAAAAAGATAACTAAACTGAGGCTGTTGTAGTTTGGATATATCATGAGATGCCTTGACACATTGGAAAAGGTAATAACGCTTGATAAAATGGAAGGCAGTATGAAAAGAGGGAGACCCCCACTACAGCTGCATTATTTAGTCAAGGAAGCCAACGTTTGCAAAACCTAAGCAGGGTACCTGATGACCAGGGATCTTAGTCATAGGGTCATCACAAGTTGAAGTTAATGTGTTTGTCAAGACACATTTTCAGAGCCACTAGGATGCTTGCAATAGAGAATTTGAGTGTGTGTGAGACATAGGATGCTTGCAACAGAGAATTGGGGGGGGGGACTCCTCTTGAAGAAGACTCAGAAGCTGCAGCTAGTGCAAAATGCAACAGCTCAACTGCTGCCTGGAATATCATATAGACAGAAAGTCTTTAAAAAATTGCACTGGCTGCCAATACATTTCCGGTCTGAATTCAAGATGCTTGTGATGACATTTAAAGCCTTAAACAGCTTGGGACCTCAATACTTGAGGGAGTGCTTCTCCCCATATGTACCTGCCCGATTATTAAGATCTGCTTGGGGGGCCTCCTCTGTGTCCCACCAGTGAGGTGGTGTCAGGACTTGGGAGAGGGCCTTTTCAGATGTGGCACCACAACTGTGGAATGCTCTCCCTATGGAGACCCAACTGGCACCAACACTCTCATCACTGTGGCACCAAGTTAAAACCTGGTCATTTACCAAAGCATTTGGGACTTATTAATACAAGCCAAAGGCAGTTATTTATAGTTTTAAAACTTTTACATTTTTAAAAATCTGTTTTTAACTCATTATATTGTTCATTATATATGCTTTTAGCTTATTTAAACTATCTTACGGTTTTTAACCTGTTTAGCACGTTTTAATGCTAATGTAAGCCACCCTGAGATTTCTTGATATAGTGCTGGGTATAAGTATTCTATTAACTCATAGAATCATTGAGATAAAAGATACCACAAGGGCCATGTAATCCAACCCCCTGCTACACAGAAATACACAATCAAACCATTCCCAACAGATGGCATCCAGCCTCTGTTTAAAAACCTCCAAAGAAGGAGACTCCACCACACTCCGAGGTAGCATGTTCCACTGCCGAACAGCTCTTACTGTCAGGATGTTCTTCTTAATGTTTAGGTGGAACCTCTTTTCCTGTAGTTTGAACCCATGGCTCCATGTCCTAGTCTCTGGAGCAGATGAAAACAAGCTTGTTCCATCTTCAGTATGAAATCCCTTCAAATATTTAAATATGGCTATCATATCACCTCTTAACCTTGTGTTCTCCAGGCTAAACACACCCAGCTCCCAAAGCCATTCCTCATAGGACATGGCTTCCAGACCTCCCACCATTTTGGTCACCCTCCTCTGGACACATTCTAGCTTCTCAATATCCTTCTTGAATTGTGGTGCCCAGAACTGGATACAGTATTTCAGGTGAGGGCTGACCAAAGCAGAATAGAGTGGGACTATTACTTCCCTTGATATAGATACTATACTCCTATTGATGCAGCCCAGAATCGCAATGGTTTTAGCTGCCGCATCACACAGCTGACTCATGTTTGGTTTATAGTCCACTAAGACTCCTAGATCCCTTTCACACATACCGCTGTCAAGCCAGGTGTCACCCATCCTATATCTGTGCATTTCATTTTTACTGTCCAAGTGTAGTATCCTACATTTCTCTTTGTTGAAATTCATTTTGTTAAATATTTTGTTAAATAAATATATACCTTGTGCCTTTATTTATTTACTTATTTAGTGAACCCCATTTTCAGCATAGACGTTGAGGTGAAATAGTACAATGGAAAATTACATGCTCCAAAGCTGCCTTCTGGATCCAGATTAATCAGCCAAACAAAGCAATTTTTTCTACGCAACTTACTTGAGCAAAAAGGACCACAAGAGCTGCATTGTCGGGATATTCTATGTGCTTTGAATAAAAGTGATGGAGAGCAGAAATATCATTCTGAATCAGCTCCTTCTTTTCATTGTCGAGCTTATCAAGATCTGCAAAAGAAAAAAAAATCCTTCTTCAATACAAGGACCACTTTATTTGTTAACTTCAGTTGTCAGCTGCAGGTTAGGTGATTTTCTAAGAAAGTAAGTCAAGCGTAAGAATACTTGTTTGAATAGTAGTGCGTATCATTCAACTTGCCCCAGGACTTCTGGAAATTAATGATACCAGGTAACATATGATAACTGAAAAATTTCTGCCAATCTGTTATGTGGAAAATTTCACCTTTTCAGATGGGCAATTCCACTGGGCTTATAAACAGATTAAATGAGCTTTTTTTCTAATACTCCACAGACTAATACTAAATTGAACTAATGTTTGCTTTCAAATAAGTAACACGATAATCTATAAAACTGTCCATCCACTGCAAGCCACAGCTTATATATCCACAAAGAAAACAGATTTTTAAATTACTCAAAAGACTGGCTATTCTCTTTTATATATTTCCTTTTGTGCAGTAAACTGTTTGACACCCCCCTTCTAATGAATATATTTATGGTCCCAAAATAGTTAGGGCACTGTAGCAGAGCTTGCAAAAAATATTTTTTGGTACTATAGCTTCCAGTATCCCCCATGCTGGCTGGGGAATTCTGGTAGCTATAATCCAAAAGAATAACTTTTCCAAATTCTATGTGTTACACCTGTGTTTATTTATATTATGGACTTGCAAGGGAAGTATCTTAGGAGTGTGTAGTGTAGAGTAGCATGGTATCATTTCTGCTTAAAAAGCCCTCTAAGGTATGACACATTTATTTACTTATTCAGTTTATATAGAATAAATTACATTACTACATTGTGAGGCACATTCAATTTATTCAATAATAACATTCACTTTTTAAGTTCTGAGCTGCTCAACTATGGCAGGCAGCCAAGATAATATTGATCACGTCTCCCTCACATTACTTTAACCAGGATTATAGCAATTTAATTTAAACACAGACACATACACACACAGAGAGCACATGTACCTTTCTCATCAAAGTTTAAACCAGGCCCAATCTTACTTAATTTCTGAGATCAGTTATGTTTGCATATCCTCCAACTGTTCCAAATTGGCAGAGACAGACAAGGTTAATCCTGTCATCGCACTTTTTCAGCTGCTTTTGAAATGTCCCAGTTTCTCTCTCCTCTTCCCAATTTCCACCTTTGTCCTTGGCTTAGGTAAATTGCTGCAAACTGAGTTCAATGCAAAAATAGTTTGCACTCAGTTAATTCAGCAGAGAGGAGAGGGGATGGAATCTTGCCCTTCCCAGTAGGCTAAGGCAAAAGCAAACTGCTGCAGCCTTTTCTAGCTCGTGTGTTATTCCTCATTAATATATTTTGCCATCTTGATCCCACTCTGATGTTGCTTGGCCACATGTGTCCTTATTTTCATCTGTGAAATTTTGGAGGGTTTTCTGAACACATTGTTGCATGCCTTTTTTGACTTAGGGCAAGCCTAAGGCAAACCTATTACAGCATTTTCTTGGCAATATTTGTTCAAGATTTGCCTTTGCCTTCCTCTGAATCTGAGAGAGTGTGATTCACCCAAGGTCACCCAGTGGGTTTTCAGGGCTAAGGGGGGATCTGAACCCTGGTCTCCAGAGTCGTAGTCCAATGCTCAAACTAAATGTTGGAGGGTATGTGTTCAGATGGAGCCAGCATGCTGTAGCGGTTTGAGCACTACTATGACTCTGGAGTCCAGGGTTCAAATTCCCACTTAGCCCTGGAAACCCAATAGGTGACTTCAGGATCATATCTTCTCAGTCATAGAATCATAGAATTGTAGAGTTGGAAGAGACCACAAGGGCCATCCAGTCCAACTCCCTGCCACGCAGGAAATCTCGATCAAAGCATACCCAACAGATGGCAATCCAGCCTCTGTTTAAAGACCTCCAAGGAAGGAGACCCCACCACATACCACAGTCTTGGAGGAAGGCAAAGGCAACCTCCCTCTGAACAAATCTTGCCAAGAAAACCCTATGATAGGTTCATCTTAGGATCGCCTAAGTTGAAATTCAGATAAAGGCACATAACAACAACAAGCAAAATAGCCAGGACAGGGGAAGCACATTTATAGTTCTGTAGTACATGTACTGCTGGTCAACTGAATTTGCTCTTGTCAGCACCTAAGCAAGAGAATGACACTAAGAGCAACACAAGAGAGTGATGCTGCTGTGCTAACAATTCTAGCATGCTTAGTCTTCTTAACCATTGCTCAGTTTCTAACGCTGCCCTGAGGGGGAGGAATAAGTTCTCTGTCTTTCTATCATACATACACACACACACACACTGGTCTGCTCTCCCTCCTCAGTTCACTGGTGGAGTGAAGAAATCACAAAGGACATGTCAGATTTGACTGGCAGTGACAGATATGCCACTAAACACTGGAGGGCCCTGCAATTAGCCCCAAAGACACTGTCACTATCAAGCAACCGCACCATCTCTGACTTCATGCCCCCTGGTAACAATGCTGGATGTATTAAATTTTACAACATTAGAATCCACAAAAGTCACCCGACTTGCCAGGAAAAGCAACAGACAGAAACGACGTAATTAATGGGCTAGAATTTTAATTCTCTTTTCCCTAGTTAAGATAGACAACAGAATGTCATGGAATGGGAGGGGAAGGGAATGGGGTTGGAAAATAAACTTCCAGCACCTCCACCTTCCTCAGATTGTTGTTAAAATTGTTGCTTCAATTTAACCCACAGCACTCCCATGCAAATCCCTGCAGACCTAGGCAACATGGCTAATGGTAAGGAGTGCTGGGAGTTGCAATCAACAACATTTGGGGTTTGTGTGCATGACTTGCACCTTGCCCTGGATTCTAGAAAATGCTTCTTCGAGGACTTGGGGAGGCCCAGCTAAGTAGAGTAGGCTACAGCCTTGTGTTCAATTTATGGAAGTTGTTTCTGCTCCATTTTCTGCAAAATCACATTTCTTTTCATTTTGCCCCACAACTTGCCCCACGGAACAGAGCCTCTTAGAATCACAGAATCATAGAGTTGGAAGAGACTACAAGGGTAAGTTCTAGGGGCCAGCAAGGAAAGGAATGGGTTAGAAAGTAAGCTCCCAGAACATTCCTCTTCCCCAAGTAAATGCCTTGATCCAAACCACAGCACACAAAAATCAGGTAGGTTCCACTGAAAAGTTGCTAAACACTTTCTGAACAGCCTATGGAAAACTATTGTAGTTTTCCATTTATTTCTACTTACGGGACTCAAACTCTTTCACAGAGAGGAGTTTTTCTGACTCAGTTCTTTCCGTGTGTGTTTTCTAAAGAAAAGAAGGCACATTTTCAAAAATCCACATGCATTTCGTCAGCTTTTCTACAACAGACATTTCAAAAACACACACACATCATTTTAAACTTTTAAACACCTCAGACAACTCAATGAACAGCACTCTCAATTTAAAACTGCTGACACCAGGTGCCAAGTTAACCAGCACTAGATCCCGAACTCCTACCAAAATTTATATAAGCACACACATGCACCACAGAACAAGTAATTTTAAAACTTGTCATTTGTTTTAGCTGCAGACTCTCTGAAAGCAACTAAGAGTAGCAAGCAGTTAGAAGGCAGACTTTGCTTTGAGGAAAGTGAATAATCTCAATGTTGACAGAGTTCAAAAGCAACACTCCAGCACTGGCCTAAGGCCACTTCTTTGTAAGCTTGGCCATTAAATGCGGGTTTGCAGGTGGCCCAACAGCTGAGGTTCAGGGACTCTGGTTTGCATATTTAGCTTTCATATGCCATGTAAGGCTCCCTCCCACTTCCCTGCAAGCTATAAAAGCACAAATTTATTCCAATGACTTTTCATCATTAAACATCTAATTTTGTTTGTGAATCACCACTAGACTGTGCTTTAATTTTTTAAAAAAAGGAAAAGAAAAGAAGCACGGGGTGGGGGTGGGGGAATCAGATAGGCCACCATCCCAGCAGGCCTTCAGAATTCTCTCTCTATACTGCATCTGGGTCACCCTTATCACATAAGCAGTTCTGAAGTGTACAGATTTTCTTCAAAGGCCATTGTTTAGGGGGGTTAATTTTTTTTTAATTGCAGAGGGAGAAAAGTTGGAGCATTACAATAGCGTATGACGCAGTGACCTTGAAACTTGCCGATCCCACTTTGTTCCCCTGCAAACCAATTCTGAGATACACTTCCCACAAACCAGAATTTTTCATGGACAGGGACACTAAGGGGCAGCCAGTGGATCTGTTCAACTCTTTATCACCAGTCCTCCCTCAGCTGCTTCGCACTGTATGGAAATTCTTCCAGTGTTGAACTGCTGAAACGATGGGGTCCAACACTGAGAGGCCTCCTGTACAACACAGAGCAGTGACAGCAAAAGCAAGAGTAGATTCATATACACACCTATATCAGCAGATCCACTTGCTGCCCCTGTGGCCATACTGGCTGGGTGATTCTACTACAGTACGACCCCCATATCTACGGGGGATATGTTCCCAGACTTACCGTGGATACTAGAAACTGAGGATAATAGCTAAAACTATTAAAATGAATGACTTCTGGCCCAAGCATACCATAGAGTCATGGTGGAGGAACTAGTGACTCCTAGAGAGAAAACCTTCTAGGCATCTTCTAGATCCTCTAGCGCAACTGTATGGTCAGCTTCCGGCAAAAGCATACAAGGCCTGTCTATTAAAAAACGAGACTGATAAATAATCCATCTTTATTTATATGTATTACAATTCTACTGCTTGTTCACCTTCAATATACTCCTCATTCACACTCACACACCAATGCAGTCTTGTTTTCCACTGGTCAAAGGTGTGGAGCAGATCAGTTTCCGCCAGCTGTTTCAACACATCTGTTGTTTTCTTCTTTACTGTATCAATTGACTCAAAACGTGTTCCTTTAAGCACCCATTTCACTTTAGGGAAAAGAAAAATGTTGCATGGTGCCAAATATGGAGGATGCTAGTGTGTAGTAACGTGCTTATTGGCCAAAAACTGCTTCACAGAAACTGCTATGTGAGCAGGCCTATTGTCTTGATGAAGAATGAAACCATTTTTCTACAGTTCTGGTCTTTTTTTTTTCCTGACTCTCTCAGCTTTGTCAAAACTTCCTTATAATAATGCTGCTTCACTATTCTGCCTTCTTGGACCCATTCTACCAAAATTATACCCTCGATATAAAAAAACCCCCAATGAGCATGGCTTTGAATGTGGACTTGCTTTGATGTGCTTTTTTCATTCTTGGTGATGATGATGTTTTCCAGTCTATTGACTGTTGTTTTGTTTCAGGATCATACTGGAAGATCCAGGTTTCATCACAAGTGATGATTTTTAAAAAAAGGTTTGGGTCCACTTCAAGTTGCTGCAGAATGCCAGCACAAATTTCTTTGCGGCACCATTTTTGCTCTGGTGTGAGAACCCCAGGGACCATCTTGGCACAAACTTTTCTCATGTTGAGATCCTCATGCAAAATTATCCATGCAGTGTCTTTGTCAATGTTCATGACTCCACCTATCATTCGGACACTGACTCTGTGGTCTTCTTGAACAATCTTGCTGATTTTTCCCACAATTTCTTCAGTTCTTGAAGAGAAATATTGTCCAGGGCATTCATCATCTTCCACATTCTCACATCCTTTTCTGAATTTTTTGTGCCACTCAAACACACACACATATAGTCTTCCCGTAGGCCTCAGTAAGCATTTGAAAAGATTCTGTTGCTCTTTCGTTTAATTTTACTAAAAATTTCAAAATGACACATTGCTCGACTTTTAAACTTAGCATTTTTCCAGCATACAACAGACAACACAGATGCTTTAAATGACGACTGATAATTAACTGAAAGGCCAAGAATGTTGATGTTTGTCATGCAGGTTCAGACATGTTCAAGGTCACCACTCAAGCGTTCACAATCACTTCTCCCTAATTTGTCTGACAGATAGAAAAACAGACCTCATACCATAGAATCACGAGGGAGGTCCTAGAAGATGCCTAGAGAGACCATATTTTTTCGGACAGGGGTAAGTGAATCTCTGCGTACCAGTCCCGCATATACAGGGGTCAGACTGTAGTTATAGTCAAGAAATATTTATATCCTGTTCTCCACAGAAGATCTCAGGGCAGTATATGATATAAACAACCTGACTAATTTAAAATATTGTAAAACTAAAAAGTTTAAAAGGATTTTTAAAGGCTAAAACATACTGAAAACATTTGAACAAGTGAAAAAAGGCAGATCAGAACTGGTTAAAAGAGTTTAAAGTGATTTTAAAAGACATACACGTGAGTTTGTGTAAAACCAATTAGGCCCCAAAGGCTTTAGTGAGTGGCCACAGCTCAAATGATGGCAATGTTGGCACCGATCAGGCCTCCAAGGGAAGGGTATTCCATAACTGAAGTGTGATAGGACAGAAGGCTGTGTTCTCCCATAGCATATTTTCCTGACTGATAGGGCACAGAGGAGGGCCCCTCCGGCAGATCTCCAGTTATGTGTCTTCAAGTTGACTCCAACTTGCAGTGACCACATCATAGGGTTTTCTTGACAAGATTTATTCAGAGGAGGTTTGCCACTGCATTCATCTAAAACTGAGAGAACATGACTTCCCTGAGGTTACCCAGTCGGTTTTCAATACTGAGTGGGGATTTGAACACTGGTTTCATAATCTAACACTCAAATCTCTATACCACACTGGGTTTCATCCCTACTTGCACCTGCCAGGAAGTGTTGGTATTATTTCTGTTGTGGCCAAAGCTCTGTAACCTACCACTATTGTCATTCAGAAGACCGTTTAAAAATAACAACAATATCTTCCTCTTCAGGAATACAGCTGTCCCTTCATATTCGCTGGGGTTTGGTTCCAGGACCCCCCGTGGATACCAAAATCCGTGAATACTCAAGTCCCATTGTATGCAATGGCATAGCAAAATGGTGTCCCTTATATAAGATGTCAAGGTTTGTTTTTTGAATTATTATTTTTTAAAGAATATGTTAAGCCGTGAATACTTAAATCCCTGGATACCAAATCCGTGGATATGGAGGGACAACTGTACATTTGCTATACTTTCTCACTGACTTAACCCCATAATTTGTTGTTCTTCATTTCTGACATTACTTCATTGGGTTAGATTCAAACATGGTCATACTTGGGAGTCCATCCACTGACATTTCAAGTTCACTAAGTCAAGTCCTATTGATTTCACTGCATCTGATCCTAGTATGATAGCAATAGCACCTGCATTTCTATACCACTTTATAGTGGTAAACACTCTCGAAGCGGTTTGCAATGTGTTCGCTAATTGCCCCCAACAAGCTGGGTACTCATTTTACTGACCTTGGAAGGATGGAAGGCTGAGTTATCCTGGATCCCTGAAGGATTGAGCTCACAACATTGTGGCTGTAGTACTGGCATTTAAACACTGTGTCTAGATCTAACTTACATATAAGCTACCTTAGACAATGTACACAGAGAAAGGTGGGATATTAGACAAATAAACAAACACTCTATTCATTCATTCATTCATTTATATTCCACCTTTCTCTCAGTGTAGGCTGGGAGCATTTTTGGCACACTTGGAAGTGACATGGTATCACATCTGGCTGCCATTCTTTTTCTGCCATTTCCTTCTTTTTAGTGTGTTTTTGGGATGCTTGAGGTGTTCGGGGAGTGTTAGAGAAAGCAAACCAGTGCATTTTTAGGTGGTTTGGGCAGATCTAGTGCAGTTTTCCGGGGCGGGGGGTGTCCAAAAATCAACTAAAAAAAAATTAAAAGTGGGAGGGGTTTGGGTATTTTTGAGAGGTTTCTGGGGATCCCAAAGGGCTGCATTTAGGGGGTCCAAAGGATGCATGTAGTCTGTGGGCTGTACTTTGCCCACCCCTGATCTCTACTATAACCTGCCTCAAGTCCTATACCAGTATATAAATTAAAGAAGCAAGCAAGCAAATTGTAGGTTGTAAAGTACAGCGGGCCCTGCAGTATCCACTGGGGTTTGGTTCCAGGACCCTCCATGGATACCAAAATCTGTGGATGCTCAAGTCCCATTATATACAAAGGCGTAGTAAAAGGGTGTCCCTTATATAAAATGGCAAGCAGCAAGGTATTTTTGAGCTGTAATTGGTTAAATCTATGGATGCAGAACCTGTGGGTACAGTGGGCTGACTCTAAACTTTGCAGGAAAATTGTTCATTTGGATTTTTTCTCTCTTGCTTGGCTTGTTCTTACACATTTTTTAAAAAACAGAAATCTAACAGAAATCTTTGAACTTTGCTCACCTGTTTGGCAAGGATCCTTGCAGTGAGTCTCACGGTCTCTGAGGGATTCCAGTTCTGCCCAAATACACACATTGCAGAACATTCTAGCTTGTGCAATGGCCAGTCCTGTTTCTGGAAGGTTAAACATGGAAAGGAAAAACAACTGTGGATTTGCATTTCGAAAAGGATAAGAGGATGCCATGTGCCCCACCCAAGTCTGGAGGTCAACCAAAATATGTTTCCTTTACAATGATAAGATGACACCTAGTAGAAGTGAACTAAACATGGAACAAATCTCAAGGCCCAGCAGCTGAGGAAAGGCCCTCCCACCATCCCAACTGCTATTGCTATGGCCTTGGAAGGAGAGAATAACAGGAAGGAACAGCTCCATTGTGCCTAGGCCCAGCACTGATGAAAGGCCCTCCCTCTGTCCCAACCTCCATTACTTTGGCCTCCAACCACCAACTGCTCATCCTAATCCCCTCCCCTACTGCCATCCCTTTTCTCTTGTGTGTCATGGCTTTTTAGACTGTAAGCCTGAGGGCAGGGAATTTTCAAATTAACAACTATAAACCACTCATGTAAAGCAACATGTACACTGATGGCGCTATAAACTACATGAAAAGAAGAGGGGGCGGAAGAGGAATTGATGTTTTGACATGAGATTGACTTGGACATGAACTCATGAGATAATGTAACATTTTCAAAAGTGCATCATCTGCCTTGATGGAAGGAGGGTGGGTATATGTTCAGCACCAGAGGAAGAAATGGGCAGACTATAGACATACACCACACCTCAAAAAGCAGTACAGTCATCTTGGATATCCTCTGGCATGCGACTTGGTCCTCAAGTGTGCATCTTATTGCGTGAATACAAAGGACACCTATACATACTTCCTACTCCCTCTTCCACCATCACAACCTTGGTTTCTACTTTCTCAGCCCCACAATATTTAAAGGACCTTTACAAACCAAATTCTGCAAAGATTTTGCAGAAGTGGAACTCCCTTCCTAGAGAGGCCAGGATGGCCCTGTTTCTGCTCTCCTGTCACCCAACAAGTAAAAACATTCTTGTGCCATTGGGCATTTATAACCCGATGGAGGTTACACATAACCCGATGGAGGTTGTACATGTTACGCAATTTGGATTTTAAAGTCCATATATAGTTTTATTCTTTTTAATATTCTTAAATGTTTTTAACTCTTTAAGTTGTTTAATTTTGTTTTTTTACATTTCATATTTATATTTTTAATGTTTGTGCATTGTTTTAATTTGCATTGTTTCAAACTCATTGTTAGCCACCTTGAGTCACTTTATTGGGAGAAAGGCAGAATATCAATTAATAATAATAAGAAGAAGAAGAAGAAGAGGAGGAAGAAGAGGAAGAAGAAAACCTGAAACAATATTTAGTGAACCTCTTTGAACACCTCTGCATTTGCAGCTCATTATTTGCAGCTTGGTATGAAGAGTTGGAGAATTGTTATGAAGAAGGACTGTAGTTCGGTGGCAGAGCAAATGCTTTGCTTGCAAAAGATCCCAAGTGCAGACAGAAATAGCCCTGTCTACACCCCTGGGAACCAACACATGCAAAAGTAAAATAAAACATTTTCATTAGTCATAGTCTTGCCTGGTATGAATCCATGGAAAGTCACTGTCAGTCTGTGTAGACGCTATTGGCCTAGCTAGAGAATGGTCTGGTTCACTAGATAGGCAGCTTCCTGTCTTCCTATGACCATAAGATTGCAGTCCTACAGTTCTGGGAATGAATCAAGGGAGGGAATGGATCTCATCCTCCAAGATTCACAATGATGCTTAGTGATGCTCTAATCTCAGATCCCCCTACTCACCTTTTCCAGCTACTGCATTAATAGTGAGGAGTGGTGTAGCAAAAGTATTCAAAGGATATAATGCAAAGTCTGACCGAATCATATCAATAAGACTTCAGGGAAAACCCATCAATATAAACATAACCCAAGTTTATGCTCCAACTACAGAGACAGAAAAAAGAAATTGCAAGATTCTATGGAGGAGTCCAGGAGGAAATTGATTACACAGCAAAACAGGAATTCTTGTTAAGCATAAGCAACTAGAATGCAAAAGAAGGAAACAGGCCAGAATAAAAGATTGTAGATACTTTGGCCTCCGATCAAAAATGAAGCAGGAGACCGACTGATTGAATTTTGTGAGGCCAACCATTTGTTTATTGCAAACACATTCTTCAAGCAACCAAAGAGGTGACTGTATACATGGACATCACCTGAGGGCCAATATAGAAATCAGACTACATAATTGGAAGCAGAAGATAGAGAATGTCCATTCTCTCTGCAAAAACAAGACCAGGAACAGATTGTGGCACAGTTCGATTCTAGCGGGCTCCAAGGTTCACTCAGCCTTCCAACCTTTCGTAGGTCGGTAAAATGAGTACCCAGTTTGTGGGGGCAATTAGCTAACACACATTGGAAACTGTTTAATGCAGTGTAGATGTGTAAATAGCTATTGCTTAAAACAATTTGTAAGCCGCTCTGATAGCCTTGTGGCTGAAGAGTGGGGTATAAATAAATAAATAAATCATGAATTGGTAATACCAAAAATTAGAGTAAAGCTAAAGAACACTAAACCAACCATTACACCCAAATACAACCTGAAGAACATCCCCATAAAATTTAAAGAGAATGTAAATATGGATTTGCATTATTCCCAGAAAAACTAAGCTCCAATCTGAAAATTCTCCCAAGAATAAGAAATGCTAGAATAAATGTGCTCAAATTTAACTGAAATCTAAGTACTAAAGGTCGCCATTAACAACATGGTATAAGTATGTTCAGTACAAATGCTGCAAAAACCTGATTCACTGGCAGATATTTACCAGCAATCTCCAAATAAGAGATCATAAGAGATTAAATAAAGCTGAAAAAATCAACTGAACTTTGACAGAAAGGGCTTAACTTCATGTCTACCACACCTCTGTCAGGATATTGGGACATGCAGTAAATTTATTCTGTAAAGAGCTGAGATGTAGCAAACAATCTGTAGAGAGCTGCAGAGTGAGCTAGCAGCAGTTTGCAGAAGCTAGCTGGGTAAATGTATCAATACTGATTAGCTCACAGCCCTGGAGCAGAGCTGAGCAGAGCTGGGCTGGACTGAGAGCTAAGCAGTTCTGTTTTGGATCTTACTGTGTGAAACTGTCCTATTTAGGGTCTCACAGTGGGAAGGTGTTTTTCTTCTGAATGCTGTATACATCTGTAAATATACTTCATCATGCCCAAGTAAAGAGAAGTTTATTTTAGACACAAGCCTATGTCTGTGCCTTTATTCTTATGCCTGAAGGAACAACACTCTGCTGTTTATTTTTGCTGCTTGAACCTGTTTAGGTACCCAGTGCACACTAACACCTGACAACCTCTATGTATACATATTATTTTATCTCTATGTAAAATAAACATGTGTATCTCTAAGAGAGAATTCTGACCAAACAGACTTGCCAAAAAATAGCTAAGCTTCCTAATCAAACATCTAACTTTTAATCATGAGAGGCAGAAAATAACATTCTAAAAGGTGACATATAGACTTGTCTTCATAGCCCAAAGAGTAGAAAAGACCCCAGTTAAGAAAGATGCAAAACTGACAATGCCAATATGTCCTTCCAACATCCTGTCCTGACCCTTTTATTCTTTAAGCATAGTTAATTAAAATTTTTCCTCAGGCAGAATCCGACTGAGTTATGTGAACTAGTAAGGTGGTTAAAGGGACAAGATATGGCTGAATTGTGCAAAACAAGATAAAAGCCAGGAACATTGCAGGAATAGGGGAGTCGCATCTAAGTAATACCTGGCATGGAAACACTCTGACAGAGGTCTTTATAGTGATCACAGCAGGATCACATTTAACATTCTTTTCCACAATTTCTCTAAGTTGTTTGATTGGTAGCAGGCAGCATTGTTCTAGCCAACTCCCTAGTGCTGTATTAATCATACAGTGTAATTTTATTTTATTTTTTGGTGGTGGGGGACTATGCATACTATATTTCTCTCTCATGTAAAGACAACATTAGAAAGCTTCTAGAAAGGAAGTTCCTAAGACACTTGCTTTTTTAATTTAAAAAGAAACTGAAGTCAAAACATGAAGTAAACTACCTCCAAAAAGCTCTTCAGAATGGAATCCATCAGCTATGAATATGCTGTAAGGAAGCTTACAGGATTCTAAAACAAAAAGCGAAGTCCTCAATAGCTGATTACTTTGAATGAGGCTGGGGAACAGAATCTCCCATAGAAGGCCTCAAAGTCATGTCAGCCACACTGGATAGATCTACACAGAGTTAGCAAGTCAAGCGTAAAAGACTCAAACACATACTTTCATATCATTTTATTTTTTTTACAAATCTGGTTGATGACATGCTGAAGCTATGGTTGGGGACTATAATGTCCTTGGTTCAACATGAGCACTGCTCATAAACTGATGCTCAAATGTGACAAATTTGACTCAATCAATCCTTGATATCAAACTACAGAATGGGGGGGGGGGGTTTGAGGATAAATTTGCTTCTTTGATGAACTCATTCCTAATTTTTCCACAGTTTAGCTTCTCCAAATTATGTTGACAAGATATAGTACTCAGTAGGCATGAGGACTAAAAGCACACTTTGGAATATGAAAAGTGGAACTATTATCTTTCTCAAGGCTAGGCCACACATCATTGCTCTTCAGATTTCACACCGAGAACCTAAATGATAGGCTTTTAAAAAATTATTATTGTTTTAAAGAACACTAATCTACAGTATAGTTGGTCCTCCATACCCACAGATTCTGTAGCTATGGATTAAACCAACCACAGTTCAAAAATATCCCCCGGCAAAAAAAAAATTCCACAAAGCAAACCTTGATTTTTCTGTTTTATACACATTTTACTACACCATTGTATATAATGGGACTTGTGCATCCTGGATTTTGGCATCCACAGGGGGTCCTGCAACCAAACTCCAGTGGATACTGAGAGCCCACTGTACTAGCTTCAAAATGTAAGTGTTCATTTATGCTTTTTTTATTAGAGGCAAGTGATATTCAAGTTTTCACCCCTTTTGCCACAGGAACAGACTGGCATTTTATTGAATGACAATGGTAGGAATTAAATTCACTGGATGCTTCCATGATCTCTTCTGCATATTCCTATTCTGTTTGTAAAATAAAAACTACCCACATTATGTGTCAAGTTGGCTACTTGAGAAAGTTAACAAGTAGCACAAAATAGCTGGGAAAAATGGAGAAGAAAACCTTTTTACCTTTTTTTTTTTCCAGAGCTTCTTAAAATATTAGGAGGAGTTCGGAAGAGAAATACAGTTGACTCTCTGTATCCATGGAATTGGTATCCACGGATTCCACCATCCATGGCTTGAAAATACCCCCACCCCCCCCGTTGACTTTGCCATTTTATGTAAGGGACACCATTTTACTTTGCCATTGTATATAATGGGACTTCAGCATCCATGGATTTTGGTATCCATGAAAAGTCTTGGAACTAAACTCCAGTGGATACCAAAGGCCCACTGTAGAGGGCCATACTCACTATAAGTAGCTGGCCTTAACTTATTAATAACTGAATAGGCACACCTCAGTTAACAAACCTTGTAACAAAGAAGCTCCTTTTTACAAAGTCTTTTTACACCTGGCCAGCCCACCTTTCCTTCTTATCCTCTGTTTAGCTGGAAGTTTTTTAAGCACCATCAGCATTGGGAAGGTGGTGAAAGACGGTTGGAAAAACACAGACTTCCAGTGTCAGGTTACAGCAGTGTGCCTATAGTGAACAATGCAATAAACAAAGCCTGAAGAAAGGAAGAGTGAGATTCTACTCTAGTCAATCCTTGTCAGGATCCTGACTTTGGCAGGCCTCATTTAGCCTGGCTCCAGCCAGTTTCCTGATGTGCTGTAGGGCAGTGGATTGTTTATGGATGGGAGGAGGGTTGGAATGTGAATACATTGAGGTTCCCAGGGGCCTGGCAGGCTGGTATATCATCTCCAAGGTCACATCTGGCTGGGTACTTGGGAACGAGGCGGGAGGATGGGTCAAGTCCAATTTTAAACCCTACACTTTCTCCCTGTGAACTATTGTAGTTCTGCCAACAGCCTTGGACCTGTTCATTCCTTTACCTCTTCAATAAAACACTTTAACCAGTGACTCTTGTCTGAGTGAATTGAAGTTCTGACTGGATCTTTGCAATCCTACTGTAGCTGTGTGTGTCTGCCTACAACAGGGAAGGCAAACAGCAGCTGCCTCTAGAATCCTTTACTGTGCATGTATGCAGCAAAACAAGAAGAAAAGGAGAGAGCAGATAAGACTACCTCACAAGCTAGCTACCCCAGCATGTTAAAGAGGCATATGTCTATAAGTTTGGCCATTGAAATGGAAAAAAATATGAAAAGTGGAAGCTGGTGAATCTAAAAAAACAAACAAACCATCCTTGCATTTGGGGAAAAGTTTTCAAGTGGTCTGTAGAAGGTTCAAAATGTTTATGTTTACTTATGCAAGGCTGACCTGACTAAACTGTTTCCTTTCACATGTGTATATTAGCTTTGGATAAAAATTTTGCTGAAACATGCTGAACTGCTCTTCTTTTTTGTGGTGCAGGAATCTATCCCTATTCTTTCCCAGTTATTTCTAACTCTTGTACCAAATTTTCTGTTGAACAAGTAATATTCATGAGCACACATCTACTTTGTTAACTGAAGTATACCTGTATTTTATAGCAATCAACAGCATCCTTAGGCAAGAACTGGTCTCATCATACCTACATTTGTAAAATGCCATTAGAATGTTCTTAAAAGTTTCTGTGGTGGGGAAAAGGGAGGGCTTAGGCCTAATGCTCTTGATTTAATATTTGTTATTACTATTTTAGTAATAGCTCTGCAAGTTATCTAAATTCAATTAAGCTCTTAACTACTTTTGTGAAACCAGTTTATTTATTTATTTATTTATTTATTTTATATGCCGCCTTTCTCCCAGAGTGGGACCCAAGGCAGCTTACAAAAACATCAATTAAAAACATATGTGATTTACAATTAAAATCACCACAATTTTAAAAATAAAATAACATTATTTAAAACATCTAAAAGCTAAAAAATAAATACACACCCCAATAAAAAGTCTCTGTGAGTGCAGCTACATATTGTGAATGGACAAGCAATCAGACATTCTCTAAGCAAGCCCACTACACTGTAAAGCATGAATTGGAAAGGTTGCAAAGCTAGTAGCATATCATTTCTTTGTACCTATCCACTCTGTTTCTTCCCACAAGCAAGCAAGTGCCAATCCAAAGCATCTTTGGGACCAGCTGCAACCTTTTTTATGACCTGGAAGAGTCATAACATAATGGGGGGGGGGGAATCCTAGGTCCTTGCCTCACAAATTTAACAATATAATTTCAAGGAAAAGAAAACCAAAGAGGGAGAAAGTAGAGAGGAAACAGAGACACAAGGGCAAAACGGACATACCTCAGTTAATAAAGCTCAAGCTTCTTTTTACAAAGATGTTTTATGCCAACCCAGCCCCCTTTTTATTTTTGTCCTCTATCTAGTTGTAATATTTGTAGCAGCATTGGCATTGGGAGAATGGTAAAGAAGGGCTGGAGAAACACAGACTTTCAGTTCTGGATTGCGACAACAAATCTGCAGTAAACAATGCATTACGCTTGAGCTGGCAAAGAATGGGAAGTTTGCTGAAACATGTTGAACTCCTCTTTTTATTTGTGGTGTGGGGACTTACTCTTATCCTTTCTGTGTTAACTACCTTTTCTGGTAATAAACCAATGGCCAGGAACACGTCTACTCTGTTAAGTGAGGTATACCTATAGAGGGTGAATATGTATAAACAGAACTTCATATAGTTCAATTTTATTTTGACAGGGATGGAAAAGTTGCTTTTTAGACTACAGAATTTCCCAGCTGGAGAAGTCTGGAAGCTGAAGTCCCAAACAGCAACTTTTCTAAGCTCTAAATGGAATAAGTATTCAGGTATGAAGTCAAAGTCTTTAAAGACTTTGTATATATATGTATTAAAATCTTTACATAAATAAAAAAGAAACAAATTGTTTCATGATCATAATGGATTCTCTGATTACATTATATAATAAACAAGAGTGATATTTTCTATGTACCCATCTTATATAAATGAATACCGGTATTCCTTACTGCCTTCCTTTTGTATATCCTAGATGGCTTATTGCTTAACTTACAACTCTAACAGACTTCTGTACAGACCCACCTTCTACAGTAAGATGCTCCACCTACACAATTGTTTTTAGTTTTGATCATAAAAGTTTTCTGTGTCAATTATATGAGTTTGAATCTATAAAAGATTTAAAAAGTAACTAGCTGGACCCAGCGTACCATACACCGTTGAAAAACTCCCCTCAAAATGCCCGGTAGACCTCACAACAACCCTGTAAGGTAGGCTGGTGGATTTTTAAATTCCTCCCCCTTCGCAGTGTTACACACTTTCCCCAGAATCGCTGAGGGTGACACATTCTGTTGTCTCTCACCGCCGCCAGTTGACTGCCTGGGTCCTGTTGCAGTCAACCTGTTGCCGCTGCCAGTTGACTGTCTGGGTCCCAATCCGGGCCACAGACTGAGTGGCAGGAGTGGACTGTGAGGTGGAGAGGGAATTGCATGTGGGTGTGATTGTGAAGTCGAAGGCTTTCACGGCTGGCATCCATAGGTTTTTCGTGGTTTTTTTTCAGGGCTGTGAGGCCGTGTTCAAAAGAAAAGTACCACAAAAAACCAATGGCTGGTGGTTGGTTAGGTTTTTTTCCTGTGCAGCCAATCAGCACACTGAAAAAGGCAACATACCCAAAAGAATTATATATATAGATGTCATCAATCTCCCATTTCTCTCTCCAATACTTAATCTCTGGCTTTTCTTTGCAAACAAAGATTCAGGAAGGACTCATCCCATGCTTTCTGCAACTGCGCTGATGACTCAAAAGGCCAATCCGAGATAGAAAAGTCCAGTTGCAGAAAGCACAGCAGAAGGTCTCCTCAGGTGATGTTTCCAGGTTGTGATTCTTTCTGTGTTGTCGTTTCTCTTCAAGACTTGTTCGGCGTGAGTTCTCATATAAGGCTGCAGCACTATGGATAGTGCGTCTCCATGCCTCCCAATGTGAGGCCAGGGCGGACCATTGTTGGTGATCAATTTCGCCAAGCCTGAGATGTTGTTTCAGGGAGTCCTTGTATCGTTTTTTTGGAGTGCCCCTCTTACGCTGACCCGTGGCGAGTTCACTGTAGAGTACTATTTTTGGCAGGCGATGGTCCTCCATCCGAGAAATGTGCCCTGCCCAGCGCAGCTGTGTTCTCAATATCATGGCCTCAATGCTGGTGCTCCCTGCTTGCTCAAGGACAGCAACATTTGTCACATAGTCAGTCCAGTGTATATTTAGGATTGTGCATCACTGGCAACTTAATTGAGTTGAAGATTTGGCACGTATTTTAAATGTTAAGTTATCCATCTCAGTCATATCTATTAATTTCACCAGCCATTTGTTGACTGTTGGGATTTCTTTGGATTTTCATTTTTGAACTATTAGCAATCTCGCCGTAGTAGTCATATAAAGCAAAATTCTCCAATGTTGATTATCATCATTTCTTTCTAATATAATAGTCATGTTGAGAAGGTAGAGATCTGGTTTTATGGTACATTGAATCTGCAGGCTCTTCTTGATCGTCATGTGGATCTCCCCACAGAATTTTTTGATCAAATTGCAGCCCCATCACATACGGTATAATGAACCTATGGCATTTTGGTGTTTCCAACATTTATGTGTGTAATACCATCTATGGGCTATTTTCAAGTAATTTTCTTAAAGATTTTGGCTAGCAGTAAATTTATAGGTCTTTTTGCGAGCATTTTCGTAGGCTTCCAGATTTAAATGATGGCCAAAGTCATTAGCCCATTTTATCATGGAATCTTTGATCAAGTCTTTCCCTAGGTCTCTCATTAATAGTAGTTTATAGAATTTTGCAATTTTATGTTTCTTTTCTTCCCAAATTATTCTGTCTAGTTCATATTCTTTTTGTTCAAAACCTTCATTTTTTTGGTCTATCTTAAATCTCTCATTAAATTGAAGATAAGCGAATCAACTTATCTCACGGTTCTCTTCCAGAGATTCTCTTGGTTTTAAATTAAAGATTCCTAGAATCATAGAATTGTAGAGTTGGAAGAGACCACAAGGGCCATCCAGTCCAACCCCCTGCCATGTAGGAAATCTCGATCAAAGCATCCCCAACAGATGCCAATCCAGCCTCTGTTTAAAGACCTCCAAGGAGGGAGACCCCATCACAATCCAAGGGAGTGTGTTCCACTGCTGAACAGCTCTTACTGTCAAAAAGTTCCTCCTCATGTTGAGGTGGAATCTCTGTTCCTGGAGCTTGCATCCATTGCTCTGTGTTCCAGTCTCTGGAGAAGCAGAAAATAAGTCTGCTCCATCCTCAATGTGACACCCCTTCAAATACTTAAACAGGGCTATCATATCGACTCTTAACTGTCTTTTTTCCAGCCTAAACATACCCAGCTCCCTAAGTCTCTCCTCATAAGGCATGGTTTCCAGATCTTTCACCATTTTAGTTGCCCTTCTCTGGACATGCTCCAATTTGTCCATATCCTTTTTGAACTGTGGTGCCCAGAACTGGGCAAAGTATTCTATGTGAGGTCTGACCAAGGCAGAATAGAGCGGCACTATCACTTCCCTTGATCTAGACACTATACTTCTATTGATACAGCCCAAAATCGCATTGGCTTTTTTAGCTGCTGCATCACACTGTTGACTCATGTTCAACTTGTGGTCTACTAGGACTCCTAGGTCCCTTTTGCATGTAGTCTCATTCAGCCAGGTCTCTCCCATCCTATATCTATGCATTTCATTTTTCCGCCCTAAGTGCAGTACCTTATATTTCTCCGTATTGAATTTCATTTTGTTAGCTTTGGCCCAACTCTCCAGTCTATCCAGGTCATTCTGAATTTTGATCCTGTCCTCTAGGATATTAGCTACTCCTCCTAATTTGCTGTCATCTGCAAATTTGATAAGTATGCCCCTAATTCTCTCATCCAAGACATTGATAAAGATGTTGAATAGCACTGGGCCCAGGCCAGAACCCTGTGGCACCCCACTGGTCACATCTTTCCAAGACGAAGAGGAGCCACTCCTGAGCACCCTTTGGCTTCGGCCAGTCAACCAATTAAATCCCTTTAACAGTTAACTTGTCTAGCCCACATTTTACAAGCTTGTTTGCAAGAATGTCATGGGGAACCTTGTCAAAGGCCTTACTGAAATCAAGGTATGCAATATCCACAGTGTTCCCTTCATCTACCAAGCTGGTAATTTTATCAAAAAAAGAGATCAGATTAGTCTGGCATGACTTGTTTCTCTGAAACCCATGTTGACATTTTGTGATTATGGCATTGCCTTCTAAATGTTCACAGACTCTCTGTTTAATGATCTGCTCTAGAATCTTCCCTGGTATTGATGTCAGACAAACTGGACGATAATTGTTGGGATCCTCTTTTTCCCCCTTTTTTGAAGATGGGGACAACGTTTGCCCTCCTCCAGTCTGTTGGGACTTTTCCTGTTCTCCAGGAGTTCTCAAAGATTATTGCCAATGGCTCTGAGATCACATTTGCCAGCTCTTTTAATACTCTTGGATGTAGTTCATCTGATCCTGGAGATTTAAATTCATTTAGATTAAGAAGGTATTCCTGTACTACCTCTTTGCTTATTCTGTGCTGGATTTCCTCTATTGTGTCCTCTGTTCCATTATCCTCAGGTTGGTCCCCCTTTTCCTTTTCTGAAAACACTGAGGCAAAGAAGGTGTTGAGTAATTCCTTTTCTCTGTCCCCTGTTAGCATTTTGTCATCTTCTCCACGTAGTAGCCCTATCATTTCCTTCTTCCTTCTTTTGCTGTGGACATACCCCCCCCCCAAAAAACACCCCTTTTTATTGTTCTTCACCTCTCTAGCAAGCCTGAGCTCATTCTGTGCTTTAGCTTTTCTGACTTTACGTTACTCCTACACGTGTTCGCTATCTGTTTGAATTCTTCTTTGGTGATTTCCCCCTTTTTCCATTTCCTATACATGTTCCGTTAAAAACTTAGCTCCATTAAAAGTTCTTTAGTCATCTATCCTGGTTTCTTGAGACACCTCCCATTTTTTTCCTTCAATGGTACTGTTTGAAATTGTGCCTTCAGTATCTCCCTTTTGAGAAAGTCCCATCCGTCTTGAGGTCTCTTCTCTTTTAGTATTCCTGACCATGGGATCACCCCCAGTATTTCCCTGAGTTTATTGAAATCAGCTCTCCTAAAGTCAAGAATGTGTGTCTGACTATGCCTGGCTTCTCCTTTCCATTGTATAACAAACTCCAGGAGAACATGATCACTCTCACCTAAGGATCCCACCACTTGCACCCCATTAACCAGGTCATCCCTGTTGGTTAGGATCAGATCTAAAATAGCTGACCCCCTTGTTGCCTCTTCCACCTTTTGGACCATGAAATTGTCTTTCAGGCAAGTAAGGAATTTGCTAGACCTTGAAGTTTTGGTTGAGTTAGATTGCCAGCAAATATCAGGATAGCTGAAGTCACCCATCACTACTACATCTCTCCTTTCTGCATGTGTGTTCATGTGTTCTAGAAAGGCATCATCCAATTCCTCTGTCTGACTTGGGTGTCTGTAGTAGAGTCCCACAATAACATCCCTCTTGTTTCCCTCCCCTTTAATTTTTATCCAGATGCTCTCCACCTGGCTTCCAGTATTGATGTCATGGATCTCTTCACTGGTATAAATATCCCTGACATATAATGCTATTCCTCCTCCTTTCCTGCTTGGCCTGTTTCTCTTATAAAGGTTATACCCCTCTATTCCTACATTCCAATCATGCGACGCATCTCACCAAGTTTCAGTAATGCCTATTATGGCATATTTGTTTTGTAGTGCTAGGAGTTCAAGTTCATCTTGCTTATTTCCCATGCTCTGTGCATTAGTGTTGAGACATCTAAGACCATGTGTCCCCTTTACTTGCTGCCTGTGCAAGTTTTTTTGCCTCCCACTGTTGGGTCCTTGCGCTGTTTGCCTTGTTCCCTCTAGGACAGTTTGACTATTTTCTCCAGTCCTTTTGCGTTCTAGAATACTCTCTCCCTCCCCCATATGACTCAGTCCTCCTGATCAAATTCTTGAGACTGTTGGCAAAAATGTTTCTGCCAACTGTTGTTAGATGCACCCCATCTCTTGCCAGAAGTCCCCCCTCATGGAAGCGCAGCCCATGATCCAAGAATCCAAATTGTTCTCGGCGACACCATCTACGGAGCCAGTTGTTTACGTCGGCTATTTTCCTCTCCCTTCCTGGACCATGCCCTTCAACTGGCAGAAGAGACGAGATGACAACCTGTGCATCCATTTCTTTCAGCTTCCTCCCCAGAGCCTCATAATCTCTTCTGATCTTGGGAAAGCTGTGCCTTGCAGTATCATTGCTTCCCACATGGACCAAAAGGAAGGGGTAATGATCTGTAGGCTTGAGGAGTCTTGTCAGCCTCTCTGTCACATCACAGATCTTTGCCCCAGGGAGAGAACACACCTCCCGAGACATCTTGTCAGGCGCACAAACCACTGCTTCTGTACCCCGCAGCAAGGAGTCCCCCACCACCACCACACACCTTCCCTAATGCAAGCTGCTGTTCCTTGCATTGGTACTCTTAAGGTCCCCTGCTCTGCCCGTGAAGTCTGTCCATGCTGTTCTTCCTCGTTGTCCTTGATAAGGGAGAGGGTTTCGAATCAATTCTGCAGCTGCAAGCTGCTCGAAGAATCCCTGGATTCCTAGCTGATCTCTCTTCAAGATGTCTTTATATCTTACCCAATTGTCTGAGCTTTTCTATCTTCCTATAAAGGCTTCTTGAGGAGATAACCAAATAGGAATTTTCCTGTAAAATTTGCATCTCTGAAGATATCAGTCACAGATGCAGGCGAAACGTCAGAAAGAAACTATTCCACAACATGGCCTCACAGCCCGGAAAGAAACCAAGGAAAATCTATGGATGCCAGCCGTGAAAGCCTTCGAATTCACAGCTCACCGAATTATTTCAATGTCTTCATTAAATCTTCAATGTAGTTATTGACAAATAGCACCAGGTCATCCACAAAGGCCTTTAATTTGTATGATTGGTCTTTAATTTTACTTTAATTTTAATTTTATGTTCAGAACTTCTAGAACTAATATGGAAAGCAAGAGTGATCATGGACACCCTTGTCGTCTTCTTTTTTTTACCAGGAAGGATTTTGATTTTTCTCCATTAATGATTATTTGTGCATGTAGATTTGTGTAAATTTGTTGTATTCCTTTTATAAAGTTGTTTCCCATTTCCTTCTTCTTCAATGTTTCAACAAAGAAGTTCGAGCTAACGTTATCAAACTTTTTTTCCACGTCCAGGAATATCATTGCCATCTTTTTTTTTCTTTTTTTTTACTGTGACTTTTGGAGTATTCAATTAAATCTAGGACTGTTCTTGTATTGTGTAGGATCTGTCTTCCTGGTAAAAAGCCACTCTGGTCTTATTACTGTCAGAAATTGTTTGAGTCTGTCTGCTAAAATGGAAGTGTATACAGTTGTCCCTCTGTACCCATGGATTTGGTATCCACGGATTTAATTATTCATGGCTTGAAAATATTCTTAAAATAATAATAATCCAAAAAGCAAACCTTGATTTTGCCATCTTGTATAAGAGACACCATTTTGCTATGCCATTGCATATAATGGGACTTGAGTATTCACGGATTTTGGTATCCATGGGGGATCCTGGAACCAAACCCCAGCAAATATGAAGGGACAACTGTATTTTATAATCTAGATTTAGAAGTGAAATCGGTCAGTAATTTTGTATTTCTTTTTTTTATCTTTCCCTTCCTTTGGGATTAATGTGATTAGTGAGGGTCCATGATTCTGGTATCCCAATTTCTGTTATTTCCTTGAGAGTTTTCTGTAATGGTAATATTAATTCATCTTCTAGACTCTTGTAATATAGTGCTGAAAATCCATCAGGATCTGGGGCTTTACCACTTTTCAAATTCCTTTTGAAGCCGCCTTTGAACCCCATCTTGGGAGAAAGGCAGGATATAAAGCCAATAAGTAAATAAAATAATAAATATTTAGCGTGGGATCTGAAGAAATCACGTAGGCTTTTACAAAATGGATGATATGTTGTAGTTAAGGCTGAAACGTTTGATCAATTGATATATTATATTAATTTAAAACTTCTGATCAACTAAAAAGAAAAGGAAATATATGTACTAATGAAAAACATCAATGACAAGTACTGTCTGAAGATGTATCCCACTCCCAAATTTTCTCTCATAAAGACACGTTTCTTCTAAATTGATGCCTGCAGTTATTTGCATGTGTACCACACAAAAACAAACAATGCATGTTTTTTAAAAATTTGGAATGAACTATTTGTATTACTATGCAAATGTAATACATTGCTTAATTAGCAAAAATCACAATATATATCTACTAAGCCTTGTGCAAAGCTGGCAGCAATGTAAAGTACCATTAAATCTGTGCACTGAAGACTGAATACAAGATGACAGAAGGCAAGATTATCTACTGGGAGACTTATCATAAAGTTCCATCCAGGCAGAACTACAATATGTCTTCCCTCTCCCCTTTAGCAGGAATTATCTTTCTCTGCAGGGTCCCTCCCACAGCCATTCTGTGGCTGGAGGAGAGTGGAGAGTGTTGGAGAAGTGTCTGGCTACATCCCTGTAGTCAGATGCACCAGCCACTAAATGGCTACTGAGGTAAGGAACAGGAAGAAGTTGAGTTCTATGGGGGGGGGTTGGTTATTCCATGAGGGAGGGAGTGAATTCTTTCCTGCACAACAACTGACAAAGTTCAACATGCAAGCATAACTTGCAGATGTTGCTAACATGAGGCCAGCCAGAACTGTACCCGCAGCTCTAATTACAGAATATTTTAAAATTTAACTTAGGCTTTTCATTGGGCTATGATTAATAAATATGGATTCATCTATGAACCCAAAAGCTAAGAAGGAGAGATCTCAAATTGAGGTCTAGTTTTTCTCATCTGTTTGGTGTGAAGAAAACCAAAGCAAGAAGTGTTCCCTTCCAAAGAGATCTAACAAACATTTACCATACATTGTAGCCCTACAAGTTCAATATCAAGGCACAAATGTCCTTCTCAGCTTCAAGACAGAATTGCTGAGCCACTTTAAAAAATGTCTTTGAAGAAGAGAAAGATGAAGATGCAAACACAGATTGTCTGTGCAGCACGTACAGTCAGCAGAGACCAGATTCTAAAGAACATTATGCTTGAAGGTAACTTTGAAAGAGAATTCAAGACCAGCAAGGTACCGTACTTGTATTTCACACAAGAGCTTTGGAAGATCCCCCATATGTGAAGAGAAGTATTTTGCTAACTGAGCAGCAAAAAAGCCCCAAGCATTTCATGCAGAGTGGTGGAAAGGGCAGAATTAATGCCAGTGTATTCAAAATATAAAGATCAAGACTCTCAAAATCCTACTGAATAAAGCAATCAGTTGTGCATGATGACCTTTGTAGCACACCTTTGTAAAAGCAACTGCTCATCTTAAGACTAAATATAAATCTTTCTTGTAACTTTTAAATGTCCAGAGATTCTTGCAGAAGAGTCTTCCCTCTTAGAAGATTTTTTGCCACATTAGCCTAAAGTACATTGTTAGAAAGAATCACCTTGAGCAACTGTATAACAGGCTGCTGGAAGTACATATGGCAGAAGCATTCAGTTAATCACCCTTGGTATTGTTACTGTTATTGAAGATGTAGGCCAGAATCCAAAGAGCTACTTTATTGATTTAGGAAATTTATAACCCACTTCTCCCTTAAAATAGTGCCCAAGGGAGCGTGTTAAAATTCGTAACAAGAATGCAAATTCAATGTCTAAACCATCTAAAACCATACATAACACAATTTCCAGGAATCAATAAACGTTACAGCAGGAGCATAACTCCCTTGGTGCATTCGCACATAATGGTAAATCATAGCTTAGTATTATGTGCACAAGCAGGAAGCCCACACAAAGCTCTTCCATCCCTTGTGCTTCTCTCGTGAGTCTGAGAAGCTGGAATAAACCAGGATTAGTCGGCCTTGGCCAATTACACGGCAATCAGGAATCATGGTTTATAAAATAAACTCCAGTTACTTAAACAAGTCAATTAAAAAACCCAGGATTTGTAGTTCGCTGGTTTCTCAAGTGATTGGTTCACATGTAATGGTAAGTCAGGAACTGGTTAAAGTGAAGCTGATGCTTTTCTTTGAGCATCTTTCTGATCATATACTTAATACCTAACCAAGCCTCATGGGAGATGCACAGACAAACAGAGAAGACTTCATGGGATATCAAAAAACAGTAATGAGAGCATCAAGCAACTATGTCTTTAAGCCTCACTATAGAAATAAATGATGATGATCAAGAGATGTTCAATGCTATGTCTCAAACTTCTTTTCAATGTCATGATAAGTTTGTCTTTGGCATTTGGGAGTGGCTACCATTTGAGAAAAAAAAATACAAGCACAAAGTGCATCCTTTGCATGAGGAATAAAATTGCAAAGCTCTTTGGATTCAGCTGCCTAAAATTTATACATAAGGATTCCTGGGAAAGGATTTGGGCGCAACTGCAGAAATTTTGGAAATTTCATTAATTGTGCTTCCACCTGTTGAGGATTTTTAGTTCATAGATTGATGGGGTATGGAGAGAAGCACAATGGGTCCAACAAAAAATAATGTGAACTCACTTAGTCCAAAGGGTCTTCTGTTACATTAAATATTACCAAATTTACTGTGGCATAAGCTTCCATTAATCAGTCTTCTCCCTCAGACTTATCTGAGGTCATACTGTACAGTACTTAAGATTAACAATTGGATTTAGGCCTTAGTTGTTAAGATGTCACAACTCTCCATTGTTTTTGCTACAACAGACTAATGAAGCAGTCCCTCTGGAAATTCGTTTAAAGTTAAACATCCTTCTCCTACTCAGATAAAATACAGTTCTAATGCAGCAAAAGATGTAATGCGGCATCACTAGCTGTGCACCACTTTCACACTTTTTTTGTACCAGAGGAGTTGAATGCACAGTTTAAAAGCTTTTGCCACACACCACCAACACAAATTCATACACTGAGAAAAGTATCACCTCTCTCTTTGGCCATCACTGTATGGCAGAGTTCACAACAGCAAACTATCTTCGTTTGGAAAAGAACATTAGCATTTCTCACCATGGCACACTCAAATACCTATGTCAAACATACACAAGATGTGACTGGTCTATAGTGTTCAGGCATTGCAAGCTCATTTACTATATAGCTCAAGCTGATAAGATTCAGATTATAGTGGCCGGAGCTGGCAGTATGCTTCAGAAACCACCTGAGGTTGTGCATACAACTGGTGAAATCAAATACAAAACAAAACAACGGAAGTGCCCAATAAATTGGCAGGTACAAATATGAATAATAAGATCAACAAAATCAACCAAAGATAAGTCAGCTATGAAGAAGAGAAAGTGGAAGCGCAGAATATTACTTCTGCATTTTGTTTCAAACGCATGATTTAATGTCTCTGTTTTTGTGGTCAAAAGGTAGGATAAATACGTTACATTTCATATAAAGATGCCGCAGTCAACCCATGGCCCTCACACTAATTCCATGCAGCCTAAAGTCTGCAAGTGCCTGCTGATTAGTTCAGACTTCAGGCTATAGAAATCCATCCTTCCCCCAACAGCCTGCTAGGGGGGCAGAGAAGGAAAAAAGAAAGGGACAGCATACCCTCCAACTGTCCAGACTTGGCAGGAACAGCCCTGATTTTTTCCCCCTCTGCTTTTAAAATGTCCCAGTTTCTCTTTCCTCCTTGCACTTTCTCTCTTTCGCCTCAGCTTACATCAAACTGCTGCAAACTGACTTCAAAATACAAAAAAAGTTTTCACTCAGGACGGGGCTGAATCTTGCCTTTCCCCATAGGCTCCAGCAAAAGCAAACTGCTGCAGCTTCTCCTAGCTTGTATGTTCTCCCTCATGAATAATTTTTACCATCTTGACCACAACTTTGATGCTGCTCGGCATCATCTGTTCCAGTTTTCATCTGTGAAGTGTTGGTGGGTATGGGAAAGAGGGAAAGGGTTGCAGAAAGAGAGTGCATATCTGCCCACCAAAAGTATGGAGTCCCCAACAGATGAGGCCTGGCAGAATGTGGTCCATCCCTGATTTAACTGTATCAGTTACCATCTAAACATTTCTTCAGATTCTTTTTGTATATTCTGCTTTAGGGGAGAGCATTTAGTTTTCACATTTTAATAAAAAGATGTGGATTAAAATAAAAAATAAAGTCAAGATAAGAGGCAGTTCAAAGAAATAACCCTTGTTTTACACAAGTTACAACCAAGTAACTTTGCCCTTATCAGTTTTTACCTGCTGGTAACATGTGATCCCTTCCCAAGAACTGCCATCTTCTCACTTCCCTAAGAACAATTTACCCTGTGGAGATCTTGATAACCTCAAGAGTGGCTTGATGAATAAAAGGTCTGGGAGGGAAAACTCAAACACAGGCACATACAGTCAGACTCCCGTATCCACAGAACCAATATCCGTGGTTTCAGTTATTCGTGGGACACAAAAAGAGGGACACATACCATAGAGTCATCCTAGAAAATGCCTAGAGAGGCATTCTCTGTAGACATGTTCTGGGTCCTTCAAGGTAACTCTATGGTATGTTCTTACTGCAAATCCATTATTTAAATAGCGTTTGTTGTAATCCGCAGTTTCCAGTATCCACGGTGAGTCCGGGAACCAAACCCCAACAGATACTGGAGTCGACTGTATTGCATTATGGCAAAGAAAATCCTTAGACTTTACTAACAACAGTAGCTAGAAGAGTGCCATTTAGCAAAATATACACACACTTATGAAATACAGTTAAAAGGTTTTGTTTTGTGCATTAAAGCCTTCTTAGGAACTATAAATTATTTGAATTGGGCTGCTTGCTGCTTCCTTTGCCACTGTAATGAAAGTATATGACTACCTAGTGGAAACACAGTTGGTTTCTATACACATGCTATTATTATTATTATTAGCAGCAGTGATAGTACATTTGCAAACAGATTCTCTTCTCCACCCCCAAAGCTAAATCCAGCCTTTCTTTCTGATTGCTCAGCTAGACACAGGCTTCTTCACCAGCTTAGTGAAATAATGTTTAACCATCTGGTATGCTTAAAAGGAGGCAGAAGCTTCTGGAGCAATTAGGGCCATGTAGCAGTCTACTAATCTAATGGCTCAGCAGTACCATGACCCAGCCCAGCTGATCCACAGGTACTATTATGGCAATTTCCAAATTCCTAGAATGGTTCAGTACACAACTCCAATTCCACATTCACAATAGACCCCACCTGCCTTCCCCTACCGTTATGCCTGCAGCTTCTATCAATGATGCACTAGAAATCCATCTTTCTTGTGGCCATGCTGGCTGCAGGATCCTGGGCATTTCAGTCCCAAAAGGGTTTTTTTTCCCCAAAGCCCTGTTTTAAAACTACCTTGATAATTTTTCACTGAAGGGTGGTATAAAATTGATGGTGGCATCCTGGTTTGCAGTTACCAATTTTTAATGTAGAGTTATGGATCTATAACTGCTCCATATTCAGTTATGCTACAATACATTAGATCATGGTGCTGTTGCCATGACCATACATGCCACCTGAA
Organism: Gambelia wislizenii; assembly: GCA_030847615.1. Lineage (NCBI taxonomy): Eukaryota > Metazoa > Chordata > Lepidosauria > Squamata > Crotaphytidae > Gambelia > Gambelia wislizenii. The sequence continues at coordinate 45,124,817 of JAUMIR010000001.1, read as the reverse complement.
ACCCACTTTAAACTTGCAGGAGCTGCTCTGAGCGATGGGGGTCTGTGGCACAGTTGAGTGGGGCACTTCAGGAAGATGCAGCCAGCTCCCTTGCAGCTCCTGGCAGTTTAAGCTGGGTTTGCGGGGTGGATTCTTTAGGTCATTTATAACTACATTTATGTAGCTACGAATGCAATGTAGGACCTCAGCCCATGTAAACATAATCTATGAATGTTTGTGTAATTACCTTTTCCCGTCATACTGAGTGCAATACTCACCTGGCATTCCACATTGCAGTAAAAAGCCTGTTTACATCTTCCACATTTGGACAAGCCTTCTCTCCTTTAAAAAAAAAAAAGGTGAGAGGGAGATAAACACACAGTTACCATGCCTTCTCAGTGACAATAAATGTGATTTTTAAAAAATAACAGATAGTCTTTGGCCCTGCAGCATAAAAAGCAAGGGTGGGCTAATTGTGCCCCTCTTGGTGTAAATGGACTGCAATCCCAATCATTCCCCTCCATTAGCTACATTTGCAAGTGTGGTTGTTGAGGACTTGGGAGAGAGAGCCTTCTCCGTGGCTGCTCCCACACTGTGGAACTCCCTTTCACATGAGGAGAGGTCCGTTTGGCCCCTTCCCTGCTCTCTGTTTGCCAGCATGAAGACATTTTTATTTAGACAGGCTTTTGAAATGTGAATTTTAATTGGTGCGCTGCTTTTAATGTTTGTAATTTTTACTAATATTATGTTTTTAATCTATTATATTTTAATAATGGAATAATGTCATTCATTTTTAACTTTTGTAATGTTTTTGTTGTATTTTTGAAATTATTGTAAGCTGCCTTGAATCCCATCTTGGAAGAAAGGTGGGATATACATCCAATAAATAAATAAATAAATAAATAAATAAGCTGTCAAGGGTGAATGGGAGTTGCAGTCTGTTTCGCCAACAGGCAATGAATGGTTCTTATGAGGATTTGGAGGCAATAAACACACTGAGAGAATGAAAGTATAAAGATTTTATTGATAAAGCACAAAATAAAGCTACAGTGCTTCCATCCCTTCTGTCACTTGGAATGTCACAAGTTCTAGATCTGCTTCCAGCTGTACGTACCAGTAGGTCTCATACAGCCTAATGCTACACATGCTTGCTCAAAAGATGAGATGCAACATGGTAGCAACTCTAGGATATTTGGTGGCTATAGTGTTGCCCTTTTTCCTGCACTGCAGATATATGTGATATCTGATAGCAATATTGATAGATGTGTTTGTGCTATTTCATTTAATAAAGATTATTTACCAACGGCTCAAAAGCTGGATATATATACATCCAAATAAACATTATAATGATATATCTTTATTAAAATTTTATACTCATCCTGACAAAGTTGTTATCAAAATGTTTTGGGCTTCCTTCTCTTCTCATGATTTCCTTTCTCTAGCACTATATTTTATACACACTGCCATATTTTTAGATAGAGGGTCAAGATATCCACTTATACTGTTATTGGCACACCAACAAAAACCCAACTCATCTTGTGAATGCTAGGACTTCATAGCGTGTAACCACCTCCACAACAATGTTTAAAGAAAATAAAAAATAAAAGAATGCCCAAGCAGAAAACTAAGAAAAGCTCAGTTCAGATGTAGCAATAAACCATGGAGCCATCTGATTCTGATTTGGTATCCTGTATTTGTGAGGTGCCCAGACAAAATTAGAACCTTGTAATTTAGAATGAACAAGAAATGGGTACTTAGATCTCTTCCCACTGAGTAAGAAGGGGTGCAGAAATGTTTTCATGATGGTCATATGAGCTTGGGCTCATAACAAGTAGTTGGTTATAGCATATGAACTAAGTCAATATGAATCTGTAAAAATGTGCCAAAAGCTATTGAATGCCATTCAATGTTCCAAAATCTATTTTAAAAATGACTACATAACATGTACTAATTAGGCAAGAGATTATTTGTGGGCAAGTAATTTGTTAAATTATCATGGTTATCCATAGAGTTCACAGTGTCATTTTGGTTATACAGTTGTCCCTCCGTATCCATGGATTTGGTACTGGTGAATTTAGGTATTCACAGCTTGAAAATATTATTAAAAAATAATAATCCAAAAAGCATACCTTGATTTTGCCTTCTTCTTATATAAGAGACACCATTTTGCTATGCCATTGTATATAATGGGACTTGAATATTCACAGATTTTGGTATCCACGGGGGTCCTGGAACCAAACCCCAGTGAATATGAAGGGACAATTGTACTCTGTGCAGAACAATTAACTGAATTTAATACAGTCAGCCCTCCACTGATTCAACTATTCACAGCTTGAAAATATTCCCCCCCACACCAAAAAAAAATCCAAAAAGCTAACCTTGCTTTTGCCACTTTATATAAGGGACACCATTTTACTATGCCATTGTATATAATGGGACTTCAGCATCCATGGATTTTGGTATCCATGAGAAGTCCTGGAACCAAGAGCCCACTGTTAACACAACGATACAACTTGGTGAACAGATTACCTCAAATATATTACTTTAATTTGGGAAGAAATTCAAATGCTTCTTTTCTATGTCTTTCGATACTAGAACATGCCTATATAAAATACTGCTTTAAAACAATCTTAATCCCTGAAGACTAAATGCTAGAGAAAGCATATTGTGTTGACTGCAACTAAAGGGCTAATTTGCAGCCCTCCTTCTAAGCACAGTTTTGTAGAACTGATAAATCATGAAGCTGTTTTGATATATACCATCTCCCTTTGGGACATTTCTACAAAGTGGCTACCAGGAGGAAGTTCTCAGGCTCAGTTGCAAAGCACGCTGCATTGCAGCAAAGCTACCGTGCTGTGCAGAACATCTGCAATGCAACACATTACACCTGAATACAAGTATAGGGATTTCCCAATGGCTGAGCCATGCATGCTCCAGGATACATTTAGAAAACATTCTCACCCCTCCATAGAATCATAGAATTGTAGAGTTGGAAGAGACCACGAGGGCCATCCAGTCCAACCCCCCTGCCACGCAGGAAATCTTGATCAAAGCATCCCCGACAGATGGCCATCCAGCCTCTGTTTAAAGACCTCCAAGGAAGGAGACCCCACCACGCTCCAAGGGAGTGTGTTCCACTGCCGAACAGCTCTTACTGTCAAAAAGTTCCTCCTCATGTTGAGGTGGAATCTCTGTTCCTGGAGCTTGCACCCATTGCTCCATGTTCCAGTCTCTGGAGCAGCAGAAAACAAGCTTGCTCCATCCTCAGCGTGACATCCCTTCAAATACTTAAACAGGGCTATCATATCGCCTCTTAACCATCTTTTTTCCAGGCTAAACATACCCAGCTCCCTAAGTTTCCAGACCTTTCACCATTTTAGTTGCCCTTCTCTGGACACGCTCCAATTTGTCAATATCCTTTCTGAATTGTGGTGCCCAGAACTGGACACAGTATTCTAAGTGAGGTCTGACCAAGGCAGAATAGAGTGGCACTATTACTTCCCTTGATCTAGACACTATACTTCTATTGATACAGCCCAAAATCGCATTGGCCTTTTTAGCTGCTGCATCACACTGTTGGCTCATGTTCAACTTGTGGTCTACTAGGACTCCTAGATCCCTTTCGCACGTAGTCTCATTCAGCCAGGTCTCTCCCATCCTATATTTATGCATTTCATTTTTCCGTGAAATGCAGTACTTTACATTTCTCCGTATTGAATTTCATTTTGTTAGCTTTGGCCCAGCTCTCCAGTCTATCCAGGTCATTCTGAATTTTGATCCTATCCTCTAGGGTATTAGCTGCTTCTCCTAATTTGGTGTCATCTGCAAATTTGATAAGTATGCCCCTAATTCCCTCATCCAAGTCATTGATAAAGATGTTGAATAGCACTGGGCCCAGGACAGAACCCTGTGGCACCCGACTGGTCACATTTTTCCAAGACGAAAAGGAGCCACTGCTGAGCACCCTTTGGGTTCGGCCAGTCAACCAATTACAAATCCATTGAACAGTTAACTTGTCTAGCCCACATTTTACAAGCTTGTTTGCAAGAATGTCATGGGGAACCTTGTCAAAGGCCTTACTGAAATCAAGGTATGCGATGTCCACAGCATTCCCTTCATCTACCAAGCTGGTAACTTTATCAAAAAAAGAGATCCCAAACTCCATGCTAAATGTTAAGGCATTGCTGTGAGGCTGCCGTGTGACTTCTACCAGTGGGACTAACACTATATGAGTTTATCTTAAATGCAATATCTGATCAGTGTGGGATATTATGTTACTATTTCACACCAAATGCGGAGAAGGTAGAAAAAAGGACAGAAACAAGCAGATTCAAGGTAACGTCTGCCTGCTGTACATCTGGAAGGTCAAACCATGGTGTGATGTCTTGATTATAATAAGCACAAATATCTGGTGGTTAATGGCTTGTCTCCAGAGCAGTGAATCTGATCTGGGTTTTATTTCACATTTTTAAGAGCTCTATCCAAATGTTGAACTCCATCCCTCAAATAGGTTCAGCAGCTTGGATAGCTCCTTTAAATTTCTAAAACCCAGAGCAGATTCACTGCTTTCACTGTAAAGGGACCAACCAACTGCCCCTGACATGAGCCATGGTTCTGTGTGGTATCAGAATTAAGCCTAAACATTGGGAAACTGGGGGCTTGTCTACACAGAGGGGAAAAAACGGATTCCCCCACAATATTAGCAAGTCGAAGCAAGTCGCAGCAGCTGCCCGACCTGTCTTAATAGTTTTACCACCTCCATAAACTTTGCATGCCTGTAGCCCAGACAGTGGCTGTGAGTGGATTACTCATGTTTTTAAAATCTTAAAACTTTTTCTTAAAAAAACCCCCTATTTCTATGGTGCACACATGCAATATTTCATCTTTCTGAAAAGGAAGAGAGAAAATTATCAAAACCCCCAATTTTATCGCCATAGTGATCACTCGTTAAGGCAAAAATCCAACATGGAGGTAGTGGATGCTTGCCCTGTAACCCAGCCCTACTGCCTGTGCTCGTCCGGCCAATCAGGTTTGCGCGTTCTCTCATTTGGGCAAGCAAATCAGATCAATTCACTTGTCTTAGTGAGCAGAAATGTGCACCCATGCATTAAAAAAAAAAAAAACCAGGAAAAGCCACAAACGCTTTTCTGGCAAGGTTTTTGACAGTTTTGCCCCCACCCCACCTCCTTCGCAATATGGTGAAATCAGGCAGAATGCCATTAGGACAGGTAGGATTTTCCTCGCATTCTGTAAGGAGTTTTTTCACCATCTGGACAACCGCCAGGTCAGGTCATCAATGCAAGCTTCCAGCCACATTTTACCCAGTTCTGTATTTGATTTATTATGATATGTGTACAAGAAATGTGATGGCAGAGTCATTACTTTGTGCTGCAATCAGCACTAGAGCTAAACTTCCAAGTGAGAAGTAAATTAATAGGAAAGTGTAGTCATAACACTAAACTATATTATATCCAGACCTTGAAAGTGTTACTACAATTCACAGAATTCCCCACCTAGAGTACTCCTTTGGCATGGCCATGAGGATGTGTGATGTTTTTGCTTCCCTCTAAGATTAACCACAACTTGCCATGTCACCCAAGCCAGACAAACTATGATTAATATTAACTATGATCAATTGAAACAAGCCAGTCACAAGCCATGACTTATATAGATGGAGTATGCGTTATTGTTGTTGTTTATTAGCTACAGCTTGGGACTTCAATGTGCTAAACTGTAAGGATGAGCTTGTTTAAGTTATTCATTCTCAGGGGAGAATGAGTAATTTAATCAGTTTTTTCATCACTGTATGAACATCCTCCAAAACCGTGCAGTGTATTATAGTGGCTGGCATGAGACAGGTGGAGGGAGCAGCCAAGCTAGGATGGTCACCCATTGCTAGCTATCATAACCAGCGATATGAGGTCTTCCTCATTCAGCTCACCTACCCCTAACTGCCCATGCAGGCACATGGCTTGGTGGAGGGAGAAGTTGAGCAGCCCAGCAAGGAGGGCCATCTGTCATTGGCTAAATAGATAAACCTTGATTGACTACTCTAATCCACAATCCCTTCCACCCACACAGCCAGATAGGAAACAGCTGAGCAAAGAGGACTGCCCCTTTTAGCCAGTGTGTACTGATGCAGGCACTCTTTGGGATCTTCCAAGGGTCCTCCAGAGGTCCTGCAGAATGATGGCATCATAGTGCACAGGTTATAGTGTTGGCAATCCTCCTCACTCATCTACCAGCACCCAGCTGCTACATGGCTGTGTGGGGTAGCAGGGAAAGGGTGAACCTGGCCTGGAAGGACAAGAGTAGTCCTTGACTGGGGAAAAGAAAGAGAAAGGGACTTGAGGAGGAGTCTTCTCACCAGCATTTGTGGACACTAGAGAAGCCCCTCTCTCATTTCTTTTCCTTGAGTCTCTGAACATTCTTCCCATTCCTACTAAACTGTTGTTAATCTGAAAGAGAAGCAGAAACTACTCACCTCTCCCTCTTGACTGCATCAGAAAAGAGAAGAATAGGGACTGTGCAAGTCCTGGGCTCACTGTGGGTTGTTCTTATAATGATCAATCATGGTGAATGCTATCTCATTACTAATAGGCAGAAAATGCCTTGTGCGGATAAAGCAGCTTATAATAAAAATCCCAAAGCATTTGTGTAACAGTAACCATCCTGATGGCAAGAACTGTTCAACAATGGAAGGAGAGAAGAACCAGCAGTATCTGCTGGATTTAATCTCTACCCCAACTGCCATTCCCTTTTCCTTATGTGTCCTGTCTTATTTAGATTGTAAGCCTGAGGGCAGGGAACTGTTAAATTGACCATTTGTAAGCCGCTCTGATACCCTTTGTGGCTGAAGAGCGGGGTATAAATAAAAAACAAACAAACTAAATACTGTCTTTTGGAAGGTGATGGACTCTTTTGTTGGACATATTTAAACAGAGGTTAGGTGGCCATCTGTCAGGGATTCTTCTGCTGTAGATTCCTCCACAGGCAGAGTTTGACGAGATGACTGCTGTGGTCCATTCCAACACTACATTTCTATGATTCTATGCTAGTAGGTTTACTATCATCTTTCCTTCCCATTCCTTTTCCCATTTATGTCTTATTTCTTAAATTGTCAGCTTAAGAAGAGGGTCTGTATTATTTAAAATGATTTACAGCTATTTTGAATACTTTATAAATAAGATAAAATAAATTAAAATGCAATCCTACCTGAATGGAAACCTATATGTCAATATGTCAAGAAGATTAATTTTAATGATACGATATATCCCAATACATAATTAACTCCACTAACATGCTATATGGGTGTTAGGAACAAGATTTACAATATTCAGGGTTTTTTTTTTAAAAAATCATCATTTTCTTGGCATGTAAACTATTCCATTATAAGAAGAAGGTGTTATTCTTCTTATATTACAAGAATATGTACCTTCTTATATTAAGGTACAAAATTAATCAACTTCTTACATGTAGAAAGAACAGAGCAAAAGTGCTTGCACTTAATGCCCATAATTGCTAAAAATATTAAAGAAAACTATAATACTCATCTTCAGCCAGTCTGTAATCATAGAAACAATGCCTTGAGAACTGCATCTCACGAACAGAGTTTTAATCAATACCAACAGAATCATATGTTCCTACAGATTACAAGGCTACAAGAAATTAACAGACCTTTCTAACTAGGAGAACTAAGGTAAGGCCTTAAACACATTTTGGAAATAAAGCTTTATGAAATAACCCAATAGATAAACTGTTGTTATATGTCATCAAGTCAACTTTCACTTATGGTGATCCCATGAGCGAGAGACCTCCAAGTCTCCCTGTTAACAACAGCACTGTTCAAGTCTTGCGAACTAAGAACCCTGGCTTCCTTGACTGGGTCTGCCCAACTTTTTTCCTACTGCTTTCCATCTTACTGAACATTGCTGTCTTTTCTGATGAGTCACATATTCTCATGATATGTCGAAAGGACAAGTCTCAGTTCAGTAGATAAATAACTCAACACAAACTGATCCATTTATGATGGCAAGACCTTAGGGATGTTTTGGCCCATGCGAATTGTTTCTCCTCCCCATATACAAGGACTAAGACCTTGGGAAAGTAACTTTTATGGACTATGGAATGTCCCATCAGAATTGCTGAATGGAATCTAGGGACAATAGTCTCAAAGCTATCTTTTCCAAGCTCTGGGAATGATAGAAAACCAGCACAAGGGCAATCTAGCCCTAGTTATGATAGTTACAGGGAAAAACAATTATTTCCTCTCCCTCCAGGGGCCTCTTCCTCCACTCCTAGCTGTGCACAGGGCTTAGGGCCAAACTACAGATCACATTAAACATATGGTTTACCCCTGAGTGTAGAAACTTTCTTTCCAAAATAGCTAGTATCCTCAATTTATACTGAAAGCCTGGAAGAGGGTAGGAAATATCTAGCACTTTGCACCCTTCCTCCTGTTGCAGTCTTCATTTCAATAATTTAATAATAATAATAAAAAAACACCTATGTAGACAATTTGCAGGGGTGGAGGAATCTTCCATTTGCTTCAGTTAAACTCTCATATAGTTTTGCCTCTACATCAATGCATCTCAAGATATCAGTTTTCCCCCAATGTACCATGGCCCTGTACCATATTTATACCCATTGCTTACAGTATAGGGTCTCTATGTAACATTTGTTGACCTCACCAGAGCCTTCGACACTGTGAGTAGAAAAGGTCTATGGCAGATCTTGGAAAGACTAGGATGTCCCCCCCCAATTCCTTAAAATCATTATCTTGCTACACGAGGGCCAGCACGGTCAAGTCAGATATGGCGATGCTCTTTCAGAGCCCTTTCTAATAACTAATGGAGTGAAGCAAGGTTGTGTTCTTGCTCCAACTTTATTTACAATCTTCTTCAGCATGATGCTCCAAAGGGCTACAGCAGAGCTCGAAGAAGACAACATCTATATCAACTGTACGTTACCGTATTGATGGTAGCTTGTTCAACTTAAGCCGTCTGAGGGCTCGCACTAAGACTCTAAACTATCAGCTGCTCTTCGCTGATGATGCTGCCCTTGTTGCCCACACAGAAGCAGCTCTGCAGTGCTTAACATCCTGCTTTACAACAGCTGCAGAGCTGTTTGGGCTGGAAGTCAACCTTAAGAAAATGGAAGTTCTTTACCAGCCTGCACCACAGGATGAACACCATCATCCCCACATTGCCGTCGGCAAATCTGTGCTTAAGTCCATTCAGCAGTTCATCTACCTGGGAAGCATCATCTCCTCAGATGCCAAGATTGACAAAGAGATCGATCACAGATTAGCAAAGGCATATAGTGCATTTGGAAGACAACTTTACAAAAGAGTCTGGAGTAATAAAACCTGAGGCGAAGCACAAAAATCAGTGTTTATAGAGCCATTGTATTGTCTATTCTCCTTTATGGGTCTGAAACATGGGTCACCTATCGCCACCACTTACGACTCCTCGAACACTTTCATCTGCGCTGTACAGTATAAGCACAATCCTAAATATACACTGGACTATGTGACGAATGTTGCTGTCCTTGAGCAAGCAGGAATCACCAGCACTGAGGCCATGTTATTGAGAACACAGCTGCGCTGGGCAGGGCACATTTCTAGGATGGAGGACCATCACCTCCCAAAAATAGAATTCTATGGTGAACTCGCCACAGGTCAGCATAAGAGGGGTGCTCCAAAAAAGCGATACAAGGACTCCCTGAAGCAACATCTCAGGCTCGGCCAAATTGATCACCAACAATGGTCCGCCCTGGCCTCACATCGGGAGGCATGGAGACGCACTATCCACAATGCTGCAGCCTTATTTGAGAACTCATGCCGAACAAGTCTTGAAGAGAAACGAGAACGCAGAAAGAATCACAACCCAGAAACATCACCCAAGGAGACCTTCTGCTGTGCTTTTTGCAACCGGACTTGTTTATCTTGGATTGGCCTTTTTAGTCATCAGCGCACTTGCAGAAAGCGCAGGATGAGTCCTTCCTGAATCTTTGTTTGCGAAAAAAAAAGTCAGAGAGAGAGAGAGAGAGAGAGAGAGAGAGAGAGAGAGAGAGAATAGCCTGAGTCTCCCTTATCCAGAATTCCAAAATCCAAAATATTCCAAAATCCAAAATGTCCACAGGGGTAGCTGAGATAGTGACAACTTGGCTTTCTGATGGCTCAGTGCACACAAACTTTGTTTTATTCACAAAATTATTTAAAATATTGTGTATAAAATTATCTTCAGGTATGTGTATACTCTGTATATGAAACATAAATGAATTTCATATTTAGGCTCTCTAGACTTGGGAGATATCTAAAATATCTTATTATGTATATGCAAGTACAGTAGAACCCCTGTATCTGCTGATTCATTATCCACTGATTCAATTATCTATGGGACACAAAACAGCACACCTACCATAGAGTCTTCCTAGAAAATGTGTCCTCTTTAGCCATTTTCTAGGTCCTCCAAGACAACTCTATGTTACTGTATTTTAAATCTGAAGTCCCATTATTTTCAATGGTGTTCCCTATTATCCACGGTTTTTGGTATCCATGGGGCCCCCTAGAACCAATCCCCAGCGGATACAGGGGTCCTCCTGTATTCCAAAATCTGAAATATCCCCAAATCCAAAATACTTCTGGTCCCAAGCATTTCAGATAAGGGAGATTTGTAGTTTCCTTTCTGGGAAACTTTGCAGGGAACAGCAACTGACGGCTCATGGACTGGTACTGGGCATGGACACCACTCTGAGTAGCAACACTCTGGATACAAAAGCCCTTTAATAACCCTTATCCAGGGCAGTGAGTCTGTCATGGTTCTGTGGAAGCCTGAGAATGTCACAGCAGAAACCAATTCCTTGAGATTTTCAGCTTTTGTTTTAAAAACCAAAGCACAAAACAAATCGATGTTTCTACTTCTTTGACTATAATCTATCAATTTATTTATACAGTCCACAGACCCATCAAACAACACTCTTTGACCATAAAGATATGCTTGAAAGGATGTGGGCAATGCCTGATAGTATCAGAGAGAGGAATAAAAATTTGCAGAGATGCTTATGTTTCTTCATCCCTCTCATGATTAGCAAAGCCAGAATAAGTTATGCAAAGCAACAAAAAGTCAGTATTATGCAAGTTTTTTTCCGATTTGCATAATTTATTTTCTGTATTCATTTAAAAACATTTTTATCCTGCTTATTCTCTGGAGAATTCTAGGTGTCTATAATTTATTCATTTACAATTTAGCAGCATCTAACTTTTCTTGGCATAGAAGATTCCCTAGGTGCAGAATTTTCATTTCCTACCCACCCCCAGGAAGTTTGCATACACCCTTGACTTCAGAAGAACTGAGTTAAGACTTTCTAAACCAAAAACATGATGTGCCTTATCCTTCCCTCTATAAAGGTGGCATTATAAAATACACTAACTCTGTCATCACCCTTGACACTAAATGGGGATCCACACAACATAATTGTTTCTGCATTATTATTATATAAACCATTACTGATACGGAGTACTGAAGAGATACAGTAGTACTTGCAGAAGGCTGTGCAACACACCACCCCCCAAGGGACTCCAATTCTAACTATACTGAAGTCCTGACATGTGATATCAATCAATGCGAACCATCTGTTTGAAACTGCACATCTCAAAACTCTAGCAGTTATAAACTGTGGGAGAAGTTTGTGTTTAAAAGTTTGAATCAGTATTTGTTAATTATTATTTATTATTATATTTATTGATATCCTGCCTGCCTTTCTCCCAATGTAGGGACTCAAGGTAGCTAACAGTGAGTTTAAAATAATACACGTTAAGAACAATAAATTGACAGGGACCAAATCCTGACTTGGCTAGTCATATTCTCCACCATATTCTTCGCTGTTGGGAAGATAAAAATGGAGAACAGGACCACGTATACTCCTTGGAAGAAAGCAGAGATACTAAAGTAACAAGCAGTAGGCAGGATCCAACACTGGACATCTCTTGTCAGAGCCAAAGAATCCAGTGGAATTGGATGGAACCACCCACGAACCCTAAAAACCTATTTGAGAGCTTAGGAAACCGTTTTGGGTTTCAGGTGGATCTGAAGGGAATAGAAGGAAGCAAATGAAAGTTCTATCATAGTGGCACCAGATCGCGTCTGATCTTGGAGGCTAAACAAGGTAATCTCTGCTTAGTACTTGGATGGGAGACTAGCCATGAAGCCTAACTGCTATAGGCTGTATTTGAGAGGAAGAAACTGGCAAAACCACTGCAGAGTATTCCTTGCCTAAGAAAATCATATGAAAATCATGGGGTTACCATAGTAAGTTGACAGGAAACTTGAAGGCACATATACACAGAGGCATGTTAATGGTGCTAAATGAACAAACAAATAAATGCTGCTGCCACTAGTAATTGTGTTTTTGCTTGTAATGATTACCGTATATTCCGGCGTATAAGACGACCCGGCGTATAAGACGACCCCCCCAATTTTTAAAGTAAAATGCAGAGTTTGTGATATATTCGCCCTATAAGACGACCCCCCTCTTCCAACGCATAGCCCCCGCATGCCCCTCCTGGGCTCACTTCCAGGAGGGAGCGCAGGAGGAGGATGCGGAGGCTGTGCGCCCAAAAGGGGCACGTTCGCCCCTTCTCCCCACCTTCCAGGAAGGTGGGAAGAAGGGGCGAATCGCGGTTTGGCCACGCAGCCTCCGCATGCCCCTCCTGCGCTCCCTTCCAGGAGGGAGCGCAGGAGGGGGATCCGCAGGCTGTGCGGCCAAACGGGGCTTTGGGGAAGGGGGGAGGCTGGGCGGAGGGTGGCAGGGGGGAAGGGGCTTCGCAGCCACCCCCCCTCTCCAAAGCGAGCCTTTGGGGAAGGGGGGTGGCTGGGCGGAGGGTGGGAGGGTGGCAGGGAGTAGGGGGCTTCCAAGCCCCCCTCCCTTTCGGGAGGGGGGTGGATGCGCAGGGGATGGGTGGGGGGAAGGGAGGAGGGGGCTTCTCCGCCACCCCCCTCCCTGAAAGCGCGTTTCTGCGGCTTTCAGGGAGGGGGGTGGATGCATGGGGAGTGGACAGCCGGAAGAGAGGAGGGGGCTTCTCCGCCACCCCCCCTCCCTGAAAGCGCGTTTCTGCGGCTTTCAGGGAGGGGGGTGGATGCATGGGGAGTGGGAGGGGGGAAGGGAGGAGGGGGCTTCTCCGCCACCCCCCCTCCCTGAAAGCAGCGGTTCCGCTGCTTTCAGGGACGGGGGTGGATGAGCGGGGGGTGGGCGGGGGGAAGGGAGGAGGGGGCTTCTCCGCCCCCCCACTCCCTGAAAGCAGCGGTTCCGCTGCTTTCAGGGACGGGGGTGGATGAGCGGGGGGTGGGCGGGGGGAAGGGAGGAGGGGGATTCTCCGCCCTCCCACTCCCTGAAAGCAGCAGTTCCGCTGCTTTCAGGGAGGGGGGTGGATGAGCAGGGGGTGGGCGGGGGGAAGGGAGGAGGGGGATTCTCTGCCCCCCCACTCCCTGAAAGCAGCGGATCCGCTGCTTTCAGGGACGGGGTGGATGAATGGGGGGTGGGCGGGGGGAAGGGAGGAGGGGGATTCTCCACCCCCCCACTCCCTGAAAGCAGCGGTTCCGCTGCTTTCAGGGACGGGGTGGATGAACGGGGGTGGGCGGGGGGAAGGGAGGAGGGGGATTCTCCGCCCCCCCACTCCCTGAAAGCAGCGGTTCCGCTGCTTTCAGGGACTGGGTGGATGAACGGGGGGTGGGCGGGGGGAAGGGAGGAGGGGGATTCTCCGCCCCCCCACTCCCTGAAAGCAGCGGTTCCGCTGCTTTCAGGGACGGGGTGGATGAACGGGGGGTGGGCGGGGGGAAGGGAGGAGGGGGATTCTCCGCCCCCCCACTCCCTGAAAGCAGCGGTTCCGCTGCTTTCAGGGACTGGGTGGATGAACGGGGGGTGGGCGGGGGGAAGGGAGGAGGGGGATTCTCCGCCCCCCCACTCCCTGAAAGCAGCGGTGCCGCTGCTTTCAGGGAGGGGGTTGGATGCACGGGGAGTGGGCAGGGGAAAGGAGGAGGGGGCTTCCTAGCCACCCCCCCAAAGCCGCGGTTCCGCGACTTTCGGGAGGGAGGGCGGAAGCGCGGGGGGGGGGGCGGGTGGCAGGGAGGAGCACTTTGCTTCACCCCCTGCCCGATCTCCTGCCTCTTCGCTCCGTTTGCGAAGAGGCAGGAGATAGGCAGGCAGGTGAAGCAAAGTGTATCCGGCGTATAAGACGACTGTCAATTTTGGAGGGCACTTTTGAGTGCTCAAAAGTCGTCTTATACGCCGGAATATACGGTACTCCCTACCTTATTTTATTCTATATACCAGCTATTTATGGTGTCTGCTTTGCCAAGCTCAGGCTGAGTTCCAATGTAAAGTACAGTAGTACTATATTTTGTGCTAACTACAGAACCCAAGCTATGGTTTGATCATCCAGAGAAATAACAAGCAAATTACAGTTGATACGCTCCTGACTGCCTGCATATTACCACTGCTCAGCCCTCAGATTCTTATTTTCACTCCCATCTTCATGGTGCAACAAACCAAGATCCTTAACTGTAGCAGGCCAAATGTCTGTGAATTCAAGCCTAACAATAAACCGCAAGGAGCACAAGCAGTGATCGACAGAGACAAGCTTCAAAGTGGTGTTTTAGAGTCTGAATGGCACCAGATCCAATCTGATCTTGGAAGCTAAGCAGGGTCAGCCTTGGTTAGTACTTGGATGGGAGATCGCCAACAAATACCAGGTGCTCTAAGCTGTATTTCAGAGGAAGGAACTGGCAAAACCATATTTAAGTATTCTTTGCCTAAGAAGAGCCTTTAAAATTCATGGGGTCACCATAAGTCGACAGGTGACTTGAAGGCACCTACATATGCACACGTTGCCCCCAAAGAACTGTCTGTGGGCATCTTAAGTTCGCACATACGGCTATATATATATATATATATATATATATATATATTGGTTTCATGTCATGACTAAGCCCATCCTCCTTTTTATAATAGCAGAAAACAGAAAATGTGCTTAAGTTTCTTATAATAGTTGAAAAGTTTAATGGAAGAGAGACAACTACATAAATTGTCGTTTCTGGGATGCATATGCTCCTCCACAGTGGTGTGATGATGCAAACAAATGGAAGCAATTGTGTTTTAGGAGCAGCTAGCAGCCTGGACCTATGCAGAGTTAGCATGCCAAAGCTCCTTGATTTCAATGGCCACACACAGTGATCATAGAATCACAGAATTGTACAGCTGGAAGAGACCACAAGGGCCATCCAGTCCAACCCCCTGCCACACAGGAAATCATGATCAAAGCATCCCTGACAGATGGCCATCCAGCCTCTGTTTAAAGACCTCCAAGGAAGGAGACCCCAACCACGCTCCGAGGGAGTATGTTCCACTGCCGAACAGCTCTTACTGTCAAAAAGTTCCTCCTCATGTTGAGGTGGAATCTCTGTTCCTGGAGCTTGCATCCATTGCTCTGTGTTCCAGTCTTTGGAGCAGCAGAAAACAAGCCTGCTCCATCCTCAATGTGACACCCCTTCAAATACTTAAACAGGGCTATCATATCATCTCTTAACTGTCTTTTTTCCAGGCTAAACATACCCAACTCCCTAAGTCTCTCCTCATAAGGCATGGCTTCCAGACCTTTCCCCATTTTAGTTGCCCTTCTCTGGACATGCTCCAATTTCTCAATATCCTTTTTGAATTGTGGTGCCCAGAACTGGACACAATATTCTAGGTGAGGTTTGACCAAGGCAGAATAGAACGGCACTATCACTTCCCTTTATCTAGACACTATACTTCTATTGATGCAGCCCAAAATTGCATTGGCCTTTTTAGCTGCCGCATCACACTGTTGACTCATGTTCAACTTGTGGTCTACTAAGACTCCTAGATCCTTTTCACACGTAGTCTCGTTCAGCCAGGTCTCCCCCATCCTATATCTATGCATTTCATTTTTTTGCCCTAAGTGCAGTACCTTACATTTCTCCGTATTGAATTTCATTTTGTTAGCTTTGGCCCAGCTCTCCAGTCTATCAAGTCATTTTGAATTTTGATCCTGTCCTCTAGGGTATTAGCTACTGCTCCTAATTTGGTGTCATTTGCAAACTTGATAAGTACGCCCCTAATTCCCTCATCCAAGTCATTGATAAAGATGTTGAATAGCAAGGGGCCCAGTACAGAACCCTTTGGCACCCCACTGGTCACATCTTTCCAAGAGGAAGAAGAGCCACTGCTAAGCACCCTTTCTGTTCGGGGCGGTCATCCAATTACAAATCCATTTAACAGTTAACTTGTCTAGCCCACGTTTTACAAGCTTGTTTGCAAGAATGTCATGGGGAACCTTGTCAAAGGCCTTACTGAAATGTGGAGTAACTGACTTGCAGGAAGGGGGACCCTATTTAGATGGCAGTGTCACATGTCAATGTTCACATATTTCACACTGTGGTAGACCAACTCCTTTTGCCTTCCTGTTCATAAGTGACATCTATCCCAAAATCCTGCCCTGATGGCACCAGTAAGCTAAGAAGGGGAGGAGTGCACCTCATCTCATCACTGTAGAGTGCCCCTTTGCTAACACCACAGACTGCCAGTGCCTAATGTCAAAACCAGTTGTTGTTGTTGTTAACTGCCAGTGGAATTGACTTGGGAATTCACATTCCCTTGGTAACTTTGTTCCTTTTCTTTGGATTCCTAAAAAGTATTTCTAAATATTCAACTGAAGTTTTAAATTACTGCAATGCTAGAAATTTGAGTTCTGATGGAAAATTTCATTACAGGGCAAAATACTTACCGGTATTTGGGGGAATCAAAGGTCAGAGGTGAGCAAAGTGTACTCCCCAAGACTGTTTTAGCTGCCCTCATCCCTTCCAAGATGTTCTTTTTCTGCATGCCCTCCAAAAAAGGGTGTTTGTGAATTCCCTGTCCTAGAAGTCTCCAGGAACAGCAATTCACAATTTAAATAGAGTCAGCCCTCTATATCCATGGATTCAGCCATCCACAGCTTGAAAATATTACACACACACACACACACTTTTTTCCAAAAAGCAACCATTTTATATAAGGGAATGGGACTTGAGCATCCATGGGTTTTGTTATCCACAGGGGGTCCTGGAACCAAACCCCAGTGGATACCAAGGGCCCACTGTAATTTGCAAGACCCTCCACAGTCAAAACAAACCACTTTTCAAAACAAGAAGTTGATGTTCAGACTCTTACAGTTTCATTTTATTTTTCATTTTTGGGGAGCAATTTTAGACTCCAGTCTCCAGAGGACAGACACAAATTCAAGAGGCATATGTTTTCCAAACCTTGGGGAACTTGGTGACAGAAGTTCTTCACCTGTTGATTTTCTGCCTGAGATGACAACTGTTAAAGATACAGGAGTCATAATCTCTCAGGGATGAGTGGGAAGAGAAGAAAGAGGTATGTTTCATCCTTGTACCTCTGGATTTATTAAGGAGGAAAGCTTTTCAATTTACATCCCTGCCCTACCCCACCCCACACACAGAAGGTCAGCAAGCTCCTAGAGACATCAAGAGATTCCTCACCTGTTGATTTTCTGCCTCTTAGGGCTACCATTTGTTACAGCTGCAGCAAAATATAGTAATATATTGCAGTGTTAACCATAATTTTAAAAAAAGTAATAAAATCCAATTATTTTGATGGTGAGGGAAGGCCAAGAATGTAGTTATGGGCAGTGTGTGCATGCGCAAAATGAGAACACTGTCCTTTCCGATAAGAATTCCCCCCCCCTATGAAATTCTCTTTCCGCCCCTAAAATTTCCAGCCCTGCAACAACTTTAAACTTCAGTTGAACATTTAGAAATACTAGCTATGTTGGCCATACAGCAAAACAAAATCAAAAATCCACAAAAAAGTTATACCTTTATTAGTCAACCAAATGCAAAAGACATGATGCAAGCATTCAAAGCTCTACCGGCTTCTTCATCAAGCAAAAGATGTTTTAAAAAATAAAGAAAAGTGATGACGTTGTAGGCCTGTGACTCCCAACACTGTTACTTTTTCCCCACATCTTTTGTCGGATGAAAAAGCCAATAGAGCTTCAAATGCTTGCATTGTGTATTCTGCTTCTTAAAGTATGTGTAACTGAATGTGGGGGGGGGGGTTCGTGAAAATTTGGGCAACAGTAAATTTGATTTGTATACCTATTTTATATACCTATACACCGGGGGTCAGGTAAAAATTCCTCAAGCGAAAAGAGGTTGTGAGTGGGAAAACTTTAAGAATCCCTGGTTTAGACAACCCCTTGGCTTAAAGGGCTTGGAGTCTTTTCAAAGGGCCAGGGGCACAGGCTCTAGCCAGGCCTATTGACTCCAAGCACCTCTCTCTCTTTCTCCTATACACTGACTGCCACAACACACACACACACACACACACACACTGATACACACTTTGCCGCCACCTGGGCCTCAGCCCTTCTTAAATAAGGGTGCATCCACACTACACCAATTTGCCATGGCCCTTCCTATGGAACCCTGGGATTGGTAGTTTGGTGAGGCACCAGCACTCTTTGGCAGAGAAGGCTAAAGACCTTTTAAAAAATACAAATCCCATGACTCCATAGGAAGGAGCCATGACAAATAATCCAGTTTGAAAATGGACTATTTGTGTAGTGTGGATGTGGTGAGGGCCAGGGGTGCAGACTCCAGACAGGCCTGTCGACTCCAGGCATATCTTTCTTGCCCTCTCTCTTTCTCTTATACACTGACTGCCACACAAACCTGCCAATACACACTCTGCCACCTGGAAGGCGCCCTCAGCCTTTCTTTTAAGGGTGTATCCACCGTACACCAATAACCCAGTCTGAATCTGGATTCTTTGCCATGACCCCAGCCTATGGAAGCCTGAGACTGGTAGTTTGGTGGGGCACCAGGACTCTTTGGCAGAGAAGGCTAAAGACCTTTTAAAACTACAAATCCCATGACTCCATAGGAAGGAGCCCTGGCAAAGAATCCAGTTTGAAAGTGGATTATTTGTGCAGTGTGGATGAGGCCCCGAGGGCCAGGGGCAGAGGCTCCAGCCAGGCCTGTCGACTCCAGGCACCTCTCTCTCTCTCTCTCTCTCTCTCTCTCTCTCACACACACACATACACACACACACACACGTACTGATACACACTCTCCTACCACCTGGAAGGCCCCTCAGCCTTTTTTTTTAAGGTTGCATCCACACTACACCAATAACCCAGTTTGAAACTGGATTCTTTGCCATAGCCCCTTCTTATGGAACCTCGGGATTTGAAGTTTAGTGAGGCGCCAGCCCTCTTTGACAGAGAAGGCTAAAGACCCTTTAAAACTACAAATCCCAAGACTCCATAGGAAGGAGCCCTGGCAAAGAATCCAGTTTGAAAGTGGACTATTTGTGCAGTGTGGATGAGGCCCTGAGGGCCAGAGGCGGAGGCTCCAGCCAGGCCTGTCGAGTCCAGGCCCTCTCTCTTTCACACACACACACACACACACACACACAGAGAGATAGAGACTCCGCGGCCACCCGGAAGCCGCGCTCAGCCTTTCAGAGAGAGGGTGTTGCCGGTCGGTGCTAGGACCCGCCGGGAATCGTCGCCGCCGCCGGGGCAAAGCCGGCCCCTTGGCCGCTCGGCAGCGCCGTGGGCGTCCGTCGGTCGGTCGGTCCGGCTGCTGGCGGGGCCTCCGTCCCCTTCTCTCGCCTACCTGGCGAAGCAGCCCTCGCACTGGTTGCCCCTCTCGTTGACGGTCAGCACGCAGGTGAAGGCCGGGCACGAGAAGAGCAGCTCCCCGACGGCGAAGCGGCGCCGGGCCCGAAGGCCTCTGCCTTTGCCGGGGCTCTGGAACCGCTCCAGCCCGTCCGGCGCGGCGGGGCTCGTCGTCGTCGTCTCTGCCGAGGAGCGCATGGCTCCAGGGACGGCGGGGCTGCCTTGGCGAAAGTCCCCTCGTCGCCCAGGAGGAGGAGGAGGAGGGGGCGGCCCGTCCCGTTGCTATTAATGGAACGCAGGCCCCCGCCGCGGCGCCCGGCCCAGCCACCCAGCCCGAGACCGCGGCACATACATGGGCATGTGGGCAGCCCGAGAAGCCGCCGCCGCCAGCCCCGGCTCCCCGGGAAGAAGGGCGCAGGGAGCGCGCTGGGTCCTAGAGGCAACGGGTCCGGAGGGCCGTGAGTGGCCAGGCCGCCCCCACACACATAAACACACACACACACACCCCAATAATCCACTTTGAATCGGGATTGTTTGCCATGGCTCCTTCCTAGGCAATCCCGGGGATTGTCGTTTTACAAGGTCTTTCGCCTTCTCTGCCCAATCCACACCGCACCAATAATCCACTTTGAATTTGGATTATTTGCCATGGCTCCTTCCTATGGGATTTGTAGTTTTATAAGGCCTTTCGCCTTCTCCACCCAATCCACATTACACCAATAATCCAGTTTGAATTTGGATTATTTGCCATGGCTCCATCCTGTGGAATCCCGGAACTGGTAGTTTTACAAGGCCTTTCGCCTTCTCCGCTCAATCCACACAGCACCAATAATCCACTTTAAATTTGGATTATTTGCCATGACTCCTAGGGAATCCTGGGGTTTGTCGTTTTACAAGGTCTTTTGCCTTCTCTGCCCAATCCACACGGCACCAATAATCCAGTTTGAATTTGGATTATTTGCCATGGCTCTTTCCTAGGGAATCCTGGGGTTTGTAGTTTTACAAGGTCTTTCACCTTTTCTGCCCAATCCACAGAGCACCAATAATCCAGTTTGAAACAGGATTATTTGCCATTGCTTCTTCCTAGGAAACCCTGGGATTGGTAGTTTTATAAAGTTTTTTGCCTTCTCTGCCAAATCCACACAACACAAATAATCCAATGTGAAATCAAAGGCTTTCACGGCTGGCATCCATAGATTTTCCTTGGTTTTTTTCGGGGCTGTGATAAAATAAACTCTTCCAGAACACAGCCTAATAGCCTGGAAGAAACCCAGGAAAAATCTACAAATAATCCAGTTTGCATCTGGCTTATTTGCTTTGGCTTCTTCCTATGAAACCCCTGGGTTTGTAGTTATATGAGGTCTGTAGCCTTCTCTGCCAAATCCACATGACACAATCCAGTTTGAATCCGGATTATTTGCCATGGCTCCTTCCTATGGAATCCTTTGGTGAAGCATCTGCACTATTGGGCAGAGAAAACCAAAGACCTTGTAAAACTATACAAATTTTATAAGTATGCCCCTAATTTCCTCATCCAAGTCATTGATAAAGATGTTGAATAGCACTAGGCCCAGTACAGAACCCTGTGGCACCCCACTGGTCACATCTTTCCAAGATGAAGAGGAGCCACTGCTTAGCACCCTTTGGGTTCGGCCAAATGTGTCCTCGCTAGCCATTTTCTAGGTCCTCCAAGGCAACTCTATGGTATTTTAAATCCGAAGTCCCATTATTTTCAATGGTGTTCGATATTATTATTATTGTTATTATTATTATTGTTATTATTATTATTATTTATATAGTGCCATAGGCTTTACATAGCAAAGGAGAAAGACAACAATCAAAAATAAACACAAAAACCTGCCTACGGTGCACAATCTAAAACCACAAACAAGATAATAAAATTAATAAAATATTACTATAACAGGATTAAAATAATACTATAAAAGTGTAAATTAATACAAATAATATGGACATAAAATCAAGATGAAAGTTGGAAGGCTTCCCTGAATACAATAGTCTTTACTTAAAGTAGTCTAGAGAGGTGGTGGTCCGCAAATTCATGAGAAGGAGATTCAAAAAATAGGGGGCAGCATGGGAGAAGGGGTGTATCCGAGAAGGGGCAGAGGAAACCCTTGGCTGATTCAGCGGCCCTAAATCACTAGAACGCAAAGCACAAACAGGAAGATAGGGGGAAACATGCTGACAAGTACGTGGGGGGCCAAACCATGAAGGGCTTTGAAAGTTAATAACAGCTTGTAACGAATTCTAAATGGGATCGGGAACCAGTGAAGGACAACAACAATGGAGTGACATGGTTATTATCCATGGATTTCGGTATCCATGCCCCCCCCCCGAAAGAACCAATCCCCAGCTGATATGGGGGTCATACTGTAGTTACTCTGTGTCTGCAAGAATAACACATTGTTTATTAGCGCAATGTGCATCGGTAGCAGAGATGGGATAGAGGCAAGTAAGATACATTGAACTGACAAGTTCAGTCACTGCAAGTGCCCCATAATCTGTGCTTTCCCCTGAAGTTGTTCCCCAGTATTCCATGCAAATTAGATCCAGGCCCACAAATAGTGCTTCCTTTATAACAAAAGTTAGCAATTGTGGGTCCCCAAATATTTTTCACCTAAAACTCATCCGCCCTAGCTAGCATATAAATTTTAGAGGGATTATGGGTGTTGTAAAACAAACAACAAAAAGCACACTCCTACCCAACCATTGTCTGAAGATGCCAGCCACAGATGCAGGCAAAACATCAGAAATAAACTCTTCCAGAACAAGGCCTCACAGCCCTCCCACCTGCAAAAAAACAAAACAAACACACAAAAACAACACAGAAAACCTATGGATGCCAGCCGTGAAAGCCTTTGACTTCATGACAACAAAAAACTTCAACTGTGGGAACATAGTTGCCCACCCCTGCTTAACATTGTAAACTTGTGCCAAAATGTATTCAACATAGCATCTTTCACTTACATCTGGAATTTCTGGTTATGGGTTAAGGCCCTGAAACTCAAATACGATCATGTTTTTTAGACTTTAAGATTTTAATCAAGCCAAACAAAAGGAAAAGAAGATGAAATAATTCCCAGGAGGCAAATGTGGGACATGAATCACATGGGGTGGGTGGGAATCTTAACATGTCAAAAACTCACCATGGCTATAAGCAGAGGTCATTGTACACTTGATGATTGTTGCCTGGAGGCATGAGAAGAAAGATTTGCTAAGTAAGTACTGCTGAAGTATAAGAGAATCTAAGGGCATAGCTCAAGATCATTGACTTGACTTTGTTTCAATAACGCAGGATGGTGGGTTGCAAACTTTTATCAGCATGAATCTAAGTTAAGAGACTTCCCTCAAGCGTTAACAATGGGCCTAATTGCATACACACACACACACCATCTATGCCTTTTGCTTTTTGTTTTGGGTACAGCTGACAATTGTGCATATGGCAAATATGTCAGGATAAATCTTTTATTTACAGTTTTAAATGTCATTACATGATCCACCTTTGGAAAGCTTTCAGGAGTATGCGTTCTCTTTGATTAATAACTCATTAGATGAATTCATAAGAACCCTACAGGATACAACCAAAAGCCTACCTAACTCAGTATTTTGTTCATCCACTGGCCAGTGAGTTGCCTATCAGAAGCCCACGGACGGGACATGACTGTTATAGCCCTCTCAAGCTCATGTTGTTTTATTCATTTACACATCATCTATTCTCCAGCACTGGGGCTCAAGGCCATTTATAGGTATTAAAACCAGAACACATTAAAAACATACAAAAATATCAGTAAAAATATGTAAAAGTTATTTTAAAAAGCAATTGAACAATCAATAGAATTAAAAACATTTTTAAAATGTCAAAAGGCACGATATAAACACTACTGTATTAAAAGTCCATTGCAGTCTATTTTTAAAAGGCTGTTGTAATAGGAAAGTTTTCACTTGGCAGTGGAAGCAGACTAAGGAGAGAGTCATCCTAGCCTCCCTAGAGAGGGAGATCCAAAGTCTGGGAGCAACCACCAAGAATATCCTCTCCCTTGTACCCACCAAATGTGTCTGAGAAGGTGGTGGAAATGAGAGAAGGGCTTCACACAAAGAATTCAGGCAGGTTGATATAGGGAGATGCGGTCTTTCATATATCCTGTACCTGAGCCATACAAGGCTTTATAGGCCATAAACAGGACTTTAAATTTTGGAGATGGACCAGCAATCAGTGGAACTGTTGCAGCAAGAGAGTTGTGTGCTCCCTGTAGCCAACTCCAGTTAATCTGGTTGCAGCTCTTAGGCCCAACTGAAGTTTCTGAGCACTTTTCAAAGGCAGCGGCATAGAACACATGGTAATCCAAATGCGATGTAACCAAGGCATATGTCACCATGACCAGCTCAGGCATCGTCTGGATTGGGGCAGCCTGGGACAACTGAAACCATCCTACAGTCAGCCATGTTTTGAAGTTCACTTTTGCAGCATTCACTCGTGCTCAGGGTTTAAGGCAATTTCCCTCAACCGAGTGCCTTCCAGGTGTTTTTGTTATGGTGAAGGAGCGTGGCAACTGAAGACCACAGCCATAGAAAGTACCAGATTGGAAAAATCATTTGAGTGCAAAGGTAAGATGGTTAAAGAAGAAAGGAGGCAACAGAGTTATAGTAGTATAGCACCCATGACCTTTTTATTTAAACAAGCATTTGATGGCTAATTTTATGCAAGGCTGCAGTGCTGCAGGGCATCCCTTTTGGATGACACTCTGCCCTGCTGATCCTCTGCCGGTACTGTTGCGTAACCGGTACTGTTGCGCGTGTGCACACATCCCCGAGTGAGATTCATCTGACACATGTGGCGATGGAGTTCTATGAGGTATGGCTCAGTTCCAGAATAAAAAGCGCAATACGGGAAAACAGCGGGTTTGACTGCCCTCTCCCTCCCTCTACATACCCCACCAAGTCCTATGTGGACAAACTTCACACCGCTTTCCATTCTTGGCACACCATCACCTCAGACCGCTGGGTCCTGAGTATCATCCTCAAAGGATACTTTATAGAATTCAACCACCTACCCCCTTCAGGGGTCTACAGAACTACGCCTCCTGCTACTCCTTTACTGGAAGAGGTTGCACCCTGTTCAAAAAAGGGGCCATAGAACCTATTCCTCAGCATCAGGAAGGGGAGTCCTTCATCTCCTGCTACTTTCTAGTCAAAAAGAAAGATGGCAGGCTACACCCCATCTTGGACTTGGGAGATGTAAATCGTTATATTACCCCCAAGCGGTTGAGAATGGTGACACTTTCCTCCATCCTTCCGTTCCTCCAGATAGGAGACTGGTTTGCCACTATTGACCTTTGCGATGCCTACTTCCACATCGCTATAGCACCACCACACAGGCATTTCCTTGCATTCACCATTGGTTCCCACGTGTTCCATCTCAATGCCCTCCCATTCATGTTGTGTACAGCCCCAAGAGTCTTTACCAAATGTGTGGCAGCAGTGGTAGCATGCCTCAGACTGAGCGGAGTAGTGATATTCCCATACCTCAACAACTGGCTAATAACAGCACCATCCAGGGAGAAGGTGGCCGGGGATGTCAACTTGACCCTCTCATTGCTAGACGAACTAAGTTTCGTAGTCAAGCTGGAGAAGTCCCACTTAGAACCATCACAACTTGCTAGGTTCATTGGGGCCCAACTAGACACTACGTTGGGTCAAGCACTTATCCCAGAAGACAGATTCTCCGTGCTGAGAAACATGGTCTGCCACTGCATTACCCATAGGAGGGTGACAGCTCATCTTATCCAGTGCATCTTGGGCTATATGGCCTCCACCACAGCAGTTACGTCCCTTGCCAGGTTACGGATGAGGCCCCTGCAAGCTTGGTTCCTCCAAAAGTTCAATCCACTCCTAGGACATTTTCAGACGTGATTTTCGGCAGCAAATATCCCAAAACAGCTCCGTTGCTGCCGCACGGCAGGGGAACAGTTTCAGATGATGCTGTCCCTCTGCCGAAACCCTCCGTGTCACTTCCGTGACAGAATGGAGGAAGCCGCATCATATTTCATTCACAAATGTTGCCCGTGAGTGAAATATGATATGGCTTCCTCCATTCTGTCACAAAAGTGACACAGAGGGTTTCGGCAGAGGGACGACGTCATCCAAAACTGCTCCCCTGCCATGTGGCAGCAACGGGGCTGTTTTGGGATATTTGCTGCCAAAAATCATGTCTGAAAATGCCCCTAGACTACCCTTTCAAGATGCTATCCATGCCCAGACTGGTGCTCAGGGCACTGGGTTGGTGGACTCGACCATAGATGGTTTGCCGTGGACTACCTTTCGCACCACCTCATCCCACCAGATTGATAACTATGGATGCATCGCTGATGGGCTGGGGTGTTCACTCGCACTATCTAGCCATTCACAGGTGGTGGTCAGACACGAAATCGCAGTTGCACATCAATGCATTGGAACTGCTGGCAGTGTTCAAGGCACTGAAGGCCTTTGAACATTCTCTCCAGGGTCATGTAGTACAGATTGTGTTGGACAATACCACCACCGTCTTTTATATCAACAAGCAGGGAGGGACCAGATTGTGAATGCTCCTAGATCTAACGATCCAAATGTGGGATTGGTGCGTTGCATGACAGATTTCCCTAACTGCAATTCATCTGGCAGGGAGCCAAAATGACATTGCAGATGTGCTCAGCCGGTCTCAAACCAGCAATCACAAGTGGTTCCTGGCATCGGACATCTTGGCAATAATATTTGCGAACTAGGGAGACCCGCTCATAGATCTGTTTGCGAGCAGGGAGAAATAGGGCTTTTTATTAAAGCTTTTATGGTGGGTCTAATGATTTTATCCAACTTATGCACATATGTGGTTGTCGTGGTTTTCACTTGTTTTAATTTGTTAGATAGTTTAGTTTGTTTTTAGATTGTGAATAGATGTGTTGTGGTTATTTACCACTGAGTCAGTTTCAGTTTCTGGCAACTCTATGAATGAGAAACTTCCAAGAGCCCCAGTTATCAATAATCCTGCTCACATCTTGCAAACTCAGGAACATGGCTTCCTTTATTGAATTGATCCGTCTGGAATGTCTTCTCCTTCTTTACTGAGCATTATCTTTTCCAATCAGTTATATTGTCTCTTGACACTTTCAAAGTATGACTGCCTCAGTTTAGTCATTTTGACTTCCAATAAGAATTCAGGCTTGATTTGTTCTTGGACCTGTTTTTTTTTTTTTTGGCAGTCCATGCTATCTGTAGAACTCTGCTCCAACACTGCATTTCAAATGAGTTGATTTTCTTCCTATTGGTTTTCTTCACTGTCTTGTCTTTCACCACCATATATAAAAATTTTAAATACTACGGTATGGATGATTATGACCTTGGTATCTAGGTATGTTGCCATTCTTAGGTATGTTGCCATTCCCAGTGTGCTGACTGGCTGCTTAGAAAACTTCCCAACCAATCAAAGCTCTCCATTGCCCGTCCAATCAGCACACTGGGAGAGGAAATGTGTGGAATGCTTCCAGTAGCTGCAGGTCCCAAGTGTACCACCGGGCAGGACAATGACGGTTTACTTGTGAGTAAAGGGTTTCTCCCTCACCCTTCTCTGGGGTTTCTCGCAGCTGTCTCAGGGGCCTGTGCCGCAGTCCTGGGTAGGTATACTCAGGAGTAAAACCCAACTGGGCTTCATTTCCCCAGGAAGTGGCAGAACTTGGTCTCTCTCTCCCCATGAAGCGTGTTGGAGGAGCAGGATAAAATAATGGCATATGTTACACCAGGCACAGCTAGTTTAATTATATATCTTTTACACTTGAGGATCTTATATCATTATTTCATAGTTGCCCTTCCCATCTTAGTCTTCTTCTGATATCTTGACTACAGTCTTCATTTCGATTAATGTATAGTAGATACAGAAAATCTTTTAAGTATTTCCATGTCTTCATCATTCATTTTTAAGTTATGGAAATCATCTGAGGTCATTATTTTTATTTCCTTAATATTCAACAGTAGCACTATATAAATATAGTAGGGCCTCTGTAGCTGCGGAACCAATAACCATGGGTTCAGTTATCCATGGGACACAAAATTGCCATAGAATCACACTGGAAAATGCCTAGAGACACATCCTCTCTAGGCATCTTCTAGGTCCCCCAAAGCAACTCTATGAAATTCTGTATTTTAATAGGGTTCATTGTTATCTGCGGTTTCCAGTATCCATGGGAAGTCCAGGAACTGAACCCCCATGGAAATGGGGGTCCAACTGTAATAAAAATAGAGGTCATGCATTGTCAGATACAATTATGAAGATGGAGCTCCATCTTTGTTGTTATGTTTGATGATGCCACCCACTAAAATCTCACCTTTTCAGCCTCTTAGCACACCAACCAAAGGGTTTCTGAGGTGCTGCAGATCGGGGTGCTGGAAAATGATGTTTATAGTGTTTATAGTGCTCTCCCAGTCATGAGGCACATTGAGAACAGGCAACTAGAGAGACCCGGTTGGAGTCCTGCTCAACTGCTTGTCTCAATGCACCCCATGACTGGAAGAAAACTCCAAATTTCATTTCCCAGTACCTCAAAGTGCAGCACCTCAAATCCTTTTGCTTAGTGTGCTGCCAGGTTGAAAAGGTGGGACTTGGGGTCATGATCAGTCATTATTAATTGTAAATGTGAATTCCCCGGTTTACAATCTCGTAACTACAAAATGGGATACCCGTCAATAATATATTTTTTTAAATGCTCTGTTATAGGATCCTATATGAGCAAAGTAATTAAGGGGGGTGCCATACCTTTTCTGTGACCTATGTTGTTGAAATGTTGCCTCCATATTTTTATTTGTATTTAAAAAAACCCTTTAGTGTAGACTTGAGTATAGAATGGTAGAATATGCTGAGGAGCTTTTACACTAACTAATAACCATAACACTTGCTTATTAGAAAAAAATTGAGAGGATACTAATGACTAGGTCATGGTTAGCATGGCATTCCTTAGAAGTAGCTCTTTGTCTCTGTCAAGGACAGCCCCATTGTGGGAACGGAGCTCTTGATTATACTAGGCAACCATACTGATGGGTGTTTGGCATTTTATTGCGTTGCTTTCACAAGGGCACAGCTCTTAAGCCACCATTTGCTTTATTCATCTTTCAGTCATCTTCACACGATGTGATACATTAAGTGCAAAGCACATAAGCTAGGATCTCTTTGTGTAAAGAATTAGTGGCCAGAGAGGTTGGTCCTCTTGTTGACAATGACAATATTTCCCATCTTCCCCCCAAAGAATCACACACAATAGCAAGCTGGTGCCACCTATTTTTAGCTAATATAAGGAGATACAAAATGGAAAATACATTAATTCTATATTACCATTAGGAGCTGTATTAGCTTGAATGCCTCAGCCATAGACAGGGCTGGAATTAAGCTGATGCTAAAACCCAAACTTAAATCAGTCACATAGGGATTTTTGAGAACCCCCGGCAGGGGTGTGCAGCTGCTCGTTGCAAAGTGTCTGTTGTAGACTGACCAACTCAAGCTATTTTTTTTTTTAATCTTCCCAGCTCTCATATTGACCTTCTATTTTCTCCCATATATTTATGAAGGTCTGACATTCAGATGTCAAGGGCAAGCAAGTCAGTGCACAGAGGGAACCAGTGAAGGCTGGATGTGTGTTTGTGTATCATCAAAAAGCAAGCCAGGAAACTCCTGCTGCCTTGAGGTCTGTGTTTGCATTTATGTCAGAGATGGGGAAGTGTGTGTGTTTGTGTGTGTGTATGTGAGGGAGAGAGAGGTATGTGTACCTTGTTGCATCTGTGTGCATGTAAGAAAGGGAAGTGTATGTTTGCATATTCCTGTAAGGGGGGAATGAGGTATGTGTGTGCTTTTGCATATCTGTATATAAAAGAAGGTTTTTGATTTGTATGGGGATGAGCGTGTATCTTTGGCCTTTATCACATGAGGCTGAAATCACATGATTATGACAGGATAGTAGCACAAACAGGTTCCTGTTATCGCATGGCGTCATCATCCTTCCATGGTCTATGTGTGCTCCACCTATTCATTATAACTTTTCATTGATGGGCAAAACCCACCAATAGCTGTAAATATCATTCTTTTCACAGTATTGACGAACATGTGAAATCATGCCCCACTGTAATTGCATGATTACAGTGTGAATGGATGTTCCTCTTTTTCCCCTCCCCTTTCCCGATGAGAACACATAATTAAACATCTGGGGGAGAACGCAAAGAGGACCTACAGGATGCTCTCTATCAACTGTTGCCTTTTCTTTTTGCCTTTTTATATTTAAGTGTTTATTTGTGAATTTCTTTGGTTATTTATTTGTTTTTAGTGTTTTAAAACAAAGTCTCACATCTTCTCATGAGAACAGCCAAAATCTTACCCATGAAAAGTCCAGGAAGTAACAGAATAAGAAAAAAATGAAAGGCACATGCGCTGGCCAGCAGAAGGTGTTAATACTCTGTCATAAGAAGGCAATGCAAAGACAAGTGTTACTACAGAGCAAGCTGGAATCCTGTTCTTAAACTGCTAGTGCTGGTCATGCAATAATTCTGCCCACACCCCAGAGCTTCCCAGAGCCCAAGGAATGGACGCTGGTGGGGCCACACGACCCTACCCTCCAGAGATTCCTGAAGCCATGAGAGTCCACACTGGTGCAGACAAGCCTCTTCATGATCCTGACCTGATGTCAGCCCATCTCCATGTGGATCAGCTAGCTCCTGTCGTGGGACATGAGCCATTCCAGGGGATGGAAGAGGCAGTCCAGCCTCTCCCAGCTGCAGAGGTTGACCTGAAGGAAGGAGCAGGCCTTGCTGCCGGCAAGTGCCTAGCGTCCACAGAGGGAGTGGCAGCGCCACTGTCATCACCTTCATCATTGCATCGTCACACACTGAGGCCAGGCAACAAATTCTCCGGGCAGAGGCATGGGAATAATTTCTCTGCCAAAATCAAGGCTGCGACCCAGTTCCTCATGGAAGAGTCTTCCTCTGTTTGCAAGCAACAGCAGCAGCAGTGGTCATCTCCTACGTCGAGGACGACTCCTCAAGGTTCACGAGGGCAGCCGAAGGTGCTTCCTGCCCGAAGATGTTTCTCATGTGGTGAACCTGGCCATGTCAGGTCACACTGTACACAGCAGCTCGTAGCAGCTAAAGTGATTGGGGCAGCTGCTTCACCAGCCCAGAATGATGGAAGAAAGTGCCACCTGCTCCTGCAACTGTGCTGACCAACCACCAGTGTACATTGCTTGTCAATGGAAAAGAAGTGGTGGCGTATGGGGACACGGGAGCACAACTATCTGCAATTCATCATGCCTACGCCAATCCTCAATTTGTGGATGACTACACGGTGGTGTCTCTTCAACCTTTCCATGCCCCATCCATCAAGTTTCCTACGGCCCGGGTGCCAGTGGAATTCAGAGGATGGAAGGGCTACTGGACTTTTGCAGTCTACACCGACTACACTTACCCCACTATATTGGGCAAAGATTTGGCGTATCATGTGGAACAATTCTGTGTGTCTCAGCATTCGCACCCAATGCAGATCTGCAACCAAGGTCTGCAACCAGCAGCTATGGATTCGGATTCGGAGGAGGAGGAGGCCTTCCCTTCAGATGGCACCATGGCTGAGGACGTGGCCCTGCAGGCTACTGTAGCACCCACTGAAGGCCCTGTTCCTGATGACCATGATACCTCTTCACAGCTGGCAAGTCAACTGTCTGAGGCAAGCCTATCTGCAATCCAGAGGGTGGAATGATGAGCAGTCTCTATCTGTTCCATGGCAGAAGGGGAAAGGAGACAACCAGACATCTTCAGGAACCCAGCAGGCCAGATTTGGGATCGCCAGAGACTTGCTCTACAGTGAACCTTGGCCTGATGGCCAGAAGGACAACTGGCAGCCCCAAAGACAGCTGTTAGTCCCCCCACATCACTGGGACAAGTTCCTGAGTTTAGCTTGTGATCTCCCTAGCAAACAGGCTAGGATGCATCGTACCATGGACTAGATAGGGAAGTCTTGTTCATGGGAGGGGGTGGACACTGCTGTCACTGAGTCTGTCTGATCCTGTGTGATCTCCTTCATGGTGGGGAAGCACAGAGTTCTGACTCAAGTACCTCTCTAGCCACTTCCCAGCTCGCAGGTCCCATTCCATAGAGTAGCTGTGGATGTTTTGGGACCCTTTTCTCGCAAGGCGTCGAGGGAACATCACATTCTCATGACTTTTGTAGACTTTTCCACCCAGAGACCTGAAACTACACCACTAGGGGGTGGCTCAGCCGAAGACTTTGATCACCTGTTGATTGACACACTGATCCAGAAATTTGTGACTTCACTCTCTAATGACTGGGACTTGGTGCTATGGCACTTCTTGTTTGCATACAGGGCTGCCCCACATCCCAGTTTATCCTTTTTGCCTTCTGAGTTGGTGTATGGCCATGAGGTTGCAAGGCCATTACAGTTAGTACAGCGCCAGTGGGAGGGAGATTTGTCTTCTGAGTGGCAGGAGACGTCCAGGGCAACTTGGGTGGCTGCACATGAGAACCTCCAGCTGGCTCAACAGCAACAGAACCCTTGGCATGATCAGAGTGCCGGGGAACGTCCCTTCATACTGGGAGATCCAGTGTTGGTCCTCTAGTGGATCCCATCCACTGAGACGGAGACATCATGTGGAGGTCTGGGCACAGTTTCAGAGCAGCTTGGGACTGTAACCTACCTTACCTAGTTTCCAGAAGTCAGTACCAGGCTGAAGTTGTACCATGTGACTTCCCAGCAGATGCTCTTCAAGAGACCCAGATTTCATGAACCTTCCACTCCCAGAAGCGGAAGAAGAAGGCCCAGACGGTGCCTGTGATATTCTCATGGGAGGTGGTGGCCTGGTGGAAGTGGCACCCCCTTCTGAACTCAACCAGAGGCATCCGCAGCAGTTTACCCAGTTGACAGCCATGGCTGCTTCATTGTTCTCACCTGTTTCTGGTCTCACCGCTCATCCTCAGCCTGTGAGGGCTGCTGAAGACAGCACACCATCTACAGAGCAGCCCAGACATGTGTCACCTGCAGGGACGCAGGCCTTGGAGGAGGAGGTGGGCCCTGGACATTACCCCATGCTGTGTGCAGAAGACCTCTTCAAGACTTTGGGCCTTTTTCTGTGTCTATTCTATTTGCTTTTGCCCATAGGCTATTGGCAGGTGGCCTTAGATGTGGGGTCTGGCCACGGCATGGCGTACATGACCCATATGGGCCAATTCAAGTTCACTGTTCTTCCTTTCGGCCTTTGCAAAGTGCCCGCACCATTCCAGAGACTGGTGACTTCTCTGCTGAAAGCTGGTGGGGCCATCGCAAATGCCTACCTGGATGTCATCGTTATCTTCCCTGATGACTGGGGTGATCACCTGCATCACCTAGAGACAGCCTTTCAATGTATCCAAGATACCAGTATGACTGTCAAGGCAAGGAAATGCCAGCAGGAGCTGGACAGAATGGCTTACCTTGACCATGGAGTGGGTGAGGGGACCATTCCTCCATTGCGAGTGAAAGTGGAAGCTAGCCAGACGTGGCCTACTCTGCGCACCAGGAAGTCCAAGCCGTTCTTCCTCAGTCAGGTGGGAGACTACTGGAGACTTGGGCCTCGGTATGGCCAGGTGCCAGTGCCACGTACAAATTTGCCTGGATCCAAGGAACATGGACCTGGTGAAGTGGACAGCGGATTGTCAGAAAACTTTCGACCGCTTCATATGTGCTCTCACCTATGATCCAGTCCTGATGGCACCAGACTTCGACAAGCCATTCATCATAGCTTCAGACGCTTCTGGCAGGGGAGTTGGTGCAGTGTTGATGCAAGACCATCTGGATGGTGTCTTGCATCTCGTCCTGTTCCTCAGCCAGGAGTTGGATGTCCGGGCATCGACTTGGCCCGTCCCGGAGAAGGACTGCTATGCCATTGTCTACACACTGGACAAGCTGAGAACGTACATCTGGGGTCAACGCTTCACTCTTCAGACTTACCATGCTGCTCTCCATTGACTCCACACAGTCCAAGGAGCTAACAAGGAATTGCTCCCATGGAGCTCATCCCTACAAGACTTTGACTTTGATATTCAGCATGTTACAGGCACCTTCAACATGGTTTTGGACTCTCTCTCACTCAAGGGACTGGTGGGAGGGTAGGAAGGGGTGCTGTTACATACTGTCTGTGTTTATTATTTCACTGTACTGTTTGATTTGTTTACATGTTTAACCTTTTCTTTTACTTTAGCTAACAGGTGGAAATCCCAGCCAGTTTGGTCCTACTTTCAGTGTTCCAGACCGTCTGAGATTTGGGGGGCGTGTCATGATGGCCTGCTCAGCCATCATGGAGATTTAATCTACAAACTCTATAGTTCACAGCAATGGAAAACTCCATTCCCTGGATTCCATACCATCAGGTATGGCTAAGAGGGTGGGACCCTCATTCCCTAAACATGACATGACATCACTGACTGGAGAGCCAATCAGGCTTGGCAATGCAGAACCAATCATAAATCTGACCAGAGGACTTTTAAGTTCTGACTTCCCTTTGTTCTGGCTGAGCACATGGGGAGAGCACATGGCTTAACTAGCAAGATGCTAAACTTGAGGTTGGGGGAAGCCAATCTCTCTCATGGGTCTGATAACACCAAAAAGGCCTTAAGTGATACCTGAAGCCTCAGGAGGAGGCTTCCATTTAAATTACTCTGAATTCCATCTCCAGAGACTAAAGGGGCCACCTAGGATGAGCCTGGGCCAGCCATCCCCATTGGGACATCACTGATGATGATGGGCATCATAAAATGTAAGTTAGTATTATTCTTAGCTTAGGGACCATCTAGCTAGTTGCGTTAGCTTTTATGATTTCATTTTAGTACTCTGACTGAATGTACCTTTTCTTATAAACCCAAGCTAAAATCCTAGGGGCATGTTGTCCTCCAAGTAGCCTTAAGCCTTTGGAACTAAAAATAAAGCTTTTTCTGTTTCCTAATCTCCATGGTCACATGCCTTCTTGGTCAGCTATCTGAACTTCTCTGGGATAGAGAAAAAGGTCATTGTTGATATTTTAACACAACCTGTCTGACTTCTCACTGCGCTAGATAAAGTAAAGGGTTAACTCAGTGAGTGGTGGTGGCTTTACCTTAGAAAGGGATTTCTAGACTAGAGGAACCTTTGAGAGTGTGGTTTCAGATTGTACAAATAAGCTGGAAGCCTTCCCTTCCTGCTGGAAGAGAAGGGCCAGCTTACCACACAATGGTGATGTGTGATAATTACTGTAACCGTGCCACTATGTTTCCACTTCCCCAGTTATGGATTTACAGCATTTTTAGATGCTAGTCTGATAAAGTCCTGAGTGTGTCTGTTTTGATAAAGATATCTGTAA
This sequence comes from Gambelia wislizenii, assembly GCA_030847615.1. Taxonomy (NCBI): domain Eukaryota; kingdom Metazoa; phylum Chordata; class Lepidosauria; order Squamata; family Crotaphytidae; genus Gambelia; species Gambelia wislizenii. The sequence continues at coordinate 45,089,735 of JAUMIR010000001.1, read as the reverse complement.
CAGTGCTTTCAGTTTCCTTTAAACTTAGTAGTGGTGCTTGGAATCTTTTTAGAATAGTTTTTGTTGTTTTTCTTGTTGTTGCTGTTTAAGTTCCCTGGATAGTGCATACATACTCAAATATACAAAGCTAATCAAAATATTAAACAATATGGCCTGGCCATTAAAGTTGTAATCCTATACCAATGAACATTTGATGGAGTGCCATGCCATTAAAAATGCGCCAAATTTGTAGTGACTAAAATTCTCTTAAATTCATGGTCGAAAGTTTGTCACCCTAGTCTGCTGCCAGGAAAGGTCTGGACACATCTTCACTGAGTGCCCCGCTCCACAGTGCTTTGGATATCCCTCTGTGTGTATGAGGGCTGCCTGAATGCTAACGTAGGTTTTTTGTAGTAGGTCATTGCAATGAAACAATGACTGTCAAAGTGAATATGTATAATTACAATGTTGTAAGTCTGGTTCACAACATCATAATCACTGATCAGGAAGCCACTGTAAATTTAATTACATTGCCGCTGATAATCTCCTTAGTTCCCATCTCTGTTTCTGCCTAATGTTAGAAGATTTCCATCTTAATTGGTAGTCTCATTGATTTTAAGAACAAAGGAGATGATCATACGCATCCAAAAAACACATGGGTAGCATGCAAGGATGACATTACTGTCCCATAAACGGGACCCAGTTTCAGACGTCCTCATCATTGTGCGCTGCACAAATAAGGTGTTGCCTTCAATTGATGCGGAGGTCCTGTCAATGAAAAACTATGGGTGCATTTATACGAGGGGGAGACATTCGACCAAATCTGTGCAAATCTGCACATTCCTACATATGAATGACGGAAAAGCCGTACATACGGCAACCGAACGACACGAACGGAAAGGCGTCGCCAATACGAATGTTATCGTATTGGATCGGTACACACGAGTCGATATGAATGTAAAGAAATCTGTCAATCAAAGTTTCAAGAACAATACGCCCGCCTTTGAAGTTTCTACTTCCTGACGGAAATCACTGTGATTGGCGAAGAGAGAAGCGGGACATCGGCATTTTCGGATTTCCTGTCCGTTTGCTTCATTCTTAGTGCTGCTAGCAGTGAGGGCATCCAGCTTAGGGGAAATATGGAAGAAATATTGTTATTAGTGCAGCAGATGATGCAGACCATGGTCCAACTCTTAAACGTACTCGATTGGAGGATATCAGGGTATCGGGATCTGCAGATTTCCACTCTTACTAACGTGCGGAGGTTGAAATGGAGACGACGGCGGAGGGCTGCTGTGCGTGCTCGCGTACAACAGGACTTTCTCTGATGTGCTCTCACATTATTGAGTATTCCTCAACAGTGACTGATAAGAGATCACTGTTGGTGGGTCTACCCAAGGTCCAGAAATGTTTATGAGGTTTTTGTGCAGACTGTTTGGTCTGATGAGGTATGGAAAGCTAATTTCAGAATGACCAGACCTGTGTTTGATCTCCTTGTTGAGACCATTTGTCATGAGATCCTTAAGCAGGATACCAATATGAGGAGGGCCATTTCCCCTGACAAAAGGGTTGCTGTGACACTGTGAACCCTCGCAAACAGAGGTTCCTATCGGAAGACTGCTTGGCAGTTTGGACTGGGGCAGTCAACAGTGGCGGCAGTGTTTCTAGAGGTTATTCTAGTAATAGAAAAGATACTCTTGCCTCGAGTCATATGTCTAGGTGATCATTGCAAGGTATTATTTTTTTAAAAAAATACTAATACATAAAATGGATTTTGCTGTACATCTTCTTTTTGGTGTTCCATATAATTGCATAGCAGAACATGTAATGTAATGTTGGGTGTATAGTTATATTAGCATCCATGGGGATTAACAATTGATAATTGATATGTACAAACTATTTTTTTTAGTCTGCCCAGGAGAGGTAGGGGTATAAGATGGAACCTTGGGAGTTGGCTAAAGTTGCTACCAGCAATGTTTATAGCAACTACTCCAAAGATGTATTAATGAGGTTTCCAGTTCTAAGTATTGAATTTTTATTGTAAGGTCTGAATTTAAGAAAGGTTACAGAATAAGAAACTAGTTAAAGGCTTGCAGTTCATTTGCTGAGGGGGAGAGTTCTATTGAGTTAAGGCACAGCAAGGGTGTGTTATTTTCAGATTGGAATCATAAAGTTGAGGAATGATTCTTCATCTTTCTGTAACGTTAATGATTTGACATTTCCTTGTACTTTCTAATGCATACTTTTTTTTTGGCCACACCCAGGTGATGGATGGACTTGAAGCACTTGGTTTTCCACAGGTGGTTGGAGCAGTTGATGGCTGCCATATTTCGATTATTGCTCCTGTTAGTCAGGCTGCTGACTTTGTGAATCGCAAAGGTACATACTCCATGCTTCTACAGGGCACATGTGACCACACTGGGAGGTTTCTGGATGTGGAGTTCAGATGGAGTGGTCGGTATCATGACTCTGGGGTACTACGTAACTCTGCCCTGTTTGAGACAATGGAGGCAGGTGTCTTTGTCCCAGGGAATCCCACACTCACTATTTGTGGTGCTCAAGTTGGGCCAGTGCTGGTTGCAGACTCTGCATACCCTGTTAGAAGATGGCTCATGCCACCATACAAGGGGACATTAACACTGCAGCAGGCCTTGTTCAATAAGCACCTAAACAAGGTCAGAAATGTGTTGGAGAGGGCTTTTGGTCACCTACGGGCAAGATGGAGGATCCTCACAGCAAAACTAGAGATGGCAGAGGAGAATATACCTTCAATCATTACAGCTTGTGTTGTTCTCCATAATATTTGCGAGACTCAGGGAAAAATATTACTAGATCAAGCTGGTGCAATACCCACATTTGTTCTTGACACCTTGGGGGCTCCCATTCAGCATACAGACCACGAAAAATACGAAGAGGGTGTTGTTATCAGAAATGCCTTGACTACATATTTCTGGAGGAATGCACATCCAGCATGACCTCTCAGAAGAAAATGCCCAATGTCAAATAATACTTTTCTACTGTTTGAGCTGTATAGTAAATGGGGAGATATTGAACTAAGTTACATGATTAGCATCATAATCTTTTAATTTTTCTTCTGTTTACCAAATTGTTATTTTTCATTGGTGATGCTTTTACCAAACATCACTCTTCAGTAGACAATGCCTACCTACTTTACGAATTTACTGGTGTTCTGTTGGGCCTGGGCGGAAGAAACATGACACTTGTAATTTGATTCACATTTAATTGTTTTTGGCCATCCTGTTTTCAAACAATAGCAATGTAGTGACTGGTACTGTTTATACAAGAAACATTTGTATTTGGTATAGTATTTGTACAGTATTTGGTATTGTATCAGTATTTGTATAGTATTAGTATTTGGTATAGATGGCTGAAGGCCAAGTATAAACTCCATCTTGGAAGATTTGATATTCATCCTCATAGCTGCTCCTTGTCTGGGAACTTCTTGTGGTTAAACAGTTGTAGGAATGTAAAAATCAAAGTGTTTATAGATATGATCTTCTGAGAAAACGTTAAGTGAAGAGAATAAAACGATAGATTGCTATCTGCATTTTCCAGTAGTTTTAAACTTGTAATAGACTAGAGGTTTTCAAATGGGGCTCTGATTATTGACTAACTTGTAAATGATTGCATTCCCTGCGTTTGCCACATACTGCAAGTTAACAACCGAAAAACTATTTCTTTTTAAGTACTGTTGGGGTTTAAGAAGATAATCCACACCAAGGCATAACATTTGAGTTTGAAAGAAACAAATTTGGTTTTTATGGAGGGATCAATGGAATGGAAGGATCCTTATTCTACTGTACTTTGTGGCAGTAGTTGTTCCCTAGCATCTTAATATAAGAAAAGTACTACACATAATTCAGAAAACAAGTAAAAATTATTTATTTTAAAAAATTTACTGCATATAAAAAACTATAAATATCGTTATATAATAAACATAAAGATCGGGCACTGCCATGATAATGCGAACAAAAGAATTAAATAAGTAACATAACTAAGTATATGCATAAATTAAAAACCATTAAAATAAAGTTTTCATCTTCCTTCGAGAATTTGAAGGATTCTCTCCACTGAAAAAATAGGAAAAAAGAGATGGTTACTATCATATTAGAAACATTTTGTTCATTAGACCACACATTACTTTATTTTGAAAACTTCGTAAGCAAAACTGTTTTTTCAATCCTCACCTAGGTTTTCTAGTCTGGAGAGCCTGGATTCAATGTTCTTCAGACAGTTCTCCAGTACTGTAAGAAATAAGAAAATAATTAATTTAAACATCTAGCCCTTGATAACTGATGATGAGTAACCTTACTCCCAAGGGAAATACATAGCTGTGTGTGTGTGTGTGTATTCATATACACATACACATACATACATATGATCTTTTACATACAATATTTAAAGATGTTGCCCCAAATTATATCACTTTACAAATATCACAGTTACAAATATCCCTGTTACTTCTTTTTTATTGATGTACGTACATGATCATTTATCACACAAGACATCATCCTACCACAACACTTTTCATCCTTACCTTCTTCTTCCTTCTCCTCCTCTTCAAGCCTTGCTTGAGGCTGCGGGTCTGAAAAGAAGGATGCGATATAATCCACACATTAGCAACCAGACGTTGGAGAAAATTCCACAACGAAGAAGAGATGAAAAGGTGGGTGGGGGGAGTATATCAACAAGAGGGCTGGTCTTGGTAGGAAAGCAAACATTTTACGTGCTTTAAATTGAATCAATATTCTAATAAACATACCTGGCTTGGGTGGGGCTGCCGCTTCCTCCTCCATCCCTGCTGCCGCAGGCACTTGAGGCTGTGGATCTGCAAGGAAGGAAGCAAGACATAAAAATGAGTGGAATCCTCCACATCCACATTTTGTTATATTAGATTTGCAAGAGAAGCCATGATAAACAATAAAACAAAAAAGAAGGGGTGTGTGTAATCAGTAGGAAAAGTCTATCAGGCAAATACTTCTAAATTTCAACTTATAAAATTCAAATCTATATTTGTTTTCTTGAGTTACTAGAGTTTTTCCCAGGCTCTGAGGCTGTGTTATGCAGTAGTTTATCTCGTATGTTTCTACTGAATGTGAATTTGTATATTTCAATATATAGTTTCTGAGTGGAGATTGCAAGGAGGAGTAGTGCCTGTTTGGCAAATGGTCCATTACTTGCAGGAAATCCCCCTGTCCCCAGATGGAGTTTATTTGCATATGTCGAGTTTTGAATCTATAGCTCTTCAAAATAGGAAGCCAGATCTTGTTCACTAATAGGCTTTATCCTTTCTTGTTGAAATTGTCCCGGTGTATTCTGGGATAATACTTGAGGGCCTTCATTTCCAACCTGGGACAGGGAGCTATCCTGCAGATAATGGTCCATTACCCCAACAGACATGAACATACCTCTACCACAATCAACTCAACCTCTTCCCTTGTTCTTCCACTTAAGAGGCAAGACAGTAATTAATAACCAGCTTTGCACAACCACCTTAAGTGCTTGAACTAGTATGCTTTTTCCTCCTAAAAAGGAAGAGAAACCCAAAATACAGGTGTGCAAAAAGCTCACACACAAACAGTTTTCATTAAGGTGGTCTTACAGTATTACATAGGAATCATAGAATCATAGAATTGCAGAGTTGGAAGAGACCACGAGGGCCATCCAGTCCAACCCCCTGCCATGCAGGAAATCACGATCAAAGCATCCCCGACAGATGGCCATCCAGCCTCTGTTTAAAGACCTCCAAGGAAGGAGACCCCACCACGCTCCGAGGGAGTGCGTTCCACTGCTGAACAGCTCTTACTGTCAGAAAGTTCCTCCTAATGTTGAGGTGGAATCTCTGTTCCTGGAGCTTGCATCCATTGCTCCGTGTTCCAGTCTCTGGAGCAGCAGAAAATTGCCACATATGTAAAGCTGTTACCTATTTCTGCCTCATGAGGAGGAGATCTGCGAGCCGCCTCCCTTCTACGCCTCACCCCTTTTTAGGAGATAAAAAAGAGCGCTATAAAATTCCCAATTTAACTTTCTGGAATTGATTGCTGAAATTCAAATATTTGCATCTCTTACCAGCAGGACGCTGGTAGGAGGGCCTTCCGGCTTCAATCCAAAGGGCCCTCATTTTCTCAAAGAATGGGGGCCTTCTTTCATTTGGGGGATTCTCCCCATATGCCTCAAGGGCATTGAAAAAAGCCCCCTTTAAAAGTTTAAATTTGGATCTGCATTGCTGCAGATTTCTGTAGTAACCATGGGCCCTCAGCTCCTGAACTGCGCCCATGTATATGTGGCGATTGACCACATTCGCGGACCTCATCAGTCTCCTGGATCCCCCACCCTGGCTTGCTATACTGGAGAGAAGGATATTGGTCTCCTCATCCCACCAGTAAGCAAGCTGGCGTGGGAACCTTTCCTGAGCCATGATGAGGTCCTCTATAGAGAACCGTCACACTTCCCTGTATTCAGTGTGGGGGTCAAAACCAAAAGTTGGAAAGTTGGAAAGCTGGAACTATCAGACTTTCTCTACTATGTTCCACCCAAGAAAAGAACTTATACCCTAAATTAATGGAACTCATCTTGAAAACTTTTCTCTGCCTTTTTGACAGTTTCACACATTTCTGTATCTTAAAAACTTAATGTCCGGACTTTCTATAAAAGTGCCATTCATTCAATAAAACTGGGTGCAGAAAGTTTGTTTCTATATCGAGTCCTGTGGAAAACGTCCGGAAATCTGAAGTTCTTTCATTTCTTTAATATCGGTTTTGCTATAACTTGGTTTTTTTCGGAAGGGGTGCTAAGATCGAAAGTGTGCTTATTCTGACTTTTTATTGTTCTTTTCCCCAGCATCGCGGATTGACTGCATTGACAGCAGAGTAGTAGGAATCCGCTTAAGGGTAAATGATGGCAAGTGCAAGTTTAACACGCCGCAGAATTGCCTATTGGCGTGATGAGGAAACCAATGTTTTACTAGACAGTTTATCTAGGCAACCAGGAGAGTAATGCAAGGAGAGTAATGAGATCATCCAATATTAGGAACAAAAACTTTTATTTTGTTGCAGCAAGGGAGTTCAGGGACAAAGGATTCATCAGGACAATTGAGCAATGTTGCTCAAAATCCAAGATCTTGAAAGGGGCATTTTTTACTGCCATGGAGGCGTATGGTGAAAACCCACCTCCTGAAAGAAAGCCCCCTTTTTTCAATAAATCACATGAAATGTGGGTAGCTGCTGGAAATCCAAGTGTCTTGGATAGGAGGCCTGCAGGTAACAAAATCCTTTTCAAAGCATAACACCATATTAATTTTTTTTTTACCAGTGAGCTGACAATAATGTAAGTGTTGACTATTTGAAAACCAGGAGTTCACCGGGCTAGAGAGGCCGCTCGGGTGTCTCCTTGAAACCAGCAAGTGGTGGAAGTAGAAGCACCACTTGTTGTCCAAGTCCAGGCAGCTCCAGGTAATGTAACATTCGACATTTTTTTTCATCCAACTTGATTTGAATTTTTTTTTATAGTACTTGTTTTATAGTACTTGTCATGACACGGTCATTATTTTTTATCAGAATCTCCTGGTTGACCCTAAAATACATTGTGTATCAGTTATACAGTCGTCCCTTCACATTCGCGGGGGTTCCGTTCTGCGGACCCCCGCGAATGTGAAAAATCCGCGAATAACTACACCCCTCCCCCTCCCTCCCCAGGCCTTCGCGGGGCCTTCCTAGGCCCCGCGGAGGCCTCACCGGCCCTCCCTCCCACCCTCCCCGGGCCTTCGCGGGGCCTTCCTAGGCCCCGCGGAGGCCTCACCGGCCCTCCCTCCCACCCTCCCCGGGCCTTCGCGGGGCCTTCCTAGGCCCCGCGGAGGCCTCACCGGCCCTCCCTCCCACCCTCCCCGGGCCTTCGCGGGGCCTTTCTAGGCCCCGCGGAGGCCTCACCGGCTCTCCCTCCCACCCTCCCCGGGCCTTCGCGGGGACTTCCTAGGCCCCGCGGAGGCCTCACCGGCTCTCCCTCCCACCCTCCCCGGGCCTTCGCGGGGACTTCCTAGGCCCCGGGGAGGCCTCACCGGCCCTCCCTCCCACCCTCCCCGGGCCTTCGCGGGGACTTCCTAGGCCCCGCGGAGGCCTCACCGGCCCTCCCTCCCACCCTCCCCGGGCCTTCACGGGGCCTTCCTAGGCCCCGCGGAGGCCTCACCGGCCCTCCCTCCCACCCTCCCCGGGCCTTCGCGGGGACTTCCTAGGCCCCGCGGAGGCCTCACCGGCTCTCCCTCCCACCCTCCCCGGGCCTTCGCGGGGACTTCCTAGGCCCCGCGGAGGCCTCACCGGCCCTCCCTCCCACCCTCCCCGGGCCTTCGCGGGGACTTCCTAGGCCCCGCGGAGGCCTCACCGGCCCTCCCTCCCACCCTCCCCGGGCCTTCGCGGGGACTTCCTAGGCCCCGCGGAGGCCTCACCGGCCCTCCCTCCCACCCTCCCCGGGCCTTCGCGGGGACTTCCTAGGCCCCGCGGAGGCCTCACCGGCCCTCCCTCCCACCCTCCCCGGGCCTTCGCTGGGCCTTCCTAGGCCCCGCGGAGGCCTCACCGGCCCTCCCTCCCACCCTCCCCGGGCCTTCGCGGGGCCTTCCTAGGTCCCGCGGAGGCCTCATCGGCCCTCCCTCCCACCCTCCCCGGGCCTTCGCGGGGACTTCCTAGGCCCCGTGGAGGCCTCACCGGCCCTCCCTCCCACCCTCCCCGGGCCTTCGCGGGGACTTCCTAGGCCCCGCGGAGGCCTCACCGGCCCTCCCTCCCACCCTCCCCGGGCCTTCGCTGGGCCTTCCTAGGCCCCGCGGAGGCCTCACCGGCCCTCCCTCCCACCCTCCCCGGGCCTTCGCGGGGCCTTCCTAGGTCCCGCGGAGGCCTCATCGGCCCTCCCTCCCACCCTCCCCGGGCCTTCGCGGGGACTTCCTAGGCCCCGTGGAGGCCTCACCGGCCCTCCCTCCCACCCTCCCCGGGCCTTCGCGGGGACTTCCTAGGCCCCGCGGAGGCCTCACCGGCCCTCCCTCCCACCCTCCCCGGGCCTTCGCTGGGCCTTCCTAGGCCCCGCGGAGGCCTCACCGGCCCTCCCTCCCACCCTCCCCGGGCCTTCGCGGGGCCTTCCTAGGCCCCGCGGAGGCCTCATCGGGCCTCCCTCCCACCCTCCCCGGGCCTTCGCTGGGCCTTCCTAGGCCCCGCGGAGGCCTCACCGGCCCTCCCTCCCACCCTCCCCGGGCCTTCGCGGGGCCTTCCTAGGTCCCGCGGAGGCCTCATCGGCCCTCCCTCCCACCCTCCCCGGGCCTTCGCGGGGCCTTCCTAGGCCCCGCGGAGGCCTCACCGGCCCTCCCTCCCACCCTCCCCGGGCCTTCGCGGGGCCTTCCTAGGCCCCGCGGAGGCCTCACCGGCCCTCCCCGGGCCTTCGCGGGGCCTTCCTAGGCCCCGCGGAGGCCTCATTGGCCCTCCCTCCCACCCTCCCCGGGGCCTTCGCGGGGCCTTCCTAGGCCCCGCGGAGGCCTCACCGGCCCTCCCTCCCACCCTCCCCGGGCCTTAGCGGGGACTTCCTAGGCCCCGCGGAGGCCTCACCGGCCCTCCCTCCCACCCTCCCCGGGCCTTCGCGGGGACTTCCTAGGCCCCGCGGAGGCCTCACCGGCTCTCCCTCCCACCCTCCCCGGGCCTTCGCGGGGCCTTCCTAGGCCCCGCGGAGGCCTCACCGGCCCTCCCCGGGCCTTTGCGGGGCCTTCCTAGGCCCCGTGGAGGCCTCATCGGCCCTCCCTCCCACCCTCCCCGGGCCTTCGCGGGGCCTTCCTAGGCCCCGCGGAGGCCTCACCGGCCCTCCCCGGGCCTTCGCGGGGCCATCCTAGGCCCCGCGGAGGCCTCACCGGCCCTCCCTCCCACCCTCCCCGGGCCTTCGCGGGGCCTTCCTAGGCCCCGCGGAGGCCTCACCGGCCCTCCCTCCCACCCTCCCCGGGCCTTCGCGGGGCCTTCCTAGGCCCCGCGGAGGCCTCACCGGCTCTCCCTCCCACCCTCCCCGGGCCTTCGCGGGGCCTTCCTAGGCCCCGCGGAGGCCTCACCGGCCCTCCCTCCCACCCTCCCCGGGCCTTCGCGGGGCCTTCCTAGGCCCCGCGGAGGCCTCACCGGCCCTCCCTCCCACCCTCCCCGGGCCTTCGCGGGGCCTTCCTAGGCCCCGCGGAGACCTCACCGGCCCTCCCTCCCACCCTCCCCGGGCCTTCGCGGGGACTTCCTAGGCCCCGCGGAGGCCTCACCGGCCCTCCCTCCCACCCTCCCCGGGCCTTCGCGGGGACTTCCTAGGCCCCGCGGAGGCCTCACTGCCCCCCCTCCCACCCTCCCCGGGCCTTCGCGGGGACTTCCTAGGCCCCGCGGAGGCCTCACCTGCCCTCCCTCCCACCCTCCCCGGGCCTTCGCTGGGCCTTCCTAGGCCCCGCGGAGGCCTCATCGGCCCTCCCTCCCACCCTCCCCGGGCCTTCCTGGGGCCTTCCTAGGCCCCGCGGAGGCCTCACCGGCCCTCCCTCCCACCGTCCCCGGGCCTTCGCGGGGCCTTCCTAGGCCCCGCGGAGGCCTAACAGGCCCTCCCTCCCACCCTCCCCGGGCCTTCGCGGGGCCTTCCTAGGCCCCGCGGAGGCCTCATCGGCCCTCCCTCCCACCCTCCCCGGGCCTTCGCGGGGCCTTCCTAGGCCCCGCGGAGGCCTCACCGGCCCTCCCCGCGCCTTCGCGGGGCCATCCTAGGCCCCGCGGAGGCCTCACCGGCCCTCCCTCCCACCCTGCCCGGGCCTTCGCGGGGACTTCCTAGGCCCCGCGGAGGCCTCACCGTCTCTCCCTCCCACCCTCCCCGGGCCTTCGCGGGGCCTTCCTAGGCCCCGCGGAGGCCTCACCGGCCCTCCCTCCCACCCTCCCTGGGCCTTCGCGGGGCCTTCCTAGGCCCCGCGGAGGCCTCACCGGCCCTCCCTCCCACCCTCCCCGGGCCTTCGCGGGGACTTCCTAGGCCCCGCGGAGGCCTCACCGGCCCTCCCTCCCACCCTCCCCGGGCCTTCGCGGGGCCTTCCTAGGCCCCGCGGAGACCTCACCGGCCCTCCCTCCCACCCTCCCCGGGCCTTCGCGGGGCCTTCCTAGGCCCCGCGGAGGCCTCACCGGCTCTCCCTCCCACCCTCCCCGGGCCTTCGCGGGGCCTTCCTAGCCCCCGCGGAGGCCTCACCGGCTCTCCCTCCCACCCTCCCCGGGCCTTCGCGGGGACTTCCTAGGCCCCGCGGAGGCCTCACCGGCCCTCCCTCCCACCGTCCCCGGGCCTTCGCGGGGACTTCCTAGGCCCCGCGGAGGCCTCACCGGCCCTCCCTCCCACCCTCCCCGGGCCTTCGCGGGGCCTTCCTAGGCCCCGCGGAGGCCTCACCGGCCCTCCCTCCCACCCTCCCCGGGCCTTCGCGGGGACTTCCTAGGCCCCGCGGAGGCCTCACCGGCTCTCCCTCCCACCCTCCCCGGGCCTTCGCGGGGACTTCCTAGGCCCCGCGGAGGCCTCACCGGCCCTCCCTCCCACCCTCCCCGGGCCTTCGCGGGGACTTCCTAGGCCCCGCGGAGGCCTCACCGGCCCTCCCTCCCACCCTCCCCGGGCCTTCGCGGTGACTTCCTAGGCCCCGCGGAGGCCTCACCGGCCCTCCCTCCCACCCTCCCCGGGCCTTCGCGGTGACTTCCTAGGCCCCGCGGAGGCCTCACCGGCCCTCCCTCCCACCCTCCCCGGGCCTTCGCGGGGACTTCCTAGGCCCCGCGGAGGCCTCACCGGCCCTCCCTCCCACCCTCCCCGGGCCTTCGCTGGGCCTTCCTAGGCCCCGCGGAGGCCTCACCGGCCCTCCCTCCCACCCTCCCCGGGCCTTCGCGGGGCCTTCCTAGGTCCCGCGGAGGCCTCATCGGCCCTCCCTCCCACCCTCCCCGGGCCTTCGCGGGGACTTCCTAGGCCCCGTGGAGGCCTCACCGGCCCTCCCTCCCACCCTCCCCGGGCCTTCGCGGGGACTTCCTAGGCCCCGCGGAGGCCTCACCGGCCCTCCCTCCCACCCTCCCCGGGCCTTCGCTGGGCCTTCCTAGGCCCCGCGGAGGCCTCACCGGCCCTCCCTCCCACCCTCCCCGGGCCTTCGCGGGGCCTTCCTAGCCCCGCGGAGGCCTCATCGGCCCTCCCTCCCACCCTCCCCGGGCCTTCGCTGGGCCTTCCTAGGCCCCGCGGAGGCCTCACCGGCCCTCCCTCCCACCCTCCCCGGGCCTTCGCGGGGCCTTCCTAGGTCCCGCGGAGGCCTCATCGGCCCTCCCTCCCACCCTCCCCGGGCCTTCGCGGGGCCTTCCTAGGCCCCGCGGAGGCCTCACCGGCCCTCCCTCCCACCCTCCCCGGGCCTTCGCGGGGCCTTCCTAGGCCCCGCGGAGGCCTCACCGGCCCTCCCTCCCACCCTCCCCGGGCCTTCGCGGGGCCTTCCTAGGTCCCGCGGAGGCCTCATCGGCCCTCCCTCCCACCCTCCCCGGGCCTTCGCGGGGCCTTCCTAGGCCCCGCGGAGGCCTCACCGGCCCTCCCTCCCACCCTCCCCGGGCCTTCGCGGGGCCTTCCTAGGTCCCGCGGAGGCCTCATCGGCCCTCCCTCCCACCCTCCCCGGGCCTTCGCGGGGCCTTCCTAGGCCCCGCGGAGGCCTCACCGGCCCTCCCTCCCACCCTCCCCGGGCCTTCGCGGGGCCTTCCTAGGCCCCGCGGAGGCCTCACCGGCCCTCCCTCCCACCCTCCCCGGGCCTTCGCGGGGACTTCCTAGGCCCCGCGGAGGCCTCATCGGCCCTCCCTCCCACCCTCCCCGGGCCTTCGCGGGGCCTTCCTAGGCCCCGCGGAGGCCTCACCGGCCCTCCCTCCCACCCTCCCCGGGCCTTTGCGGGGCCTTCCTAGGCCCCGCGGAGGCCTCACCGGCTCTCCCTCCCACCCTCCCCGGGCCTTCGCGGGGCCTTCCTAGGCCCCGCGGAGGCCTCACCGGCCCTCCCTCCCACCCTCCCCGGGCCTTCGCGGGGCCTTCCTAGGCCCCGCGGAGGCCTCATCGGCCCTCCCTCCCACCCTCCCCGGGCCTTCGCGGGGACTTCCTAGGCCCCGCGGAGGCCTCACCGGCCCTCCCTCCCACCCTCCCCGGGCCTTCGCGGGGCCTTCCTAGGCCCCGCGGAGGCCTCACCGGCCCTCCCCGGGCCTTCGCGGGGCCTTCCTAGGCCCCGCGGAGGCCTCATCGGCCGTCCCTCCCACCCTCCCCGGGCCTTCGCGGGGCCTTCCTAGGCCCCGCGGAGGCCTCACCGGCCCTCCCCGGGCCTTCGCGGGGCCATCCTAGGCCCCGCGGAGGCCTCACCGGCCCTCCCTCCCACCCTCCCCGGGCCTTCGCGGGGCCTTCCTAGGCCCCGCGGAGGCCTCACCGGCCCTCCCTCCCACCCTCCCCGGGCCTTCGCGGGGACTTCCTAGGCCCCGCGGAGGCCTCACCGGCTCTCCCTCCCACCCTCCCCGGGCCTTCGCGGGGACTTCCTAGGCCCCGCGGAGGCCTCACCGGCCCTCCCTCCCACCCTCCCCGGGCCTTCGCGGGGACTTCCTAGGCCCCGCGGAGGCCTCACCGGCCCTCCCTCCCACCCTCCCCGGGCCTTCGCGGGGACTTCCTAGGCCCCGCGGAGACCTCACCGGCCCTCCCTCCCACCCTCCCCGGGCCTTCGCGGGGACTTCCTAGGCCCCGCGGAGGCCTCCCCGGCCCTCCCGCCCACCCTCCCCGGGCCTTCGCGGGGACTTCCTAGGCCCCGCGGAGGCCTCACTGCCCCCCCTCCCACCCTCCCCGGGCCTTCGCGGGGACTTCCTAGGCCCCGCGGAGGCCTCACCGGCCCTCCCTCCCACCCTCCCCGGGCCTTCGCTGGGCCTTCCTAGGCCCCGCGGAGGCCTCATCGACCCTCCCTCCCACCCTCCCCGGGCCTTCGCGGGGCCTTCCTAGGCCCCGCGGAGGCCTCACCGGCCCTCCCTCCCACCCTCCCCGGGCCTTCGCGGGGCCTTCCTAGGCCCCACGGAGGCCTAACAGGCCCTCCCTCCCACCCTCCCCGGGCCTTCGCGGGGCCTTCCTAGGCCCCGCGGAGGCCTCATCGGCCCTCCCTCCCACCCTCCCCGGGCCTTCGCGGGGCCTTCCTAGGCCCCGCGGAGGCCTCACCGGCCCTCCCCGTGCCTTCGCGGGGCCATCCTAGGCCCCGCGGAGGCCTCACCGGCCCTCCCTCCCACCCTCCCCGGGCCTTCGCGGGGACTTCCTAGGCCCCGCGGAGGCCTCACCGGCCCTCCCTCCCACCCTCCCCGGGCCTTCGCGGGGCCTTCCTAGGCCCCGCGGAGGCTTCACCGGCTCTCCCTCCCACCCTCCCCGGGCCTCCCTCCCACCCTCCCTGGGCCTTCGCGGGGCCTTCCTAGGCCCCGCGGAGGCCTCACCGGCCCTCCCTCCCACCCTCCCCGGGCCTTCGCGGGGACTTCCTAGGCCCCGCGGAGGCCTCACCGGCCCTCCCTCCCACCCTCCCCGGGCCTTCGCTGGGCCTTCCTAGGCCCCGCGGAGGCCTCATCGGCCCTCCCTCCCACCCTCCCCGGGCCTTCGCGGGGCCTTCCTAGGCCCCGCGGAGGCCTCACCGGCCCTCCCTCCCACCCTCCCCGGGCCTTCGCGGGGCCTTCCTAGGCCCCGCGGAGGCCTAACAGGCCCTCCCTCCCACCCTCCCCGGGCCTTCGCGGGGCCTTCCTAGGCCCCGCGGAGGTCTCACAGGCCCACCCTCCCCGGGCCTTCGCGGGGCCTTCCTAGGCCCCGCGGAGGCCTCACCGGCCCTCCCTCCCACCCTCCCCAGGCCTTCGTGGGGCCTTCCTAGGCCCCGCGGAGGCCTCCCCGGCCCTCCCTCCCTCCCTCCCCAGGCCTTCGCGGGACCTCCGGAGGGCCTCCGGGCGTCCCGCGAAGGCCTCCCCACCCCTCCCCAGGTCTTTCACGGGGCCTCTGGAGGCCCCGTGTCACGGTTTTGGGGGGGCCCGGGGGGGCCCTCCCGAAACCGCAAATAACCGAAACCGCGAATGTCAAGTTCGCGAATGTGGAGGGACAACTGTACTTGTATAACATTGGTAGTAAAGTTCAGGTCATTACTTTCATCCAAGTTTAATAATTGACATCATTGTCTCTGTATTTTTTTTCCCTCTGTATTTTTTCCCTCCCTTGGATGGCTCCGTGAAGGCCTTGGGTGGGAGGGGGCAGGGCCGGGGAGGCCTTCACGGAGGCTTGGAAGGCTCCATGAAGGCCCTGGGGGGGAGGGAGGAGCCCAGGGCCTTCATGGAGCCTTCCAAGCCTCCGTGAAGGCCTCCCCGGCCCTCCCCCTCCCTCCCAGGGCCTTCATGGGGCCTCCAGAGGCCCCTTGTCGCGGTTTTGGGAGGGTGGGGGGCCCTCCCAAAACCGCGAATAATCAAAACCGTGAATGCTAAGTTCATGAATGTGGAGGGGCAACTGTATTTCCCTATTTTTTTTTTTGTTCTCTAAAGGAAGTAGTTGTTGGTGTAGAATATGTAGCATACCTGGTTTTTCCTCTGGGCCTTCAAATCTTTGAGTGGTTTTGGGGTCTCCAGCACGCAGAGCTTCTCTTTCTAGAAAAAAAAGATTAAGAAAACATACAATGGAAATAATTCCAATGACAACATTTGCAACCATTCCAACAGATTTAAAATGGTCATGCGATATGTTCTATCCCGCCTGATATTTTGAATGAGTTTCGTCCATAGCTCATTTGCCCAAAATAACTTGATTAGGGGCTGTCAACATCCGTAACTCATCTAATTAATGAACTATTTATAAATATCTATAAAATAAGGTCAATTTAAAAAATTATTTCATATTATTCTACCTACCATTCCCATGTGATGGTCCAGCTACTTCCTCCTGCAACACGGAGCCGTTTGCCCTTTCCGCCCTCTCTTCCCTTGACTCAAGCCTCTTTATCATGGTTGAGAAGAGTCTTTCAACCTGGCTAGAACCCATGACATTTCTAGCCCTGTGGTCCCGTCTTCGCTTGTTTGCAGCCAACCTTTCAGCGGGGGTCATCACAGCCGTTGGATTGGTCAGTTCATCAACTGCATAAAGAGATGGAAAATGGAAAATTTAGAAACTTGTACATATACGTTATCCAATCAAATATCAAACATCAACATGAATCCATGTTTCTCATATCTATATTTCTCTTAGGCTTAAGGCAAAGACATTTTTTTCTAATCAAATATCATCATGCATCTACGGTTTTGATAGGCTCATTGTAGTTATACCAGTTATGTAATCACAGATCAACATAAAGTAATGTTTATGATAGTAGTAAAGACAGTTATCTAATCAGCATGTTAGGCATTTCTCTGTAAAGATGTGAGGGGGGACATTAATCACTGTTTCTTGTCCTCCTCGAGGAGTAAATCATCACTGGCTGCTCCCCCTGCTGCTGTTCTGCTTCCTCCCCTGCTGCAGGAATCGGACTGGCCTGGGTGGCTTCCTCTTGCTCTTCCTGCAACATGCTGAAGTCCATGGGCTCAAGGTCTAGTATGACATGCTCCTCAGTCTTGGTCATAAGGTCGGGTGAGCCCATTTGATCTTAGAAAAACAAGGAAGAGTATGACAACATGAGGTTTCTTACAACCTTCAACATCACTCTCTCTGCATCCCCTCCAGTAACCCCATAAAAAAAAAATCCTTGCTTGCTTTGTAGCCCACATCTACATCCCTGTCAAAATCCAAACTAAAATAAAATGCATAACAATCCAAGCTGAAAAAAATAATTTTAATATATACATGAACACAGACACCAACAAATACATATACACAGGAGATTTTCATACGGGTTATATATCCCGTGGCAGGAACAGAACAGGGTCAGGAAAGGTTTTCCCTTTCAGACAGCGTTGACCCCGTTCTGTCCTGCATCCATCCTGCTCCCGTGACTGTTCCGGAACAATGTAATCATGATTTTTCATCGTGAATAGATCTCCCGTTCCGTCACTATCACGCAATCATGGGTGTGCGAACAGGAGCCCTGTTCCTGTTCTGAAATGATAGCCGTGGAGGGGAGGTCCATTCTGAGCACTTCCTGATACAATATGGACATCCAGGTAAGTGGCACCCTTTGTTTTACCCTCCCTGTTTTGATTGTGTGATTTAAAGTGTGTTTTTGTGCTTGGCGAAATGATTTTATGTTTGGAGTTTTATTTTTTAAATTTACCGCCCGCCGTTATCACGTGATAACGTGATAATGTTTCAGACGGCCGGTCGTAAAAGCAGCCTTACGATGGCTGCATTTACGGCCAGCCAGTGAGGGGAGGGGGAGCCCGTTCCTGATGCGGAATTAAGGTAAGTGTGTGAAATATTTACATTATTCCATGGCAGGAATGGGAGAGGAGGTGGCGGGGCAGAAATGGGGCATTTTGGCCCCGTGTGAAAATCTCCACAGACATTTATGTTCATTTATGAGTCCTCTGAACAATGCTGAAGGTATCCTTTCTACTGATATGAAGCTATTGTTTCTACTGATATATCCGTATATCACAGCTATTTTATCAAGGGTTATTATTTGATACAAATATTAAGTTTTTTTCTACTGATATGAAGTCCTTTTCCTATTACCTTGTGTATTCGGGAACAGTGATGGTGAAGCAGGCATCTCCTGGGCCAGTACTGGTCCATCTACTGCACGGGAACCTTGTCCCACGGGCACTCGCACTATGGTAGGGCTACGGGCTACCCTTTTGGGATGGATGGTCGCATCCCCTCTCAAAATGGCATCCAGCTCTTCAAAATATGGCATGGTCACTGCCCCAGCCCCACTTTTTCTATTGTGGTTCACGACCTCACGATATTTCTGGCGAAGGGCCTTGGTCTTATTTCGGCACTCTTCAGCCAGGCGGTCATGTCCCTTCACTCTCATTTGGGCCACAATCTGCTCAAAAATATCAATATTACAATGGCAGTCCCTGAGATGGTCTTGTACCTTCTCCCCACCCCCAAAGGGCAAGGAGGTCCAGGACCTCAGCATGTGTCCAGGCAAGTCCACGACCACCCCTATGCAGATGCCCTTCAACACCTGCCTTTTTTTTCAGAATGTATATAAATAAATAAATAAATAATAAGTATAAATAAATAAATGGATAAATATATAAGTAAATATATATATATATATATATATATATATAAAGTCTCAGATATGTGTATGTATATATAAATAAATAAATATAAAATATTTATGTATAAATAAATAAATATATAATATAAATATATTAAATTAATTATCAGCGATAAATACAACTCTGTGGATATCCAAAAATCCAAAAGTATGCGAAAGAGCAAAATCTGAGGAAAACGGGCACCCAGAATGATATGCCCGAAGGTTAGCTGACAGCTCGCCCACTGACAGGTACTCTCCGAATGGACTGTCAATCAGCCGAACGGCGGGAAATTTTGTCCCTCCCCTTCCGTTGTTTTAGCCATTCATACAGTTGTGAGCCGGCGGTACACACGATTGCACATAAGAATGGCGAACGGATTTTTCTTCGCGACCCACTTTCCCTTCTGAACGCCGCATGAGCATACTTCAGGGTAGAAAAGCGAGCCCCCCTTCCTTTAGATATGCGTGAATCCGAATGGCTGTGTGTACCGAAGAGCGAACTTCCGCACACCGTATGTATTATTTAAATCGTATAGACGGGGTCAATGACTTACTCATGGCTGCAGCACAGAAGCAGCACGCAGTGATGATGATGTCATCTAGAACTGTGGCCCGTTTGCGGGACAGTAGCATTGTCCTCACGTGCTGGCTGCTCTTGTATTTTTTAACGTGTCTGATAATCTCCTTAGTTCCCATCTTTGATTCTGTCTAATTGTAAGGCTGGTCCTGAAACCATGGCCAGAATCCTGCTGATATCAAACACACTCACAAGTTCTCCTATGGAAATAGTTGGCCATTTTTGTCCCATGCAGTATGTTCACATTCAGCTTGAGCCTGCAGAGGTGGAATGGCATCTGCAGTGCTGTTGTGCAAGAAGATGTGCATTGGGCTGCACATTGGGGTTGCACAGTGGGTTGTCCATTTGGTTGCAGATTTTGTGCTACAACCTTGCCATTCAGCACAAGGGTTGCATAGCACAATCAAAAAATAACTCACATGCTGAGATTTGTGCTCCATACAACCCTGATCTTAGCCCATGTGTTCTACTGCTGGCTAGCCACTTACATATCACTGGGGAAATCAACCTGCTTCTGTCCAAATTTTACAGGAGCTATACAAGATGCTAAACACTATCTTCCAAATGGCTTCAGCACCTTTCATAGCTCTTTTCATGTTCAGACTGAAACCCAGGAGCAGATTCACCACCCCACTAACATGGGAACCACGCTAATGGTGAGGCATTCACATCATGCATAATTTTCATATCATTATGGTTTCCCACCCCAAATTCTGTGCCAATGCAATGTTAACATTTTTTGGGGGGGTGAAGAAAGAAGGAAGGAGTCTTTAAGCACTTTAAGGTCAAATTTATTTCAGGATGATATTCCATGGACTCAAGTCTCTTCCTCAGGGGCTTATGATGAAATAAGTTATATTAGTCTTAAAGATGCCACAAGACTCCTTCCTTCTCACTTTACTTTACTGAAACTAACATGGCTATCTCTCTGGAAATTGCCAGAATCTTTCCTAGGCTCACACAGACTTGGTGTTGGGTGTAAAGCAGGGGTTGGCATAGTGTGGCTCATGAACATCATGTGGTCTCTGAATCTCACTTTATTGGTCTTTGAAGCTCCCCACCAATCCCAAAAAACCAGCCAATCTCCCAAACTGTTTTTAAAAACCAGGGGGCCATTTACAAGACAAAAAATGCCTGAGAAGAATTTGTGTCAATCCCTGGTTGTTTACAAACATCACGGGCTATTCAGAAGGAGGGGGTAGCAAATGCCCAGTTAATCTGTGACTTCCCACTCCTCTATTTTTCAGGACTTTCTGGGACAGCCCGTGCTATTGGTTGTCTAAACAACCAGGAACCATCCCAGGACATAGGATCATTTCTGATTGGTTGGACAATGGAGGGGCTGGGCTTGCAAGGAAAGCCTTGAAATCACCATTTTGTTACGCCCCCCCAGGGTCCTCCGCCAGCCGAGTGCCATGCAGGGTCTCTCCCCTCCCTGCCCACACCCAAGCATCTAAAGAGAATTCCCCCTCCCCCTAGCCTTTGCAGCCACTTGGGGCGGGGGTCTTCTCCATGACTAGCAGTCATGGAGAAGACCATCCCCTGCCAAATGCACCTTCCCCCACCACATGAGCCTACCCCCCATCCTTGCAGCCGTGCAGGGCAGGGGGGGTCTTCTCCATGACTGAAAGTCACAGAAAAGACTACCCCCACCCCGTGCAGTCACAGAGAAGCCCTCCCTCCCCTTGCAGCTTCTGACCCTTCCCTTGCAGCCATGCAGGGCAGAGGGGGTCTTATCCGTGACTGCCAGTCACAGAAAGAACAACCCCACCCCGTGCGGCTTCCCCCACCGCCCCTGGAGCCATGTGGGGTGGGAGAGGCTTCTCTGACTGGCAATCACGGAGAAAACCCGCCACCCCGAGCGGCTGCAAGGGAAAGTGGCAGAAGCTGCGCAGGGTGGGGGGTGCTCTTCTCCATGACTGGCAGTCACGGAGAAGACCCCACCACCCTGCGCGGCTGCAAGGGAAGGAGGGAAGCCATGCAGGGAGGGAGGTCTTCTCTGTGAGTGCCAGTCATGGAGAACCCTCTCCCGCCCTGTGTGGCTCCAGGGGTGGTGGGGGAAGCCACGCGGGATGGGGGGTGATCTTCTCCATGATTGTCAGTCACGCAGAAGACCCTTCATCCCATGCAGCTGTAAGGGCAGGGTGGGAGAGGTGTTCTCCATGACTGACAGTCATGGAAAAACACACCCCATCCTGCACGGCTGCAAGAGGTGGGGAAGCCGCATGGGACGGGATGGGTCTGTGCCTGGCAGGGTGAATTTGACCTTTCCCAAAATGGCAGATCCAGCCTTGCCAGGCTTCTAATGTAGACAGGAAAAGAGGAGAAGAAGAAGAAGAAGAAGAAGAAGAAGAAGAAGAAGAAGAAGAAGAAGAAAATTAAAAAAATATATAACTAATACACAGTAGGGCTCTGATGTCTCAGTCCAGACCAGAATGAAAAGAAAAGTAAAAAAGTTATTCTACATTACAGGGCAAACTAAATAATACTACTAAAATCACTACTAACTATAACCACAGATTATTATTTGTTGTTGTTATGTGCCTTCAGATTGTTTCCGACTTATGGCAACTGTAAGGTGAAACTATTATGGGGTTTTCTGAGGCTGAGAGTGTATGACTTCTCAAAGTGACTCAGTGGGTTTTTATGGTAGAGTGGGGATTTGAACCCTGGTCTCCAGAGTCATAGTCCAACACTCTCTAACAACTATACCACGATGGCTCCATAACCATAGATTATCGTTAAGGTTACTGAGTCAGCTCAAATGGCCAAATTATCATGGGTTCTAAAAGCAATTGAAGACTTTTTGAAAGACTGACAATTGTTTATGACTTTTCCCCCCTTAGCAATAAGAAATCTAAGAATGTAATAACCACAGAGCACCCTGGGGGATAGTCATGCTCAGGAGCAGATCATGCATGAGGGATTTGGAACAATAGCTTTTTACATCTTCCTAAGAATAATGGTGGTGAAGAGGCACAAGCAGAAGACCAGGGAAGGAGCCAACCTAACTACAAACTGTAGCAAGAAGAAAAGAAAGGTGCTGGTGGTAGGTGAGTCATTGCTCAAGGGTATAGAGGGAATTGTGTGTCAGCTGGACAAGATGATCCAGGAAGTATGTTGTCTTCCTGACATGCATATCCAGCATGTTACTGACAAGTTGCCAAACCTCATCAAAAACACAGAGCAGTATCCCTTTCTTCTGTTTCATGTGGGCACCAATGACACTGGAAAGAACACTTTTGAACAGATCACCTTGGAGTATGATGCCCTGGGCAGGAAAGTGAAAAATTAGAGGCACAGGTGGTATTCTCACCAATTATACCAGTGAAAGATAGAGGACCACACAGGGAGAGGAAGATGCTGCAGGTATATGACTGGTTACATAGATGATGTCAATGGGAGAGGTTTGGCTCCTGGGACCATCATCTTCACTTCTTAGACATAGGACTGTCTAGTTGTGAAGTAATAGACTATTAGGCTGAATTGCCCAAGATCACTGGCTTACCGGGGCTATACCTCACAAAGATGGTGAAGAATATCTTTGGCAAAAGCATGGAAAATCTAATCAAGATGGCTTTAAACTCAGTCCTTGGGGGTGGAGTTGCTAGCAAAAACATCTGTCCAAAAGCAAGCTCTAAACACAAGAATGTGAATTATAGAGGAAAAGCTGAGGGAGAGAATGGAAATAGAATAAAAAACAACAATAAACAATGCTTTAGACAGCTATACATCAATACTCAGAGTTTTGGAAACAAGATGAGCTTGAAGTCCTAGTGCAGGAAGGTAAGTATGATTGTATAGGTATAACAGAGACTTGGTGAGATGACTCCCATAATTGGAATATAACAATTGAGGAATATAATCTGTTCAAAAAGAATAGATTGAGACAAAAAGGAGGGGGAGTAGTTTTATATGTCAAAGATAAATTCACTTGTGTAGAAATCCACATGATTAATCCAACTGGACTGGTGGAGAGCATTTGGGTAAACATAACTGGAGAGAGAAATAAAAACAACATTGTGGTAGGAGTTTATTACAGGTCACCAAACCAAGATGAGTTGATGGATGATACTTTTCTGAGACAACTCTGAGAAATCTCCAAGAGGCAAGAACTGCTAGTTATGGAGGACTTTAATTATTCTGATATCTGCTGGGAGACTAGCTCTGCTTAAGCATAGACTCTCCAGCAAATTCCTGATGTGCCTTGTACATAATTTCCTCTTCCAGAAGGTGTAGGAAGGAACAAGAAAACCAGCAATCATGGATTTGATCCTAACCAATAGGGTGGAGTTGGTCACTGGAATAAAAGTAGCTAGAATTTTAGGGGGAATGACCATGTAATGCTAGAATTCATGATTGTGGGGCAGGCCAAAGAAGGGTATAGTGAAACACAAACCATGTATTTCAGGAAAGTTGATATTATCAAGCTCAAGGAAATACTGGGCAGAAGAAAAAATGAGGGGGGAGATGATCTCACTCTTTAAATACCTCAAGAACAGGTACAAAGAGGAGAGTGCTGGCTTGTTCTCAGCTGCCTCAGAGAGTAGAACTAGTCTAATGGTTTTAACTTACAAAAACATAGATTTTGATTGAACATTAGAAGGAAGTTCTTGACAGTGAGAGTGATTCAGCAATGGAATCAATTGCCTAGAGAGGTGGTGGATGTCTTCAAAAAGAGGCTGGAGAGCAACCTGTTGGGGATACTCTAGCTCAGTGTTTCTCAAACTCTGGTCTTCCAGGTCTTTTGGACTTCAGCTGCCAGAATCCCTGATCATTGGCCAAGGTGGCTGAGGCTTCTGGGAGCTGAAGTCCAAAACACCTGGAAGACTAGAGTTATGGAATCACTGTGTCTAGCTGGAGATCCCACATTGAGCAGGGGGTTGGACCTGATAGCCCACAGAGCCCTTCCAACTCTATAATTCTATGAGTGAAATAAAGTTTGCTTGAGTAAAGAAGTGTCAACTGTACAAAACAAAGTCCTCCCAAATGTATTCTTTTTTTTTCAGCACTGCTTTTTAAATTGTATAGGAAGATTCATTTTGAACAGAATGGCTGGAGCCTTTAAAAAGAATAAGGCAAGGTTCAAAAGTTGTGCAGCTTAAGAAAGTGAAGAATCTCCAAAATTACAACTGCAATAAGCTGCTCAAGGCGAAGAGTTCAGGGAGCCTGAGAGATCCACCAGAGGCCACACAGGCCTTGCATCTCTGAAGAAGAGAGAAGCTGTTGGAAAGCAATTTTATGAGAAACAAAAAATGTATCTTCCTGTCAGGGAGGAAGGGAGTTGCAAGGTGCTTGAGAAATGGAAAATAAAAAAAGAATGCAATTAAAAGCAGATATGAATAAAGATCAGGTGAGAGAGGATGTCACCTCCTGGCCTTCGGAACCATATTTCTGCTGTCTCCTGAAATTATGCTTTTCCTGAAACAAAGGAACAATGTTATAGAAAAATGGGTGCCAGGTACTTTAGGAAAATGAGACACAGTGAAGCGGATAAAAGAGACAAAGACAATAGCAGTCATCTGCAATAAACCGAAGGCAGCTGAGGTTTGAGACAAAAGTAAAAAATTCTGAGCCAGCAAGATGACTGAAGCAGGGGAAGGAAGGAGGGGAAGGTGAATCACAATAACATTTGAAAGACATGAGCTTGAATATTTATCAGTGTCACTATGAGCTCAGCTCAGCAACCTTGGTTCAGTTACCAAGTTTCCTAGCCTTGAAGATGACAAACAGGAAAATGGTGCAAAGAACAACTGTAGACTTGGTTTGCCTGTGAAAGGCCTCACAAAGGAGATTTTCAGAGGGGAACAACAACAACAAAAAAAAGACATTCCCTTCTTGCAGTATCCTCTCCCACCCCTCTCCCATCCCTGTAACAACAGAAAGTAATTTTTTCCCAGACCTACCTTGTTTGTGCATCCTTCCCTCAGCAGGGCAGCCCAGGACTGAAAGGAGCTCAAATGGAGCCCCTTTCACTTCCTGGGTTGAAATCCTGGCTGCTCTCCTTAGAAGACAGAAGTACAGGAAATTCAAACTGTAAAAGGAAAATAAATACACATCCAAAAGTTACACTAAGCATCTAAACACACGTAAAAATGTACAAGTAACCTGGGAAGAGTACAAAAAATGTGTCACTTACCTTGATGTCCCAATCTCACCCGGAAGTGTTCTGGCATGGACCTCCCATTGATGGCATCACACCAGCATCGTGGGGCACCATTTCAATTGCACATCATTCCATTACTGAAACGGAAACGGGTATCAATTCACAGCTTAGCCCATGAATAAAAAGAAGCACCAGCATAACGACAGTAGAATGGAAGCATGATGACATGGGGACAACGTTGTCTGAAAGGGAGCCCTTTAGCAATCTCCTAGCATCGGTAACACGCCATATTCAGCCTCTCTGAAAATCTCCACAGGCTTAGGAGTCACTCACTCATTCATCCTATTACTCCTTATGTTGTAGTCAAAATAATTTGTGGTCCTCCTTGCCACAATCAGCCCTTACAACACACTACACAATTATAACACCATGATTCCACTTTAACTGACAGGGCTGCATCCTATAGAATCCTGGGATTTTCAGTTTAAATGGGTACTAGTGCTTTTTGGCTGAGAATTCTAAATACAGTATCGCTCCCTAAATGTTGGCATGGCAGTTGAAATGGAATCAAAGTGTTATAGCTGTATCGTGTGATGGGATACAATGTTTTAAAAAGTATTCATTACTTTGCGAATTGCTTTTCACTGCTTTTAGTTACTTTTCATTGCTTTTAGTTACCTTCCAAAAGATAGATAAGGAACTGTCTTTAAAATGTCTTTTAAAAGAAAATAGAAACATAATTAGAAAACATTACACATTGCATTTAAAATTACATTCCCCACTCATTATATTGCTTTTGAAATGCACATATTTCAACTGCCCTGATTTGGCAGGGACCGTCCTAATTAATCCTCTGTCATCCTACTTTTTCAGCTTCTTTTACAATGTTCCAGTTTCTCCCTCTTCCTCTCACTTTCCACCTTGGTCCTTAGTTTACTTGAATTGCTGCATACTGGTTCAAAGTGCAAAAGTAGCTTGTACTCAATTAACTCAGGCAGGGAGGAGGACAGAGGGAGCAGAATCTTGTGCTTCCCAGTAGACTCAGTAAAAAGCAAACTGCTGCAACCTCTGCTAGCTTGTGTGTTCATCATTTATAATTTTTGCCACCTTGACCACAGTCTGATGTTGCTTGACTGCACACAGCCTGGTTTTCATCTGTGAAATGTTGGAGGGTATAGAAATGCAACTTGACATGGGCAACTGCATTGTTTGTGACTTGTTGCTTCCAAGCTCTGCCATAGCCTGGCAAAAGACATACAACTAAACATTTGTTGTAGCAGCAAGAGGAGGAGGAGGTACCTTGGAAATGTTACACAAATGAAAGATAGGGAAATTCTTTGGGCTGCTTTTGTTCAGTGAATTTGTATGGAGTAGCTCTTCCTCCCATGCCTGGGACTTTATCAGATGCGGCAAATATGGCGTCATAATGATGCCTAATGAATGCAAAAGGGTGTGCATATCAGATGATGTTGTCCTTTTGCGATCATGTAACGTAAAAGAGCCGTTCTTTTTTATTGACAGGTCAAGCCGTCAATAGATCTCCTGTGGCACTTTTTTGCTAGTATTGCTGACGTTTGAAACCTTGCACCATTTTGATCTCATGATTATGTTGTCAATGGGCAGAACACTCCCAGGTGAGATTGAGAAAGCCAGGTAGGGCACATTTTTTTTATGAACCTCCCCAGTTCACTTTTAAGTTGTAAAGTGTGTTTTTATGCTTGTGTGAACATTTTGTGTATTTGGGTTTTTTTTTTTTTTTTTTTTTTTGTATTTTTAAAATTTACCATGCTTGCATCTTCTTGAGAGAATCGGCAAGATCATGAGTGCAGAAGTGAACAGAGCTCCGTTTGTGCTCTGTTCACGCTAAGGGGCTGCTTATTCATGCTGGTCAAGGTCAGTCTGGTAGAAAGGGTTCTCTTGCTGACGGAAAGATGCTTTAAAATATGCTGGCAAAAGAACCCTTGGAGAGACTTGTCTGATAAAGTCCTTGGTCCAGCTGAACTTTAGAAGTGACTGAAGAGTTTCTGAAGTGATTAATCCAACACAGCATGACGAAGGCTCTTAATGTAAATGCTTCTCTCTCTCTTTCTCTCTCTCTCTTTCTTTCCCCACCCCACCTCTGCCACCCCAGGACTGTTGATCTTGCAGGCTGCTTTCACAAGTGCTCCTTTACACTTATAATTTAATGGGTTTTGTCAAACTATTGGCCATGAGAAGCCCACTTCACCTGAATGTGGACTGCAAAAGCTGAGGCTAAGTGCTGGAGTTCAGGCTACACAAAGCACAACACCCCTTCTCCAGTTCTTCTACACTGAGCAAGATGAACAAGATTTTTGGCTGAACTCTTTCTTTTGAGTATCAAATCTCCCATCTTGGCTTTTGTTCTGATCAATAGGAGTCAAAAATTAGCTCAGGGCAGTGGTTTAGGTGGAAGGATGGAAGGAGGGCACAGGGATCCTCTATCAGGAACTGGTACTGTTGTATACCTTCAAACATTTCACAAATGACATATGTAGCCAAACAACATCAGAATGTAGTTAGGATGGCAAACATTATCCGTGAGGAGGAAGACATAAACCAAGAGAGGTTGCAGCAGTTTGCTTTTGCCTGAGCCTACTGGGAAAGGGAAGAGTCTACCCCCTCTTCCCACGCCTCACCCCATTGAGTTAACTGAGTGTAAGCTACTTTAGCACTTTAAATGTAGTTTGTAGCAATTGAAATAAGCTGAGGACAAAGGAGTACGTGGGAAGAAGGGAGAAAAACAGGGGCATTTTAAAAGCAGCTAAAAAAGTGGGATGGAAGAGGATTAATTGGGACTGTCCCTGTCAAATCAGAACAGTTGGAGGGTTGTGAGTACTTATCATCTGAGGACCAGCCATAGCTTAGAGATAGAATATACCAGTGTCTTGCATGAAAAATGTTGCAAGGTCTAAGCCTGGCATCTTCAGTTAGAAAAAGGTCTGGCTTTGAGAAGGTCTTTGAGAACCTGAGCTCTCTATTATATGAGCTAAAACAAGCTCAGGTAAAATGGGGGGAGCAACCTACCTGTGGCCCCACAGTGTATTTTTGAGGTCCCCAGGGCCCTTTTGCATCCCTCAAATGTGTTTGAAAATAAAAGTTTGTTAAATTTCGTCATGTCCCCCAGCAGGGGCGGAGCTATTTCATGCTAAGGACAGTCATTTTTCTAACCAGGAAGTAAACCAAGGAGCCATTTTTAGCAAAGTGATTATTTTCCAGAAAAATGGAGAAAAGCATACGGGAGGTGGAGAGTTCAGTGGTGTGTGTGTGTGTGTGTGTGTGTGTGTGTGCATGCTGTTCTCCAGGGTCTAGTGGTGAGGCAAATGTGGCCTGCATTCATAGTCCACCTCTTGGATAAAGGGACAAACAATCTGATCTTGGGTGACAACTTACACATCTCCAGAAGAGAGGAAAGGCAACATCAAAAGATAGGGAACAGGAGGCATGTATTTGCATATGCTAAGCTATCTGCATAGTGACAAAGGTGCCGAAACCAAAAATAAGCTGGATTGTATTAATAGAATAATGTATTCAATATATACAGTATGTATAACATATAGAATACTATAATCAAAACATAGGACTTTTATCTGATGCACTAAATATGGCATCATAACAATGCCACATAAACACAAAAGGGCGCTCAGATCAGATGACGTTGCCCTTTTGTGTTTATGTCCTGTCAAAATCTTGTACCTTTTTACTGACAGCTGAAGCCATCAATAGATCCTTCCCCCTAGTTCAGTTTTGGTGCCAGCATTGCCAGCGTGCAAAACCTCAGGACATTTAAATTTTATCACTGCAGCGAGAATGGCCGGTCCAGTGTGAACACTTCCGGGTGAATTCGGACATCCAGGTAAGTTTTGCTCTGTTTGTGACTCTCCCTGGATTGCTTGGGACTTTTAAAATCTGTGTATGTGCTTTGTGCAACTCTTTATGTGTTCGTTTTGTTTTTATTTTTGAAATTAACACATGATATACTCTCATGGGATTTCAGACGAGGGCTCTGTTCACTTCATCTTTACTGCCGGGGCTGCCTTTGCCAGGAGAGGAAGGTACATGCTGGGGGAGCATTCTTTTGCCGGCATAAAAATGGTGTTTTTCTAATGCTGGCAAAAGAATGTTTAAAGGGGCTAGTCTAATAAAGTCCATACAGTCAGCCCTCCATATCTATGGATAAAAAAATTCAACCAACCATGGCTTGAAAATATTCTAAAAAATTAAAAGTCATAAAACAAACTTTGCTGTTCACCATTTTATATATGGGCAGTACAGTGGGCCCTCAGTATCCAATGGGGTTTGGTTCCAGGAGCCCCTGTGGCTACCGAAATCTGTCAATGCTTAAGTCCCATTTTATCTCTCTGTCTCTCTGGCTTTTCTTCGCAAATGAAGATTCAGGAAGGACTCATCCCATGCTTTCTGCGAGCGCGCTGATGACTAAAAAGGCCAATCCGAGATAAACAAGTCTGGTTGCAGAAAGCACAGCAGAAGGTCTCCTTGGGTGATGTTTCAGGTTGTAATTCTTTCTGTGTTGTCATTTCTCTTCAAGACTTGTTCGACATGAGTTCTCAAATAAGGCTGCAACATTGTGGATAGTGTGTCTCCATGCCTCCCAATGTGAGGCTAGCTCGGACCATTGTTGATGATCAATTTGGCCGAGCCTGAGATGTTGTTTCAGGGAGTCCTTGTATTGGTTTTTTGGGATGCCCCTCTTATGCTGACCCGTGGTGAGTTCACCGTATAGTACTATTTTTGGGAGACGATGGTCCTCCATCCTAGAAATGTGCCCTGCCCTGGGCAGCTGTGTTCTCAGTATCATGGCCTCAATGCTGGTGATCCCTGTTTGCTCAAGGACAGCAACATTCGTCACATAGTCAGTCCAGTGTATATTTAGGATTGTGCGTAGACAGTGCTGATGAAAGCGTTCGAGGAGTCGTAAGTGGTGGCGATAGGTGAGCCATGTTTCAAACCCATAAAGAAGAATAGACAGTACAATGGCTCTATACACACTGATTTTTGTGCTTTGCCTCAGGTGTTTATTACTCCAGACTCTTTTGTAAAGTCTTCCAAATGCACTATATGCCTTTGCTAATCTGTGATCGATCTCTTTGTCAATCTTGGCATCTGAGGAGATGATGCTTCCCAGGTAGGTGAATGGACTTAAGCACAGATTTGTCGATGGCAATGTGGGGATGGTGGTGTTTGTCCTGTGGTGCAGGCTGGTAAAGAACTTCCATTTTCTTCAGGCTGACTTCCAGCCCAAACAGCTCTGCAGCTGTTGCAAAGCAGGATGTTAGGCGCTGCAGAGCTGTTTCTGTGTGGGCAACAAGGGCAGCAGCAGCAGCGAAGAGCAGCTCACGGACTAGATAATTTAGAGTCTTAGTGCGAGCCCTCAGATGGCTTAAGTTAAACAAGCTACCATCTGTATGGTAATGTATATAGATGGTGTCTTCTTCTTCAAACTCTGCCGTAGCCCTTTGGAGCATCATGCTGAAGAAGATTGTAAATAAAGTTGGAGCAAGAACACAACCTTGCTTCACTCCATTAGTTATTAGAAAGGGCTGTGAAAGAGCATTGCCATATCTGACTTGACCATGCTGGCCCTCGTGTAGCAAGATAAGCATTTTAAGGAATTTGGGGAGACATCCTAGTCTTTCCAGGATCTGCCACAGACCTTTTCTACTTACAGTGTTGAAGGCTTTGGTGAGGTCAACAAATGGTACATAGAGACCCTTGTTCTGCTTTCTACATTTCTCTTGCAGTTGTCTAAGGGCAGATACCATATCTGTAGTACTCCTATTGTCTCTGAAGCCACATTGGCTTTCAAGAAGAAGTTCTTCTGCAATAGCAGGAACTAATCTGTTCAGGGGTATCCTTGCAAGGATTTTTCCAGCAATAGAGAGCAATGTTATGCCTCGATAGTTTTAACAATTGGATTTTGCTCCTTTTTTCTTGTACAGGGTGATGATGAGTGCATCTCAGAGATCTGATGGCAGTTCCCTTTCCCCCAGCAATTCACAAGGAGTTTGTGGAATTTGTCGTGGATACATGACCTCTGTGTTTCCAAACTTCAGGTGGGATTCCATCAATCCCAGCTGCCTTGCCGTTTTTCATCTGCTGTGTGGCCTTAGGGGTCTCTTCCAAAGTGGGAGCTATGTCCAATTCATTTTTCATCAGTTTTTGTATCATATGTTGGATAGCTGAGCCTTGGACTACTCGGTTGGCACTAAAGAGACTTTGAAAATGTTCAGCCCATCAATTCAGGATGGAGGCTTTATGAGTAATTAATGTTTGACACCTTTTCTAGGCCCCTCTCCATATGGAGCAAGCAGTGCTCTCCTTAAAAAATGCTGCTTGGTTGTTCAGGATGCTGCCGAACAAGACTGTCATCTCCCAGGTCAGCCTCAAGCAACCAAAGTCCTGAACCGCCTGCATGCAGGGTTGGGTCTGGGGCTTCCAGTGCATCTTTACACCTGCCATTTTGTCCCTCGCCTATCACTACAGGGCTTTTTTGGAATTCGATTTGTCCTTCGAGCCTGTGCAATGGATTTTTCTGGTGGAGCGCAGTGTGCACAGAACTGGCCTCACCCTTTAAACCAAAGGTTCATCTGCTGGCCTTGCAAGCATGGATGTAGCAGCGAGGTCCTCGGGTCGTAGGTTTGATTAGAGTTTCCTTCTCTTAGATGGTTGACCTTTCAGGGTTGGACAAGCACCATCTGCCCGGGTTTGGGATTAGAGTTTTTCTTCTCCTAGGATGGTTGCCATAAGGCTAGAAAGCCCATCCTGCCCTTTGACGCTCTTTGTCAGACCCTTCAGTTTTGACCTGCCTGGTATGGGAGACCCTACCGGTGGCTATTATGCCACCGCCAGCATAGCTCAAAACATCATTAGGGTACGCAAGTCTCTCTCCCACGACAAGGGGGCGTCAATGGAGAGGCCCATTTTATATAATGGCATATTAAAATGGTGCCCCTTATATAAAATGGTGAACAGCAAGATTTGCTTTTTGGATTTTTTTTAAAATATTTTCAAGCCATGGATGGTTGAATCTGTAGATAAAGAATCCATGGATACGGAGGGCTGACTGTACAGCATATAGAACAATACTATCAAAACATATATACCATACAACTGATTTCTGGATAATGTCTGTTTCAACCAAAAGAGTTTTCTTCAAAGCATAGAGAATATTTACAGCAACCAGTTTTGAGAGCAAACCTTTATTTAAATGATACATAAAGTGTATTATTATGTATAGCTAAACAGATCTCCTTCTCCCAGTCCAGCAGCTGGCTATTAAGATGGGCTGGGCTGGCACTTATGTAATTTTACAATAAGACTACATAGTCTTACTTATGGATCCGTAACTGTACTACTGAATGCCAGCCAATGATCATAATTGAAAGGGAAATATTATTATTCCAAGGGAAATATTCTTACCATATTGGTAAGGGCTGGAATTAGATGTATCCTGTGTCTGCTCAGTTTACTTGTCCCAGTGCTAAGTGCAGCTGGCTGCGGGATTGTGGGAGTTGTGATCATGGATGCAAAAGGAGGGCTTTGCCCCCTAAATAAGATCTCTGCTCCCCCAGTTGAATTTTTCCTTCACTCCCCAAATTCACTCCCCAAATGTTTGCTGAGAGTAATACATTGGAAATGTTAACACCTAGAACTCATATTTGCTATGTTCATATTCTGTAGGTAACTTTGCCTGCTTCTCTTCTTTGCACACCTAAACTGTATTTCTAAATGCTCAACTGAAGTTTGAAGTTAATGCAATGCTAGAAATTTGTGGACTGAAAGAAAATTTCATTTGGAAGGGCAGAATACTTATTTGGTGGGGTGAGTGCTCATTCCTCCCTTCCTGTCCCATAGCTATACCCTTGGTTTTCATCCAAAATAAGTATCTTTTCACCTCAAGCTCTTGAATAGGACACGTGAACACTCCGCGCCTATGACTTGCACTGACAAAGTGAACTTAAAGCAAAAAGTGTCCCGCAGCACCTGGGAAAGATGCAGTGTTGACACTGAAAAGAGGCCCAATTCATGTTTACATTGATGTACTTGAAGATTGCCAGCTGGCAAGATTGGTACAAGCGTTGGAAAAAATACAATCCTGTGGACAATGAGGCTTCTACAAGCCCCAGCAGAACTTATTAGTGTTGTGTGTGCTTTAAGAAAGGCCAAGTAGGATGGGAGGTGCAAAAATGGGAGCAATTAGTTGGTGCTGGATGCATTTTGAGGCATTAATGACTGCCAAAAATCCACTCCTATTCTGGGTTGCCATATTACCTGTTTAGAATGGTATGATTCCCCTTGTACCTACTTCTATAATTTTCTGGCCCATGCTCTCTCTCTCTCTCTCTCTCTCTCTCTCTCTCTCTCTCTCTCTCTCTCACTCACACACACACACACACACACACTCGCACACACACTCGCACACGCATGCACACAACATGCATGCACAACACACAGACGCACAGGGCAACCTTTGCCTACCTTGGCCCTTTGTCATCATAAGGACTTGTCCCCGTTGTCAGGCATTTAAATCTCAGCAAGTGACCTGGTAGCCCTATTCAATGTAAATTTTCCAAGAACTGAACTTCCTACATCAAATCAGAGTACTTTGTAAGACTGTGGGCTTTATAACATTGCATTTTATTTGGAAAAAACATGTTTTAGGCCTAAAAAAATTATTACAAAAACTGAAAGATATCTGAAATCCAAGGTTTCTGAAGCAGTTTGGCAACCTTCCTTAATGATGTATAAATTGTTACTTTTCATTTTTATTACTTTGCCTTAAATCTGAGCTAATGTGGTGAACTGGTGAGAATGTCAGAACAGGACTCGGATGACACGGGTTCAAATTCACATCCAGCTGATAGGGGAACTCATGAGCCATGTCACCTTGAGTTCAAGTTGTGTCCTTGAGTTCACTGGGAAAAGGCAAACTATAAATAGCATCAATAAATGCAATAAATCTAAGCTGGATATGCCTTCCCCAGGTTGTATAAATGGAGCAGAATAATATACATTTAAAGATAAACCTGAAAGCATGATGCTATAAATCTTCCTCACCCCACTCAAGATATACTCAGTAATGTGATGATTTCTGTGAATTACACATTCTTAGATAGTGTGTAACTATTTGTCTGTTCCTTCAGTGTATCACTTTATTCACTATTATTGCAGAATCAGCCACTGTGCATTCCCCATTGCATGATAGGACAAATAGCAGGCACATTAGCAAATAAACAATTGGTTGCATAACATTAGATTTCAGCAGAATACTGCAGCACAATGACCAGATAACCTAGTGTAGGATCTTGGCCCTATATATGTTTAAAGTTGAGTTCAATTAGTTATTTCTTTCTTTTCTTCACAGTTCAAGTGTTTATTAAGCAATTTGAAACATAAGCTGATGGTGTGTGTCATGGATGTAATTCATAAGGGATGAAAAAGGAAGCTTTTGCAAGATAATTTTTTTTTTAAAAAAAGCCAAACAACCAGGGAACTCTGAATCCAATTTTATTCTCAATTACCTTAATCTAAATGAAGTTATTTGAGTGTAAATGTTCACAGACCTGAATCTGGTTCCCCTGTTTGCCATTTCTATTAAATGCTGTCAAAGAAAGCATCTTGCCAAAAATAACCAACCGGTAAATATTAATTTATACTGGAAATCCTGAAATCATTTTCACACCAAGTGATGAACGGGAGCCAATGGACACTGGTGCACAGATAGATAATGGTATGATGCGATGCCAAGAACATACCTGGAAAGCACGACTTGAACATGGCATCCAAGAAGACTGATGTATGCCATTTGAATGGCACACAGACCAACAACAGAATAGAGAGGGGAAACCCATGAAAAAGCCCATCCTTCTCTTATCCTCCATCTAGGCTGGTGCCTAAAATATGATCCAGCTCTATACAGTATACATTTTCCAATATGGCCCCTTCTGCAAAGAAGCCATTTCACAGACTGATAGCAGGAATCTGTAACCAGCTGCTTCAGTTTACTTCTGGCTATTGCTGCTGTAGGTTAATAGAAAGCAAGGCAAGAGAGGAACCTAGGCCAGCATAAGGCAGAAATAATGGAATCTTCTGCCAAAAGGGAGTGAGGGATAAGAACTTTAATGGGCAAGCAAACAAAGGATGAGGCCGAAGCCATAGGCGCTTCAGTGAGCTGGCAGCTGAGAAGCAATTCTGGAACAACTACAGGCCACAGACTCACAATTTGCAATGAATGCACGGCTCACATGCCAGAAAAACTTTGGCTCTCTCCATATCTGTGTGCATGTGTGTATCTATATCTCCGTACCAAATATTTGTTTGTGATAATCATATGATAAATAACCAGGGTTCTGTGATAAACTGTATACATATTTTTGTCTATTTTGCTGGCTAATCCATTTCAACTTGGGTTTGTTCAAACACACCAAATAAGGCCTTCCCAGACTCACCCCAACCATTCCAGTTAGGCAAATATTGATGCAGCATTTAATTTTGATTTTGTGAATAGACAAAGGGATGTAATTGGTATTGCTAAGACCAATCAGGGGCGGAAGAGGAAAAGGGAGGCAGATGTATAAGGATGTTAGGTTTTGAGCTGGGTTTGTCAGGCTATGTTCTATTGCTATCACTGCTATTTTTTTTTAATATTATGCATCAAAATAAATGCAGATGCAGCTAGGGTTGCCAGGTGTCAGGCCACCAGCAGAAATCTGAGGGAATTGCTGTGGCTGTCTTGGTTTCCAGATGGGGGAGGGAAACCTCAGGCTATGGATCACTGGAAGCAAGGAAGCTGCCTCCCTGTCTTCTTCCCCCTCCTTCTCTTCCTTGGTCTGTCTGGTGGATTTTACTTTTGGACATCCATCTCCACCCACTTCTTGCTGACACTTCCTTAGCTTTCTTGCTCAGCAAAAGGAGTCTTCATGTCTGTTGCTCTTGTGCAACATTAGTGCACCAAAAAGCAAGGAGCCAGGAGAGAGGATTAGGGAAAGGGATAGTGGTTACATGCCCTTGGACCTATTGTGCCATTTGGAGCAAGGAAGGGTGTGGAGTGCCAGCATTGCAACTTGTGAGCCTTCTTATTGCTCAAGCTGGGCATCAGTGACACAAAGCCTGGGGTGAGGCCTTGCAGGAGGAAGAATGCTCCCTGAGGTCTGACAGTGAGCCTTGCACAAGCCTCAGCCACAGCATAAGGCTAGAAGAACTCCCTATATGCCATGTACTCTGTGGTCAAGATCATGTGAAATGTGAGCTCTAACCTAAAAGGAATAGTAGCAACTGATGCAGCTATTGGTCACATTTTGCCACTTGCCTGGCTATCAGAAAAATGTTGCCCAACAACCCCATCCCCCGTGATGCTATAGTTCCTGGCTAGCCAAGTTTTACTCAGATCCTGAGTCTGTTTACTTCATTCCTGTTTCCACAACCATCTAAATCAAAACCAGTCCCAACCTGCCTCCTGACCCTTTCTTACTCCTCCTTTGTAGCACTATGCCCTACGAACCCCTCCCCACAATATCTCATAATTGGCAATATTGGACACTTCAAAGGGTCAAGTAGACTGGGTTGATCCAAAGTGAGGTCAAATGGAGGTCACAAGGATTTGGGAAGTTGTCTTAGAAATATTTTACTAAGCATACCCAAGCTAGGACTATGCAAAAGCCCATAGTAAACAAAACTATTAAGGAGGTATGTGCTCATTCCTTCTTGGGTCCCTTGGAGGTGAGTCACACATCCTAAACAAAAAAGTGACCTACACAACCCAAATCCCCAGGAAAGATAAATCAGACCCCCCTCCTGTCCTACAATGTGAGGTTGTCATAAACCAGTCAATGCTTATCTCCCAGCCATCTAAGACAATCAGTGGAGTTTTGTTCTCTTTTGTTCCTCCTGTGGGAGAGTCATTTAGCCATTTTTATAGCCAAAATGCACCTTCAAGACATGGGATGGGTTATAAATATCACAGCCTTGACAATAGCAATGTGTCCCACTGTGGATGAGACCCGGACACTCTTTGTTTGTGCGCCCCTGGATCAGAACTTCCAGTGCCACCCTCAGACTTCAGTCTGAGTACTTTGCTCCTCTTCAAGACTGGTAGCTATTGTTCTATGTCCTGAATCTATTCCTCTATCCAACCTTTCTGCCTTAAGCTCTTCATTAGCCTTGTGTGGTTCTTGTTGAGTGTGTGTTGCATGTGTGAATGCTTTTTGTGTTATTTCTAATAAAAACAAATTATTTCACTTAAACTGGAGATCTCTGCAGTTAGTACTGCTATACATAGGTGAAAAGGTCCCAAAGCTACCTGCCTCTCACAGCATTCCATTTGAGCTAATAATAATTCCCCCAAATATTAATATAGTTTTGGCTTCCCAAGTGGGTCTCTAAAGCACCCCCACCTCTTTGGGTAACACTGTGACTCCATAAGGACCCTCAGCTATGACATCACAAAAACCTACCCCTGTAATGTCACAAAGTCCCACCCTTAGTTTCAGGTTTGGGCCCTAAAATCTCAGGGAATAGGCTGCTGGTGATCTGATAACCCTAGGTAGCACATGACCTTTCTGTTTTATTTACTTTTTTTCCCAAAAGAATACAGTCATCCCTCCACATTTGCAGGTTTCACCTTTGTGGATTTGACTATTTGAGGATTATTTGGTACCGCCTCTGCTGCCTCCCTATGCCATTTTGAATAGGGTCTTGGATAACACTGGTGTCCATCTTAAGCTGTGTTCAGTTAAGTCAGGTTTAGTCAGCAGTCAAATCTTTGGTTGCTGGGAGGAAATTAAACTGGTGGGGTGGCTGGGCCCAGCTGTGCACATGTTTCTTCTCACACTGACTCACATGCTCAGGAGGGTGGAGGGGAAGGGGATGGGATGTGGGGAACAGGAGGAGGGAGGGTGCACACATCCCTTCACACATTCACTCACTCACTTACTCAGGCAGGAGGGGGGAACAGGGGGACAGGGAAGTGGGAGGCAGGAGCGTGGGTGCTGTGTGGGCTTTCGAGGTGGATGGGGGGAGTGGGACAGGGAGGAGAAGAAAGCCAGGGCAGACAGGCAGGATGGCTGCAGTGGAAGGAGGAGGGCAAGGGCCACAGCAAGAGGTTGCAGCACCTGCTCTTATGGCAGTGGAATTCCCTCCGTCCACCCCGGAGACCAGCATACCACATGCCCTCCCTCTTCCCACTGCCCTGTCCCATCCCCTTCCTCCCCCGCAACCAAGCGAATGTGTGTGTGTATGAGGGAACACATGTGCTGCCTGGCCTAGCCACCCTGGCAGTAAAAGGTACTTTGTGTGTGTGTGTGTTAAATACAGTTTGGGGGACCTAAAATATTTGCAATTTTTCTAGTTTCACAGGGCTCCTGTGCCCCTAACACCCACAAAAGTTGAGGGATGGCTGTTTTTATAGATGTTCTACTACAGTTACTTAGTTAAATCATCATAAGTAATGTCTCCTCAGCTGACTTCCCCCCAGCCCACCTTAAAAGCCAGCATCCAGATCAGGCAAAGGAGATCTATTCAGCTCCTTATAGCAGTGCAAGGAGGAGGCTGTTTTCACCACCACCACCCGCCAGCAAGTGAGGCTGCAATAACGACTTGTGTCAGGGATCTTGCTTCTGATTGTTGCAGATTTGCTCACTGGTGGGAAAGGGGTATAAACATCATGCTCCTTGTGTCCTGGTCAGAAGCTGAATGGACCTCCTTACTCTGATTCAGCAGCTGGCTGAATACATTTACATAGTTTTATAGTAAGACTACGTAGTCTTGCTGAATACAGAGCAGTTACAGATCTATAATTCTAGGCTATGAATCTGCCACTGCAATACCGAATACTAGCTATTGATAGTAACTTTTGAATTCCCCAGGTTTCATGGACTTCCATAGAAACAGTTCAAAATGAGAATTTGTCAGTGAAAATGTCCTTTCTTTCAGTAGTGCCATTCCAAATAGCTTTATCACTAGACCTCATTAGATGATTTGTTAGATAGGCAAATACTTTATAGCAGGCAGAATTGAGTAAGATACAGGTGGAGAGAAGCTGAGCTTTTCCAGGAGACAGAAAAGTAACAAAGGTAGATTGCCAATGTGTGTCAACCAAGAATGGATGAAGCTCGGGTCACATTGCTGAAAAGATTATTCTGGTTCCAGCAGGCTAATTATTGAATCCAGTTTGAATCCCTTCTTGGGAGAAAGACTAGATATGAATTCAATAAATAAATAAATAAATAAATAA
This sequence comes from Gambelia wislizenii, assembly GCA_030847615.1. Taxonomy (NCBI): domain Eukaryota; kingdom Metazoa; phylum Chordata; class Lepidosauria; order Squamata; family Crotaphytidae; genus Gambelia; species Gambelia wislizenii. The sequence continues at coordinate 45,050,599 of JAUMIR010000001.1, read as the reverse complement.
ATTATTGAACTAAAAATCTAATTTATTTTAAAAAGAGACTTTCTGAAAACTATCCCATATCATGTTTAATCTTTCCACCATGCTGTAGCTATGTCACATGTTTGCAGTTTTATACAATTTTCCAAAATCATCTGAGATACATGAGAAAACAAACAAAACCGAAACTTAACAAGGAAATGGACACAAGTAAATCACAATAATATAGATGTGAATTCTTCGTAAGCTGAAAGCAAATACCATATGAATTATTAAGGTCGGTCTTCTGCTGGCATTAACCTGCATAGCTTCATTCACTTTGTGGATCTTTGCCAGTTTACATTGAGGGTATGTTTTGGCTTCAACTGTTTTTGCAGCAATAATTAATTTTGGAAAGTTGACAGTTAAGTGATTTTTCAGACAATGAGTGATGGGGTACATGGTTGCATGACCAGTGATTGCTCTCCGTCTCATCATAAATGTGATGAACCCAAGTCACTTCTCCTGATGTTTGGTCTCACTTATAGCTACATATTCTTCCCTTCTCCCTTTGCATACACTGAGCAGGGAGAAACACAGAAGGTTGGAGGGAGGGGAGATAAAATGTCATTGTGCAATGCAAAATACTATTCATAAGTCATGCAAATACTAAAGCCTATGTATAATGAATCTGTCCTTTAGGGACAGTTCTTTCCATGTCATTGTCTGGTACTTATGTTGTTGTTCATCTAGCTAATTACCGTTTTGAAAGGTATAGTCCTGCTGTCATGCTTAGATTAGCGGCAAGTGTTTGGCTGGCTACTTTCTTGTCACAGTTGATAATTATTTAATGAGTTCTGTTCTTCCCTAGGAAAGTAAGATTGGGAGAGAATTGGACCTATTTTATCACAGTGGCATTGCTGCGTCTGTTGGCAGGTTTGACAGCAGCTGAGCTGGATTCCACTAAGGCGGGAGAAGAAGAATTTCAATAAGTCGCTCCTGAATCAGTCAGAAGCAGGGGAGAAATTAATAGTGATGAGCAAATCTCAATAGAAACAGCCTCATCAAGTTGTTTGCTGCCAGGCTGTCTCCTACAGTGTTAAGCTTTTGTGGGTTCATGGAGGAGTTCTCTAGCTCTGCAGCCCTGGGCCTTTTTTTTTTTTTAAAGCTAAGCATGTAGCAGGAGAGCAATGAAAAGAATAAATAAAACAACAGTAAGCATGGATGAAACACACACACACACACACCAGGTGCCACCTGGTGACATGATAGAAAAGAGATCTTGATTTTGTGCGGGCTTAGGACACATGGAGTCTCTCAACTTAGGAACTACAGCAGAAGGACCCAGGTTCCCTAACTGTACTGCCCAGGCAGTGCTAAGCTAGAAGGAACATCCATTCTAATTGAATGCTGCAGCGTTCCTTCTAGAATAGCTATGGACAACACTATGGAGGTCAACTTCTGGGCCGTGTCTGTTGAAGAAAAGACCTCTTCTGGGCTTAAAACAATCCAGGTGCTGAAAAACATGCCCAAAATATCTCCAAAACCTAGGGGTATTTGGAGGCAAAAATTGGGAAAAAATACAAAATGAGGAGGTCTTGGGGCCACAAGAATGGCCCTGGGGTGTCCAACACTTTCCCCATCCCCCCTTCAGGCACACCTGTAGTAGGTATTGTAGTTAAACACCCAACAGTGCTGTTAGGAAACAGAGGCAATAGTATTCTACTGGATACTGATTTGGGCTAGGTCCTTTAGTCTTATTGCTCCCCTGATATCTCTATGCACACTCATGGCTATTCATACTAAGGGGTCAGAGCTGGCCAGCATGATCACTCACAAACACTTGGGTAACAAGCAGGCAGCTGGTTGGCTGCTGTGGGATCCAGCAGGTCTCTTCTTATGTTCTTCTTCACTAGCACAGAAAAATATGGCTAAAGTTCCATAGGGTGTAGTATTTCATGGTTCAGTATAATAAACATTGCTTGTTTATGTAGGAATGTACATTCTAAGATCTCAGCTGCATAGCCTAAGTTGCCTAAATCCCTCTTGACAACTGAGCATTGGCTAAATTTTAGCAGCTTTCCCATACAATGGCTGAATCCCATGTGTTCTAGGCATGCTAATAGTTTTACAATTTGAGAATCATAATTCACTTTTTGTGCTAGCTACTTGCTTGGTCAACTGCTAAGGGGTTGCATTATGAAGTCTAAGTACTTTATCAGACCACCACCCCTTAACATTCTTTTGCTGGCATAAATTGTGGCATTTTTATACCAGCAAAAGAACACCCCCCTACGAGACCTACCTTTGACAGCTTCAATGAGGCTTCCCCAGCAGTAATGGAGCACAAACAGAGCTCCGCTTACTTCCGGGGTTGATATCTCACTGATTCTGGGAAGACGTTAGTATGGAAGATTCAAAAATAAAAACAAAATAAACACATAAAACATTCAGAAAAGCATCAAAACACACTTTAAAAGTCCCAAGTACACATGGTGAGGGGGTCATAAAAAGAGCGTCGCCTACCAGGCTGTTGTGATCTCACCCGGAAGTGTTTGCCCATTGACGCTGCTTTCAAGTGAGCACAATGGTGCGAGGATTCAAGTGCCAGCAATGAAGCGGAACAGGAGATCTATTGACAGATCGGGCCATCTAATTTACAGTACATGATTGCAAAAGGATGACATTGTCTGCTATGTGTGCCCTTTCACTATCATTAGACGTCCTTACGATGTCATATTTGCCTGGTCTGATAAAGTTCTAATACTCAAGACTTTTCATTTTTGGATCTTGAACAGTATTTTTTTATTAGCTGTATCTCCTATCCCACCAACCCCCAAATCTGACAGAAATGTCATTTATTTTATTTATTTTTTATTTATTTATACCCCGCTCTTCAGCCACAAGGCTATCAGAGCGGCTTACAAATTGTTCTAAGCAATAGCTATTTACACATCTACACTGCATTATACAGTTTCCAATGTGTGTTAGCTAATTGCCCCTCACAAGCTGGGTACTCAATTTACCGACCTACGAAAGGATGAAAGGCTGAGTGAACCTTGGAGCCGGCTGGAATCGAACTTGCGACGTGGTGGCTTGCAGTACTGGCATTTAACCACTGCGCCACTCATGATCCAATTGCTGGCAGTATGCTGATGCCTGGTAAAGTAAGTTGTTTGTGCAGGGGAGTTATGACTGTGGCAGACGTGTAAAAAGTGGGGGGCTCGGGAGAGGTGCGCGCCTGTTTTGCAGCAGGGGGTCCTTTTCATGTTGCATGGAAGGAAAAGGTGCCACTTTTTACTCACATATGTTTTTCGTGAATAAAAAGTGGCGCCCTTTCCTTCCATGCATCACTGAGAGGGATGGCAGTGTCCAAAAAGTACCCCCTGCCGCGAAACAGGCGCGTACCTCTCCAGAGCCCTCCGCAGCACTTTTTATGCATCTGAAAAAGTCCAGTGTCACAATCATAATTAATTGTGAATACAGAACAGTTACAGATGAGTAAATGTAGGTAATTGGTCCATATTCATGATTGCTATTTAGTCACAATTGTGACACTATTGCCACAATCATAACGTTCTTCCCCCACCTACTTTACCAGGCACCAGCTGCATTTCACCAGCAATCAGAGCATGGGTGAATGATGATTCTGTCAGGTTTGGTGTGTGGAGCCAGGCCAGAAGAGATTACTTAGATACTGAATATTGGCCATTGTTTTTTCTGCTAGGGTCAGATTTTTCATATATTGCACTGCTAATTTTAAGCCCACCCCCTCCACATATGCCTGCCCAAGGATTAAGGTCTGCAGGGGGGGGAGAATTTCTGTGTCCCACTAGTGAGGTAAAAACACCGTGTGAGGACATGGGAGAAGGCCTTCTCTGTTCTGGCACACCAATTGTGAAATGCCCTTTCCTTGGAGGTCTTTAAACAGAGGCTGGATGGCCATCTGTCGGGGATGCTTTGATTGTGATTTCCTGCGTGGCAGGGGGGTTGGACTGGATGGCCCTCGTGGTCTCTTCCAACTCTGCAATTCTATGATTCTAAGTGCTAAGTCAAAACATGACAATTTATTGAAGCCTTCAGACCCCGCTGATTTACTTCAAGTGGTATGCACATGATTTTAAACTGTTTTAATCTTTTAAATCTGATATAACTTGCTAACATATTGGCAAGTTGGAGCCACATATCCACAGATATTCAGTTCCCAGACTTTCCTCAGATACTGGAAACCATGGATAACAGTGAACACTATTAAAATAAAGGACTTCTGGTAAAAACATACCATAGAGTTGTGTTGGAGGACCTAGAAGATGCCTAGAGAGGACACCTCTCTAGACATTCTCCAGCACAACTCTATAGTAAGGGTCCCTATTTTGTGTCCCACGGATAACTGAAACTGTGGATATTGGTTCCGTGGATTAGGGGTCTGACTATATATATTTAGCTTGTTCAGATTTATTTTTATTGTTTTAAATTATTTTAACCTGTTAGTTGATTTTGTATACTACTACCCTGAGATCGTTTGATACAAAGCAGGATAGAAATATATTAATTAATAAATATAATAATAAATCAAATCCATTTACAAGTTTCTGTTTCCCAGTTTTTAGGAATTCATTTTTGTTCACAAAACAAAACAAAACCTGACATTAGTACGTCAGTGTGGAAATTCCTATGCACCTCATTCAGATGTGCAGCAACATCTTTAGTCATTATTATTTCCTTTTTAATTACAGGAAGGGGCCTTAAAAACAGCTTTGCAGAAGGCCTCACAAAAGTTCAGTTTTGATTTGAATCTAGAGTTTCCTAAGATTCTTCCCATTGGTTCGCACCAGTTCCCAGTATGTATAGTGTGTGTGTGTCCCTGCATCCATGGGAGATATGTCTCTACACTTACTGTTTATAAGTGAAACCATGGATAATAGCAAACCCTATTAAAATAAAGGACTTCTGGTACAAACATACCATAGAGTTGCATTGGCCGCCAGTCACTTGGCGGACCTAGTGGTTCTTAGAAAGGACACCTCTTTAGGCATTTTCCAGCACAACTGTATGGCATGTGTCCCTATTTTTTCAGCCATGGGTAACTGAAACCACAGATATTGTTTCCATGGATATGGGGGAGGTAATCTGCACTCTTAATAAGATTTTCATCTTGAGAAAGCTACCCATCTTAAAATCAACAAAATGCTCATTTCTGATCAATGGCAAGAGTACCATAGTCTGTTAGGAATGATATAATTTAAGACAGGAACCAAAGCAAACCACAAATACATAACCTCCAAAGAATGGAGAACCAAAGTAACTATTCCCAACACTTGACACAAATGGGTGAACTCTTGGGAAACAATTCTTGGAAAATCATATTTAATAAGAATGAATATAATTATATGCTGAAGCTATCCATAACTGAATAGTAGTAAGATGATGCTCTGGAAATTTATACTGTCAGGGACAGAGAGAAGTACTTGTTGCATTTTCTGCCTCTTGTACCAAATTTGTCTAACCTTCACTACTATGCACATTGACTGGGGCAGGAGAATCTATTGTCTACTCTGCTTCAGGTAGCAAAATGTCTTGAGAGGACCTGACTTTCTTCATAATATTGATCAAGAAGGAAACTTAAGCCTGTAGTTCCTATTCCGGCATTATTAATGCTGGGAAAGTCACCTCATGAACAGAGATGAAACTGTGCCATGTGGCGAATTTCACCAGTGTTAATAATGCCTAAATTGGACTAACATTTCCAACACATACCCCCACATATTTCAGTTTACCATCATCTAGTTGCAGCTACTTTGGAATGGACCAAGAGGCCAAATCCACCAAAATATGGAAGCTTCTCAGAGATTTGAGTGAGTTTGGAAGAGTTCCTAAATGAATTACTTTCAGTTGTACAGGGGACATGATTCTAAATTATGAGAAATTATAGTGAGACATGATGTGGTAAAAATATTTCCCAGAAAACAAGATGTCAATTTATGGACCAAACTAGGCATGGCATTAATTGTGTGAATGCAGTTAATGGGCTCTTCTTTTGTTATCTAATTAGCAGCCCTATGCACAATGGTTTTCTTGTTGCAGTTTAGGAGGCCTTAGAAGAATACAGGAGCCTCTTACTAGTCACTACCAACAGCTCTGGACTTTCACTCATCCTGTACTTTGCTACTTGAATTTTTCTCATTTATTTCCACAGCACAAGAAACCTCTTTGTATGAGCTAGCCTCTCAGCTAGAGTGCACTCAACACCTTTCCATTTGCTGAAAAGGGAAATTATTCTTGAACTGAATAAAGATCACAGGTTTCAATCAACACCACTTCCTCCGGGATGAGTAATTTCTACAGCTCATAGGCTAAGATCCTGTTAAGGGAAGGGAGAAGATCAGCTGGAGTTTCACCACTTTTCTGTCTATTTCAAGTAAAGCATGTTGGTTAGGCAGGCAAATGAAAAATGCATGACTCAATCAGCAACAAGGACCTTGATCCGAGCATAAGACAATGCAAAGCATTGAAGATTTATAGTCTTGCTACCAGAATCCTATTATCTGGAGCAGCGGCAACAATAACACTTTGCAGATGATATCAGAATGGCAAGAGTGCTTCTCTTCCTGTTGATCATGAGAGGATGGTTCTTTGTTCCTCAGCCTGCCAGATGAATAAGTGGACAATTTTTTTGACATGGGAACTCAAGCTTCTTCAGAACAAAAATAAAGGAGAAAACGCTTTAATGGCAGGAAGAGAGTGTCCTCTCTGTAGTGCAATAGAGATCATTTTGCCAGAAATAATAATCTTCAATTTGATACTTCTCTCCAGAAAGCTGAACACTCCAGCTGTCCCTGTTTTCTGTTTTCATTCTTGGTAAATTATTATAGCATAGGAAGTTGGCTTACAATGAGTCAGACCATTGGTTTGTGTTGCCCAGTATTGTCAACTGTTACTGGGAACAACTCTCCAGATCTCAGGTAGGATTCTCTTCTAGTCCTGCTTGGAGCTGTTGAGACTCAAACATGGACTTTTTGCACATGACACATATTCAGGTTGCCTCGGTGGATGGTCGACACTGGGAGTTGGACAGGGGGAGTGAGTTCCTATTGGTCCTCCTGGATCTTTCAGTGGCATTTGATACTATTGGCCATGGCATCCTTCCAGGTCATCTGGCTGATATGGGAGTTGAGGGTATTGCTTTGCAGTAGTTCTGGTCTTTTTTGGCTGAACACTCCCATAAGGTGGTGCTGGGGAACTGTTGTTCAGGCTTTTGGCCATTAGCATGTGAAGTTCCACAGGGGTTAATTCTGTCCCCTGTGCTTTTCAACATCTACATGGAGCCACTGGGAGTAGTCATCCGGAGCTTTTGAGTTGCGTGTCATCAGTATGAGGATAATACCCAGGGCTATCTCTCCTTTACAACTGATTCCAAGGCGGCTGTGTTAGTACTGAATCATCTGGATGCAGCAAAGGACTGGATGTGAGTGAATAGACTGAGGCTTAATCCAGACAAGATGGAAGTGTTGCTGGTCAGTAGGAAAACCAACCTGGGATTGAGATCTCAGCCTGTTCTGTATGCAGTTGCACTCCATCTGAAAGATCAGATTTGTAGCTTACTGGTGCTGTTGGAACAAGCAATGTTCCTGGAAAACCAGGTTGCTTCAGTGGCCAGGAGCACCTTTGCTCAGCTTCCATTGGTGCAACAACTGTGCCATTTCTTGGGGATGGCAGATCTGACCACTAAGTTCATGCCTTAGTTCTAAGTTCATGCCTTAGTTATCTCTCAATTAGACTACTGCAATACACCATATGTGGGGCTGCCCTTGAAAAGTGTTTGGAAGCTGCAGCTACTGCAAAGTGCAGTAGCCAGGCTGGTGTCAGGTGTGCATTTTAGAGACCATATAACACTGATCTTGCAAGAGCTACAATGGTTTTCAATTTGCTTGAGCTCAGTTAAAGGTGATGGTGTTGACCTACACAGCCCTAAATGGCTTGGGAACAGGATATCTGCCTCCTCCCTGTCAGAAATTTGAGACCTTCAGAAGAGGCCCTGTTGTGCGCCCCAACGCTTCTTAAGGTTAGGTTGATGGGTACATGTAACAGGGCTTTCTCTATAGCAGCACAACTGTGGAACTCTCTACCCAAAGAAGCTAGGCTGGCTCCATCTCTTTTAAGCTTCTAGTGGACAGCCAAAACAGTGCTGTTCCACATGGCATTCAGTGTTTGAAACTTCTGTTTTAACTGTGTCAAAACTGGATTCCAGGATTGTTTTTAGACTGCATTTAGTAGTTTTTAAAGAGTATTGTAATGTGTTTTTTTTTTAAAAAATGTTTGTATCTTTGTATTGTTTTAATTGGTTTTTATTTGTTCATCACCCCAGGAGCCCTTGTGGGCTGGGAGGTGATACAGAAATACTATAAATGAATGAATGAATAATATTACTCAAAGGGTCTACTCTAGTTGGGATTGCCAATAGGACTGAGGTTAGTGTGCTCTCTGGGGCTAATGAGCATAAAAGAACATGATATTATTTTCCATCACCCCATTACTGCCGTCTTGAACAGAGCAGGCCTTTCTCTGTGGAGATAATCAGACATGTTTAAAGTGGCATTACAGGAATGCCAGGAGATCTCAAAAGGGCTCCCTTATCAGATGACATCGTCCCCCATTGTTATGCATCCGTTCTGCTTCCGTTCTGCCAGCACTGCTTTTTATTGATGGGATAAACTGTCAATAGATCCCCCTGTTCTGTTTCTGTCACAGATTTCCATGCATGCGACAAGGTGTCCCATTTCGCTGGTGAGGTCCCTGCCAGAACACTTCCGGGTGAGATTCAGACATCCAGATAAGTGACACACTTTTTATGGCCCTCCCCAGGTTACTTTAACATTTTAAAGTGTGTTTTTGTGCTTGCTGTCACTTTTAAAAGTTATTTTTATTTTAGAATTTCCTGCGCTCACATCTTCTCGCAAGAATCCATGGGATTTTGATCCAAGAAGTGAAGGGAGCTCTGTTCACTCCTGGGCTGCCAAAACGATGTTAGAGAAGGTAAGTGTGGTGGGGAAGGTGATTATGGCATGTCAGGGATGGGGCAGGGACAGGAATGGAGATTGTGGGATAGGAACACTTTTTTCTTTCCTGTCTGATAATCTCCTGTGTCTCACCACTAGGCTGGAAGCATGTCTGAATGGGACAAGAGGGAGGACTTTCCATTGGCTATACCCAGTTTATAGGCTGGCTTGTCCTGTGAAATGTGGAGGAATCCCTCCTACATTGTTTTTCACTGATTGCAGAAAACTTTGTTGCATAGAGCAGGCTTAAATATATATGTAATACTTGCCTCTAAACTATCTAGTTCATGAGCTGCTCTTCGCTGATGATGCTGTCCTTGTTGCCCACACAGAAGCATCTATGCAGTGCCTAACATCCTGCTTCACAACAGCTGTGAGCTGTTTGGGCTGGAAGTCAACCTGAAGAAAACAGAAGTTCTTTACCAACCTGCACCACAGGAAAAACACCATCATCCCCACATTACCGTTGGCAAATCTGTGCTTAAGTCCGTTCAGCAGTTCACCTACCTGGGAAGCATCATCTCCTCAGATGCCAAGATTGACAAAGAGCTCACTCACAGATTAGCAAAGGCATATAGTGCATTTGGAAGACTTTACAAAAGAGTCTGGAATAATAAACACCTAAGGCGAAGCACAAAAATCAGTGTATATAGAGCCATTGTACTGCCTTTTCTCCTTTATGGATTTCAAACATGGGTCACCTATCCCACCACTTATGACTCCTCAAACACTTTCATCAGTGCTGTATACGCACAATCCTAAATATACACTGGACTGACTATGTGATGAATGTTGCTGTCCTTGAGCAAGCAGGGATCACAAGCATTGAGGCCATGATATTGAGAACACAGCTGTGCTGGGCAGGGCACATTTCTAGGATGGAGGACCATCGCCTCCCAAAAATAGTACTCTACAGTGAACTCGCCATGGGTCAGCGTAAGAGAGACACTCCAAAAAAGCGATACAAGGACTCCCTGAAGCAACATCTCAGGCTCGGCCAAATTGATCAGCAACAATGGTCTGCCATGGCCTCACACTAGAAGGCATGGAGACGCACTATCCACAATGCTGCAGTCTTATTTGAGAACTCATACTGAACAAGTCTTAAAGAGAAACGACAATGCAGAAAGAATCACAACCCAGAAACATCACCCAAGGAGACCTTCTGCTGTGCTTTCTGCAACCGGACTTGTTTATCTCGGATTGGCCTTTTTAGTCATCAGCGCACTTGCAGAAAGCGTGGGATGAGTCCTTCCTGAATCTTCATTTGCAAAGAAAAGCCAGAGAGAGAGAGACTTGCCTCCTAGTTCAGTTATTCCCTTGAGTGGTACTTTGTGTTGGACATAAATGTCTTAATAAATAGTCTTAGATGTCCAACTGGATTCATTGTGGAACTAACCATTGTATGTACCCCTTGCATCATCATTTCTCTTTTGCAATACAGTATGCACATTTTGACTACCAGCTGCCATCTAAATGATAATGTACCACAATAATGTGTTATTCTGACTGTTATCTACCCTGACACCTCCTGCCCCATATCTGTATTATTTGGCAATATTTAATAATTTGGCCAAATATGGCCTTCCATGTAGTGTGACCAGTAAACTGGGACTCCCAAGAACCAGGAATCCCAAAGACTAGTGCTGAGACTCAGTTAGGTATGCACTAAGGAGGGGCCAGCGCTCATTCCAAAGATGATTTGCAAGGAATGTCTTGCCTGAACATCTGGCTAATCCCATCAGCCTAAAATGAGATACTAAAGGTTGCAAAGAGCCCTCATCCTTTTACCTTCCCCCAAACAAAGAAAGTTGCTTCCTCCATTCAATTACAAAGTATCAGCATATTAAGGGTTGTTAGTGTATCTGGAGTCTCCATTATTTTACCTTGAGAACCTCTGAGAAGCATTGTCTTTAGCTATAAATCTCATCCTGTGAAGGGAATTACTGGGTATATAAAACCCTTCAAAACCTCACTCAAGTGTGCACAGTTTCCCTGCTTCTGGACTCCACATCAAACTGTGTCACCTTTCTGGCTTCAGGACCTGCACTCTGCTTTTTCTTCCATGATCTCATCTCTTCTGTTGGGTATAGTATCACTTGAAAACAGCCTTCCTTTGCTATTTCTCTATCCCAATACTTCCTACTTTATTTGCTAGCCTTGCGTGAAAGCTTGAAGCCTGAGTGTTTGTGTGAACATTGTTATTATTGTTTTCTCAAATAAAGACCAAATAATTGTACTGTCTAGCTTACCATCTCTTCCATAGGTCAAAAGGTCCTGCTATCTGTTGCCCCGTCTTGTATCTCCAAGCTGAATATATTAATCCCCCAAATGAATGTCAATATTTAGAGGGTCCTTAAGACCTCCAAGCATTTAGAGTAAGATGAATGCTGTAGAGCAGTGCTGTGTCTTCCAGATGTTTTGGACATCAACTCACATCAGCTCCTGCAAGCATGACTAATGATCAGGAATTCTGGGAAGTGTTGGCTGAAACATCTAGGGAGCATCATCTTGATAACACTCATCTTGTCTGATTTCCAAGCTACACAGAGTCAGGCCTGGTTAGAACTTGAGTGAGAAACTAGCAAGAAGTAAAAGATCTCCAGGTAGGACTAAGAAAGAATCTTGCCGGAAAAACCCGGAGAGTCCCGGCTAGTCTGACATGGCAGAACTGAGCTAGGTAGAACAATAGTCTGATTCTGAAGAGACATCCTCTGATGTCCCTATATACCATGTTGTGGAAGAGCCCTGGTGGCACAGTGGTTAAATACCAGTACTGGAGCCACAACATTGTAAGTTTGATCCTACAGGACTCCAAGGTTCACTTAGCCTTCCATCCTTCCATAGGTTGGTAAAATGAGTACCCAGCTTAGGGAGTGCTTTGGCAATGTTAAGCAGTATAGAAATAGAAGGGCTATTGCTATAACCTTGTACAGTGCCCCCAATGAAGAAACAGAGGGCGAGTGTCTACAACTGGACCAATATCAAGAATCAACACCATCAGACATGTAGTGAGACCCACTGCTAATTCCTAAAGCCTCTGACCTTGTTCCTCCCTTTTCTTGCTGTCTTTTCCTTTCTGCCTGCTTCAGAATTGAATAATGTCAGCAACAAGGAGAAGAAACATCAACCTCCATTTGCCTTGTCCTCTCTTTCTGAGATGTCAGAAGGAGGACAGAGAGGGAAAGCAAGCGAGTGAGGAACAGCGAGAGCAGTGAGGGGTAGCTACTCAGGAAGGATGAACTTTCTGAAGTCATCTTTCCTAAATGCCCACCTCAACCCCACCCCCCAACAACACAAAACCCTGGAGTCAGTACTGAAGCTGCACATGGGAGATAGGATAGGATGGAGGTGAACAGGAAACACCTAGTAGGCTGGGGAGATTTTCACACCACCTATTTTTCTTTCAGATGACATTCTGCCCCTTCTGTGCCCTCAACATTACCATTCTGTTTTCTCCCTGTGATATTTCAATCACGGGGAGAAGTCGTTAATGACCACCCTGTTCCATTTCTATCACAGAATCAGGGTGGTCTGAAAGGTGTCCCATTCCTCTCGCATGATGAGGGGAGGTCCGTTCTGGACACTTCTGGCCAGGAACGGGAAACACAGGTAAGTGGCACGCTTCCCCCTCCCGGGTTACTTGTGTTTTTTTAAATTTATTTTTGTGTTTTGTTTCTTGCTTTGATGTTTGGGAGGGATTATTTTTGAATTTGGTGTGTGGCTGTTTTCTCGCGAGAATGGCTGAGATTTTAGTTCCTGGTCGTAAATGCAGCCTTACGATGGCTGCATTTACAGCCAGCGAGCTTGGGGATGGGGAGGACATCCCTGTTCCAGAATGGAGGTAAGTGCATGAACATTTTTCTCCATTCCGCGGCAAGAATGGGTGAGGAGGTGATAGGGCAGTAACAGGGCATTTTGGCCCCATTTGAAAATCTCCTAGGAGTCATGTTTCCCTTTCCAATGCAGTCTTTTCTCCAGAACTAGTGTGTGGCATTGCCTCTCTTGAATATGGAATATTCTAATCCACACTACACAACTGGATTATTTGGCAAGGCTCCTTCCTATTGAATCCTGGGATTTTTAGTTTTACAATGTCTTTAGCCTTCTCTGCCCAAGCATGTAGGTGCCTCACCAAACTACAAATCCCAGGATTCCAAAAGAATGAGCCATGGCAAATTATCCAGTTTCAAACAGGATTATTTGTGTAGTGTGGATTTACCTCCTGGGAACTTGGTGGCAATGACAGCAAACTAAGTTTCCAGGAATGACAACACCGGACATTTATGAATTAAGGTCCTAGGTTCCAGGCACTTTAATTGCAACCTGATGTCTCCTTATCCTGGTATAGCTCAGTACAGAAAGTCTCTATAATGTCTGACTGTCTTGAATTTGATATACCCAGTTATTATTACCTGTAGTGTTAATTTGGATTTGCTGTTCTTTTCTTCTTTGTCTTGATGTATGTTTCAAATCTTAAATATGATATAGTAATGATTTCTGCTGTGGTCTCCAGCTAAGATGCTCAGGAGATGATCACTTGAAGAACAATAATCAATTGCAGATGTTATTTAAGAGAGCCAGTGATGTAGTGGTTTGAGTGTTGAACTAGGACTTGAGAGACTAGGGTCTGAACCCCTACTCAGCTATGGAAACGCACTGGGTGACCTTGGGAAAATCAAACTCTCTCAGCCTCAGAGGACAAAATGTGCCAAGAAAAACCCATGATAGGATCACCTTAGGGTTGCCATAAGTCAGAAATGTTAAATAGGGGACCTGAAGGAAACTACCTAAAATGAAATATAGCATATTGTCAGAGTTATGACCCATGAGACAGACTCACACCTACACACCATGAAACAGAGAGAAAAACAATAATCAAGAAGAACTGTTTTCACTTGAATGCAATTCTTGTAACTGTGCTGAGCTTTCCATGTGGAAAGAGAAGCAAGACCGTGTGAGCAGTTTCCTGCTGAGGGACAGAGGTCAATTCCTGCTTTCAGAAGAAGAAGGCATGTGACATGCGGATATGCTGGTAAGAATCATTGGAGATTGTTATTAAACATGTGGCTGGGAAAAAAATCAGTAACAATGGCTGGACAATAAATGTGTTGAAGGAAAGTTTTTCTTCATAGTTCTTATAGATTAGGGGAACACAATTATCTTGGGCTGAGTGTATTATTCTGCATGAGTTCTTATTCCTTTACCTCATTGGTTTGTAATTGCTTTTATTCTCAAAGTTTAGGTTACAACTGTAAGTGTACACGCTAGCAAGTAATGCTGTGGCAAAGCAAGTTCACAAGGGAGTATGAACATGGGAACAGGGGAGGCTAGTTATCCTGTTACCCTAAATACTTGGGGGTCTTAAGGGCCCTCTAAAGCAGTGTTTCTCAAACAAGATTCCCTGGAACCCTAGGGTTTCTCAAGAGGTTGCTAGGGGTTCTGCAAGAGGTTGTGATTGTGGTGGTGGTGGGGAAGCAATATAAGTATATAGAATAATGTTTATGCAGGGGTTCCCTGAGACCTGAAAATCATTTCAAGGGTTCCTACAGGACAAAAAGGTTGAGGAAGGCTGCTCTAAAATATCAATATTAATTTGAGGAATTAATATACTCAGCTTGGCAATATGAGAGAAGGGCAACAAAGCAGGGACTTTTACCTATGTATAATGGTACTCAGGAGAAGACTTTAAGCTAGATAGTTTAATTAAAAGCTCTTTATTGGAAAATAATAATAATATCTACACACGCACTCAGGCTTTAAGCAATCATGCAAGGCTAGCGAATAAAGTAGGAAGGACTGGGGTAGAGGAACAGAGTGAGGAGAGTTTTTGGGTGATATGACACCTGTCCTATAGAGCAGAGATTCTTGCAGCAACAGAGGGCCTGTCTATACGGTAAAAAATATATGTGCGGCATTCAGAAGATCGATCATCTGTACACACGGCCGTTTGGATGCATATGTGTCTTTCGGAAGCGGGTCTAGTGAATCCCCCATAAACTTCGTGGATTCGGCATTTGGGAGGATTAGTGAATCTTGAGCTAAAATCTGTATAGCTGTTCATATTGTTGATGGTCTGTACATCCCGTTCGCACACAAATGAACAAGGCAGTGTAATCTGATTGGCTGGCCGAGCACAGGGGGTGGGGCTAGCAAAGAGGGGAATTGGGAGCAGCTGCCATGTTGGATTCCGAGCTAAGCGAGAGTCTGGTAAGTCCATGAATTTTACATTTATTCCTTTTTATTTTATTTTGTAAATATGGAAAACCGACTGTCCATATAACAGGTACCTTTTAAATTAAAAAAAAAGTGACGGGAGATTTAAAACCGCTGCTTGGATCATTGGCTCCAGCCAGCTGGGCAAGGGGAGGGTCATACAGAGTTTAGAGGGGGTAAAAATCATGTAGGTGGATTGTATGCATACGAATGGCTGCCTTTTCGGATTTTTTACTCCCCAAATGGATTTTTTTTTTAAATCGTGTAGACATGCCCAGAGTCTCAGAGTTGTGCTCTGAGGGTCTATCAGCAAACTGGCAGCATAGATGTAGGAGGAGCAGCTGTACATAATTTGGTGTTGATTTGAAGGGGTTTTTCTGCCCAATAATTCCCTTCAGGGGATGGGATTTAGAGTAAAAGACAATGCTTCTCAGAGGTTCTCAAAATAAGACAATAGACACTCCAGATATGTCAATGACCCTTAATGTGTTAATACTTTGTAACTGAATGGAGGAAGCAACTCTCTTTGGTTTGTGGGGAGGTAGAGGGAAGAAAGCTCTTTACAAACCTTGAGTATCTCAGCTATGGTTGATGGGATTAGCCAGATGTTCAGGCAAGAAGTTGTCTTGCAGGTTACCTTTCTTTGGGATTTGCAATAGCCCCTCCTTGGTGTATACATGACTATCTGAGTGCTAGTCCTTGGGATTCCTAGTTTTGGAAGTTCCTGGCTTACTTGCTACACTCTTGGAGGACCACTGTTTGGCCAAATTATTAAATATTGCCAAATATTAAAGATAAGGGGCAGGGGGTGTCAAGGCAGGTGACAGTCCCCCAAGACTAGGTTGGGGAGGGTGAGCCTCCAACAAATGATCAGGCAAAATTGGACCACAGAGTGTATGTAGTTGAGCCTCCTAAGGAGAGATCATTCAGAATTGTACTAAACAATGATTATTTTGCTATTGCTTTCATTGCTATTCAGATTTCAGCTGGTTTCAGCTGAATGATGACAATAACAATGATTTTTTAAAATGTAATTTATTCTGTGTTTTTATTATTTTATAAAAACATACCTGCAAGTAGTCAAAATTAATAATAACAACCTGCCTGCCAATGATGAGTTCCTCCTCACCTTAAAAACATTTCTGGGGTCCTTGAAAACATTTCTGGGGGCCCTGAGGGGAATCAAACCTCCACTTGTCATTTTACAACAGAGGCCATGAGGGTCTGCGATGGAGCCATACTTCTCAGTCTTGGAAAGTTGATGCTGGACTGGAAGCCAGAATTATCGTAGTATATGACCCCTTTGCTAGGTAGCTATTCTAAAAAATTGTTGCTCAGAGATGTGGAGAATCCCAGGACTCCCTTAGCCACACCCCGCTCATAATTTTCTTCCAAATTATTTACTTAGTTATTTAATTTATATCCCACCTGAACATGACCCAAGGCTGCTCACAACATCAATTAAAACAACATACATGAATTAAAAGCTAGCAATAAAAAAGTAAAAAACAAAACAAAAACAAAAGCAACTACCACATTAAAACAGCAATACTTCAAAACAGTATAAAATATTTGACAAGGACATGACAACAATAAAAAAGTGCAGTACACACAACCCATTTGTCACCAAATGCTTGTTCAAATAAAAAGGTTTTTACCCATCAATGGAAGAAGAGCAGGGAGGGGGCCAGCCTAGTCTCCAGAGAATTCCACAGTCTGGAAGCTTTCCTCACCAAATGTACCTGTGAAGGTGGTGGGACAGAGAAAAACCTCTCCTGATGATCTGAAAACTTAGGCAGGCTTACATAGGGAGATAAGGTCTTACAGATGGTCTGGACCTAAACTGTATAGGGCTTTATAGGTCATAACCAGCACTTTGAATTGTGCCCCAAAGAGGACCAGCAGCCAGTTAGTTGTTTCAACATGGCAGTTATATGTTACCTGTAACCAGCCCTGGGATTGCACCCAAGTTTTCATATAAAGATGTTACTCTGCATTGCATGTTTGCACTATAAATGTCATTATTGTCATTCGCATTGACTTCCTTCACTTTTCCAAACTATTCTTCTCACCATTTCCATATCACACTGTAAATGAATCCCAGGATGTTATCAGACAAGGCAAATAAGGCGTCATAAGGATACCTAATGATCGTGAAAGGGCACGTGTACCCTTTCATGATCATGTCCTGTTTTTTAAAAAATCTTTTATATTGATGGTTCAAGCCGTGAATTGATCCCTGTGGTGCTTTTGTGCCGGCATTGCTGGTGTTTGAAACTTCACGCCATTGTACTCATGTGAATGCACAATCAATGGCCAATCCGGCGAGAACACTTTTGGGTGAGCTCATGACATCCAGGTAAGTGATGTAGTTTTTATGACACCACCCCCATTTACTTGGGACTTTTTTAGTGCATTTAGGTGCTTTGTGTAACTTTTTGTGTGTTGTTTTTATTTTGTTTTTGAATTTCCTGCACTATGTATTCTTACGAGAATATGCAGGATTTCAAACAAGAAAGCAAACAGAGCTCTGTTCACTCCTCATTCATTGCCGGGAAGCCTTTGGACAGGAGGGAAAGTAAGTGTGGCATGGGGAGTTCTTTTGCTGGCATAAAAATGGTGACATTAGGCTGGCAAAAGAATGAGGTTTGAGGGGTAGTCTGATAAAGTCCCCACTTTGGAGAAAGGTGGGATATAAGTGTAAAAAACAAATACATAAATCACTTCTATTTAGATTACACCACTTATTCAGTTTTGGCTTAACTTCAGCCCTTAAACGATAGACAGGGTTGTTGGCTGACATGGAGATGGTAACACACTCTGTTAGCCTGGTTGCATTTTCTCCCTTGTAACATACATGGACATGCTGGTCAGAATCCTGTTGATAATTATTGTGGCATAATGCTACACCAGTGTAATGTGACACTAGTATAACACCATGAGGAGAAGCTGTGTCCTTGCAACCAGTGTTGCAGACTTTTGTACAACTCAGGGGAACATCATTATTAATATTAATACTAATGTCTTGTCTTTTTTCTAGCCCAGGACACAAGGTGGATTACAAAGGTTAAAACAGACACAGCTAAAAACTTCACATCATGCAGAAGTTAAAAAAATATAATTAAATATATTTAAACTAACAATAGAATTAAAAGTAGTTAAAACATAACCCATTAAAAGGGACAAAGAAAAGAGCCTCCCCAGAAGATCCCAAAACATCAGCAGGTTCATACAGGAGAATACAGTTTTTCATATACCTGGACCTGGCCAAATACAAGCAGCCTTGTATAAGTGGCTAGCTATTGTTGTTAATTGCTGTCAAGCTGGCTCTGCCTTATGGTTACTCTATGAATGGGAGACCTCCAAGACACCCTGGCCTCATCTACATGGGCAGAATATGCCATCCCCCTGCCGGCATATCCTGGCCCCAGGTCTGGCCTGCTCCACCCCTGTTACCGGCACAAAACAAGATGGAGTCCAGACCGCCATGCCGGCCTGTTGTTGCACCTAGCACCACTGCTTCTGTCTGTGTTGCTCTGTCTGAAACTAGGAAGGGGCCCTCAACCCACAGTCACATGCTGTGGGCCTTTTTCCTGGATAGCAACATGGATGGCAGCTGCAGAGATGGGCCAGCATGACGATATGGGCTCCTGTGGTCCTGTGGGGCCCAATCCATTTTTCTTGGCTGGAATGGCTTGTCTTGGGTATTTTGCTGTAACAGTTTACTGGGTTTTCCCCCATCTTCCCCCTGCCTTAGCCCCATCTTAGCCCCAGGCATTGTTAGGCCTGCCTGGGTGCAAAATGGGGCAAAAGCCCTGCGTTATATGGACTGCAAGTCTCTAAAATGGGGACAAAATGGGGTAAACAGCCAATCTAGACAAATATCCTGTCATCAACCCCTGCT
The DNA here is from genome assembly GCA_030847615.1 of Gambelia wislizenii. Classification (NCBI taxonomy): domain Eukaryota; kingdom Metazoa; phylum Chordata; class Lepidosauria; order Squamata; family Crotaphytidae; genus Gambelia; species Gambelia wislizenii. Next base: position 45,031,468 of record JAUMIR010000001.1, on the reverse strand, counting down.
CAGATTCAGCAAAACTCAGAGCCATGGCTTCCTTGACTGAAGACTTTATCAGTCAAGCCCCTTAAAACATTCTTTTTCTGGCATAAAAAAAAATGCCAGCAAAAGAACGCTCCCCACCACCCTTACCTCTAATCCTGACAAAGGCTTCCCTAACAACAAAAGAGGAAGTGAATGGAGCTCATTCAAAATTCCGCAGATTCTTGCAAGACTTCATTGTACAGAAAATTAAAAAAAAAAAAAAACCCAAAACCAATAGAACATACAAAAACTTACACAAGCACATACACACACTTTAAATGTCCCACGTAACCCAGGAAGGGTCATAAAAAGTGTCACGATCTCACCCAGAAGTGTTCATGCTGGACCGGCCATTCTCACTGCATTAACTTGAGTACAATGGTGTGAAGTTTCACACGCTGGCAATGCCGATACACTAAAGCACCATGGCTGATCTATTGATGGCTTCAGCCATCAATTAAAAAAATATGAGTTTTGGCAGGGATATAAAAGGAAAAGGGCGACGTCTTGTAGTACGTGCACCCTTTTGCATTTATGTGGCATCATTATGACGTTGTATTCAGTGCGTCTGATAATAAAGTCTTGAATCTATCCACCTGTAATGCAGTCTTCCTCTTTTCCTACTGCCTCCTACTATACCAAACATTATCATCTTTTTAAATGAATCATGTCATCTCATGATACGTCCAAAGCACAATAGCCTGAGTTTAGTCATTTGGCTTCTAAAGGGAGTTCAGGCTTGAATTGTTCTAGGAACCATTCATTTGTCTTTTCAGCAGTCCACAGTATCCATGCAACTCTCCTCCAGCACCACATTTCAAATGAGTTGATTCTCTTCCTGTCAGCTTTCCTCAGTGTAAGTGGTTGGCTACACAAGAGTAATGTCCCAAAAAGATTCTGTCTCCTTTCTCATTTGACACGGCTTTCATTCGGTCTTTCTGAATCTGAGATCTCTTTCCTTGGAGCCATAATATTATTGCTGTTTCTGGAATACATGTATTGATGCCTCCCATTCCCCCCTCCCTTTGTTTTTTTCACTTCTTTCCTTTTACTAAAGCCTTTTAAAAAAGTAATCCTCAATGGCTTACTGAACAGGTGTTCATCTTCTGTACTGGAAATCAGTCTTGATCACTGTGTTTCCTGTGGGCCCACAATGCAGAAATGAAGTAGATATCTTTCCAATGTACGAAAGTGGCACACTGACACAATCGCAAAATTGTGTTCTTTTGTGTTCATTGACCTACTTGCCTCCAGGATGCCTCTGTATGGATGTTGCCATTAAAGTTCAGCTGCAGGCACCATGCCATTGAAATTTGTTCTGCTTAGCTGGAAGCCCATAGAGGATGATGTGCAAACAGATGCAGATAGTTCAAAGCTTTGTCATAAGGTTTTCATTCAAGATTCTTAGCAAAAGTAGAGTCATTTTCCACATGCTTGTCAATGAGTTCGGGTTCCATGCTGGAATTGTCTTGTACGTACAGTCTAGAGTGGGAGAAACAGGGAATTGTGCTGTGAAAGAATCATAAAGTCGAGAGGTTTAGATGGTTTAAAAACTCAGCATCATACCTGAAAAGCAGGGCCTTTCATGGGTATGGACACCCATGGACTCTTTATCTGTCTAATCCAGTCCTTTGCCATCTTACCTTAAGACATGCAGAGCATTTATACTTTAAATTTCTACCTACCATAGTACTTTAGAGCAATCTGTTTTTGATAAAGCCATTTCAATATAGATTGTTTCCATGTAAGGCAGGAGTCCCTGACACTTTAACACACATACTTTTCCATTGTACTATGAATTCTATGCTATTATGGGATTTTTATAAAATCATCCATCTTTTGATTCATTTACTAGGCTGCCTAGACAAATCACTGATTCTGCATTCTCCATCTAATAAGATTCTATATATTATTGAGTGGTTTGTTGTTTTGTTGTTGTGTGCCTTCAAGTTGTTTCCAACTTATGGTGACATTAAGGCGAACCTATCACAGGGTTTTCTTGGCAAGATTTGTTCCGAAGGGGGTTTACCTTAACTTCCCTTTGAGGCTGAGAGAGCATGACTTGCCTAGTTTTCCATGTCTGAGTAGGGATTCAAACCCTGGTCTCCAGAGTCATAATCCAATGCTCAAACCACTACACCATGCTGGCTCACCAATCTCCTACTAGAGGTCTTTAAGAGGCATTGGACTATGAACCTCAACCATTAACCATGTCAGCTGAAAGTATAGTCTAAAATGCATCAAGAGCATCAGTATGGTATCTTCTATGAATCAGTGGTCAGATGGTTTGATTGCAGGGATGTAACCCTTCTCTTGAGAGCTAGCATGGTATAGTGGTGTGAGTATTGGACAATGATCAGCTCAGCCATGGCAATCTCATGGGTGACCTTGGGCAAGTCACACTCTCTCAGCCTAAGGTAATGGCAAACCTCTGAATAAATCCTGCCAATAGAACCCTAGGATAGTGTCACCATGAATCTGAGTCAACTTGAAGACACATTGTTGTTGTTGTTGTGTGCCTTCAAATAATCTCCGACTTATGGAGTCCCTATCATGGGGATTTCTGAGGCTGAAGTGTGTGACTTGTCCAAGGTTACCTAGTGAGTTTTCATGGCTGAGCAGTCACCAGAGTTGTAGTCCAATGTGCAAACCACTATGCCACACTGAAAACACAAAGCAACAACAAACCCCTTAACTTATCATGTGCTTTCCTTGAGACCAAAAATCTCACATTTTTTCTTCTTGCTTGGTGTGATGATAAGAAGGTGGGAGGTTTTGTTTTGTTTTTTCATATTTTGAAGGACCCCCCACCTCACATTTATGAGACTTCTTTGGCACAAAGCATGGATTTTTGTATGCATGATCTTTTTAAAAGTAACAGCACTGGATGGGGTATTTGCAAATTTTGGATCAATAATCCCTTCCTTCTGTGCTTGCTGTATGGTATGTTTATTCTTTACTTGAGAAAGGTGAGGGAGGGAGAGGGACTCAATTTGTGAACATTGGAGAAAAATTGATTGGGTGGGAAGTACATATTTCTTCTTGTGCAGAGGGGTGAAAAATCTCTGACATGTAGGTCAAATGTTAACAGGATGTCTCAGTGTTGAGATGCTCTTTCTTGTTGAGGATGGGAAAATGTATGAATATTTTTCAGCCCTGGTGACAGTTTACATCTGTCTGTGGTTTACATGGCCCTACTCTAAAGATATTAAAAACAAATGGACAAGTTAGGTTTTCCATGGTTTTTTTTCTAGGCTGTGAGGCCGTGTTCTGGAATAGGTTCTTTCTGACGTTTCACCTGCATCTGTGGCTGGCATGTTCAGAGAATGGTTGCATAGGAGTGTGTGTGGGGTTTATATACTGTGAGCTCCTGTTGGAGAGGATATGTAAATTTGTGTATTTGAATGGCTAGAGTCTGGGTGGAGAGATGCAAGGAGGATTAGTGACTGTTTGCCTAATGGTCCATTGTCTGTTGGAAATCCCCCTGTCCCTGGGTGAAATTCATTTGCAAGTGTTGAGTTTTGATTTCAGTGTTTTCCAGGACTGGTAGCCAGATTTTGTTTACTTTTAGGGTTTCTTCTTTCCTGTTGAAGTTATCCAGATGTTTGTGGATTTCAAGAGCTTCTCTGTGCATTCTGACATGATAGTTGTTGGCCTGTCATCTACATATTTAAGATCAACAAATTATTGATATTCCTTCCTCTGATCTTCACTCTGAGTCTAAACCTGTTCTGCATATGATATTTTCTGCATATAACTTCAATGTTTTTAAATAACATTTTAAATGGACAACTTGCTCAGCATTGGGCATGTAACAAGATTGTCCCTACCATTAGATACAGTGAGGCAACCATCACAGATAGAATAAGCAGTCTTTCATAGTTCTTCCTGAGCTTTCCAGCTGTTCCCCTCTCTTGGAGGGAGTGAACTAAAGATGAACTAAATATGCCACACAGTCTGTTCTGCAGACCCTAAACTGCTTTCAAGAGCAGTGGAGACACTTTCCCCATTGCCAACACTAAAGTAAAGATTGTTTTACCTTTCAGAGTGGACTCCCAAGGAAGTAATTGCACAGGCACCTTAGAAACACAGTATTGTCAGATATCCATGGTGTATTATTACTGGAAAAATTGTTTGGACTCATAGGTGTTATTGTCAGAAAGTCAATAATAAACTAGTCTGGCAATTTCTTTGTAAAACTGAACGACAGCCACAGGCCAATATGCCATTATTTACATCTTTCTGCTACATGCTACATGAAATGTTAGTATCTATTTCACTGAGGAGAGGAACACTTTGGATAACCATCTTATCTCAGAGTGTGGTTCATCATTGTACTCAGGTAACACTTGAAATGAAACTTGGCTGAGTTTCATGTATTCTGTTTTTCATTATCACTTACTGACATCTGCTGGCTGCATCATGCATTATTCCAGAAGGCTATCGTGGACATTTCAATTGGCTGATTTTAAAAACACCTGAGCAGACCAGTTGTCTATCAGGCAAAAAGACACAGCCATCTAGTATCAGAGGTTCTAACTATGTTAACTAAACCTGCAAGGGGGCCGGGGGAGGAGGCATGTACGTTGGAGGTCCTTCTGGTCTCTTCCAACTCTATGATTCTATCATTCCATATATTGCATGTAGGCTGCAGTCTTTACCCTCTTATACAGCACTTCCGTGGGATTTAATTTTATATCTATAGAATTGTATAGAAACCATTGTGTTACCATGTCTGTAGAATTGCATAGTAACCATTCCTGTTTAATAGCAATCATAAACATGGTTGGTGAAACTGTATGATTTACATTGTTGTTATGAATACCTCAGCATAATAGTAATATTTCTCAGGTATCTATAAGCTATAAATGACATGCCTGATCTTATGTATTGGTTCACCAACACTAGCTACCAGTCTGAAGCCTCCAAACTCCTCAGAGCTTGATAAAATGATTTTTTTTTTTTGTACTACAGCTTCCAGAATGGGATTCTGGGAGATGCAGCCCCCCAAAGTAACTTTCCTCAGTTTTGATCCACCTTGCAGGAGGCCTGAGTTGATGTCTGACTTCATAGTGGCTCTCTCTGGCTTTACTTTAGAAGCTAAAGATGAGTGAAATGTTTGTTTCATTGCATTTTTTATTTTAAAAATTACAGAAAAAAATCCACCCATTTTTCATGTTAGGGGAAAAAAGTACTTGATATTTTAAAAACTGAATATGAAAGAAACCAAATTAACCCTCAAGGTCCAGGGAACTGCATGTTTAACTCTCCAAAGTCAGAGTTTGGATCTCTGTGTATTCAACCATTTTAGTGCTGAATTAGATTTGCTACCTCTTTTTTTTCCTGTCAGGTTCCTCATTTTTATGATGAATAGTAAAAATGGATCCTCTCTGTACTGTGAGCTATTGAATTTGGCTGGTACAAATGCAGAAAGTTGGTTTTTCAATTATTTACCAAATTCCTTCATTTCTGGGGCAGTAAGAACTTGAGGTTTAAAAAATTCAAAGATGGGAGAAATAAAAATGGATAGATTTCATCATGGACCTGAAATGGGGGAGGGAGAGGGGGATCAAGCTCTCCCTACAACTTTGCTGGGTGAAATTAGATCACCAAGAATCCTATGTAGTTGACAGTCCTCAGGGATTATCAATCAGAAGTACATGAAATGATCTAGCACTAAGAGTTATTGAGACAATGATTGTCATCAAACCCTGCCAGAAATAATAAAGGCTCCCTGCAAATTCCTGGGCACACTTATTTAGGAGCAAGCTACACTGAATGAATGAAAGGCACATCTAAGTATATGTTGTGCTTGTAAGAGTCTTCATATTTACTGATGTTTCAATGGCAATGGATGGGAAAAGTAATTTGCGTTTTTCCTGCAAGCAAGCAAATTAATAATAACCTGCCTGCCAATCTTGACCCGTCCCCATGACCTCAAAAGCAGTTCTGAGGTCCCTGGATATCTCCATTCTAAAGAAAAGCTTACTGAGCAAAAAAGCAAAAAGTCTGCGGGAACACAATGAAGTCCTTTTGCTGAGATGAGTTTACTCACCTTGGAAACAACTGGAGTTTTGAGGGGGCTTGAAACCATCAGAAATATCTTTGTATCCATCAGGGCTTCATAAAAACCTATGTGCTTAAGGGTACTCATTTGTAATCAACAACTGAGAAAAATTTACTTTTTGGACCACAACGTCCACAATCCTCTTACTCACATGGCCATGATAATAATAATAATAATAATAATAATTTATATCCCACCCCTCTACAAAATGCTATCAGGGTGGCTTACAACATTTAAAATATACATATAAAACCTTCCATCCTACCCCCCTTAAAATACAATTAAATAATTAGACATTTAAAAATACTTAATAAATACTAAAACACCCCCCCCCCCCAAAATAACTGGATTAGGGATCGGACCAATAAACTATTCAGGAAAGGTCTGCCAGAAGAGATCCATTTTAAGAGCTTTTTAAAAGCTATTTAAGGTGGTAATGTGATGGATCTCACAAGCTCTGATAAACACTTGCATTTTTGTAGGAAGCTGTTGTTCACTTACTTAAAAGTTGTGATGAATCAAACTGTGTTCCCTTCCCCTCACTTTCTCTCATTAGTTAAAGATAGAATTATATATTGTGACAGTATTAAGGACTTGTGTACATGGGCAATTTATCCTCCAATTTACAGGGGTCTTGGAGCCCTGCAGTCCTGATGATGCAGGGCTTTTGTCTCATTTTGCCCCCAGGCAGTCCCCACAACCCCCCCAGGCAAAGATGAGGGGAAGATGGGGTAAGGCCCGTTACAGTGATTTTAAAAAACAACCAGTAAAATCTGTTCCAGCCAGCCCCCTCCCTGCAAAAGGATTGGGCTCCGTGTGACTGCAGGAGCCCATTCCGGCCCACCTGCTGCCTTGCTCTTCTATAGCCCGTTTTGTGCTGGTAACGGGAGGAATCGGCCAGATCTGCAGGTGGGATATGCCAGTGTGGCCCATATAGATGATCCCCAAGTTATACCTTTTTATATTCTTTGTTTACATTATTATTGGCTGCAGTTGGGGATGGAAAAATGGTTCTATAGTGGCATTTTACATAGGAGGAAGGATTCTGCACAGAGCTGCCATTTTCAGTGGCAACCCAGTGTCTGTCCTCATTTTCTAGTTCTTTTTCAGCTGTCACTAAGATCAGAGGGAGTAGAATCATAGAATCATAGAATCATAGAATTGCAGAGTTGGAAGAGACCACGAGGGCCATCCAGTCCAACCCCCTGCCACGCAGGAAATCTTGATCAAAGCATCCCTGACAGATGGCCATCCAGCCTCTGTTTAAAGACCTCCAAGGAAGGAGACCCCACCACGCTCCGAGGGAGTGCGTTCCACTGCCGAACAGCTCTTACTGTCAAAAAGTTCCTCCTAATGTTGAGGTGGAATCTCTGTTCCTGGAGCTTGCACCCATTGCTCCGTGTTCCAGTCTCTGGAGCAGCAGAAAACAAGCCTGCTCCATCCTCAGAGTGACATCCCTTCAAATACTTAAACAGGGCTATCATATTGCCTCTTAACCATCTTTTTTCCAGGCTAAACATACCCAGCTCCCTAAGTCTCTCCTCATAAGGCATCATTTCCAGACCTTTCACCATTTTAGTTGCCCTTCTCTGGACACGCTCCAATTTGTCAATATCCTTTTTTAATTGTGATGCCCAGAACTGGACAAGTAGGAGTGAGCTACTGTTGTTCATTACATTACTTCTGAATACTGAACGGTGGGCTTGAGTGGCCTCTCTGAATTTGCTGCCCCATTCACAGGTGGTGAATTTGGAACAGACATGTCAGCAATTTCTTGGCTAAATAGCAAACATTCTCAGCATCTTTCAAAGGTGGGATTTACTAGGAGCAGTGGCAATGGTGGCCTTTCTTTTTAATTGTTAAATGTTTTTAAATATTTCACATACCCCAACAATACCCTCTTTGAAATGACAAACAAGAATGGGTGGGGGGAGTGCATGGATAAGTGGTTTTTTTTGGACTACAACTGTCTAGAATCCCCATCTTGGTTAAGAGATTATAAAAAGAGCTGAATTAAGATACTATGTTCTTCCCTGTCTTGTCTTGTCCATCCTCCCTCCTTTCTTGAACAACTACTCTCGTCATTCTTCACCTTTGTTCAGAATGGCTGATGCTGATGGGAATTGAAGTCCAATAACATTTGAAGGACCACTGGTATCCCACCTCCCGTGCTATAGAAACCTCTGTTTGGTAATGCTTGCTTGGGCCCAGAGAAAGAACTTCACAATACACAAGACTAAAGGAATAGAAATTAGTTGGCCACAATCATCATTGCCTTTCCACAAAGATATAATTCTGAGAAACAAAGCACAGTAGCATTGATTGAGACTGACCCGTTCAGTGAGATCCACAGGTAGACCAAGAGGTGTGGTTTCCCATTTTTTTCTATGTGTGTGTTTACACACACACACACACACACACACAGAGTACCCATTGTGAAATTACTGTGTTTCCTTTTTTTTTCATTGCTTATTGTTGTTAACTGCCTCCAAGTCAACCCCAACTCTTGGAAGATTATCAGATGGCCTAAATATGGCATTATAACGATGCCAGGACTTTAGCGATCTAAAGGGCTTGATTTTCAGATGACGTTTTCCTGTCTTGTTATACTCCATTGCTGCTTCTGTTCCCCCAGTGCTCCTTTTCATTCATGGGCCAAGTTGTGAATAGATTACCTGTTCCATTTCTGTGACGGAACAGAATGATGGGTGAGTGAAAAGGTGCCCATTATGCTGACACGATGCCAGTTTCAGTGGGAGGTCTATGCCAAGACACTTGCGGGTGAGGTCGGGACATCTAGGTAAGTGACACACTTTTTTGTACCCTCCCCGGGTTACTTTTTTTTTTAAAGTGTGTTTTTGTGCTTCCTGTCACTTTTACTCTTTTATTTGGCTTTTTATTTTTAAATTTCCCACAAGATGGTCCTTTTGCAAGAACAGCCAGGATTTCCATTCCAGGAAGTGAAGGCAGCTCCGTTTGAGCTCCATTCACTCCTTGGCTGCCGGGGAGAGGGGAGGATCTCATCGACAAGGTAGGTGTGAAACTTTACATTACCATGCCAGGACGGGGGTAGGAGAGGGGATTGCAAGATGGGGACACTTTTTTTGTCCCTGTCTAATAATCTCCTTGGTTATCCTATGAATGATACACCTCCAAGACATCCTATCCTCAACAGCTCTGCTCAGGTCCTGCAATTCAGGGCTGTGGCCTCCTTGATTGGGTCTATCCATCTGGTATATTGTCTTCTTCTCTTCCTACTGCCTTCTGACTTTCTGAGGATTATTGTCTTTCCTAGTGAGTCATGCCTTCTTATGATATGGCTGAAGTCTCTCTCTCTGGCTTTTCTTCGCAAACAAAGATTCAAGAAGGACTCATCCCGCGCTTTCGGCAAGTGCGCTGATGACTAAAAAGGCCAATCTGAGATAAACAAGTCCGGTTGCAGAAAGCACAGCAGAAGGTCTCCTTGGGTGATGTTTCCGGGTTATGATTCTTTCTGCGTTGTCATTTCTCTTCAAGATTTGTTCGGCGTGAGTTCTCAAATAAGGCTGCAGCATTGTGGATAGTGCGTCTCCATGCCTCCCGATGTGAGGCCAGGGCGGACCATTGTTGGTGATCAATTTGGCCGAGCCTGAGATGTTGTTTCAGGGAGTCCTTGTATCACTTTTTTGGAGTGCCCCTCTTACGTTGACCCGTGGCGAGGTATGATAGCCTCAATTTAGTCATCTTGGGGAAAGTTCAGGCTTTAATTGTTCTAAGACCCCTCTGTTCATCTTTCTAGCTATTCTCAGTATTCTCAGAACTCTTCTCCAGCACCACATCTCAAAAGGGTTGATTTCCTTTCTATCAGCTTTCTTTACTGTTCAGCTCTCATACCCATTCATAGTGATGGGAAATATGCTGCCATAGACAAAAATTTAACTTTGGTGTTCAGTTGTCCATCTTTAACTATTTCAATTTCCTCACCACCTACCTGGAATTATGTAAATCCTCTGTGGTCATTATTATTTTTTTCTTAATGTTCAGCAGTAAGCTTGCTGTAGCACTTTCTTCTTTGATTTTCTTTGAATTGTTCCAAGTCTTTGTTATTTTTTGCTAATAGTATGGTGTCATCTACATATTTAAGATCAACAAATTATTGATATTCCTTCCTCTGATCTTCACTCTGGGTCGAAACCTGTTCTGCATATGATATTTTCTGCGCATAAGTTGAACAAATAGGGTGATAGAATGCAGCCTTGCCTGACCCCCTTTCTGACTGGGAACCATTCTGTTTCTCTGTATTCTGTTCTAACAGTAGCCTCTTGTCCTGAGTATAGGTTATGCATCAGGACAATCAAATGTAGTGGTACACCCATTTATTTAAGAGCAATCCTATGCTTTCCATGATCTATGCAGTCAAAGGCTTTGCTATAGCCTATCAAGCACAGTGAGTACTGGAACAGCTGCACTATTAGCAGCCATTCACAGGGTTCCACCATAAATGAAAAGATGTGCGAAACTGACAAGTGGAATGCAAAGCTGCAACAGAAGAACCACAATGTTTTGTGATAAGGATCATCTGAAGACACTGTTATACTGCTGTTATTGTGATATCCCTCCCCCCTACAGAATCACAGAGTTGGAAGACACCACAAGGACCATCCAGCCCAACCCCCTGCCATGCAGGAACACACAGTCAAAGCACACCTGACAGATGGATATCCAGACTCTGTTTTAAAACCTCCAAAGAAGTAGACTCCAACACACTCTGAGGAAGCACATTCCACTGTCAAACAGCTCTTACCATCAGGAAGTTCTTCCTAACATTTAGGTGGAATCTCTTTTCCTGTAGTTTGAACCCATTGCTCTCTGTCCCAGGCTCTGGAGCAGCAGAAAACAAACTTGCTCCATCTTCAATATGACACCCCATCCAGTGATATCCATGTGTACAGTTTCCTCTCTGATTGCATGAAGAAAGTGTTTGCATTGGATCACTCTCCTGATTCCTTACTTGTTCGTAGTCCAAATTTTCCAACAATCTTCGGTTCTGCACTACTTCCTACTTTTGCATTCCAATTGCCTAGGATTAGCAGGAAATTCTGTTTTGGCATGTTATAAATTTCTTCCTGGATTCCAACACAGAAACTCTCAATTTCTTTTTCTTCTGCCTCTGTGATTGGCACAGAGACTTGAATTATGGTAATGCTGATAGGCTTTCCCTGAAGTCTTATTGGCATGATTTGATCAGACTTTGCATTATATCCTTTGACTGATTTCGCTACACCTCACCTCACTATTAATGCCACTCCATTTCTTTTTGTCTTTTCATTTCCTGAGTAGAACACTGTGTAATTATCTGACTTAAAATGTCCTATTTCTGTCCATTTTAGCTTGCTCACCTCAGGTATTGCTATGTTTATACCAGTGGTGGCATTAGGGGTGTGTGGAGGCCAAACTGCACCAGATGACAGTGGCGAGGGAGGGGTGAACCAGCCTCAGTGATGCCACAGGTTTATATGTTCCATTTCTTGTTTTACCATGTCTACCTTCCCTTGACTCATGCTTCTCACATTCCATGCTCCAATAAGATGTGTAATACAGCTTCTGACCTGCCTTTTACTTTTGAACACATTTACTGCCTCATTTCCTGTCTGGTTAAGTCCCGTAGTGCCCTTGGCCACATCTTTGTTTGCCATCACCCTCTGCTCTGCTCTTTTAGCTCTTCGTTTGTGTCCTATCCCTACCTCTTGCTTTGATTTGGATTGTCTCATCATAGGGCTCAGCTAGACGGGAGAATTAATTGCATAAAATAGTGCATTACCTCACTATCGCAGCAGTGTTCATTTGTCCCCATGATCCATTTGCAAGATCACTGGCATGGGAAGCTGCAGTTCACACGGAGCATGCCTGCAAGAAAAGATGATGGCTGCAAGTGAATTACCTGCCTTATTATTCAACCAAAAGCTCCCTCCATCCCCCTCTTTTTTTGCTTTGCTAAATGAGAGAAGCAGAAGAGTGATCCTCTGCTTAAAAACATTTTTTCTTGATCGGCCACTCCAAAAAAATGCTGGATCATCCCCCCCCCCAAACAATGGCAGCTCTGGCCACTTTGTTGCTGGCAAGCCCACCCTCGCACATGTCTGACCAATCACGTTTGATTTCCTGGATGTGCTCCTATTTGAATTGGTTGTTCAGATGGGTGGTTATGCATATTTTTGCATATTTTTTAAAAAAAAGATTGCGAGAAACAGCAAAAGCTGTTATCGTTGGACTTTTTTGGATGGGGTTTTGTAATGGAAGCAGCCTCGTCCCCATTGCGAGGCTGCTGCGTGGCAGGGGGTCTGTTTCAGATGACACTCTCCCCTGCCGATACTGTTGCGGAAGTGCTGGGAGGCTGCAGCGCTATATTTGGCGATTTTCTAATCACGAAAGTTGATCATGATTAGGAAATTGCCAAATATGGCGCAACGGGGACGAGGCTGCTTCCGTTACAAAACCCTGTCCGAAAAAGTCCGTGAACTACTTGGAGTTTTCAACCACCCTCCTTCTGATATGGCAAATCCCAGCAAGAGCTCATCTGGACAAAAGGTATTCTGCCCACATTCTTTTAGGAGATTTTTCATCATCTAAATAACCCCATAGGGTGAGATGTTCTCGTGAGGAGGTTAATCACTGCCTCCCTTTGCACAGGACGAACATGTGTTAGCTATGGTGTCAGTGCTGTTGTCTCTGAAAGACCTTTGTATTTCTCCCTAATGTTTTCCTTCATACACTGAAGTAAAAGAGGTGAATGATCAGACAACCAAGGCCAATGTTAAGCTGCCAATGAATTTTGTGCCTCTCAAAAATATATCTTTATAACCCAGCAACGAAGACTGACAGCAAATTCCTAGTAGTATTTTGTGCTTTGCCTCTTTTATTTGGTGCCCTTTCCCGAGACATTTTAGAGCTGGAAAACAAACAAACAAAACAGAAACAATAACAGAAGCCTGGATAAATTATCTATGTCCCAATGAGCGTCTTGGCATTTGGTGGGAAGACCAGGTTGTCCTCCTTTCCCCACCCCATTTCCACCCCATACAAAACAGCTTCTGAACATTTAGCAATGCCAGAGAACCTGTTGTTGAATTGGCCTTGACTCTTATTGCAGGCTACAAGACAGCAGTGAGTGGATCTTTAGATGTGGTACAGATATGACAACAGGGGAAACAGAATGGAAAATAAAAAAAAAGGTTAAGTAATCTCTGTTCCTATTGACTAGAAGTGAATCTTTGTTTTGATTTCAAGGTTTCCTTTAACATTGTGTTTCTGCTGCGTATGACAAATGACATCTACTTATTATCTTTTGGACACTTGTAGCCTTGTTCAGGGGCAGCACTTGTTGAATTACTCTGCCACGTAATCCTGGAATGTAGCATCTGGACTCTTGCCAGGTAGGCTTGGGTGTGAGAGATCAGGGTCTGGATTTTGGCCTAGTAGAATATGTGCTGGTTGGCTTTTTGGAGAGCTGACATCTTATGGGGTTATCTTGCTGCAGGGACAGGCAAAGAAAAAACTAAACTATTCTGTGTTCATTAAAACTTAGCCTAGGTAAAGGAAGAGAAGATGAATTCAAATCTTGCTCATAAGCAATGATAACATTATCATGAGAGATCATATCGATTATTGTTAGATATAGCAAATGGAATAGAAATCACCACCACCATCACCTTGGGGATTATTATTATTATTATTATTATTTTTATTAGATTTTTACAATATTATGAAATACACTTAGCATTACAAGTAAATGTTGGTATATATATATATATATATATATATATTTACAATTTTCCTTCTTTTAAAATCCTAAAAATTATAATTTAGTAACACTATATTCGTCTTATCTAACATTCTAATCTCTATATATATAATTCTCTTGGGTCTGTTGCCATTTCCAATGTGCTGATTGGCTGTTTGGGAAACTTACCAACTAATCAAAGCTCTCTGTTGGGCAGCCAATCAGCATACTGAGAGGAGAAACACGTGGAAAGCTTCAAGTCCTTTTTAAACATGGTGGTGGTGGAGGGGCTCTTGTGTTGTGGTGTGTGTGTAGCATGGTCTGTGTGTGTGTGTACATTATAATTAATCTTCAAATAGTACTTCCACTTTCCTCAGACTTTTTCATCTTTTTGTGTCAATTTTCCTTTTAACCAATGGGTAAGAATGTCCTTGAGGGCTTATTATTATTAACTATTAATAATGGCCAAGATTCTAGATTAGCTGCTTAACTAAGTAGAGTCTCCTAGCCTGACACACATCCCTTCATGACTTTTCAGGCATCAGTCACTGTGAGCAACAAGGATCTGTTCTGTCTATCGGGGTACAGCATGCTGATGTTTCCACCCCTTCCCATGATTGCTCTCTGGTGCAACAGTCAGAAGCAGGGTCCCTGTTGCAATTCCTCCTCATGCTGGAGATCACTTGCAAGAGTGTGGGTGTGTGTGAAAATGTGTGTCTGCTGTGCCCTGATTAAAAGGAGAACAGACCCCCATTGCTTTCAGTGGCTGATGCCTGGTATGTCAGGATTTGGGGACTTTCACAATCCCAAGATATTACCTACACTATTGAATACATAGGGATCATGAATATTAATCAGTTATGATTGTATAACTCTATGTAGATTATCAGATGGTAAAAATATCTCAGGACAGGGATGACAGGATATCGCTAAAAGGCTTACCTTTTAGATGATGTCGTCATGTTCTGGGATCATAGAATCATAGAATCATAGAATTGTAGAGTTGGAAGAGACCACGAGGGCCATCCAGTCCAAGCCCCTGCCATGCAGGAAATCCTGATCAAAGCATCCCCGACAGATGGCCATCCAGCCTCTGTTTAAAGACCTCCAAGGAAGGAGACCCCACCATGCTCCGAGGGAGTGTGTTCTACTGCCAAACAGCTCTTACTGTCAAAAAGTTCCTCCTAATGTTGAGGTGGAATCTCTGTTCCTGGAGCTTGCATCCATTGCTCTGTGTTCCAGTCTCTGGAGCAGCAGAAAACAAGCCCGCTCCATCCTCAGCGTGACATCCCTTCAAATACTTAAACAGGGCTATCATATTGCCTTTTAACCGTCTTTTTTCCAGGCTAAACATACCCAGCTCCCTAAGTCTCTCCTCATAAGGCATCGTTTCCAGACCTTTCACCATTTTAGCCACCCTTCTCTAGACATGCTCCAATTTGTCAATATCCTTTTTGAATTGTGGTGCCCAGAACTGGATACAGTATTCTAGGTAAGGTCTGACCAAGGCAGAATAGAGAGGCACTATTACTTCCCTTGAACTAGACACTATACTTCTATTGATGCAGCCCAAAAACACATCGGCCTTTTTAGCTGCCGCATCACACTGTTGACTCATGTTCAACTTGTGGTCTACTAGGACTCCTAGATCCCTTTCGCATGTAGTCTCGTTCAGCCGGGTCTCTCCCATCCTATATCTATGCATTTCATTTTTCCGCCCTAAGTGCAGTACTTTAGATTTCTCCGTATTGAATTTCATTTTATTAGCTTTGGCCCAGCTCTCCAGTCTATCCAGGTCGTTCTGAATTTTGATCCTGTCCTCTAGGGTATCAGCTACTCCTCCTAATTTGGTGTCATCTGCAAATTTGATAAGTATGCCCCTAATTCCCTCATCCAAGTCATTGATAAAGATGTTGAATAGCACTGGGCCCAGGACAGAACCCTGTGGCACCCCACTGGTCAGATCTTTCCAAGACGAAGAGGAGCCACTGCTGAAAACCCTTTGGGTTCAGCCGGTCAACCAATTACAAATCCATTGAACAGTTAACTTGTCTAGCCCACATTTTACAAGCTTGTTTGCAAGAATGTCATGGGGAACCTTGTCAAAGGCCTTACTGAAATCAAGGTATGCAATGTCCACAGCGTTCCCTTCATCTACCAAGCTGGTAACTTTATCAAAAAAAGAGATCAGATTAGTCTGGCATGATTTGTTTCTCTGAAACCCATGTTGACTTTTTGTGATTATGGCATTGCCTTCTAAATGTTCACAGACTCTCTGTTTAATGATCTGCTCTAGAATCTTCCCTGGTATTGATGTCAGACTAACTGGATGATAATTGTTGGGATCCTCTTTTTTCCCCTTTTTGAAGATGGGAACAATGTTTGCCCTCCTCCAGTCTGCTGGGACTTCTCCTGTTCTCCAGGAGTTCTCAAAGATTATTGCCAATGGCTCTGAGATCACATTTGCTAGCTCTTTTAATACTTTTGGATGTAGTTCATCTGGTCCTGGAGATTTAAATTCATTAAGATTAAGAAGGTATTCCTGTACTACCTCTTTGCTTATTCTGAGCTGGATTTCCCCTATTGTGTCCTCTGTTCCATTCTCCTCAGGTTGGTCCTCCTTTTCCTTTTCTGAAAATAAAGGTGTTGAGTAATTCTGCCTTTTCTCTGTCCCCTGTTAGCATTTTGCCATCTTCTCCACGTAGTGGCCCTATCATTTCCTTTTTCCTCCTTTTGCTGCAGACATACCCAAAAAAACACTTTTTATTATTCGGACACACCCCCAAAAAACCCTTTTTATTGTTCTTAACCTCCCTAGCAAGCCTGAGTTCATTCTGCACTTTAGCTTTTCTGACTTTACTCCTACACGTGTTCGCTATCTGTTTGAATTCTTCTTTGGTGATTTCCCCCCTTTTCCATTTCCTATACATGTTCCATTTAAAACTTAGCTCCATTGAAAGTTCTTTAGTCATTCATCCTGGTTTCTTGAGACACCTCCCATTTTTCTTCCTCAATGGTACTGTTTGAAATTGTGCCTTCAGTATCTCCCTTTTGAGTAAGTCCCATCCGTCTTGAGGTCTCTTCTCTTTTAGTATTCCTGACCATGGGATCACCCCCAGTATTTCCCTGAGTTTATTGAAATCAGCTCTCCTAAAGTCAAGAATGCATGTCTGACTATGCCTGGCTTCTCCATTCCATTGTATAACAAACTCCAGGAGAACATGATCACTCTCACCTAAGGATCCCACCACTTGCACCCCATTAACCATTGCTCCCGTTCTGCTCTTGTTCCTTCCCCGCTTTCTCTTATTCACAGAAAAATCCATGAATAAAAGGCCCATTCTGTTATTATAACGGAACGGAACAATGGTTGAGTGAACAGGAGCCCCTTTATGTTCCCAGTATAACAAGTGGCTGAGATGTCATCGGGAGGTCTGTCACTGGGAGGTCTGTGCCGGAAACTTCCAGGTGCAATCCGGACGGCAAGGTAAGTTTAACTCTCCCCCCTGGTTGCTTTTTCTCTTGCGAGAATGGCCGGGATTTCAGTTCAGTTCTTACAATGGCTGCATTTACCACTGGGCAGCGAAGGGCAGCGAAGGGAGGGGGAGCCCGTTCCTGCTGTGGAATTAAGGTAGGTGTGTGAAACTTTTCTGTTTATTCTGTGGCAGGAATGGAAGTGGAGTGGGTGGGGGTAGCAGGACAGAAATGGACCCTAAGGGTCCGTCTGATAATCTCCTAAATTACACATTCATAACTTTGAGTGTGAATTCCAACCAATAATTATCCTGATGTGGATGATGGTGGCTGTGGTGGCAGTGCCATCTCCTCTCCTCTCCTCTTCTCCCTCCCTCCCTTCTTTCCTTCTCTTTTTAAAATTTTTTTTTGGGGGGGAATTTTTTTTTTTGGTGAAAATTCCTGCCATTTTGGTTTAACCATAAGTGACTTCAATTCCATTGATGGACCCAGCATGTTTGTGCAGCTATAGGGCTAAAGACTCTCATCACTGCCACTCGTCCTCTGGCCTCCACATAGGCAGTAGGGTCTGGAAGCCACTTCCCATTTTAAGTTCCCCATGATGTTTCAGAGCACTCAACAGAGCGTTAAAGGAAATATAAAATGGTGGCCTGAGACCCATGAAAACGGGGCGGGGGCAACCCTTCTCACCAAGCGGAGAAAAGGGCAACCCGTCTCACCAAGGGTTCCTTAAAGCTGGATTGGGAACTCTCTGTAGACCCATTTTGTGCATCTGTGTGAACACACACCACATCTGCCTTTTGATCCTGAGGTTGCCAAAAAAGGAAAATGCTGGCTCCAGAGATGGACTTGGAGGAGCAAAGCTAGGGCAGACTGGAACAAAACAGGCTTGGGGCCAAATGAAGATCAGTGACAGAACAAGGACAGGACATCCTGATGACGTAAGAATGTAGTACTGCTTGTTCTACAAGCCAGCTGAATGCAGTTGAACTTGTAGCTTAGCACATTTGGAGCACCAGAGGAGGAAGAAGAGCAGACAGCACTGCCGCCACCATCACTATCTATTGGCTGGAATTCACAACTGACATTACGAATGAGAAACCTAGAGTTTTACACATTCGTAGCTGATTCATATGCATGCATGGCTCCCACATCCTGAAGAGGGCCCCCTATTTACTGCTAAGGTTGAGGGCAGTGAGATTTTTTAAAAGTCAGTTTAAATGATGACACCAAAGTAATATTTATATTTATTTTTTTAAAACCCTAAATGGATTTACATAATAAAAACTTGCAATAATATGATGCTGGACCCCCCTCATAACCCCAGGCACCTGGACCCCCAAGCTAGAGCCCTGCCACCCCCCCTTATGGGGGCCATGTCCCTATGTATTCAATGGAGCCAGCATGACACAATGGTTTGAGTGTTGGACTATTACTCTGGAGACCAGAGTTCGAATCCATGCTTGGCCATGAAAACTCACTGGGTGACCTTGGGCAAGCCACATACTCTCAGCCCTCAGAGATCTCCTTAGAGGCACCATAAGTTGGAAACAACTTGAAGGCACATAACAACAATACATGTATTCAATAGCATAGGTAATATTTTGGGATCATAAAAGTCCCCCAAAGTTGATATACCATCACTGTGAGTGATGGGAGTCTGTTCATTGGGGAAGACTATCTTAGTACACTAAATGAAGACTACCGGTACAGAAAATGGTAGTACTGAGGGCTAGAACAAGGGAAATAGATCATTTTCTTTTACAACTGTGGCAATATTAAATATATATTAAATATATATATATATATATATATATAAAAAATCCCACCTTTCTCCAAGTATCAGTTGTAATATCATAACTGATGCGGAATATTTCAAATCTGTATTAAATTATGGGCACTGTTCAAGAAAAACTAACAACAACCAATGCCTGATGAAAATGATAGAATGGGACATCATAATGACTATGCTGTCCTCCACTGATTTAAGAAGAATGTACAGCTTGGTCCTATGTATGTTTACCCAAATGTATATCCCTTTCAGTTCATTTTGGCTTACTACCAAGTCAGTGTGCATAGGACTGTACCAGATGTCATAGTCCTATTATGCCATTGAATTGTGTAGAAAGTCATTCTCCATGAAAATGCATAGGTTGCTGTTGGACTCTCCCACATTTGTTTGTGGTTTAAGTGTGTAAATTGTGGGCATGGGTCTGTGTTTCTATGTGTATTTTTAATGCAACATACACAAACCCATACTTCCTTTTATAGAGCTTCAAAAAATCCTTTTTGTCACAAAAGTCTGCAGGAACCGGTGTCTATCAAAATGTTAATTCACCACAAAATAAGGGAGATAGAGGAAGGCAGAGAAATCCAGTAATTTAGAAGAAATGGGTCGTATGCTCTCCTCAGCAAACATCACTAGTAAAGCTTCATTAGTATGTATTTTCACATAATTCAATTAGCCAAAATACATACAAATGCCAGCAGTGCTGTTCCCTGCTCAGGGAGTGTTGGTGAGGCTTTAAACAGATCTGAAACAAAAATTGCATAAACGGCATGTAAAGTCCTGTGCATACAAAGATACCTTCAGGGTTCTAATAAATTCATGAAACTTTTAAAAGCATGATTTCCTAGCAGGCAATCACTTTTAATTAAGAGGATCACCTACAGCAACACATGTCCTTCAAAAACTTACATTATTTTTTTTCTTTTTTGAATTTCAAAGTTTCTGTAGTAAAAGTTGAATTGCTGAGTAGCTTAACCTCAAAAGGCTGTCAGGCTTTCATGGCAGTTATAAACCACTGTGGTGCCTTCTTTATGAGAAGAAAAGATTCTTAACACAACAGAGAAAGAAGGAAATCTCTTTTTACTCATAGCTAGAAGCAAGCATTTCCTCCAAAAGGTCAGAAAACTTTTCCTCAGTTAAAGAATATTTTTAAGGACACTGTAGCTACTTGCACAAGTAATCTCTGGTAATTTGCTTTATGAATTAAACATACAATTGAATGTATTTACTATTTCATATAGTGTAGATCTCTCTCTCGCTCTCTCACATATATATATATATATATATATATATATATGAAATGTGAAATGTGAAGCTTTGTAGAATTTTCTAGATTGCCAGTTGAGTAAATATGAAGTGGATGTGGTTTGATGTTGAGCTGAGGACTTTAAAAAAACAATGGATCACCTCTTCCTCTGTTAAAATGGGTGAATCAGTTGATTTCCAGTTTGCATGAGATTTGCTTGCATTCAGTCACAAGATTATTTCTGTATCAGTCTGTGATATATGTCCCCCCCACCGAAACTGAGAAGAATTCACAATTATTTTCATATATAATCTACTAGCAATAACATTTTGTATTCTACATTCCCCAATATACACCTTTCTGTATTTAACTTGTGTATATATTTTTGAGCTAAAAATTATACCACAAAGTTCAAAGAAATGCCCTAATGTTCCAGAAAGGATAATTGTCATCCAGGAAGTGTGAATTAGGTCAGTTTGAATAATAATAATAATAATAATAATAATAATAAGTGGAGGCATATTTATATTCACCTTTCTCCCTATATAGGGACTCAAGGCAGCTAACAGGGAGTTTAAAACAATATGTAAACATTAAAAATATAAATATAACTATGAAATTTTAAAAACAGATTAAACAAATTACAGTATTAAAACATTTTAAAATATTAAAATACAATAAAACTATATACACCTTAAAAACCAAACTGCACAGCATGTACAAACCCAGCCCCCATCAGATTAGAAATGCCTGATGGCACAATAATGTTTTTACTTGTTGCCACAAGGAGAGCAGAGACAGGGCCATCCTGGCCTCTCTAGGGAGGGAGTTCCAAAATCTAGGAGAGCCACCGAGAAGGTCCTCTTCCTCCCAAGAAAATGAAACTTATTATTCTTTCTTCTTTCTTTTTTTCTTTCTTTTTTTGGATTAATCATGTTTGTTCCCAATACATTCCCAATAATGATGCCCCATTAGGTTGATATTTTGGGTTTCCCCTCTATTTCTTCCTATTTTCCAAATAAGGGAGGCATTTGGTCCAAATACTGTACTATACCAAATTTGTTCTGAGAAAGCCTAATAGGAGTTGCATGTTGAGCATGAGTGGAGGCATATCTCTGACATATTTCCCAGGAACCATGACCCCTCCTCACAAATACACACACACACACACACAGAGAGAGAGATAAAGGGCTGACAATTCACAAATGTCACACATATCACCTGACATGTCAGCCGTTATCTATTCTGCATGTGAAGACTACATGTGTGGACTTGTGCTGCTGAAAATGATTGCATCTGAGGTCTTTTTCAAATGGAGAAAAAAACCCTATGGGGGTCGGGAGGAGGATGGCACTGTCCTGTTTACAGCGCTCCATTTCAGATGAGACCATCCGCCACCCGTCCTTCCCCTGTGCTTCCTCCATGCTGCAGGTGTGAGAAATGCACCACTTTTATTAATGGAAAAGCCCTGTCAATAAAAAGCAGCGTGTTTCTCGTGCCTGCAGCATGGAGGAAGCATAGGGGAAGGTTGGAAGGAGGACGGTGTCATCCACAATGGAGCACTGTAAGCGGGACAGCACTGTCCTTCTCCTGACCTCTGCGCCCCCCCCCCCCGTTTGCAAAAGTCCTGAGTGTTATGGGTAATATGAATGTTATGTCTAAGGATGGTGATGGTTCTTAGGACCACATCCCAAAGTGTGTGGGGCCATGCCAGTGCTGGCAAACAGGCTGCTGCCATGATTATCCAGAAACTACCCCCCCACAGATAACTTAGGCCCCATCTACATGATAAAAAAATATACATATGGTGTTTGAAATATCGATCATGTGTACACACAGCCGTTCTGATGCATACATGTCTTTTAGAAGGGGGGCTAGCGAATCCCCTGTAAACTACATGGATTTGGCATTCGGGAGGATTAGCGAATCTCGACCTAAAATCTGTACAGCCGTTCATATTGTCGATTGTCTGTACACCCCGTTTGCACACATACGAACAGGCAGAATAATCTGATTGGATGGCTGAGCAGAGGAGGTGGGGCTAGTGAACAGGGGGATTGGGAGCAGCCACCATGTTGGATTCCTGGCTAAGCGGGCGTCTGGTAAGGGCATGAAATGGAGATTTTTGACATTTATTCATTTTTATTTTACATTATAAATACGGAAAACCAACTGC
Organism: Gambelia wislizenii; assembly: GCA_030847615.1. Taxonomy (NCBI): domain Eukaryota; kingdom Metazoa; phylum Chordata; class Lepidosauria; order Squamata; family Crotaphytidae; genus Gambelia; species Gambelia wislizenii. The sequence continues at coordinate 45,008,939 of JAUMIR010000001.1, read as the reverse complement.
CAACGTAACAGGCACCTTTTTAAATTTAAAAAAAAAAGCGGCAGGAGATTTAAAACCTCTGCTTGGATTGCTTGCTCCAGCCAGCTGGGCAGGCGGGAGTCATACAGAGTTTAGGGGGGTAAAAATTTTGTAGGCAGATCATACGCATTCGAACGACTGCCTTTTCAATGTTTTTACCCCCCAAATGGATTTTTTTTTTGGTCGTGTAGATGGGGCCTTACTATGAGCTAGCAATCCACACTTGTATTTATATCACTTAACTACTCAACCATTAGCTAGGACTTTATCACACTACACTGTTATAGTGCTATTATTCCACTTTAACTCCTGTAGCTGCCTCCTGTGGAATTCTGGGGTTTGTAGTTTAGTGAGGGCTAAGGCTCTCTGACTGAGAATGTTAAATACCTCTTCCTAAACTGCAAATCCCAGGATTCCACAGGAGGCAGCCATAGGGGTTAAAGTGGAATAATAAGGACCTGTCTAAATGGTGAAAATAATCCTCTTAGAATTTGCTTAGAATCCTACCTGTCTTAATGGGACCCTGCATAATTATGCTGTATTCAGAAGGAGGGGGGGGGGAATCCACCATAAACCCCAAGGGAACAGCCTTCGGGGCTTTCCCTGATTTTTTAAAAACTCCTTGGAGAATGCACATTAGCGATCATTAGGACTGGTGATCAAATTTATTCACATAGCTCCAGAAAAGAAGAAGTAGAAAGCTGATTGGCTGGACGGGAGTAGGGGCGGGGCTTTCTAAGAAGACAAGCTCCCTGGAACCGCCATTTTGGATTTCCACCTTAGTGATAGTGTGCTGAAGCAATGAAACAGGCTTTTTCTTTTATTTTTTACATTTATTTAGGAATAATATTGCACTATCACACTTTTGCACCTTATATATGCTTTTTTTTTTTTTAAAAAAAAAACCATTTGGCAGCTGCAACTGACAAAAATAAAAACGTGAATCACAGCCGCCATTTTGAATCACAGGCATGCTCACTGGGACAGCAAAAGTGGATAGCCTCACATGCCTGCGATTTTGCTAGACATTGTTAGGACAAGTTGATCCTGCATTGAATTTGCATGAGTATGCATCAATTCACATACCCCCCTCGTATAGATGGGTTCTAATTGGGAATGTGTGAAACTTTGCTCCTGAAAACTGTGAGCAAAACCAAAATCTTAAAGTGTGGTTGATTCTGAAGCATATGAAGTACCGGACTTGGTGTGATTAAGGACTGTATGACTAAATCCAACATTAGGTCTACCTAGAAGATATCCATAAAATGAATGAAATTTGTTAATCTCAACTACATTCTTTTAATTTCAGTGGATTTACTCTGGGCAGAATTACTGTTGGATATACTCCATAATTTTTGAGAGAAGGAGCTAATAAGACTAATAGCTAAATTCCAATGAGTTTGCCTTATTCAATGCATAGCTCCATTTCCAATTGAGTAGGGAATGAAGGTTGTCATGCATTACAGTTATCTGAGGGTAACATCATTTCATGTGACTTTGTTTTATTCTGTTAGCTTCACCTCTTGGACCAACTTCATACACCTGTGGTTGATTTGCACAGAAAATAGCTGTAATCTGGATTTATTCTGCACAAAATTTGCACATGGTTGACTTGCAGAGAAAACAGCATTTTGTGCATAGGAAACAGCTTTTTCTGCACAGAAAATAATATTTCTTCAGAGAATTTATATTCTGTACAGAAAATGCTGTTTCCTATGCAGAAATTTTTTTCTGCACAAAAGAACCATGCACAAATTTCAATTTATTTATTTATTTGCCACCTTTCTTCCAGAAGAGACCCAAGGTGGTTCACAAAATATCACATAAAATACAATTTAAAACAATTTAAAAACATCACAATATAAAAAGCTAAAATTACATAAAACATATACAAGTTATAAGATAAAATTAAATCAAAATAAAAATAAAAACACACCCCAATAAAAAGCCTCCATGATCCCAGCTGTATATTAAAAGCTTGCTTGCAGAAAAATGTCTTTGCCTGACAGCAAAATGAAAGCAGGGAGGAGGCCAGCCTAGCCTTCCATGGAAGGGAATTCCAGAGGGTGGGAGCAGCCACTGAAAAGGCTCTCTTTTGTGTCCGCACCAGGCAAACCTGTGATGGTGGCAGGACCAAGAGAAAGCCTTCCTTTGAAGATCTTAGAAGACTTGCAGGTTGGGGAGATATGGTCTTTCAAATAGTCTGCACCCAAGCTATATAGAACTTTATAGGTCTAAACCAGCACTTGTGCCCAGAAATGAACCAGTAGCCAGTGAAGCTATTTTAACACAGGAGTTATATGCTCCCTATAACTGGCCCCAGTAAACATTGCGGCTATAGAATTCTGCACCAGCTGAAGTTTCCAAACAGTTTCCAAAGGCAGCCCCATGTAGAATGTTGCAATAGTCCAAACGAGATGTAATCAAGGCACGTGTCACCATGGCGAGATCCAGCATCTCAAGGAATGGGCACAGCTGGTTCACTATTTTTAGCTGTGGAAATGTACTCCTGGTCACTGCTGAAACCTAGGCATCCAGGCCCAGAGTTGAGTCCAGGAGGACACCCAAGCTGCAAGCCTGAGATTTCAGGGGGAGTGTGACCCCATCCAGCACAGGCTGAGTCTCTATTCCCTGGTCTGCCTTTCGACTGACCAGGAGCATCTCTGTCTTGTCTGGGTTAAGTTTCAATTTGTTTGCCCTCATCCAGTCCATTACTGACAACATTGGTTCAGTACCAGGACAGCTTCCTTGGAATCAGATGGGAAGGAGAAATAGAGTTGGGTGTCATCAGCATACTGGTGACACTGCACCCCAAAACTCAGGATGACCTCTCCCAGTGGTTTCATGTACATGTTAAACAGCATGGGGGTCAAAGCCAAACCCTGAGGAACCACAGAGGCCAATTGCCAGGGCATCGAACAGGAGTCCCCCAGCACCACCTTCTGAGTTTGCTCCTCCAAGAAGGAACAGAACTACTGCATAATAGTGTCCCCAAGTCCCATCCCAGAGAGGCAGCCCAGAAGGATAGCATGGTTGATGGTATCGAAAGCCGTTGAGAGATCCAGCAGAACCAACAGGGACACACTCTCCTTGTCTAGATCCCTGCATAGGTCACCCTCTACCAAGGCGACCAAAGCTACCTCCATCCTATAACCAGGTCTGAAGCCAGATTGTTCTGGATCATGTGGTGATCCACATTCTGTTTCATTCAGAAACCCCTGGAGCTGGGAGGCCACCACATGATCCAGAACCTTGCCCCAAAATGGTATGGTGAGTAACGGCCTCACTATAGCCTTTGTTAGGTAGGATGGAAACTTCCCTACTCCCCTTACCCACTCAGCCAGTCCCTCTCTAGCTGCTTTCAGAAGCCAGGAAGGGCAAGGATCCAGTATACATGTGGTGGCTCTCACCTCTTCAAGGATCCTGCCCACATCCTCAGGCTGTACAAGTTGAAACATATCCAATAATAGAGGACAAGCAGGAGCCAAGATTACATTCACTGGACCTGTCTCAACTACAGCATCCAAATCAGAGCACATCTGAGCGATTTCATCTGCAAAGTTTCTTGCAAATTCTTCACAGTGGGCTGCTGAGTGGTCTTTGTTTTCTTCTTGTGGGCCAGAATGTAATTTTGTACAGAATAAATCCTGAATTGCAAATAGACTCCCAAAACTGTATGGTTTTCAAAGTCTTTCTTCCAGTGGGAAGAAAATTCCTAAAATGACTAATTGCTTTCTCTGAAAAGAAAATTAGTGAAGAATTACATCCCTATTATTATTATTACTATTATTTATTCATTCATTCATTTATATCCTGCTTTTCTCCCAATAATGGGACTCAAGGCGGCTAACAACATATTTAAAATAATACAAGTTGAAGCAATACAAAAATAAAAATAAAAGTCTAAATATAAAATTTAAAAAAGAAACAATTTACAAGTTAAAACGTTAAACATTAAAAATACTAAAATGCTCTATAAAAACTCTATAAAAACCCTTAAAATCTTTAAAACAGTACAACACAGCCTTAGAAGCACAGCCCTTGTCGGTTTGTAAAAACCTGGAGGCACAATTTTTTTAACCTGCAGAGCAGCCACCAAGAAGACCCTCTTCCTTGTTCCCACCAAACAGCCTGAGAAGGTGGTAGAATGGATGAACTCCACTGGGCTAATACAGAGAGTTATGGTCCTTCAAATAGCCTTATAGAGCTTTATAGGTCAAAACCAGCCCTTTTAATTGTGCCTGGAAATGGACCAGCAGCCAACGGAGCTGTTGCAACAAGGGAGTTGTATGCTCTCTGTAGCTAGCCCCAGTTAACAACCTGGCTGCCGCTCCATGGGCCAACTGAAGTTTCTGAGCACTTTGCAAAGGCAGCCCCATGTAATCCATCACAGTAATCCAAATGGGATGCAAGATTCTGTCTCTCCTTTCCTCCCCCTCGCCCCAGCTGACTTATGAGAATGCAAACTAATTTCGCACTTTGAACTCAGTTTGCATCGCTTGAAGTAAGCTAAGGACAAAGGAGGAAAGGAGGAGGAGGAGGAGGAGGAGAAGGAGAAGAGAAAATGAGACATTTTAAAAGCTGCTGAAAAAGTGGGATGACAGAGTATAAATTGGAACTGTCCCTGCCAAATCAGGACAGTTGGAGGGCATGTTACCATGGTGCCCACAACCATGCATGTGGTTGTTATTTTTTTGGTTACAAGTCATTCCAGCATGATGACTTGGTTTGTAGCATCTTAAAGAGATGGTATAAATTGTTATTTTATGGTTTAACTTGTTTATGAAATGGTGAGCATGCTATTGGTTCTGAGTTTTGGAAGTGGAATTTCATTGCACTGTATTGTTGTTTTGTTCTAGTTTGTCAACTGTACATCATTCTGGGTACTTGCACTGAAAAATGAGTAATAGATTCTATAACTAGTAGAAGCAGCATATATCTTGTGCACCGAAAGGTCCTGGTTTCATTCCCTGGCTTCTTCAATTGATGAAGGGATTTCATGATTAGGAAAAACTTGACCCCTTGGAGAACTACTGCCAGTCAAGAACAGACAATACTATAAGATACATATAAGATCAATTGCTTCAGCTATTACCAGTTAAAAACTAGATTTATAGAAGACGACAAGTTGGGAAATATAGAAATGGAAGAAAATGAACTAGATACAATACTGCGGTCGGGGGGAAAAAAGATGATGGGTAAACTGTATAAGCTGCTACTGAAAAGGGAATTGGAAATGGAAATAATCAAAGATTATATGCTCAAATGGGCAATAGATGTAGGTCACCCCATAGATCTTGAAGCATGGGAAAAAGCAAGGAACAGAACTAACAAATTTACTATGAGTCAGAAATTAAAAGAGAACTACATGAAAATAACACACAGGTGGTACTTCACGCCGACTAGATTAAATAAAATTAGCAATGGGACCAGTAATAGATGTTGGAAATGCCAAAACAATGTGGGTATGTTAATTCATATGTGGTGGTCTTGTAAGGTCATAAAAATTTTTTGGGTTAAGGTACATAAATTCCTAGAAGACACACTACAGATTCAATTTGAGGCAAAACCAGAGCTTTTCTTATTAAACATGACTAATATTCTCAAAAAGGAAGATGAAATAAGAAATTGGAGGATTATTCTTTATCTAATAACTGCAGCAAGACTTACAATAGCTCAGGCATGGAAATCCACCAAACCACCGATGATAGAGGATTGGTTGGAAAAATCAAATGAAATGTTAGAATTAGATACAGGCAAGATACATAATTTACCAAAAAGGAAATCTTTAGAAAAATGGTTGGTTGTAATACCACAATGGGAGAAAAGGGGTATGACATATGACAAAGAGCACCTTTTATTAATGATTTAAGGATGTACGCTAACGGTTCAAGCATATATGTATATGTAATGTATGTATATACACACAGACACATACATTATAGAGATAGAGAGAGTGAACAGACAAAAAGATTAAAAAGAAGAAATGTCAGAGAAAGCGGCAGGAAACAGAAGACAAAAGATCATCGGAAGTCAAGGAGCATTGGAATAAAAAGTTTTTTTTCCATCTCAACAATACTAATACCAAGGAAGTCATGGATGCTGCGATTCTCGGGTTGTTTTGTGTGTGTGTGTGTGTGTTGTTTTGTATGATTATACACAAAACAAGGATTGTAAGATATCATAGATTGATAAATTTTGTTGTTGTATATCTGATTTTGTAATATTCAAATAGCTGTGTAATAAAATAATAAATAAATAAATAAAAAGAACAGACAATACTAGACTAGCTAGGCCAGTGCTATGACAATATAATTGTCATATTGGATGTTAAACTCTCAACAGAACCATAGGAAGGGGGGGGTCATATTTGTTTTTCTAGCTCTTTCCAAAATGTGGTCTTTATGTTCTTTCTACCTAAACATTATCCATTAATTTGATTGTTAAGAGGACATGCTTGGTTAATCGTAGAGATCACAAGTCATGTACCATCATTGCAGGCATTTTTTAAAAGCTGGATTCCCCCCCCCCCCAGTCATCTTGAAAGTGCAGCCCGTGAAATGAATGATATATGTTGCAAAGGGGTTGACACCATTTTACTGTACATTATAAAGGACAGCTACTGGACAATTAAAAAAACATTGAGAAGGACACAGCTGCATCACAATGATCAAGATGTGCCAGAATAAATTAGTATCATGCAAAGTTGGGGCCATGTTTAATTCATAGGCTGTGTCTATATTTAGCCATCTTATTATTTGTAATATAATCCATCCGTTTATTGAAGGTTAACACCAAGAATTACTCCTGGGTATTTTGTGAATGTGTCACGGGTCACTGTAGCCCTTCTAATCTCGAGCTACTTAGAAAGACTGAATGTGTCGGAAAGAAATTATATAGAATATCAAGTTAAATGAAGAGAAAATGCATTCTAATTGCTGTTATCTTATCCCAGGTGCTTTTTTTTTCTTTTTGAGAAAAGGAACACAGGAGACAAAGGCAATATTATCAGCAGTTAATAAAAGATACTGTCCTCTGACTTCATAAGTATACCATTGCTGAAATTCAGACACATATGTGGCATGTGAAAACGATTGAAGAGAAGAGGACCTGCCACTGTCTATGGAGGCACTCCAGGAATCAGTGGAAGTAGGTCTGACAAGAAGCTGGAGAAAAAAGCACTTTGAAAATTATATGAAATGTAGGAAGAGGATGGAGGGGGAGAGACCGCCCACCCATCAAAAATACCAGCTTTTTGAGCTGAAAATGTTAAGAGTGTCCTAAGCTGGTGCCTACTTGTGGAAAAAAATGTTTGTTCCAATTTAAAAAAAAATGAAATTGAAAATGGAGGGAACTTGTCAATTTTCTCAGAAGAGTTTACAACTTCGTTTAAAAGGAATAGAGTCTATTCTAAAATAGAGTATACAAATGAGCCCTGGTTTGCAGCCCATAGTCTGCATAGCATTGAATAGGAAAATATCCAAAATAGTAAATTAGCTGTGGCCTCATCCACCACTGGCATATGGCTCCCAAGACTCTTCCCACATTGGAATTTGGACCCTGACCTGAACAGGTTTCCCCACCCTTGATTTAGACCCCAGTGGGGATTTGTATGGCCTCCTAGGTGAGGAGCTGTAGCTAGGACAGAAAATGCTGAGGAGTGCTGGACATTCAATAACATCTGGAGGGCACTTTTGATTTAGACCAGGAGTGGGCAACTATGGCAAGTCCAGGGTCCACATTTGTGCTCCAGAACCCACCAGGGGCCACATGGATTATCAAAAAACAAACACCAAACCCCTAAGTGTCTGGAAGGCCGATTTTGCAAACAGCCATGGTTATGGTTCTGAATTAAGGTTACCATCTTATTTTTCTGCATCTGAGGAAATAGACTGAAGTCTATGAATGCTTATGCTATAACATCCTTTACATACTGATATTCAAGACTACCACAGCTGTGTCTGTGTTTTTTTCCAACAGGCTCCTCATCTTTAATGACTGCAGGACAAGCGGACAAAACACAATTCCCTCCATGTCAGGAAAAGCTGTGCCTGTTGAGGGCCAACACAGATGATGGAGAAAGTTATTTGGTTCATTTTTGATAAGAATTCATCAAAGTGTGCAAATTTGTTCATATATTATGGCAGAAAGAACGTTTCAAAAAATCAGCTGTGGAAGAAGGCAAAACTGGCAGATTTGTCCTTCCTTCCCTGGCAGCTGGTGCTTTCTCCAAAATTTTCCTCTTCTGTATCAAGCACTGATTCAATTATTTAGTAACGTCAGTATCTGCAGTCAATTGAATTTCACTTCAGCGATTTCACCCCCCAGAGACTTGTGTCTTGAAATTACACTAGGCTGGGTCAAGTGGGTGGAAATATCTGTTGTACTTTACTGTCACCTTGAGTAGGCTCAAGGTGTTGAATAGTATGGTGCTTTCTTTGATGCAAACAAAAGGGGAGGGATGTGTGCCTTTGCCTTGAAGCTATAGCTCTCCAGTCCTATTTGCTTTTCTGTAGCATCTTCTTGAATCGGGGAGACAAGGAAGTGGCATCCTATTCTTATTTACGTAAATGATCAATGACTGACTAACTTAATGTAGAGAAGATCATCAGAAGAACAGTACCTGTTTTACTTGGAGCCACAATGTGTAGCCTTGCATTAGTGTTGCTTTGGGAGAACATCCCCCTAATTTGGGGGGAAGAAGAGGGAGTTTTCTAGTCTTATTCATGTTCTACTAAGTGGGTTTGATTTGAGTTGTCAGTCCAGCCACAGTAAAGCAAAGGTATATGACCTTTAATAGCAAATAAGAAGGAAATCCAAAGCTTTGTCTACTGTAGATCAATGGGTTAAGAAAATTTGGTCCACATGTTTGAAAAATTATATAATGTATTAATTCTTAAACAAAAAGGAATCTCTTCTACATTTCAACTTACAGAAATATTTTAGAATAGTATGTAATTTCATACAGAGATATGGACATTTAATTGGGCAAACATCACATTCAGCTATGTATTGAATATATCGGGAAGCAATATAGTATACACTTCATTTATTTTTATTTATTTTATTTATATCCTGGCTTTCTCGCAGTTTGGGAACCAGTTCACGTAGATTGCCTTTCCACCTTCTTTTATAAGTATTTCTGAAGAATTTTGTATGGGTATGTGGTTAGAATGGGAGACTTAGAATCATAGAATCATTGAGTTGAAAGAGACCACAATGGCCATCTAGTCCAATCCCCCTGCCCTGCAGGAATACACAACCAAAACATTCCTTACAGATGGCCATCCAGCCTCTTTTTAAAAACCTCCAAAGAAATAGACTCCACCACACTATGAGGCAGTGCATTCTACTGTCGAACAGCCCTTACTGTCAGGAAGTTCTTTCTAATATTTAGATGGAATCTCTTTTCCTGTAGGGACCTCAAAATTTATAATTAATTTAGTTGAAAGAAGACAGAATTAGTCCTAGAATGGGATGACAGGGGTTATATACCAGCAGTCAGTGAGCCTACTGCTCCAGGGGTAGAGGCATTGCTAAGACACACTCTCCCATTTTGACACACATTCACACAGACACCATACATGTGCAAACATGTGTTTCAACTGAGGAGAGATTTTCCTTTCTCCTAGTTGACAAGGGGAACTTTTTACCTCATTTGGTACAGAAAGGGCTTATCTCTAATTTGTACCAGATCAAAAGGTCAGCCTGCAATGAGAAGTGGAGGCACTTTCAGAGGAGTGGAGAGTGTCTGTTCAGCAGCAAAATGAAAACAAGCCTTTTCCCCTTTAAAAGAGCTGAGAGGAGAGAAAGAGGGAAGACTGGCAGAAGAAGATGACAGGCCTGATAGGGAACCCTTTTAGCTGGGTATAACCTTGGACAGGACTTGGAAGGGCTGCTATAAAGGAACTAGACAAGATCCTGAAGTGTCAAGATATATCACTGAATACTAAAGTTAGGATTGACCATGCCATCATATTTCCCATTTCTATGTATGGCTGTGAAGAAACTTGATAGGAAGAAAATAAACTCATTTGAAATGTGGTTGTGGAGAAGAATTATATGGATATCATGGACTACTAAAATGACAAATAAATGGGTCCTAGAGAAAACGAAGTCTGAACCTTCCCTGGAAGCTGTCATGATGGAGTTCCATCATGCTGCCTTAAGGTTGATTGCAACTCCCATCATTCTGCCAGAGAACTACAACTCCCTTTATGTGTAAACAGTACTGTCTTGCCAGCATAGTATCAGGTAAGAAAATGGTTAATGGAAGGGAGGGTCTAAAATACCACCTCCACAGAAGCTAGTGAGATGACATCATCAATGTCACCACCTGACCTGAAATGGCCAATCACAGCTCTAGACCCGGGAACTCTGACTAAGATATAAACTGCTCTTGTGTGAAGCCATTGTGTAGAACAAGAACAAATTGGATTCTTGGATCATGGATTGCGCTTCCATGAGGGGGGACTTCTGGCAAGAGATGGGGTGCATCTTACAACAGTTGGGAGAAACATTTTTGCCAACAGTCTCAAGAATTTGATCAGGAGGGCTTTAAAATGAGTCAAATGGGGGAGGGAGACAGTATTCTGGAAGGCAAAAGGGCTGGAGAAAAGAGTCAAACTGTCATAGAGGGAACAAGGCAAACAGCGCAAGCACCCAACAGTGGGAGGCAAAAAAAAACTTGCACAGGGAGCAAGTAAAGGGAACACATGGTCTTAGATGTCTCTACACTAATGCACAGAGCATGGGAAATAAGCAAGATGAAATTGAACTCCTCGCACTACAAAACAAATATGATATAATAGGCATTACTGAAACATGGTGGGACGAGTCTCATGATTGGAATGTAGGAATAGAGGGGTATAACCTTTATAGGAGAAACAGGCCAAACAGGAAAGGAGGAGGAATAGCATTATATGTCAGGGATATTTACACCAGTGAAGTGATCCATGACATCAATACTGGAAGCCAGGTGGAGAGCATCTGGATAAAAATTAAAGGAGAGGGAAACAAGAGGGATGTTATTGTGGGACTCTACTACAGACCCCCAAATCAGACGGAGGAATTGGATGATTCCTTTCTAGAACAGATGAACACACATGCAGAAAGGAGAGATGTAGTAGTGAGGGGTGACTTCAACTATCCTGATATTTGCTGGCAATCTAACTCAGCCAAAACTTCAAGGTCTAGCAAATTCCTTACATGCCTGGAAGACAATTTCATGGTCCAAAAGGTGGAAGAGGCAACAAGGGGGTCAGCTATTTTAGATCTGATCCTAACCAACAGAGATGACCTGGTTAATGGGGTGCAAGTGGTGGGATCCTTAGGTGAGAGTGATCATGTTCTCCTGGAGTTTGTTATACAATGGAAAGGAGAAGCCAGGCATAGTCAGACACGCATTCTTGACTTTAGGAGAGCTGATTTCAATAAACTCAGGGAAATACTGGGGGTGATCCCATGGTCAGGAATACTAAAAGAGAAGAGACCTCAAGATGGATGAGACTTTCTCAAAAGGGAGATACTGAAGGCACAATTTCAAACAGTACCATTGAGGAAGAAAAATGGGAGGTGTCTCAAGAAACCAGGATGGATGACTAAAGAACTTTCAATGGAGCTAAGTTTTAAACGAAACATGTATAGGAAATGGAAAAGGGGGAAAATCACCAAAGAAGAATTCAAACAGATAGCGAACACATGTAGGAGTAAAGTCAGAAAAGCTAAAGCGCAGAATGAGCTCAGGATTGCTAGGGAGGTTAAGAACAATAAAAAGGGTTTTTGGAGGTATGTCCGCAGCAAAAGGAGGAAGAAGGAAATGATAGGGCCACTACGTGGAGAAGATGGCAAAATGCTAACAGGGGACAGAGAAAAGGCAGAATTACTCAACACCTTCTTTGCCCCAGTGTTTTCAGAAAAGGAAAAGGAGGACCAACCTGAGGAGAATGGAACACAGGACACAATAGGGGAAATCCAGCTCAAAATAATTAAAGAGGTAGTACAGGAATACCTTCTTAATCTAAATGAATTTAAATCTCCAGGACCAGATGAACTACATCCAAGAGTATTAAAAGAGCTGGCAAATGTAATCTCAGAGCCATTGGCAATAATCTTTGAGAACTCCTGGAGAACAGGAGAAGTCCCAGCAGACTGGAGGAGCGCAAACGTTGTTCCCATCTTCAAAAAGGGGAAAAAAGAGGATCCCAACAATTATCGTCCAGTTAGTCTGACATCAATACCAGGGAAGATTCTAGAGCAGATCATTAAACAGAGAGTCTGTGAACATTTAGAAGGCAATGCCATAAACACAAAAAGTCAACATGGGTTTCAGAGAAACAAGTCATGCCAGACTAATCTGATCTCTTTTTTTGATAAAGTTACCAGCTTGGTAGATGAAGGGAATGCTGTTGACATTGCATACCTTGATTTTAGTAAGGCCTTTGACAAGGTTCCCCATGACATTCTTGCAAACAAGCTTGTAAAATGTGGGCTAGACAAGTTAACTGTTCAATGGATTTATAATTGGTTGACCGGCCGAACCCAAAGGGTGCTCAGCAGTGGCTCCTCTTCGTCTTGGAAAGATGTTACCAGTGGGGTGCCACAGGGTTCTGTCCTGGGCCCAGTGCTATTCAACATCTTTATCAATGACTTGGATGAGGGAATTAGGGGCATACTTATCAAATTTGCAGATGACACCAAATTAGGAGGAGTAGCTAATACCCTAGAGGACAGGATCAAAATTAAAAATGACCTGGATAGACTGGAGAGCTGGGCCAAAGCTAACAAAATGAAATTCAATACGGAGAAATGTAAAGTACTGCATTTAGGGCGGAAAAATGAAATGCATAAATATAGGATGGGAGAGACCTGGCTGAATGAGACTACGTGCGAAAGGGATCTAGGAGTCCTAGTAGACCACAAGTTGAACATGAGCCAACAGTGTGATGCGGCAGCTAAAAAGGCCAATGCGATTTTGGGCTGTATCAATAGAAGTATAGTGTCTAGATCAAGGGAAGTAATAGTGCCACTCTATTCTGCCTTGGTCAGTCCTCACTTAGAATACTGTGTCCAGTTCTGGGCACCACAATTCAAAAAGGATATTGACAAATTGGAGCGTGTCCAGAGAAGGGCAACTAAAATGGTGAAAGGTCTGGAAATGATGCCTTATGAGGAGAGACTTAGGGAGCTGGGTATGTTTAGCCTGGAAAAAAGACGGTTAAGAGGCGATATGATAGCCCTGTTTAAGTATTTGAGGGGATGTCACGCTGAGGATGGAGCAGGCTTGTTTTCTGCTGCTCCAGAGACTGGAACACGGAGCAATGGATGCAAGCTCCAGGAACAGATATTCCACCTCAACATGAGGAGGAACTTTTTGACAGTAAGAGCTGTTCGGCAGTGGAACACGCTCCCTCGGTGCGTGGTGGGGTCTCCTTCCTTGGAGGTCTTTAAACAGAGGCTGGATTGCCATCTGTCGGGGATGTTTTGATCAAGATTTCCTGCGTGGCAGGGGGGTTGGACTGGATGGCCCTCGTGGTCTCTTCCAACTCTGCAATTCTATGATTCTATGATTCTATGATGAGACTGATCGTCTGGCTCTGAGGACTTAAGTATGGCTGGTAGAGCAAAGCCATCCTCATCTGGCTTGGCTCCCAGCTTGCTTTGATACCATCTGGAGGCAACAAACAGCAAGTATTGAGTAGGAATTAGGGCCTGTTTAGTTGTGTTAGGGCCTTTATTTTAATTTCTCTACTTTGGCTGGATGTAGTCAAATTTGTAGCTGAATGTAACTTTGAATAATTGAATGCTTTGACTTTAATACTCTGTGATTCCTATAACTTTAAGCCTGCCTGAGGTATGGGAGAATCCTACCTCATGTGAGATTGCATGACTTGAACTCACTTGAATAAAGTAAACTTATTAATCCTCCTATCACTGATGCCTATATGTGCCTATCTCTTGATCATGCTACTTTGAGTCTTTCTCTGGGGGTAGCAGGAAGGAGTTAGTTGATTCCATAGTGGCAAGGAGTTTCACTAGTTATCAGAGACCCTGCACAGCTTCCCACTGTGCTGTGTATGAGAAAGCATTGTGCTGTGTATGAGAAAACTGTGCTGTGTATGAGAAAGGGGGGCTTCCAAGGTGAAAGAATCCCAGTCTGGACTCAGTGGATGGTGGTGGCAGTGTTGTTTTTTGTTCCTGTAGGGGGCATCCTGGAGTGAGGCTGCTTGGGGTTACCTCTACAGGGAAGCTAATCTGGGGTCCAGGTTTAGCCCTTCACAGAAGCCAAGATGACTAAACCAAGACTGTAGTACTTTGGTCATATCATGAGAAGACATGACTTACTCGAAAAGACAATAATGCTTGGTGAGGCAGAAGGCAACATAGGAAAAGAGAAAGACCGCATCTCAGATGGATAGACTCAATCAAGGAAGCCACATAGAATCATAGAATTGTAGAGCTGGAAGTTACCCCAAGGGCTAACCAGTCCAACCCCCTGCCACGCACGTCCCTGAGTCTGCAAGACTTAAGTAGGGCTGTGGTTGATAGGGTGACTTGAAGGTCTGTCATTCATGGAGTCACCATAGGTAGAAGTTGATTTGATGGTAGTTAACATACTTTTTAAATTTAGAAAGCAATTATTGTGGAGCCCTGGTGGGGTGGTGCCCTGGTGGCACAGTAAGCTAATGCAGCCAAAACTGCAGCCAAAAACTCATGTTAAGATCTTGAGTTATAAGTTTGATCCCAGGGTCCCCCAGGTTGACTCAGCCTTCTGTATGTTGGTAAAATGAGGACCAGCCTATTAAGAGCTGGAGCTACGTGCTATGAAACTGGTAATATGGTTTCTAAAATAAAAAGAAACAACAACAGCATGTTGTTTATAAATGTACAATGTATTCTGAAAAATGTCACTCCTGCAGTGTCATCTGTATGCCAGCAGCACCAGCAGTGCCATCTACTGGTAGTCATATTGTCTGCATTGTACAACTGTTTGTAACTGTCTGCTATGTTATAACTACTGTACTATGTCTGTATTGATTTCTGATCTGTATAAAAAAATTGTATAAACTTGCTTGAATTATATGTGATGAATTGTACTGTGTATTACTGCGTATTGCAATGTATGTACCCCGCCCCAATCCTGAAGGGAGAGGCGGGTAATAAATAACTAAGCATTATTATTAAGAAAAGGCTGCATAGCAGCTTGAAATGGTCTGAATATCTCTGCCCCCTCTGTACCACTAAAGCATTCACCAAAATACATAGTAGTTTGGTGAATGCTTTAGTGGTACAGAGGGCAGCAGTAGCCTATGGGCTTGTCTACATTGGCCAGAATGCCCAGGCTTCCTGTCTGCATATTCTGGCCCCAAATTTGCCTGTTGCCCTTCTGTTACCTGCATGAAACAAAATAGAGTCCACATGGACACACTTGTCTGTGCAGCTGTCGCTGCAGGAAAGAAGCTCATAGCACGTGATCAAGACCCCTTGTATGTGACCAATCTTGGAAATATGCTACAGGCCTCCTTCCTGGCTTCAGAGAGTGTGATGCAGAGGGCAGCATCAGTGGCTGCAGAGATGGTCTGGTGTGCCGGTATAGACTCCTGCAGTCCCACAGAGCCTAATCCAGTTTTTCCTGGATATTTTGATGAAATAGTTTAACAGGTTTAGCCTGTCTTCCCACCGTTTTGGCCCCAGGTGTTGTGAGGTTTGCCTTCTCAGTGGCTGCTCCCAGGCTGTGGAACTTTGTTCAGGAGGAGGTTTTGTTGGCCTCCTCTGTGCTCCCTTTTTGCTTGCGGGTAGAGAAGTTCTCATTTAAATGTACATTCAGCTTTTAACTGGTTCGAGTAGTGCAACCATAGTGCTGGTTCTTAATATGTAATAGGTTTTAATGTGTTTTTAACTCTTCCAAATTAATGTTTTTAAGTGGGTTGTTTTATGCTGTAAAAAAATTTGTATTACAGAATTTTTCACTATCTTGTTTTTAATGTACAGTGTAAACCATTTTGGGCCCCATAGGGGATACAAGTGGGATATAAATTAAATACGTAAAAATAATAAATATTTATTTAATGTCCTGAGATCCCCCACAGAACGGGGACACAAAAATAACTCACCAAGTTAACACAAATGTAATATTATGAAAAATATGGAAGATTACCATTAAAATGTGATTACACTGTCTCTAACAATAAGACAGTGTAAAATTCATGTTAAAAAAAAAGATAAAGCACAGTGTAGTGCAGTATTAAATGTTCTTTCATAAAAACAGTCATTTCCTGAAGGTCTCCTGGAATAAAAAGGTCTCTACCTGTAGACTAGAGAGGGAACTAGTCTAGTCTCCGTAGGAAAGGGGTTCCAGAAGCAAGGCCTGGTCTGGCCTCTGCAAGTCCTCTCATGCTTTCCCACCAGATGTGCTTTAGATAGTGGCGGAACTGAGATAAAAGCCTCCTCTGTAGATCTTACAACCTGGGATAGTTCATATGAGAGAATACTGTGCTACCTGGTCCCAAGCCATATAGTACTTAATAACCATCTCTTTGTACTCAGAAATGGACTGTTGTAACAAGGAAGACATGTACTCCCAATAACACGGTAGTAATGTATTCAGTTTGCTATGCTCCGCTGCCACCACAGCATGTCTGTAACTGCTCTGGGTAAGCTGATTTTGCTGCTGGTAGTTTTCCTATTCCACATAGAATCATAGAGTTGGAAGAGACCACAAGGGCCATCCAGTCCAACCCCCTGCCATGCACATCATTGGCGGGGTGGGAAAATACATGACTTGGTAATGTTAAGGTGTTCTGAGCTAGACCTGCTGCAACTTCAGGCCCACCAAAAACTGACACACATAATAATCTATGTATGTTACCCTAAATGCTCAAGGGTCTTAAGGACCCTCCAAATATTGATATTAATTTGGGGAATTAATATACTCAGCTTGGCTATGCGAGAGGTGTCAACAGATAACAGGATCCTTTGACCTATGTATACCAGTAATAAGGAGGAGATGTTAAGCTAAATAGTACAACTATTAATTTTATTGAGAAAAAAATAACAATAACATTCACACACACACTCATGCTTCAAGCATTCACACAAGGTTAGCGAATCTGAGGATATGAGATTGCAGAAGAAACCAGCAGAGTGGGGGTCCTGAAGCTGGAACAGTAACAGTCTGGTGTGGAGTCCAGAAGCAGGGAATTTGTGCACCAGACTACACAGATGGACATAATGTCCACAGGAAGGAGATCTGTGTACACTTCAGTAAGGTTTTAGAAGGGTTTTTTATACCCAATAATTTCCTTCAGGAGACTGAATTTAGAGTGAAAGACAATGCTTCTCGGATGTTCTCAAGGTAAGACAATGGACACTCTGGCTATGTTAGTGACCCTTAATGTGTGGATACTTTGTAACTGAATAGAGGAAGCAACTCTCTTTGTTTGGGGGAAGGTAGAGGTAAGATAACTCTTTACAAACTTGAGTATCTCATTTAGGCTGATGGGATTAGCCAAATGTTCAGGCAAGAAGTTGCCTTGCATTACCTTCCTTTGAAATTTGGACTGGTCCCTCCTTAGTGCATACCTGACTGAGTCTCAGTGCTAGTCTTTTGGGATTCCTTGTTCATGGGAGTCTCCAGTTTACTGGCCGCACTGTGTGGAAGGCCACATTTGGCTAAATTATTAAATATTGCCAGTTATTACAGATATGGGTCAGGGGGTGTTAGGGTAGGTAACAACTATTATAAGATAAACTTTATTGGTAGTAAATGATGCAGCAGATGGTTTACAGCAGAGAAAGCACCTCTGTCCTCTAGCAGATGGGTTTCACCAGCTAAACGTAGAATTGCCCCCCTGAAAAACTAATTCTCTCTAGAATATCCCAGAGCCGATGTTCTAAGATCTCTGTGGCTGGCTATGGGTGCCTTGAGCTAGGGTGCACCCCCATCCAGGATGAGGTGTTTGGAAGATGGATTCCTAATGATTACATATAATGTAGAAGCAAACAAAGGAAATCCACATGTGCAAGTATGACCCATGGACAGAATGTACCCAACACAACAAAGTTGTACATTTTTATAATTATTGAAAATATGGCCCAAGATCAGTTACAATATAATATAACATTTTGCTTTCTTTAGAATTTGCAGCTCCTTTTCTTTTCTACTGGGCTTTAAAAATTATAAATACAAAGAAAGATAAAAAGAAAAAGAAAGAAGGAAGGAAGGAAGAAAGAGAGAGAGAGAGAGAAATAAATAAATAAATAAATAAAGAGGTGTAATATATAGGATATGAACATGGAGGGTAGGTGTATACATTAGAACAAGCTGGCCATATGTCCAACACTTGAAGGTGACTCTTGCATGTTTATGAGTAAGCAAAGCAGTGAGATATTTTGACCATTGGATGATGGATGACAAATGTTTATCTTTCCACCTTATTTATTCATTTAGCTATTTTTATAAATCTTTTGGCAATAGTAAAAACATCCAGGATCCAGCTATGCTGGCCATCAGCTACATATAGGACTTTATCAGACCTCCCCCCACCCGTTCTTTTGCTGGCACAACTTCTGCAATTTTTATGCTGGCAAAAGAACTCCCTGTGCCACATTTACCTCCTATCCACATGAAAAGGCTTCCCTGGCAATGAATGAGGATTGAACAGAGTTCCGTTCACTTCCTCTATTGAAATCCCATGGATTCTCACAAGAATTCATAGTGTGGGAAATTAAAAAATAAAAACAAAAATAACAAAGTAAAAGTTCACAAAAGTACATAAATACACTATAAAAGTCCCAAATAAACTGTGAGGGTCATTAAAAGTGTGTCACCTATCTGGATGTTGTGATCTCACCCAAAGTGTTCTTGCCAGACCAGCCATTGATACTGCATTCATGTGTATACAATGGTGCACAGATTCAAACACTGGCAATGCTAGCACAAAAGCGCCACGAGGGATCAATTGATGGCTTGAGCCATCAATAAAATAGAATGGGTTATGGACTGGACATGATTGTGAAAGGGCGATGTCATTTGGTACAGGTGCCCTTTCACAATCATTAGGCATCTTTATGATGCCATATTTCCATGGTTTGATAAAGTCCTCAGACTTTCAGGGATATAATTTAAAAGCAGATGTGCATCTACAAATCTCAAAGTTTTTTCTAACAGAAAAATAATGCATTGTAATATATGAAGGAGGAGCCACCGAACATGCCTGCACTGTATGTCATAAGGAAGATTATTTGTATCGTGGAGTCCAATAGTGGCTTCCAGTGTACCCAAAACATAGGCACAGTGGTATCCTGTACAGTGGAAATACAATTTTTTGCTGAACTAAATGTAGTTTTATGTCAAAAGATATTTTAGATATTCAAGCTAGGCTGATTTTCCATTGTTTGATTGACACCGGACAATCAAACTGTTCATTTCACACAATTCTAACATCATTGATATCAAATTTAGTACTTTCCAACAAAGGTTTTACAACTACACTTGTTGATTTCCATTTCTTGGAGGATATAATTAATATTTCCAATCTTCCAGGACTGTCAGAGGCACTCAGAGCTGTTTTCATATTTTGATACCAAAAGGTGTTGCAAATGTAAATATTGACATAATACACTCAGGTGTAAGTGATAAATAGGCTGCAACACTGAAAATGACAAGAATTCCTGCTCTGGAGCTATCAATTGATCCAAAGTATACATTGTACAATCAGCCCATTTCTTCCACACAAATGGATGCCTTGCAATCTTCCTAATTAGGATTAGCACGCAGAACTAGTTTAGCATGATCACATAAATCAAATTGTAATTGACAATAGATCATATGTCAAAGCACCCTAGTAGCAGAAATTGTGGGAATTGCAGCTGCTGTAAACAGCAGCAGTTGTGGTGTCAGCCATGCTTTGCATTCAGCTCCACAACAGGTGGAAAAATAGTAGGAAATTGGGACAAAGAGAAGTAACATAATTTTCCTTTTTGGGTGAGAAAGGTTAGGGCTACTGCTGTATATATAGCTGCCTAAGACAGGGGTGGGCAACTGCATGGGGGTCATCCCTCCCCCTAGCTTGCCCCAGGGTTGCACACTCCAACAAGCTCAAATAGCTCTGTTTTGTCTTCAGTTGTTTTCAAAATGGCACCAGGAAGCAGGACCGGTTTAAGGAATTTTGGGGCCCCCTGCAATGCTTTACTTTGGGGCCCCCATATGACTTGAAGGCACATGGGCAAGAAAGAAAGAAAGAAAGAAAGAAAGAAGCCCTTTCTGAGGGAGACAACCCTCAAATTCCCTGTCTCTCTCTCTCACACACACACACTCACCCTCTCCGATGTGCCTCTCCCTCCAGCTTCTGCCACGGAGGGCTGCTGTTTCTTTCTCTTTCTCTTTCTCTTTCTCTTTAGTTTTGGAGAGGCTGTTTTGTTTGTTTTTTAAAAAAAGCCAGCAGGAGGTTTTTGGAGGAGGAGGGTAAGAGGGGGCTCCTCCCGGCTGTCTCCTGGCTGTTCCTTCGTCAGATTAAGGAGGCCAACACGGGGCCCTCTCTTGACCTCGGGGCCCCCTCTTGACCTCGGGGCCCCCTGCCAATGCTGATTTGGCAGACAGGTTAAACCAGCCCTGCCAGGAAGTGACATATCATCATCTCCTGTCACCATTTTGAGAGGGACTGCAAAGAAAACAGGGGTATTGGAAGGGGTAGCATAGGGTTCTGGAGTCCTTATGGGACTGACCTTTCTGTGTGCCTTTAAATCAAAAGTTGCCTGTAACCACACTCATTTAAAAAAAAATTGGGGTGGGGGGCTTCAGGGAGCAGGAAAATGTGGTTTAGGGGTTGCATGCCACACTTACGGGCCACACTTTGCTCACTCCTGGCCTAAGTAGATGACAAGAATCTAGGGTTATAGGCAGAAATCTGCCTCCATAAGGAGAGTACATTTTTTTCTTTGTCATTGAAATTTCTGCTTTTGAGTTCTGGGACAAATTGGTTTAGAGAGGAGTCACTGACCTTAAGCCCCTACATTGAGCTCTTTAGACCAAAAGCAAGTAAGCAAACAAATAAACAAAGAAATTCTGTATTTGAGGCCTAGTGGAATTAAAATGCAGGTGGAAATCAGTGTGGTATAACAGTAAGAGTGCTGGACCAGGACATCACTCCTGGTAAGGAAGCCAGCCTCTCCAGAGCCTGAATGCATCTAGCTGACAGCTATATGCCTGGCAATCTGTTTTAGAATAGTTTATTTTATGCAGGTGTGGTATGATTTTGTTTGCCATGGCCACAACTGTAGGCCAGGTGAGCAAACAAAACCAGCTGGAGGACCTGGAAGAATGTTTAATGTACAGCACATGCCAATTTCACAGCACTCAATTATACTACTTTCATACCACTTTAGCTGTGGGATTTGTAGTTTCACAGGTATTTAGAATTTTTTCACAAGAGCTTTAGTGTCTCACCAACAGGCAAACTGCAGGATTCCATAAGTTTTATTTATTTATTGGATTTATAGCCTGCCTTTCCCCCAAGATGGGATTCAAGGCAGCTTACAATAATTTCAAAAGATGCAACTAAAACATTAATTACAAAAGTTAAAAAAGAATTAAATATTACCATTATTAAAACATAATTATAACAGTTAAAAACACAACATAATTTAAAAAATAGTTTCAATAAAAAGTTTAAAATATTTTTAAAAACAGCACACATTATATACATACATATACTATATATATAATTCCCTAATTAAAACCCACATTTCAAAAGCCTGCCTAAATAAAAAATGTCTGCATAAGATTCAACCATGGCAGTTAAAATGATATCAAACTGCTATAATTGGGCAGTGTGAAAGAGATCATTGGCTCCCTGGTGCTACTAACAACTATGATCCCCATCTGAGTGTCTCCATCATGCAAGAAACAACTGTGTGAGAGCTCACCTCTGTTGTCTCACACCTTTACCACCCACACTGCGCCACATTTCTGTAGAGGGAAACCTGATCTAGCACACAGCCACTTCTCATAACTTTAAATGTTCTATTTTCCCACCTAGCTCTGTTTTGTTTAGTTTGATTGGCAATGCCTTTCTAGGACTTCTGGGAGCCGTCTTCCCCATCACTTGCTACTTGATTTGTATAACTTGACATACTTGAGAGTGAACCTGGAAGCATCTTCTGGCAAAGCAGGTGCACTGCTATTGAGCACTGGTCCCTTCCCATGGTGTTTATTTTAAAAGCAGGCATTATTATACATTGTGAGTTGTTCACAGTGGTGACTGGTGGCCCCATGTTAGTGGACAGTACATCCACTCTGTATCTGAGTGGGCTTTAGAACAGCTATCCAAGGTGCTGAAAATAATTTGGGTTCTATCCAAGGTGCTGAACCTATTTTGGGGACAGGGTTCAACACCTTAGAAGAGTCATTTAAATGTTTGGCTAAAACCTAGAGCTGATTCACTGCCCCAATGATATGGGAGCCATATGTCCATAAGACTGGCCACCACAACACTGCTTATTTTTACTCTGCTTCTATATGTGTGTGTCTATATCTATATCTATATCTATATCTATAATTTTCAATGATGTGGTAAAAACAGAAGGATGGTTGATGTGTCTGATTGCTCTATTAAGCTGCTAAATTTCAAAATACAACTTTCGGCTTATTATGTGCAGTTTGCAGCAATGTAATGAAAACAAACAGCTTATATTGTAAATGCCTTTATGTTGTACAAACTAGTATGTATTTTTAAGCAAATATGTTTAGAATTTATAGGCAGTGGCTCCAAACCACTGATATCATTGTGATTTAGATTAGGCAATTCACTGTCTGCAGTGCTACAACATTCATGCTTCTTAACAACCTGTGTGGGAGAAGCCAATGTTAGTGATTACACGATAATCACATAGAAAAATGCAAGGTTCAGTCTCTGATGTTTCTGAGGAAAGGATTTTAGCCAGAGGGCTAGGAAATAACTTGACTTTGGAGCTGGAGAAACACTGACAGTTTGGGACTGTCAGTGTGGTGGTCTGAAGTATTGGCGTGGTGGTCTGAAGTATTATGTTGTAGTAATCTTTGCTCTTTTAGGGCTAGAACTCAAAGGTAAAGAGGACAATGCTTGGCATGTAGAAGTCCCCTGGTTCCTTCTGTAGCATCTTTGCTTAAGACAGTATCAGGATGGCAACTTCCTGAAATGCTAAAGAGCTGCTGTCACAGTTGAGCTTGGAAAAAAATTACATTTTGGAGTGTGGCTCCCAGGATCCCTCAACCAGCATGTCCAGTAGATTCCAGGAGCTCTCCCCGCAAAGTAATAATTCCAAGCCCTGAGTCAGATGGACGAACACTAACACCAATTTCATATTAAACTTCATGATTCTAAATGGTACACTTCCTTACTCAGCGCTGTAAGGTAGAACTCTAAGAAGCACCTTTGAACCCAGTGTAATGTTCAGATAAAAATGGGTTTTATTATTAAAAAAAAAGATTAAAAGAATGGACTATTTTATGGCAAGTTCAATATTTTACAATCATACAATAATGCATGAAGTTAAAGCAGTGATATTTGTTCTCCACTCCAGTCCATAATAATACCTAGGAACCACAATGTCTACAAGTATGATCATGGTGCAGGTAATATTTTGTAACTCAATTAGCATTTGATTGGGAAAAAATGGAGCAGAAACCTTTTTTCTTAATAAAATAGAATTTTTGTGAGTGTGAATATGTATAGTTATGGCTGTGCACTTATTTTAGATTGGAATAAAGGAGTGGTAGTATATGTATAATATCACCCAGGGTGAGTGCATGCAGTTCTCACACCAAAGGACAAATGCATAATGCTGAGATCATATAAGAGGAAATAAAAAAAAGGCCTGCCTTAAGATCAAATGAAGCATTGGTATAGAACTGTATTCAAAATGGATACAAATGCATCAATTCCTTCAGAATTATAGGTGAATCAAAGGGGGAAAAAATACATCCAAGAAGATAAAGCGGGCAACCAGCAGCTTAACCATGTCAGAGGCAGAGATGCATCTTTGAAGATTCTCCTATGGCCTCCTAAAGAGCCAGATGTTGCTGGTAGAACAATGTCCTCTTAGGCTTCTTAGCACCTGATTCCTAGAGTTCTAATTCATAGGAAAAGGAGGAATGTGGAAGGCCATCATTTCATGCATTCATTTAAGAGCAAAGTATTTGAAGAATTTTAACAAAAAAAGAGGGTGGAAAAGCTTTGAATGAGTACTTTTTTCAGGAAAGGGAGAAGATAGGGGAGTTGTGAACAAGAAACCTCAAACAAATGAGCGTGAAGTCTCTACTGCTGCTTTTCTAAATGCAGAAGCAGAGAACTAAGTCAGGTGGATAGATATTTCCTTTCACGAGCTGGATCAAATCTTTTAACCTGGAGGGTCTTCCATTTGGATAATTATCTGAGATAACCATCAGCCAGTTTCTAATCTTTCTCTTTGTGAGAAAGGTTGCCATCATTCCTTCTAAAGCCTAACATTAGACTTTCTTGAATAATGCTGATCATCTGGATCCTTTCCATTCTGGGTTCAGTCCAATTTGGTTACCTTGGTGGATGAACAGCATTGGGAACTAGACAGTGAGAGTGTGTCTCTGTTGGTTTGGTTGGAATTTTCAAAAGCATTTTGGTGTCATTGACCCATCATACTGTTCTTGGACACTGATGAAAATGCATCTTGGAGAAGTCACTTTGGGTGGTTCTGGTCCAATTTGACAAAATGATCCAAAGAAGTGGTGATAGATTATTGCACAGCCCTGGGTGTATAAGATTCCTTGGGATTCTATTTCACCCCTTTCCCCTTTTTTCTTGCATTGAGGTGAAGCCACTGGGAGAAGTCACTTGGGGTTTGGCATTAGGTCTTCTTGCTATTGTGATGATACCTGGTGTTCTCTCTCTCTTTTTTTTCCAACTGTCAAGGTGGTAGTGGAAACTCTGAATCATTGCATGGATTCAGTGATGGATCGAATGACAGCTAACAAGTTGAGGCTAAATCCAGATAAAACAGGGGTGCTGCTGAACCTAATTCTAGATTTGGAAAAGTAGTCTGTTTTGGACAGGATTGCACTTCCTTTGAAGCATCAAGTTGACAGTTTAGGACTACTTGGATTGCTTCTGAGTGTTCAGGTGGCCTCTGTAGCTAGAAATACTTTTACTTAGCTTTGGCTAGTGTGCCAGCTGTGCCCTCTCCTGAAGAATGCATATCTAGTCACAACAAACATACTGCAACATGTTGTTCATGGGACTATCCTCTGTTTGGAATAGCAGCTGATGAAATGTGATATCCAGATTGCTTTCTGGTATATATTTTTTCTGTCCATATTCTGATCTTCTATAAATTTCACTGGCTTCTGGCATAAATTTAATTTGAGATGTTGTTTCTTACCTATAAAGTTTTAAATAGCTGAGGGCCAAAATAGCTGAAAGAATATCCCTAAAGAATCTGACCATAGATTGTTGTCATCATTACTGGAGAGCCACCATAAGAGACTAGGGGTGTATCCACACTGCAGAATCATAGCAGTTTGATACCATCTAAAGTGCCATAGGTCCATCCTGTGGAGCCCTGGGATCAGGGCCGGTTTAAGGAATTTTGCCCCCCCCTTGCAATGCTTTATTTTGGGGGCCCCATATGTTTATCTCAGGTCAATGTGACCTGACCTGACCTGACCCATTCACAGTACAGGATCTCTCCCTCTGGCTTCTCTTCACAAACGAAGATTCAGGAATGACTCATCCTGCGCTTTCTGCAAGCGCGCTGATGACTAAAAAGGCCAATCCGAGATAAACAAGTCCAGTTGCAAAAAGCACAGCAGAAGGTCTCCTTGGGTGATGTTTTTGGGTTGTGATTCTTTCTGCGTTGTCTTTTCTCTTCAAGACTTGTTTGTCGTGAGTTCTCAAATAAGGCTGCAGCATTGTGGATAGTGCATCTCCATGCCTCCCGATGTGAGGCCAGGGCGGACCACTGTTGGTGATCAATTTGGCCGAGCCTGAGATGTTGCTTCAGGGAATCTTTGTATCGCTTTTTTGGAGCGCCCCTCTTACGCTGACCCGTGGCGAGTTCACCGTAGAGTAGTATTTTTGGGAGGCGATGGTCCTCCATCCTAGAAACATGTCCTGCCCAGCGCAGCTGCGTTTTCAATAACATGGCCTCAATGCTGGTGATCCCTGCTTGCTCAAGGACAGCAACATTTGTCACATAGTCAGTCCAGTGTATATTTAGGATTGTGCGTAGACAGCGCTGATGAAAGCGCTCGAGGAGTCGTAGGTGGTGGCGATAGGTGACCCATATTTCAGATCCATAAAGGAGGATAGACAGTACGATGGCTCTATACACACTGATTTTTGTGCTTTGCCTCAGGTGTTTATTGCTCCAGACTCTTTTGTGAAGTCTTCCAAATGCACTATATGCCTTTGCTAATCTGTGATCGATCTCTTTGTCAATCTTAGCATCTGAGGAGATTATGCTTCCCAGGTAGGTGAACTGCTGAACGGATATTCAGATAATTACTAATAATGTTTTTGCAGGAGGAGGGTTACAACGGGCCCCCCAACAATGCTGGCTCCCCCTGCGCTGCAGGTGCTGCAGGGCCCTTAAACTGGCCTGGGATTTGTCGTTTTATACGGTCTTTAACCTTCTGCACCAAAGAGTGCTGGTTCCCCACCAAACTATAACTCCTAGGATTCTTTTTATTTTAATACAATTCTATAGTGTGGATACACTGTAGGGTGATGGGAATATACAATAGTGTATTTTCTGTGGTAGAACCCTGATGAAGAAATTCCTCTCAAGGGAGATTAGGCTGGTCTCATCCTGATGATTTTTGATTATGAGAAGCAAAACTATTTTTATTCTACCTGGCTTTTAATGTTTTTAAAAATATGAATTAAAATATTTTAAACTTTCCTTGGTTTCAATGTTTTAATTTATTTGTTTTTGTTGCACTTTGTTCTGTAAACTGCCAAGGTGGTGATGCAGTTGGAGCATTGCTTAAGGTGTATCACAATTGCTTCAAATTATAATTGTATACATCATTATTTCTATACTCGATTAACAGGGAGGAAACCACAATGAACACTATGGGCTTTATTTCTGAACAGATATGTGTAGGATGGTGTTGTAAGCATGGTTATAGATGTACTTAGAATGAGAAGTCACTTGACTCTGAGAACACACAACTGCATTCTGGGGCCTTTCAGACTACACAGTTATATAGCATTATGATTCTCCTTTAATTGCCCTGGCTACGTGCTATGGAATCTTGAGATTTGTAGTTTGGTGACACACTAGAGGAACTCTGTAGCTGAGAGTTCTAGATGTCCTTCCCTAAAGTTCAGATCCCAAGATTCAGTAGGATGGAACCACAACAGTTAAAGTGGAATCATAGTGGTATAAGTGTGCAGTGTAAAAGGATCCCTCATTAGATTTTAATAGCACCTGGTTAGATTGAAAGACATCACAACCTCTCTCCTACCCTATTGATTGTGCAACAATGCCTTATTTCACAATAGTCTGACAGTGGAAGGTAATTCTCTTGTTTATGCAGAGAAAGAATATTTTCACCTTGATTTAGGTGCTCAATACTGGAAATGCAAGATTAGTGTTAGCAGTTCCAGAGGGTTGACAGCACAGTGTTTTTCCCCAAACACCCTCAGTGACCATTAGAGAAGAGACGTGGTATGGTGTGGGGAAATGATGAACTTGGAATGATGCAATTCAAAAGGCTATGTGATTCAAAATTTGATATGACATGATGACATGACAAACATCGGCACATTGTACCAGTGCTCCCAGCAGGATATATAGCAACTGGTCTCTTTGGCACATTGCTATAGAAATTACCATGAAGCTTACCATATAGAAGAATTTAAAGAATAGTCCCTGGGCACTGAGGAAGAATTAATTATTCATTGAGATTTATCTCCCTTTGTTCTGAGGTCAAAGGAGTTAATTGGACAAGAAGGGGAGGAGTCAACTTTCCAAACAGGGGTATTCCATTGTGATTAGACCACAACACAGGTATGACCAAGTCATATAATTACTAACCACTAGTGGTCAAAAATATGTATCAGTCCTGAGGTAGTTCCTCTAAATACGTACATGCATATTGTGCATACTGCACATACATACATACTATGAAACACAGACACCACTGTATCATTTTGAATCTGAGATGCCTACACAAAAAGAATGCAATGCCTTAATGGTGAATGATCCTTTTTTAGCATTCTAAAACAAGATAGTTGCCCAGATGGGCAGCCTTTGCCAACACGGTGCCCCCAAGGCATGTTGGATTACAGCCCCAGTCAGCATGGCCACAGGAACTGTGTTTGGTGCTTTCCCTGAATATTTTTATGCAATAGGGATGAGAGAGAAATTAATTTCTCCCACATTTTAATATAATCCAAGCTAACTTTGCAAATGAATACATGAAGCAGAATCACATTTATTCTTTGCTTTTCACATTTCTCCAAATTCTGTGAAGGAATTCTCTGATCAAAAAGTGGATACAAACAATAATGAATACATGTGGGAGGAGGAAGGTCTCACTCTAAAATGAGGGAGTGAGGTGCCCCCACTCACTCAAATAAACAAGTCAGCAGTAGGAAATTGTATATACATTAAGGGAAATTGCACACAAAAAGGGCATGTATTAGGAGAATTTTGTACAAAATTTTGTGTTAACTTTTTACCAAAAATTTGCAAACTGATTCACATCCACAGGATCAAATAACATGTGTTCCAGTGGAATAAAACATTTAGAAGGTTATTGATGCAATCATTCTATTTTAGAAGACCTAGCAATTCCAATTTGCTTTTAACTCACTACTAATGTTGGCTTATCTTTGATTGGAGTTTTAAAACTATGAGCATCAATTTCTTGTTTTATTTTGTGTCAGCATCAAAATGAAATGTTATTATATGGCTATTTTAATATTTATTCTATTTATCTGTTTAAAATATTTTGTACCGCCTTTTCAGACAAAGCCTCTGAAAGATATTAAAGTAAGTGTGTTTTATTGGTTTATGATTTTATTTTGTGAGCCAATTTTGAGTGGGCTTTTTTTGCCCTGAAAGATGATATAGAAATATTTATATAAACAAACATACAAATCATCAAAGTTGGAGCTGATGTATTATTATTTGGCATGCATTTTATCATGTGCAGACAAATTCAGACCATAAAATGTAACATTAAGCTGTAGTCTTGATCACGCACACATCTTTATTAATTTTTTTTCAGATCTGGGTCATTGTTCTTTGAAAGAGTTCTATCCCCTTTTAAAACTGCATGTGTATTAACAATACAGTCGGTAGTAATACTCACTGACCTGCCATTGATATCTGTAAGATTGGTTGACCCTAGAGATAAGGTCCTCTCATTCATGGCTCCATTCTCATGGAACTCTGCCCAAGATATATGGCTGACTCCATGTGTTCTCTCTGGCTTTTCTTCGCAAACGAA
Organism: Gambelia wislizenii; assembly: GCA_030847615.1. Lineage (NCBI taxonomy): Eukaryota > Metazoa > Chordata > Lepidosauria > Squamata > Crotaphytidae > Gambelia > Gambelia wislizenii. Next base: position 44,979,451 of record JAUMIR010000001.1, on the reverse strand, counting down.
GATTCAGGAAGGACTCATCCCATGCTTTCTGCAAGTGCACTGATGACTAAAAAGACCAATCCAAGATAAACAAGTCCAGTTGCAGAAAGCACAACAGAAGGTCTCCTTGGGTGATGTTTCCGGGTTGTGATTCTTTCTGCGTTGTTGTTTCTCTTCAAGACTTGTTTGGTGTGAGTTCTCAAATAAGGCTGCAGCATTGTGGATAGTGCGTCTCCATGCCTCCTGATGTGAGGCCAGGGCAGACTATTGTTGGCGATCAATTTGGCCGAGCCTGAGATGTTGTTTCAGGGAGTCCTTGTTTCGCTTTTTTGGAGCGCCCCTCTTACGCTGACCCGTGGCAAGTTCACCGTAGAGTACTGTTTTTGGGAGGTGATGGTCCTCCCTCCTAGAAATGTGCCCTGCCCAGCGCAGCTGGGTTCTCAATATCATGGCCTCAATGCTGGTGATCCCTGCTTGCTCAAGGACAGCAACATTCATCACATAGTCAGTCCGGTGTGTATTTAGGATTGTGCGTTTACAGCGCTGATGAAAGCGTTCAAGGAGTCGTAAGTGGTGGCGATAGGTGACCCATGTTTCAGACCCATAAAGGAGAATAGACAGTACAATGGTTCTATACACACTGATTTTTGTGTTTCGCTTGAGGTGTTTATTACTCCAGACTCTTTTGTAAAGTCCTCCAAATGTGCTATATGCCTTTGCTAATCTGTGATCGATCTCTTTGTCAATCTTGGCATTTGAGGAGATTATGATTCCCAGGTAGGTGAACTGCTGAACGGACAAGCACAGATTTGCTGACAGCAATGTGGGGATGATGGTGTTCGTCCTGTGGTGCAGGCTGGTAAAGAACTTCCATTTTCTTCAGGTTGACTTCCAGCCCAAATAGCTCTGCAGCTGTTGCGAAGCAGGATGTTAGGCGCTACAGATCTGCTTCTGTGTGGGTAACAAGGGCAGCATCATCAGCGAAGAGCAGCTCACGGACTAGATAGTTTAGAGTCTTAGTGTGAGCCCTCAGACGGCTTAAGTTAAACAAGCTACAATCAGTACGGTAACGTATATAGATACTGTTGTCTTCTTCAAGCTTTGCCGTAGCCCTTTGGAGCCTCATGCTGAAGAAGATTGTAAATAAAATTTGAGCAAGAATACAACCTTGCTTCACTCCATTAGTTATTAGAAAGGGCTGTGAAAGAGCATTGCCAAATCTGACTTGACCGTGCTGGCCCTCGTGTAGCAAGATAATCATTTTAAGGAATTTGGGGGGACATCCTAGTCTTTCCAGGATCTGCCACAGACCTTTTCTACTCACAGTGTTGAAGGCTTTGGTGAGGTCAACAAATGTTACATAGAGACCGTTGTTCTGCTCTCTACATTTCTCTTGCAGTTGTCTAAGGTGAAATACCATATCTGTAGTACTCCTATTGGCTCTGAAGCCACATTGGCTTTCAGGGAGAAGTTCTTCTGCAATAGCAGGAACTAATCTGTTCAGGCCTATCCTTGCAAGGAGTTTTCTAGCAATAGAGAGCAGTGTTATATATACACCGTATATTCCGGCATATAAGACGACTTTTGAGTACTCAAAAGTGCCCTCCAAAATCGACAGTCGTCTTATACGCCGGATATACTTTGCTTCACCTGCCTGCCTATCTCCTGCTTCTTCGCAAACGGAGCGAAGAGGCAGGAGATGGGGCAGGGGGGTGAAGCAAAGTGCTCCTCCCTGCCCCCCACCCACCCTCCGCGCATCCACCCCCTCCTGAAAGCCGCAAAACCGTGGCTTTCAGGAGGGGGGGTTGCTGGGAAGACCCCTCCTCCCTGCCCCCACCCACCCCCCACGCGTCCACCCCCTTGCCCAAAGCCTCGCTTTTGAGAGGGGGGTGGCTACAAAGCCCCCTCCCCCAAGCCACCCAGCCACCCCCTTCCCCAAAGCCTTGCTTTGGAGAGGGGATGGCTGCAAAGACCCCTCCCCCCAGCTACCCCACCACCCTCTGCCCAGCCACCCCCTTCCCCAAAGCCGTGCTTTGGAGAGGGGGGGTCGCTGTGAAGCCCCCTCCGCCCATCCACCCATTCACCCTCCGTCCAGCCACCCCCCTTCCCCAAAGCTGTGCTTTGGAGAGAGGAGGTGGCTGTGAAGCCCTCTCCCCCCATCCACCCATCCACCCTCCACCCAGCCACCCCCTTCCCCAAAGCCGTGCTTTCGAGGGGGGGTGGCTGCGAAGCCCCCTCCGCCCATCCACCCATTCACCCTCTGCCTACCCACCCTCCTTCCCCAAAGCTGTGCTTTGGAGAGGGGGGTGGCTGCGAAGTGCCCTCCCTCCACCCCCCCAGCCAGCTGGCCATCCCGCATTCCCCAATCCACCAGGAGACTGGGCAGCCTCCTGTGGGTTGGGGAATCGTGGGAGGAGGAGCCCAGAAGGAGGGATGGGGCTGTGGAGTTAAATCCCTAGATTTGCTCCCTCTCCCTTGATGGTGGGGAGAGGGGGAGAATCCCGGGGTTTGGCTCCACGGCCCTGCATCCTCCCTATGGAGCCAAACGGGGCATGTTCACCCCTTCTTACTACCTTCCTTGAAGGTGGGGAGAGGGGGCGAATCTAGGGGTTTGCCGCGGCCGCCCCCGCTTCCCCCGCCTTGGTCCCGTTCGGAAGAGCCAAGACGGAGGGAAGGGGGCTGCTGAGGCAAACTGGGCATTTTCGCCCCTTTCCTCCACCTTCGAGTCCAGTTTGACTGGAAGGTTGAAGAGAGGGGCGAATGTTGCCCTGCCAGCTGATCCTGTTCGCTTTCCCAACTCACGAGGAGATCCTCATGAGTTGGGAAACAAAGAGGATCAGCTGGCAAGGCTCCCCCAGCCAGACAAATTGGGGGGGGGTGGTCTTATCTGGCGAATATATGCCTAGGCCTAGATTTTTGGCTGGAAATTGGGGGGGTCTTATACGCCCAGTCGTCTTATACGCCGGAATATACGGTACCTCGATAGTTTGAGCAATCGGATTTTGCTCCTTTTTTCTTGTACAGGGTGATTATGACTGCATTTCAGAGATCTGATGGCAGTTCCCCTTTCCCCCAGCAATTCACGAGGAGTTCGTGGAATTTATCATGGAGTGCATGACCTCTGTATTTCCAAACTTCATGTGTTATTTTTAAGAGAATTTGCCAAAATAAACAAGCAAACCAAAAAAACCACTGAAACTTTTTCATTATATTGGTTTCTTTTGCTACTGGTTTGTTTTATAGTTTAAAACCCATTGATAATTTTATGAACTTGTGGTATCAGCATCGAATTATTTAGTTTTGAAAGACAGCTAGGAAATAACTACAAACAAATGAACAGTGCTTACTTCGGGAGGTTTTGTTTTCTGCAGGTTAAAAAAAAAATACTGCTCTGCAATGAAGCTTACTCGATGATACCATGAAAGTCAACATCAAGTATAGCAGCCTTCTTGGTGGGTTGCTCCCAGACTTTGGAACTCACTCCCTAGGGAGGCCAAAATGGCTCTGTACTTGCTCTCCTTCTGTCTTGTGCCATCAGGCTTTTAAAAGCTGAACGAATGGGCTTTTTATGAGGTGTTATGCTGTTTTATGGTTTCTATAGTCTTTTAATGCATTTGAATGCTTTTAACTTTATAAATTGCTTAACTGTCTTTTAAATAACATTTATATTTATATTTATATTTAGGTTTGTGTATAGTTTTTGTTTAGTATGTATTGTTTTAAAATGTGTTGTAAGCTGCCTTGAATCCCATTATTGGGAGAAAGGCAAGATTATAAATTAATAAAACCACAACATCTTGCAGGTTGGCCTACCTGACAAGGCTCTTGCATGTGTCATATCTCATACTCAAGACACTTTGTAGAGAAGCATTGAAAGATAATATCACAGTTAGCTAATCAGTGGAATGGCTGTGCAGAAAACAAAACAACTTCATTTAATATTGGTTTTATCTCAAAAATGTATTCAAGAAGTAAATGGTGTTATGTGTTTTAACTGGTATTATACGTTTAATCGTTTTTGTTCCCTGCCATATGGAGAGGTGTATAATAAATAAATAAATAAATAAATGATGATGATGAAGATGTCCAGAATCCTCTATTTACTCTATTGCTATGTAACCATGGCAGTTATGTAGTTACATAGTGAATCCCAGCTGAATTTCCCCATTCTCCACTTATTTGTCAGCAGCCACTGTGATCAACAGGGGTCTGTTCCCCTGTTGCTCAGGAAGTGGCTGACTAACATTTCTATCACCTAGTGCCAGTGATCTCCATTGCGACAGGCAGAAACAGGGTCCCTGTCACACATCCCCCCCCACAGCACAGATTGCTCACATGGAGGGGGAGTGAGAACACCAGTTAGCTGCTTCCTGAGTAACAGGGGAACAGACTCCCATCAATTGCAGTGGCTGCTGCCCAGTAAGTGGGGATTGTGGGATTTCCATGGTCCCTACGTATCCCCTAAATGAAGGGATATGTAGAGATCGTAAATATTAAGCAATCACAAATGTATAACTCTTGGTTACACAATTGTAACTATCCAGTAGAATTCTGGCTAATAATAATGTGAATAATGATAATAATAATAATAATAGCAGTGGTAGTGGTAATAATAATAATAGTGATATGTTTTGTTTTTCTCTCTGTGTGTGGGGGCAAGCTCAACATATAGCAGCAGCATATTCTATATATAAAAAAATACCTTAATTTGACATTTTGACTTCATATTAAAGTGTGAGATATCATTATTTGGCTCCAAAAGTTACTCTGTCTGAATTTATTAAAATAAGTGCAATCTATGTCTGACAAATGGGAACACATCTGGTCCATATCCTGGCCACAAACCCCACACCATATTAATTATATTGATGGGTGAAGCTAAGGAGTGAGTTAGACATTATTTATGGTGATCTTTGCTAAGTAAATCATTATAAAAATGGCTTTCTAAAACGAAACGTTTCCCTTTTTAAGACGCCACGCAGAATTAAAGAGGCTTTACAATAGCACACGAAGCATATTGCAGTGAGGGAGAGAGACAGAAGCTTGCTTGATTAATGCACACGATTATCAGCAATGCAAATCACTTTCACTTATTAAGTCTTGTTTAATATCCTAATGAAGCTTCCTGAGCAGATTTGATAATTCCAGCAAAAGTGACTGTGAACTAATGCCCTTTCAACATGTCGAGAATGAGTAGTGGTATAAAGAAATCCTCATTTACTATAATTCTGACCAAATGTGGCATCCTTTTCTCAGCTTCTACCTCACAGCAGGAGACAATTAACCTTTTCTGTGCCAGAAGTGATTCCCAACACGTTCCAGCTGTGAAGGCCAAGGAGGTCAGGCATAAATGAAGTTTACCTTCAGCTTCTTGGGAAGAAAATTGCAGTGATGCAATTCACATTCTCTACAAAGCTGTCAGAAGACACAGCAGAATTTAACACTGGAGCACTATAGATTTCCGTATTTCTTCTCACAGGCAATGTATCATAAACAAATGATAGTCTACTGTCTACTTTTGAGGAACATATCTGGGGGAACATCCCATTGAACTCAGTGGGATTCACAACAGACCCAAACGAAGTTTGCCTTGTTGAAGTGCATGTGCAGAATAATGAGACTGGAGCACGTGATTATTGATCAATAGTCACATCTATATAAGATCAAATTTGATTACTATCATTTTATGAATCCCTCCATTCTGTAATTCTCCCAGAGCTTAGAAGGTTACTTTAAAAAAGTCATTAGTTACAGATACAAGTGCCCCAAAACATTTTGCTGATACAGTTACAATTTGGAAGTAATTCTCTATTCTCCTGTTTTTAAAGGATTCAAAATCAATACCACAAGTTACTTTTTTTTTTAAAAGAACAGATGTTTTTCAATCAGCGGCACAAGGCACATTTGAACCTTGTGATACTTCTCCTCTACCATTTAGTGAGATGACACCCTTTCAACTATAAAGGTAACTAATATTACAATTATATTACAAAAGCAACGAAGAAATGCATTAAATTACAGTCTGGTTGTGATGTAGTTATACTTCTGTTAGTAAAAAATAAATTAATTACTTCTTCCACCCTTTTTGAATTTTCTAGATAAATTGAATGAATTCACAAACACTTCCAAAAATGCAAATTGTTCACAATTTGAATTAAATGCAGAGTGCAGTGATTAGGCCTTTTCAAATCATACTTTGTTCTAGTGAAATTGCCACTGCCAATCTTATTCTAACTTTGCTCTAGATGTGACTGCCCATCCCAGAACTGACCATCTGTTCCCCAGCCAGAAGAACATGCCAGAATCTTTAGACAGGAGTTGTGCAGGAAGCCAGCTCTTATGTACAAAGAGCTGTGGAGTGGGATACCAGTCTAACCAGGTTTGTTTTCAAATGCAAATGTACCTAATTTGCACTTCCCTCCCAAATCATATTGTGTACTGAAGTGCAACTATACTTACGTATTTATACTTTTCTGGTTTTGTGTGCTGCAGTTTTTAAGTCAAAAATTGCATGCAAAAGTGGGCAAGGTAGGAAAATATGTCCACAAAAATGTATATGCAAGTGAAAACAGATACAAAAAGACATTATATAAAGGAGAATAGCTTGCAAAAAAGTGCATATGTATTAGAAGGAAAGCACAACAAAAATGCACAGTACCTGTATATTCCGGCATATAAAATGACCGGGTGTATAAGACACCCCCCCCAATTTTTAAGTTAAAATATAGAGGTTGCCCCCACACACACAGCCAGCCAGCTCAGTGGTTGTAGATGATGGAATAATCTGTGAAATTAAAGGACTGAGAACAGCTAAAAAAGCATGAGATACTTTGAAAAATCTCTGTGGTGTTCAGTCTTTGGAAAGTAAGGTTGCATTAATAAATAAGTTGGTTAATATGAAGCTGGTTAATATGAAGCTATCAAATCCAAAATTTTTGAATGAGCACATTAATGATTTTAGAGCCTGGAGAGGAAATCCCCTAAAGCTATGCAAATGGGAATTTTCCTGGCAAGTTTACCAAAATACAATCCCATAATAAATCCTTGTAATTAAAGAATGATTTAACTCTGCCAGAAGCTTTTATTCAGATAAGATAATTTCACCATAGACAAAACTTAATGCAAAATTATAAGTTTGAATCCAGAAATTCTAATTTTAGGCTAACATCATTTTAATGGACTGTTTTTTCTTCTTTTCTGAGCTAAATGGAGGGCCATTTAACACTTCAAAGGCAAAACAGTCATTCTCCCAGCAGGGGGAAGAATCTGCTGGGAAAACTGCCCAGGGAATTTAACACTTCAAAGACAAGGCAGTCATTCTCACAGCAGGGGAAAAGATCTGCTGGGCCTATAAGAGGACCCCCCACTTTTGAGGAGATTTTCAAGTGTTAAAAAGCAGTCTTATCTGCCAGAATATATGGTAATTTTCATGCAAACTTTTAGAACATTGGAAAATGATGCAGAAACAGGATGAGATTAATGTATTGTTGTGGAAATAAATAACCAGTGTCCATCCCTAAAATGAACAATGCCATTACAAATGGAAATATAAGTCAATTGCATTTTTTATGTCAAGCAGGAGTTTCCTATATGATCCAGCATGTACTTTATTAAACCTCCAAGAGAGACTGCATTCTCAACTCTTTTAGACTGTCTAGATTTTCAGACACACTGTTATAGTGTTACTATTCCACTTCATTTGCTATGGCTGCCTCCTGTTGAATCCTGGGATTTGCAGTTTAGGGAGGGGCATTTACAACTCTCAGCCAGAGAGCTCTTAGGCCTCACTAAACTACAAACCCCAGAATTCCACAGCAGGAAGCCAGAGCAATTAAAGTGGAATAGTAACACTATAACAGTGTAGTCTGAAAATCTCCTACATCCACATATCTGTTACACAAAGGGCTATTGAGTGAATAAGGTGAAAGGGGAGGCAGACTGAAGGGGTGCACAGTTTGTACATACATAGTCTTTTCTATCCAGTTGAGACATCTGATTATACAGGCTTCCCAAATATGGACTAAATTCCCATAGAAGAGTTGTGCACCATAAATTTACATCAGTGTAGCTATCTCATCGGTGTGATACTCTGCCCTTATAGTGGATCATACCATAGCACAACCAGTTATGCCACTCACAGCACACCAGTATGTGCTCCTGTTGAACATCAGTCAATGGGCACGCTGTCAACCTGTACCAGGGACACACTTGTGTAACACTTTAAAAAGCACAACTTCTAGGCAATGATTAAGCCATTAGAACTCTGCTTGCACAGCCATGATCTGGATATGACACTTGTGCAATATCCTAAAAAGGGCAAACTCTGGCATAAGAGGATTTACACCAGCAAATGTCACCAACAGAATTCTAGTCATGGAGTAACTTTGAGTAGCTGGCCCTTCAGATCTTCAGCTAGATGTGATGTTGGGAGCTGCATTCTTTCCCCATACATTTGTACTGTATTATTTTTTTTTGCCGGGTGGTGGGGAGGCTGTAAGATAGCCATTTAAAAAATTTAATTTCACTGTCTCTGCCATTTTATTCTCATTATAATCTGAATAGTTAATTGGGGAAGTCTTTCTGAGGAGTAAAGCACCTACTCTTTTTGCAAAGTATGAAAGGTAGATGCCTAGCTCCTCTCCAGCACAGGAGTAACAACTGCTGTTAGAGTATAGTCCTCTGTTGGATTGACTATAAATTAATCCTCAAAAAAATTCTAAGTGACATTTCACTCCTTTTGAACTCAGATGTTTACAGAATCCTTCACAGTTTAAAATAAGAAAAGCAATGTTAAAGGAATGTAAAGAATTGGCTTTTGATTAAAATAAAACCTGATTCACCTTGTGGTTATCTAGAGATTTTCTAGGAAAAACAAGACTTACCATTACATTTTTTTAAAAAATATCCTGTCTCCTGGGAAATGAACACCTGAGGGAGGAAAACTGTGAAGCAGAGAACATGTAAGATTTGTTTTCTAAGCATATTTCCCTCTTATTAAATTATTTATTATGACAAGGAATATGGATTGGACTGTGGTTTTGTAGAACATCTCAAAAACACAGTACTAACCCTGAATGTTGGTGGAAAGGAGGCTTTTAGTACAGATTTATAATAATTTCAGTAGATGGCAAGCACATTGCTTAGAACTGTAGTATAGAATGCAGCAAGATATGTCTATATATTGGAAGATGTGTGCGATAGCAACGGCAGATTATGTGACAGATTAAAAAGACTCTGGCAGGTGGAGTTGCGACGTGAGGAAATGAGTTGTGTAAAAAAGAAAGAAATGATAAGGGACTTTTTCGGACGTCTAAAATGTAACGGAAGCAGCCTCGTCACATTGCGAGGCTGCTGCGCTGCAGGGCATCCCTTTCGCATGACGGCCGTCCCTGCCGGTACTGTTGCGGTACCGCAGGGACATTTGAGTGTTATATTTCAGCGATTTTTACTCACGATCATAGCACTATAACTGCTTAGGGTGAAGGAGCCCTGGTCCCTGATTTAATCATTTGTTAGATTTAATCATTTTGTAGGAGCTGTACCTTCTGTACTCACCAACAGTGGTCCGCCCTGGCCTCACATCGGGAGGCATGGAGACGCACTATCCACAATGCTGCAGCCTTATTTGAGAACTCACGACGAACAAGTCTTGAAGAGAAACGACAACGCAGAAAGAATCACAACCCAAAAACATCACCCAAGGAGACCTTCTGCTGTGCTTTCTGCAACCGGACTTGTTTATCTCGGATAGGCCTTTTTAGTCATCAGCGCGCTTGCAGAAAGCGTGGGATGAGTCCTTCCTGAATCTTCGTTTGCGAAGAAAAGCCAGAGAGACCTTCTGTACTGATTATAAGGGAACCCTCATATATAGCACATTTCATTTTTTAAAATCACTGTTTGAGCACTCTGACAATAAGTCAAAGGCTAAAATCCTACATCAGGTTTGCATAGTGTAACTATTCACATGCAGAATTACAGACTGATTGTGCTACACAACCCTTGTGTACTTAACTTGAAAGTATCTTGCAAAGACTTGAGACTTGACTTGAGACTTGAAGGTAGAGGCATGAGACTTTACTTGAGATTTGGAGTAATATTTTAGTCAGGGAAACAAAATACATACATCCTTGGTATTTCCTTGTGTAAGAAAACCCTATGAAATTCATGGGGTCACCATAAGTTTATAGGAGACTTGAAGGCACATACATGCATGCATACACACTCCCTAACAACACTAGGCCTTTTCTACATAAGAAAGACCACTATGACAAGGCAAAGAGAGTCAGAGCTTTTTCAGTGGTGGTGCTAAAATTAGGTAACACGATCTACAACCCTTCCTCTTTATTTCCTTTCAGTATAAGTGAACGCCTTTTTCTCTCAGTCAACTTTTAAAGTAGTGCTGGAGACATTATCACCCTATAGATAGTACTAGAAGTAAGCCCCAAATGCATGACCAGTAGTCAGGGCATTGTAGTCCAATAACATCCAAGGGCCACAGCTTCCTCATGCCATTTTAAAATATGCTGATTTTAACTCATTTCTGATAGGTCTTCTTGCTGTTGCTGTGTAAAACTGATAGCTATTTTAAATATTACAATTCTTTTGATATCTGTTTTTTAAAAAATTTGAGGAATAATTGATGAGCAATCACTGACATTTTTCAGTTTTCTTCTCCCACTGTCTTATGTTTTATCTGTAAGCCAATTTGGATCCTTTGGGTAGAAATGTTTTTTAAAAAGCAAAAACTATACAGCTTTAGGGATACTTCAGTAAAGAACTATGAAAAAGTTCAGCAGAACACATTCCTGCCCTTCATTGTTGAGTGTTTTTTTTTTAAAAAAATTAAACAATAACAACAATAATATCTCTTTGTTCAGATCAAACAGAGACAAGATATTGATCAACCTCACTGGAGAGTTTGCCAGGTCATTATTAGTGACATAAGTCCCTTTTGTTTCCCTGACTGAAATAAATCACAGAAGGAAACCTGGTAGAAGGTGATGGCAGGTATATGAGCAAATAGACTGTGAACCTCTGGTCAGTCAATGATGATAAGCATTCTAGATCAGCTATAAATTTCACCCAGCTGTGGGGAGTGTGATATAGATATTGTGAGGGTGGGGGAAGAGGGCCTGCTTTCCCATTGACGTGGTGCCTGTGTGAACCCTGACACGTTTCTGACTGTCCTTGTTTGATAAGTTTAAGATGTGAAAAGCCTGCAACAACAGTAGATGGTATCAGATCTCTAAAATAATATGCATTTGAAGGTGGCAGAAATAAATACAGCCGCACAATAAAAAACAAAATAAAGGCACAATTCATTCAGGGAGGTGAAGAAACATCAGAGGAAACACCTCTTCCTTTCATTTTCTTGTCTTTCTTTAACAAGGAAATGAAATACATCAAATAGTATTTCAAATGCGGCTTTATGTTGTGACAAAAGCAAGTGAAGTGCTGCCAAACGTGCCACAAGCATCTTGCCTTTTATTTTAGGCCCTGTGAATGGTACATTGGTTAAGAGATACTTGCTAGGAAAAACAGCAGCAGCAGCAGCAACAACAAAAGGAGAGAGAAAAGCACACCTTCCCATGCATGTAAAACAACCTCATCAGTTCTGCATAGCCACAATTAGCATTTTCCAAACATGTTCATAAACTAATTATACATACAACAGCTTTGCATTCAGACCAGACTATTGGCAGTCTGTTTGTCCTGTGGAAAGCGGGAGATAACTCTGCTTCATTAAAGAGTAAAATACTAGTACTAATTGTAATAACAAAAAAAAATTTACACCACAACAATAAATTGGCTGATTGAAAGTTTTGCTCCACTTTGCTCTCTATGTTGCTTCTACAAAGATTATTACAGTAACAAAAGGTGTATTTGAAGCCTGCTTCAAGTAGCAAGCAGTAGTTTCCTCTTAGGTCAGACAACGTCCTCAAGACCAGATGCTATTTTTCTTCTTAGCCAATCACTGAAGGGCCACACCCCCAAAGAGGCCGTGGCCTAAGGGGAAGTGGGTGGAGCTCAGTAGAATTTTAATAGATAAAATAAGCAAAAAAATATATAAATCTAGTAAAATTATGTAAAAATGGGTAAATAGATTTTCATTTTATTATAAAGATATAAATATATTTATTTTATTTTAATTAAAATAATATTAAAAATAAAAACCCCTAATAATAATAATAATAATAATAATAAAATTTCTTACCCACTTCTCCCTATGGATTGAGGTAGGGAACAACAAATTAACAAATAAACATAATGTTGGTTAAAAACCCATATCAGTTAAAAACATATATCGCAACCCACTAAGAATTATTTAATTGTTATTTGAAAATATTAATTTATTTTAATGCATTAAATATCATATTAATTACATGTCATTTAGGACTACAATTAACTCATTCATTTGAATTGAATTAATTTGAAATAAATTAGATTAGATTAAATTACCTCACATTCATATCCCATGTGCGTCCCTTTTTTTCTTTGTCTTTTTCCTTTTCCCATTTTCGGTATTATATTTTTTAAATACCATAGATTTTTTTTAAAAGTAGATAAATTAAATTCATTATAGAGTGATTTTAGTCCACTATTGAATAATTTTTAATCTTAAATCAACAGAATACCATGAATTTTTAATTTGCTGACTACAGTAGAATGTAGCGCTGGCAGTAGCAGTTGCTGCAAAAGGTGCAAATGATTTCGGGAACAATTTAAACTGCTTTTACATGCTTGCAAACCCAAAATCCCAGCTTGATTGGCAACTGACAAGATAAGTGACTCTGACAGTCAATCGCACCGTGTTAGTGGATTTAGCAGTTTACATTGAGATTGGCCATTGAGAAGAAAATTGATGCAGGGCTTGTCAACATTGTCAGGAAAATTCAGTTTACTGTTGGGTTATCCTGGTCTGCAGTGACCATGCACTTGTCCACACAATTGCCACACGCACCAAGGCGAGGTTGGGAACACAGTCCACACAGTTCTCCCTTTCAAATTCACCCGACATGGCTGTGGCAGCTCTGGTTCCCCCCCCACCCTCTCCCCATGCATGTGAATATGTCCTTTCTCATGGCTTGAAGAGGCTTCAGGCATTTTGTTATGCAGAGGTATGCACAGCTAATAACAATATGGGTATGCTGATATGCAATTTTCTGAACAACTGCCACATATGCAAAATAAATGACGATGAAAGAACTGCTAAAAAGTGAAACTGAAACAGGAAAGGAGGCATTTCCTGGTGGAAATGGTCAACCAACCACCTGGCCAAGGGAGCCTCCTCTTGAACTTTTCCTCCCACTCACCCACCAAAACTCATACCCCTGGCCATACACTGGCATCACTAAGGAGCACTGTACACACACACACACACACACTGAGATTTTCCATTCAGGTTCGGAATCAATCCCAATTATTTTTGGTCCAGATTAAAGCCCGAGGCACTGAAAAAAAACACAAAACCAGATTCAAGGCGTACATCATGTGGACATCTTGCTGTGAAAATGGGGTGAGATTGCTTTATTTGGCCCAGATAGACAAGCCCTAAGTTAGTCAATTGCATTGTTAATGTATTTAGTAGCTTCATACTGAATTTCAGCACAAAAATCACACTACTGATGCTCACCAGCATATCAGTTAAAAAAAAATCCTGGGGAATCCATCTGTTGCAAAACAGCTGGAGGCCATATGTAGCTCCCAAGTAGCATTTTGCCCACTGCTATCCTAGGTGGATTTATGCAGAAAGAGGTCACTTTCATTAGGGTGAAGCTATTGTATTCCCTCCCTTTTTGCTTTGTCCCCGAGAGGAATGCAGTGGTTTTACTCCTCTTTCTTTGTACTGAGTTACAGAAAGTGATAGTATAGACTTTTAAAAGGGCATTGTATCTGATTATTTGTGCCCATGAGTCCAGAGGTACCAATAGCTTTCAAAGATTTTTCCATTTTCCAAAGTCTTAGTTCTATAATTCACAAAGTAGCTACAGTTACAATTTCATCCCTCCCCCAATAACTATTTTATATTTCTCAAAAGTAACTAAAATGTTTGTAAAGGTGAAACTTTTTACTCACCCTGGCAAGTGGCTCCAGCATGAAAAAATTACTGGAACAGTGTTGGAAGCCTCTGAAAAGAGATAACCATACCACTATGTCAATGTAGAAATCCGCACAAGACTAGTATGGATATAACCTGGGATTAAGAATGCTTAAATCATAAGGCATCCTTTCTTTTTTGCCTTCTGATTTTTTTTTATTTTAATGACCAGGATGCTATTTTAGATTTCAGTATGGAAAGAGATTTCTCTGTGAGGGATAAGATGTACAGCAAAATTCAAAATCCTGCTCTTCCATATTCTTCATTATCCTATCAAGAACTATTTCCATCCTAATAGGGAATTTCAACAGGTGTTGCTTGTCACACAACCAGATAACAAGTAACACCTGCTGAACCTCCTTTTTCTATGCAGTCGTTAAAGGGACAGAAGGTGTCTCAGGTTTTCACTTTTGCAACCCTAGTTTGCTCTTGGAGAAATGAGCACTTTAGGAAGATTATCTGAATGTGTCTGCATCAGAGCTTAGGATCATGCCAAATGATTTTTCCCCTAATAGAGGAGCCTCTTTCCCATATCACTTGCATGAAGGGGTCATTGGGGCAGAAAATGCTTATGATGTGTAACTCCCCCACCCACCTTATAGTGCAGTCAGACCCCCATAACGGTGGAACCAATATCCGTGTTTTCATTTATCCATGGGGCACTAAATAGGGACACATACCATAGAGCAGGGGTTCTCAACAAGGATTCCCTGGAACCCTAGGGTTCCATAAGAGGTTGCTAGGGGTTCCACAAGATATTGAGATTGAAAAAAATAAACTTTTTTTTAGGTGTAGATATTATAATTTTTGAGCAGGTGGTTTCCTGAGACCTGAAAATTGTTTCAAGGGTTCTACCAGGGTAAAAAGGTTGAGGAAGGCTGGCATAGAGTCATGCTGGAAAATGTCTAGAGAGGCATCCTCTCTAGGCATCTTCTAGGTCCTCCAATGCAACTCTAAGGTATGCTTTTACTGGAAATCTTTTATTTTAATAGGGTTCCCTGTTATCTGCAGTTTCTGATATCCGCAGAACTGAACCATATCACGGATATGGGAGTCCAACTGTATGTATATTTGAAGTGGAGAAGCCTACCTCTGGAAACCCTGACTGATCAAAGTTCCATGTTCTGAAGTACCCTACACCTTGTAAGGATCACACATATAGGCTTTCCCACTTCAGGCATCTATGCTCAGGCTTAAACCACAAAGGAGGCCATGTGGAGTTGTGCAGTTGGAGGCAGGGACGACAGAATGGTTTTGCACTCCTTTCCATCTACCATTATTGCCCTTTCATTGAAGTAACATTTGTACGAGGCACTGTTCTGTGTAATATCTGAAGGAACCTACACACATATGTAATCTCGGAGTATAGCTCTGCCTGTATGAGATTTACATTTCATAGAATCATAGAGTAGGAAGAGACCACAAGGGACATCCAGTCCAATCTCCTGCCATGCAGGAATACACAATCAAATCATTCCCAACAGATGGCCATCCAGCCTCTGTTTAAAAATATCCAAAGAAGGAGACCCTGCCATACTACAAGACAGTGTATTCCACTTCCGAACAGCTTTTACTGTCAGGAAGTTCCTCCTAATGTTTAGGTGGAATCTCTTTTCTTGTAGTTTGAACCCATTGCTCCATGTCCTAGTCTTTGGAGCAGCAGAAAACAAGTTTGCTGCATTTAGGGCGGAAAAATGAAATGCATAAATATAGGATGGGAGAGACCTGGCTGAATGAGACTACGTGCGAAAGGGATCTAGGAGTCCTAGTAGACCACAAGTTGAACATGAGCCAACAGTGTGATGCGGCAGCTAAAAAGGCCAATGCAATTTTGGGCTGTATCAATAGAAGTATAGTGTCTAGATCAAGGGAAGTAATAGTGCCACTCTATTCTGCCTTGGTCAGACCTCACTTAGAATACTGTGTCCAGTTCTGGGCACCACAATTCAGAAAGGATATTGACAAATTGGAGCGTGTCCAGAGAAGGGCAACTAAAATGGTGAAAGGTCTGGAAACAATGCCTTATGAGGAGAGACTTAGGGAGCTGGGTATGTTTAGCCTGGAAAAAAGACGGTTTAGAGGCGATATGATAGCCCTGTTTAAGTATTTGAAGGGATGTCACGCTGAGGATGGAGCAGGCTTGTTTTCTGCTGCTCCAGAGACTGGAACACGGAGCAATGGGTGCAAGCTCCAGGAACAGAGATTCCACCTCAACATTAGGAGGAACTTTTTGACAGTAAGAGCTGTTCGGCAGTGGAACGCACTCCCTCGGAGCGTGGTGGGGTCTCCTTCCTTGGAGGTCTTTAAACAGAGGCTGGATGGCCATCTGTCGGGGATGCTTTGATTGTGATTTCCTGCGTGGCAGGGGGGTTGGACTGGATGGCCCTCGTGGTCTCTTCCAACTCTGCAATTCTATGATTCTATGATTCTATGATTCTATGATCCTCAGTATGACATCCCTTCAAATATTTAAACATGGCTATCATGTTATCTCTCAACCTTCTCTTCTCCAGACTAAACATGCCCAGTTCCCTAAGCCACTACTCATAGGGCATGGCTTCCAGACCTCCCACCATCCTGGTCAGCCTCCTCTGAACACGTTCCAGCTTCTCAGTATCCATCCTGAATTGTGGTGCCCAGAACTGGACACGAGGGCCATCCAGTCCAACCCCCTGCCACACAGGAAATCTTGATCAAAGCATCCCCGACAGATGGCAATCCAGCCTCTGTTTAAAGAAACTCCAAGGAAAGCTGTTTAGGTTTAAAAATTCAACTAGACTTAGTCAGGCCTGACTATTACCACCTAGGCCTCATCACCATAACAACCAGTGTGCCATAAGGGGAAAAAACCCCCACAGAAGTCCTCTAAATAAAAGCGAACAAAACAACATACCGGTAGATTTTCCTTGTTTTTTTTTTGTTTTTTTTTTTTCTGGGCTGTGAGGCTGTGTTCTGGAATAGTTTCTTTCTGATGTTTCGCCTGGATCTGTGGCTGGCATCTTCAGAGAATGGCTGGGTAGGAGTGTGCGTGTAGTTTATATATTGTGATCCCCTGTAGGGGAGTATATGTAAATTTGTGTAATTGAATGGTTAGTTTCTGGGTATAGAAATGCAAGGCTGATTAGTGTCTGCTTGGCTAATGGTTGGTTGATGGGCCATTATCTGCTGGAAATCCCCCTGTCCCTGGGTGGAATTCCTTGTGCGGGATGAGTCCTTCCTGAATCTTCGTTTGCGAAGAAAAGCCAGAGAGAGATAGGGATTGAGTTTTTATTCTATTGTTCTTCAAAACATGGAGCCAGATTTTGTTTACTTTTAGGGTTTCTTCTTTCCTGTTGAAGTTGTTCAGGTGTTTGTGGATTTCAATAGCTTCTCTGTGCATTCTGACATGATAGTTGTTGGCCTGGTCCAGAATTTCTGTGTTTTTAAATAACATTTTGTATCCAGGTTGGTTGATAACATGTTCTGCTACTGCTGATTTTTCTGGCTGTCCCAGTCTGCAGTGTCTCTCATGTTCCTTGATTCGTGTTTGCACATTGCGTTTAGTGGTCCCTATGTAAACTTGTCCACAGCTGCATGGTATGCGGTAAACTCCTGTAGCTGTGAGAGAGTCTATTTTGTCCTTCGCTGAGTGTAGCATTTCTTGGATTTTCTTGGTTGGTCTGTAGATTGTTTGGAGGTTGTGTTTCCTCATCAGTTTCCCTATTTTGTCTGTGACTCCTTTGATGTACGGTAAAACTACCTTCCATTTGTGTGGTTGTTTTTCTTCTTCATTGACTGCTCTCTCTCTCTCCCTCAGTATGTGTACTCTGATGAACAAATAGTTCTAGTGTTTAAGTATTTAAGTATTTAAGTATCTAGTGTTTAAGTATTTGAAGGGGTGTCACATTGAGGATGGAGCAAGCTTGTTTTCTGCTGCTCCAGAGACTAGAACATGGAACAATGGATGTAAGCTCCAGGAACAGAGATTCCACCTCAACATTATGAGGAACTTTTTGACAGTAAGAGCTGTTCGGCAGTGGAACACACTCCCTCGGAGCGTAGTGGGGTTTCCTTCCTTGGAGATCTTTAAACAGAGGCTGGATGGCCATCTGTCAGGGATGCTTTGATTGTGTATTCCTGCATGGCAGGGGGTTGGACTGGATGGCCCTCGTGGCCTCTTCCAACTTTATAATTCTATGATTCTATGAACATCTGACTAGTTCTACAGTGTCTCACATTTCTTTACAGCCAGAACTGAAAGTGAAAAGGGAATGAGGAAAGTCACAATCCTGCGGTGATTCCTGTATCTGTAATGTGATTAATTTTATATGTAGGGTTGGCCTTCCTTTGAAACAATGTGAAGCATTCTGGGCAAAACATTCCAGCAGGAATCTGCTTCTGTCTGACTAAAATGAACTGTGATCCAGAGTGGGTTTAATTTTCACCTTCTGTATCAGGTACAAAATTGTATAAGGACAAAATGGTAAATACGGACCAGGACAAAATGTTGGGGCTTTTTCAGGCTCACCTTAAAAGCCCTGTTCCTGCCACGCTAGCACCCTCTAGCTCCACTCCCATCCCTGCCACAGAATAATTGAAAACCATTTGCACGCCTACCTTTTATCGGGAGGGAAATGGCTCCCCCTCCCCTTGGCTTCCCTGCAGTAAATACAGTTGTTGTAAAGCTGCTTTTACTACAGGGAAACCAAATCCCACCCATTCTCGTGAGAGAACAATCATGCGGGGAATTTAAAAAATTAAACAAAACCAAACATCAAAAAAGAAAACTAAGCACCTGAACACACTTTACATTTAACAAGTAACCCAAGGAGGGTAAAACAAAGGGTGCTACTTACCTGGATGTCCTGATTGTGCCTGGAAGTGTTTGGAATGGACCTACCTGATTGCGCAAGTGTCATGGGGCATCGGTTCACACACCTGTGATTGCGTGACAAGAAAGCAAGAAGAGGTCCATTTCCCCATGAATAAAAAAAGGCTGGAAAGACATGGAAGGAACATGGGAGCAGCACGGACTGGGACAACGTCATCTGAAAGGGAAGACGTTTCCTGCACCTGTTCTGTGCCTGCAATGGGGTAAAAAGCCAGTCTGAAAATCCCCTTGGTAGAGGGGACACCAGGGGCTTAATAGCTGTGTGCCATGTATGTGTGTTTTCAGTAAGGTGTGACACAATTCATAGCCAGGTTCAAAGGCCATTTTAATATCTTCATGAGGGACTTGTAAGAATCAGTATATTTTAAAGAGCATTTTACCTGGAAAGGTTACTTTTTTGGCCATACTGGCTGGGAGATATCATTAAAAAAAAGTAAGATTTTCCAAGCTCTGTCCTGACATTAAATATTTTTAACATTGCAATAGACTGTACAGGTACTCTTGAGGAATGATTGTTTTTGAGTTGTAACAGGGTGTGGGGTGACTGCAACTCTGCTCTCCTCCAGTGTTATCTGGTAAATAAGGAATTTCTTTTGGAGTGCATAACAGAGTTCTTCAAATTCAACCTCTGTTGTTATGAACAGAGAAGAGGGCATAACTAGTGGCTTAAATGATGAGCAATTAAACAGGGAAGCCTATGAGAGTGAGAGATAATGACCCAACATTATAGCTGGAATTCATAGATGGAAGGTTAAAGTTGCCACAACAAAGCTTACTTCTGCCTAATTTGAGGGATTTCTCTGAAGCACTTGTAAGAACGTGGGAGATTCTGAGGGTAACGGAATAAGAACAGTTCTCCTATATCGAATGCCATCTTGTTGCTTTGACCAGTCACCTTTTAAATATTTATGTTTTATTTTTATCTCTGTATTAGTGAGACATTATTTGTGCACAAGGCTGTTAAAATCAGTTCTAAGGGAAACACACTTCCAGCTGGTTTCCTCCTGTTTTCCATCTGCTGCCTGTATGAGCCTTTGGAGGCATTTAACTGTTTCCTGTCATGGTAATTGGTATTTCTGAATACTGAAGGCCTGGGAGGGAGGAGGTGAGCCAGCAAAAGCAGAAGGCATCTTTGTTTGTGCTCTGTTGATCTCATAGAGATTACCCTGGTTGTTTCCTAATAAACATTATGCCTTCTTTAAAAGAAGATGTGGCCAGAGGTTTAGAAGGGGGGTAATAAAGGAATGGTATGTGTGTGTTTAAAATAAGTTTTAAGAGTTAACTTCTCCAGTTTGTTATCTTCATGGTCCTTTATTTATGCTCTGCTACTCTTTCCTCTCCCCCCTCCATTTAATCTTAAATATGTAAATCCTCAATTTATCTGGAATTACTTAGTGAAAGACTGATGTGTGAGTGTGGCAGATTATAATATTCTATCACCACCCCTGATCCTCTTTACCTCTTATTCTTTTCATAGCAGATCAAAAAAAAAAAAACCTGTATGCGTGCCACAAGAATATATTATTTTAAGAGACTCAGACTTAGAAATTGATTTCCTTGATGAGAAAAGGAAAAGTCTCCTTCTGACCTGAAGGGTCACTTCATAATCCTGTCACTCTACATCAAAAAGGTTTTTTTTTCTTTTAGTAGAAGATGAGAGAATATTTCTGAAAAGGAATTAATTTTTTTTAACCAGACGCAGTGAAAATGATGACTTAGAGAGACTTAGCTGCTGATAGAGGGCTGTCCTATTCAGAATACATATCCTGTGATTAGAAGAAGCTCCGAATATATTTTCAGGTCGGACAGTTTTAGATGGAGATTGGTATTTGTAGTTCAGGATGAAACCGATCTTATATTTTTATCGAAGTACTTAGGATTTAAGCTCTAGCTTTCGTTTTCTTTTCCTTTTTTTTAAGCAAAGGGATTTGGTTGGTATTTTATAATGGGGATTGGTACAGGAAGCCAATAATTTCTATGTATGGGTTTTGGTTAATAGGATGGTGGAAATGAAATGACTTTTCCCACCCATAATTAAGTTCAATGGGTAATACATTTTTAAAGTGGTTTGTGGAACAAAGAGCACTTGATACCCATGTAATGTCTAATCTATTTCATATAGAATTACAAGACCTGACCTGAGGGTGTCTCATGCCACCATGTACTTAAAACTTGAGGATTCTAAATGTTTTTACAGTTATACTGAACTGATAAGTGCTGTATGTATGTATGTATTCAAGTTGAAGAATGAAATAATCTGATAGTTCAGGTTAAAATGTGACAGGGTCAGGTGTTGTAGTAACAGGATTTTTTAAGGATAGTAGACACTGACTGTGGAGGTGTTAAAATCATTACCATACAGATCAACCATTTTAAAAGTTTAATAATAGTACTTATTTCATTTAGCCACACAACAACCCTGTGAAGTAGGTCATTAACATTCCATAGAATCATAGAGTTGGAAGATGAACTATTGTCCCAGAGTCTGTTTGTGTAGATTAGCTGTGCATCACAAAAGGAAAAAAAAAAAAACGAAATCCAAGAGCTGAATGGAACTCCTGCTGATTTTCTAAGTGATTTTTATATTCAATTTCTGCATTCATTTCTGCTTCAAGTAGCTTGGTGGAAGTGGTGGAAACAACTATATTTTTTAGCATCAGTTGAAATGCTAATGGCGATAACAGAATGGAATATTGTTACAAAAGAAGGTGGGCTTGATGTCCGAAAGCGATCCCACCGTCAGTGCATTCTGTTACCCAAAGCAGGCTGGGGAGCTTATCAACCATGCCACAGAACCTTACCTTGCTTCTCTGCAATGCCAGGTCGATAAAGAACAAAACCCATATCATCCACAATTTACTCGTGGATGAAAAGGCCAACCTGGCTTACTTCACAGAAACCTGGCTGGGAGAAGACAGTGCCATCACCTGGAATCAGGCTCTCCTGGCCGGGTACTCCGTTAATGAGCAGGTAAGGGAAAGTGGGCAGGGGGTGCGGAGTGGCCCTAGTCCATAGAGATAATCTGACCCTGACCAGGATACCTATCCAGAAAATAGACCACTTTGAGTGTGTGTATCTAAGGACTTTTTCGGATGGCGATCTGTAACGGAAACAGCCTCGTCCCCGTTGTGAGGCTGCAGCGTGGCAGGGGGTCCATTTCAGATGACGCTGTCCCCCTACCGATACTGTTGCAGAAGAGCTGGGAGGCTGCAGCACTATATTTAGTGATTTTCTAATCACGGTCAACTTCCATGATTAAAAAATCGCTAAATATAGCGCTGCAGCCTCCCAGCTCTTCTGCAACAGTATCGGTAGGGGGACAGCGTCATCTGAAATGGACCCCCTGCCGCGCTGCAGCCTCGCAACGGGGACGAGGCTCCTTCTGTTACAGATCGCCATCTGAAAAAGTCCTAAGCCTGAAAACCAGGGATAGTATAGGGATTCTGTTGGTATACCATCCACCTCGTTGTCTAACAGACTCCCTATCTGAGCTGACATAACTGGTCTTAGAGCTGCTGTTGGAATCGCCCAGACTTTTAGTTCTGGGTGACTTCAGCATCCCATTCGAGACCAGTTTAACAGGTGTGGCTCGGCAGTTCATGGATTCCATGACAGACATGGGCCTATCCCAACTGGTTTCTGGGCCAACACACTGTGTGGGTCACACTCTCGATGCAGTCTTCAGTATGGAGCAGGTATATCCGTGGGCGGAGGTAGTGAGTACCACCACACTGTCATGGATGGATCATTTCCTGGTTACGGTCGGACTTTGAGCCAATGCCCATCCCACTGGGGGTGGAGGACCTATTAGAATGGTCCACCCTCGGAGGCTAATGAAGCCAATAGGTCTTCAGAAAGCCTTGGAGGGTTCCTTGGTTGGTAATGCTGGTGATTCTGTCAAAGCTCTGGTTGATACTTGGAACAATGATCTCACCAGGGCCATTGACATGATCGCTCCTAAGCATCTGAAGAGTCCCGTCCAGCAGAGCTGTTTAGGGTAGTAAGGGAGCTCACACAGGCTCCATCTGTACAGAACCCTCTACTGAACCCAACAGCAGCCGGCTGTGATGTGTTTAGTAACTACTTTGCAGATAAAATCTCTCAGATAAGAGCCGACTTGGACGCTGGGTTTATAGCAGAGTCTACTGATGAGGTGTCCAGTAAACCCGTTTCTGAGATTAGACTTGATCAGTTTGAGCTGATGAGTACCAATGACGTGGACAAGATCCTGGGAAAAGTGAGGAAGATGACGTGCCCTCTTGGCCCTTGCCCATCATGGCTAGTCATCCAGGGGGGATGATGCATTGATGGCCTTTCTTAAGGAGACCAACAATGCGTCCCTTAGGGAGGGAGTTATGCCATCTTGTTTAAAGGAAGCAGTTGTGAGACCGCTCCTAAAGAAACCTTCCCTGGACCTCCTGGACTTGAAAAATTATAGACCGGTTTCCTATCTGCCATTTTTGAGCAAAGTGATTGAGCAGGCTGTTGCTTCTCAACTCCAAGTAATCTTGGATGAAACCGATTTTCTAGATCCATTTCAAACTGGCTTCAGACCGGGATTTGGGGTGGAGACTGCCACGGTTGCTCTGGTAGATGATCTTTGCCAAAACATCGACAGGGGAAGTGTGACCCAGTTGGTGCTTTTGGATCTCTCAGCAGCTTTCGATATGATAGATCATGGCATCCTCTTGGAACGCCTGGGAGAACTGGGGATTGGAGGCACTGCACTTCAGTGGTTCCATTCCTTCCTTTCAGGTAGATTCCAGAGGGTGATGCTCGGGGACAGTTGCTCATCAAAAATAGAGCTTAATTGTGGCATCCCTCAGGGCACCATACTGTCCCCAATGCTTTTAAATATCTATATGAAGCCGCTGGGAGAAATCATCCGGAGACATGGGGCGGGGTGTTATCAGTATGCTGATGACACTCAAATATATTTCTCCATGTCTCAGTCATCAGACATGATGACAGATGGTATTTCTCCCCTCAGTCACTGTCTTGTAGTGGTAATGGACTAGATCAGGAAAAATCAACTCAAACTGAATCCAGAGAAAACGGAGATGCTTACAGTGGGGGCCCCTAAACCTGGTATTGGATTGCAACTGCCAGTCCTGGGCGGGGTCATGCTTTCTGCTAAGGACTGTGTTCGCAGTTTGGGGGTGCTCCTAGACTCGTCGCTTCACATGACTGCTCAGGTGAACGCGACAGTCCAGAGTGCCTGTTATCAGCTTCGGCAGATATGCCAACGGCACCCTTACCTCGAGACAAAGGACCTAGAAACTGTAGTGCATGCACTGATAACCTCATGACTCGATTTCTGCAACACTCTCTACATGGGGCTACCCTTATACCTAGTTCAGAGACTACAACTGGTGCAAAATATGGCATCCAGGTTAGTCACCGGAAAATAGAGAAGGGAACATATCACTCCAATCTTGAAATCCCTTCACTGGCTGCCTGTCAGTTTCCGAGCACAGTATATGTGTTGGTAATGACCTATAAAGCCTTACATGGCCTAGGTCCAACCTACATAAGAGATCACCTCCTCCCATATAATCTGGCCCGCACCCTTAGATATTGTGGGAGGGGTTGATTGCAACCAATGAGATCTGGATTAACAACAACCTCCCAGAGATCTTTTTCTGTCGCTGCTCCCAGACAATGGAATGCCCTGCCAGAGGAGATCCATTTTTAATGGATGCTTCTCCCTCTTTTTATGTTTATGTTCTTATGTTTTTATGTTTTGATATTACAGTTTTAAAATCTTAGGGTAGTTATTTTATGTCACTGGTGAATTTGCCAGTTATTTTAAATATATGTACTATTATATGTAATTTTAAGGGGGGGGTATATTGTTTTAACTTATTACTATTGTTATGGATTTGTTTGTTTTATATCCAATTGTTGTGAGCTGCCTTGATTGCCTAATAGGCAAAAGGCTGTTGGGGCGTAGAAAGACGCGCTGTGTCCACCACAACCACCTGCAGAGTTGTTCCATATCGACAGGACGCCAAGGAGAAGGTTTCTGGAGAGACTTCTGCAAAAGACCTCAGGCTGAGAAGGAAAAATTCCTTCACCCCAGCACACTGCCTTGAGCTCTGGCTTGCCAAATAAAGACAGCAACAAGGCCAGCCTTCACTCAACTTGAGGGCTTTAATCTTTGTTTGCAGTATATTTACAATATATATACAGAGTATAGGACAGCCATCTCTAATACTCATAAATCTCTCTCAAACCAACAAACTGCTTCACCAACCACCATCCACAACAAACCCACACTGGAGATAATTCCCATCTCCTTTTTATAGGTAGTTAAACAATGCCTGTTACATCAGGCATCTCAGGTGTGCATACTCTCAAGTGCTGACTCACACACACACCTGCCACTGGAGCTTAACTACTTTCATTACTAAGCTTACAGCTCCATCTTGTGGTCACATCCATGTAATTTCCGGACATTCCCCTCCAAATGACATGTGGTGTTTCCCATGTGTCATTTACACCTATCCTTTTATATACTGTGACCTTACTCGCTGATACCTATAGAGTCTGAGACTCTGTTCCCATTATTTACAATGCCACAGTGTTTTCCTATACCTTGATAGCCCATGCTACTGGCCCACCCAGCTGTGGCTTCCCTGGTGCTATCATTTGTCAATTTCCTTTTTACTTACAGGCCTGACCATCCCACCAAACATATCCTGGCTATACTCTGCCACACACACCAGAGCTTTGGTTTTCTTCCACCCCTCCTGCTTAGTGCATGTTCTCCTGGCTCTTTCTGGAATGTTTTCAGTTCTTATTACTACTGCCACAGAAGAGGCTTGTCCCTGCTTTACTATGAAGAACTTTCCTTTCTGAGACCTCATGGGAGCCAGGAATGTACCTTGACCACCCTCAGTGTCATTGCTACTAACACTGGCCTGAGTGTCTTGCCATTGAGTCTCAACTTGTTCTTGTTTCACAGTCACTATCTCTGGCTTTGGTTGCAAGTCTAATGAAGTGCTAGGCCCTTCTGGAGTACCAGGCACCTTCAAAGTGCCCTGTTTAATCGAAATTCCAGGCTGTTGTACACACCTGGTTTCTCATCTAAGACATCCCTGGATGCATGTACCCCTCCATTTCTGTTGTTCTTATCTACCACACTGGCTTTCTGTTCTACAACAATATTCTGGTCAGGGTACACTCTCTTCCACCCAGCATGAGTCTCAAAATTAGCACTCCTTGAATACAAGATCCTGTTCCCATCCATCAGGAACCTATATTTATTCCCCTCATAGCCCACAAAACGCAACCTTTGGCTTTTGGGCTGATTCTTTTTCCTGAACTGAGGAGGAATGTACACTGATGCAAATTGTCCAAACACTCTTAAGTACTTTAGGTTTGGTGCTCTTCCATACAATAAGTAGTATGGTGTTTGGTTTATTGCACTGCACCATGACCTATTTACAATATGACAAGCAGTTCTTGTTGCTTCTCCCCACAAATTAGCTGGTGCTCCAGAATCCTCTAACATACAATGCCTTATTTGGTTTATCATCCCAATCCTATGTTCAGCCAAACCATCCTCACCTGGACATCCAGGATTTGTAGTTTTATGTTGGATCCCTTTCCACCCAAACCACTGCTGCAAATTACTACTTAAGAATTCCCCACCTCTGTCAGTCACAACAGTGCCAACCTTGTAAGGAAACTCCCTTTCAACAGAATTGACCCTTTTTTTTATCATACCAGCAGCCTCACTTTTGGTTTTGAGCATTGCCACATAGGTAAATCTGGTATGCCTATCTACTATCAATAGGGTAAACCTGCTACCCCCTATACTCTTTACTTGATTCGGCCCTGATAAATCCGCATGTACAACCTGAAAAGGCATCTGGGTTATGCATTTGCTCACCTTGGCTACAGGGTAAGCCTTGACCTTTACCTTTTTGCAAATAGCACAGTCCAGGTAACTTTTACAGTTCTCTACCTTGAACTCTGGGCAAACCTTCTCTAGGTTTCTCAAACCTTTGAAGCTTATATGGCCCATAACTCTATGAAGGTAATGAGCATACCCATCATGCAGTGGCTTATTTGTTACATTCCCACACTGCACCTGTGCTACCATTTGATAAATATGATTTTTCTTTACGTCTTTACCACATATCACTCCCTCCTTGGTCACAATCCCCTCGTCTCATTTGAATAGGATTTCATATCCATCACTGGTTAGGGATGCCACACTTACGAGGCTATTTTGTAGTTTTGGTGCACACAGTAGATTAGGAAATACCTTGTTTAAACCAGGGATTAATATAGACCCTTGAATCTCTACACTGCCAGATTCACCATCTGCAAATACCACAGTGTCCACTGGTGCTGGCTTTTGGTTCTGTAGTTTTTCCCTATCAGGGGACATATGGTGAGAACACCCACTGTCCAAAATCCAGACAGACTGGTCCTTTTTCTCATTTGCAACTCCCTCTACAGTAGTAGCAAACCCCCTCCCATCTTGGGGCTTGTCTTTTCTTTTTCTTTGTGAGTTCTGTCCTTTCTTTGCTGCAGAGACCTTAGGACAGTTCTTTATCAAATGTCCAGTTTCTCCACAGGAAAAACATCTCCGTGTTCTGCAGACAGCAGCACTCCCTTCCTCAAACAAGGATATGGATTGGTTGGTTGGTTGGTTGTCTCCTCCAGCTGGTTACTCCCTTGAAGCTCTCCTCTGAGTCTCTCCTCTGTGCCTCTTCCAATATTCTGGATGCCACGAGGTCGACATTTAAATCAGCTTCGGCTACTCCTTGCAGATTGTACATTAGAAACTCTGATTCACTGTTTAGACTACTCAGGAGTATAGAGTTGTCCCTCCACATTCGCGAACTTGACATTTGCGGTTTTGGTTATTCGCGGTTTTGGGAGGGCCCCCCCGGCCCCCCCCAAAACCGCGACACGGGGCCTCCAGAGGCCCCGTGAAAAGACCTGGAGGGAGGGGGGAGGCCCGGGGAGGCCTCCACGGGGCCCCCGGAGGTGCTCCGTAGGCCCCATGAAGGCCTGGGGAGGGGTGGGGAGGCCTTCGCGGGATGCCCGGAGGCCCTCCGGAGGCGCCGCGAAGGCCTGGGGAGGGGTGGGGAGGCCTTCGTGGGTCCCCCGGAGGCCCTCCGGAGGCCCCGCGAAGGCCTGGGGAGGGAGGGAGGGAGGGCCGGGGAGACTTCTGCGGGGCCTAGCAAGGCCCCGCGAAGGCCTGGAGAGGGAGGGAGGGAGGGACGGGGAGACCTCCGTGGGGCATAGCAAGGCCCCGTGAAGGCCTGGGGAGGGGGGGAGGGAGGGCCGGGGAGACCTCCGCAGGGCCTAGCAAGGCCCCGTGAAGGCCTGGAGAGGGAGGGAGGGAGGGCCGGGGAGACCTCCGCGGGGCCTAGGAAGGCCCCGCGAAGGGCTGGGGAGGGGGGGAGGGAGGGCCGGGGAGACCTCCGCGGGGCCTAGGAAGGCCCCGCGAAGGCCTGGGGAGGGGGGAGGGAGGGCTAGGGAAACCTCCGCAGGGCCTAGCAAGGCCCCGCGAAGGCCTGGGGAGGGGGGAGGGAGGGCTGGGGAGATCTCCGCGGGGCCTAGCAAGGCCCCGCGAAGGCCTGGGGATGGAGGGGGTAGGGGAGTCGTTATTCACGGATTTTTCACATTCACGGGGGTCCGCGGAACGGAACCCCCGCGAATGTGAAGGGACGACTGTAAAAGCTTTTTGGGCTTCTTCTATTTGGATGCCATGCTCGCTGCACTCTGCAATATTATCCTGCATCCTTTTTTAATGCACAATCACGGATTCACCTTCCTGCTGTTTACAACAATACAGCTTTCTGCTGCACAGCATTTTTGACAAGGCTCCAGCTGGTTGGTTGACATTCTCAAGAACTTTCCAGACTTCAAACGCTGACCTCTTATCTCTTATATTATTCAGCTGATTCGGTTCTAAAGCCAAAACAATTGTTGCTCTAGCTTTTTTGTCACCTATTAATTCATCCTCATTAGTACGGTCAGGTTGTTTCTTTACATAATCCCATAAGTCCTGCTTTATTAGCAAAGCCTGCATGTACATTTTCCAGGAAGCATAGTTCTTCTCAGACAGCTTTTCAAACCTGACTGCTGTTTCTATGTTTGCACTGAGTCTGTGACTTAAACAGATTCAAACAAACACACTGATAACAGTCCGGGCAGGCTGCCAAAAACAATTAGCTTCCAAAGCAAACAGATAAGAGCAGAGTCCATGAGTAGACACACTTAACTCACTCCTTTCCAGGACTTTTCTATTCAGCCCTCCAGGAATACAAAACAGCTCACCAATTGCAGAACTATATCTCCCACAGCTTCTCAAGCATCATCCACATGGACACTGGGCCCATAACCCTTGTTAGGGCATAGAAAGACACACTGTGTCCACCACGACCACCTGCAGAGTTGTTCCACGTTGACAGGATGCCAAGGAGAAGGTTTCTGGAGAGACTTCTGCAAAAAGACTTCAGGCTGAGAAGGAAAAATTTCTTCACCCCAGCAC
This sequence comes from Gambelia wislizenii, assembly GCA_030847615.1. NCBI lineage: Eukaryota > Metazoa > Chordata > Lepidosauria > Squamata > Crotaphytidae > Gambelia > Gambelia wislizenii. The sequence goes on along the minus strand of JAUMIR010000001.1, from coordinate 44,949,985 downwards.
ACTGCCTTGAGCTCTGGCTTGCCAAATAAAGATAGCAACAAGGCCAGCCTTCACTCAACTTGAGGGCTTTAATCTTTGTTTGCAGTATATTTACAATATATATACAGAGTATAGGACAGCCATCTCTAATACTCATAAATCTCTCTCAAACCAACAAACTGCTTCACCAACCACCATCCACAACAAACCCACACTGGAGATAATTCCCATCTCCTTTTTATAGGTAGTTAAACAATGCCTGTTACATCAGGCATCCCAAGTGTGCATACTCTCAAGTGCTGACTCACACACACACCTGCCACTGGAGCTTAACTACTTTCATTACTAAGCTTACAGCTCCATCTTGTGGTCACATCCATGTCATTTCCTGACAAAGGCGGGGTACAAAAATAAATAAATAAAACGTTTAACATAAGAATTCAGCTAGAGATACATGCATAAACCCCCTGCTCCTATTTACAAACGACATCTAGCTAGACTATGACAAATGATCTGTTGAAGATCACCTTTGAGTTCATGGCCAGAGATGTGAACTGATCAAAGAGACAGACCCCCCCCAATAGTTTTCAAGGGTTCATCTACACCAGGAGCAAAAATCCACATAGAATCCAAACTATTCTGGCTGGAGCTGCCCCGGATTCACCATATGGGTGCCACATGGTGCTGGCATGAAAGTGATGCAAAGCTGTCTTGCAGTCCAGATGGTCAGCCGGGCTGTCCTCTCCTCAGGGCTGTCACCACCTCAGCAGCTAAGCAGCTCCCTGCAAAAGCTTGGCTGGCACTATCTCTTCTGCAGAGTTCAGAACGCAGCACCCAGACATCTGGTCAACAAGGAGGAGGGGTGCTCCATTTGAGCTCAGTGGAAGCAACAGTGCTGGCCAGGCTGTCGCAGGGAGCTCTTTGGCCTGTGAGGCAGAGGTGGCTGCAGCTCTGAAGAGAATCCCCCCCTTCCCTGTGCTGCTCAGCACAGGGTAAGGGAGATGGCACCATGTTTGTGTGTGGACAACAGGATTGGGCCGAATTGAACCCGATCCAGCCATCCAGACAGCAAAAGAACTGGAGGCACTCTGGAGTTTCCTGCAGTTTTTCTTAAACTGGATTAGTGGCTTAATAAAGTGGATTGGCTGTATGCATTGTATGGGGTAAATTTGGTTCATTTCCTTAGTGTAGACAAGCTGCAAGAAGCCATAGTGGCTTTACAAAGAAAACAAATAAAGCAGCTGCTTGGTATTGTACTAGCTATTAGTGGTAATAACAGGAAGAACCTAAACATATGTATTTCTGACACAATGGGATGTTCATTAGGGTGGTGAGTTTTTTTTTAAAATACTTTATTTTTTTTTCATTTTTTGAAAAACATCTTACATGAACAAAATTGTACTTTCCATCTTATGTACTACATATAACACCAATATTTCCTTTTGCATATTTGTATCTTCCTTATATGTTGTAACAAAAAAGATTATCTATGACTTCCATCATTTGTCATTTTGACATTGCAAGACTAATATTAAAACCTAAAAACCATTAATGACTTCTGATTATTTTGTTTTATTAAATAACAAATCTCAGCTCTTCTCTTTACTTTCTATATTTCTTTATTTATTACTTCCCTTTTGGGGGAATTTTCTACGTTCTATATCGTCTTACTATCTTGTAATTCACCCTTGTTTTCCCAAAAATCCGATACTTGCTTCCATTCTTTTTTCCATTTACTCTTTTTCCTATTACGTAATTTATTTGTTAATACATCTAGTTCCAGCATGTTTATTCCTATTTTCCCATTCATTTTTAGTCAGGCGTTCTTCCACTTTTTTGTTATAACTAATCTAGCAGCCTTAACCATATAAAGTATTATCCTCTAGTAGTTATTTCCCCTCTTCTCTTCTGGATCTTTAATTATATTTAATAGATACAGTTCTGGGGTAAAACTGTAAAATTTCTTGAATTGTCTCGTTTACTTGCATCAGAATTTTTTAATCTTCATATAGTGCCACCACATGTGTATCAGTATTCCCTGATTTTTTCCACATTTCCAACAATTGCTAGAAATTGTCTTATTCATCTTACTTAATCTTAATGACATGTAATACCACCTAAGGGCAATTTTTATGTAATTCTGTTTTAAATTTTGGGATGCAGTAAATATAAATGACTTTGTCCTTGCTTTTTTCCAGTCATCTATAGTAATAGGATTACCTATGTCTTCCGCCCATTTTAACATGTAATTTTTTACATACTCCTTTTATGTAAATCTTGTCAATAACAGTCAGTCAAATTTTGTGATGGCTTTTGAACTGTTTTCTTCCTGCAATAATTTGTCTAGATCATTATACTCTATCTCAGACCCACCTTTTTTCTGATCCTCTACAAACCTTTCTTTTAACTGCATATAGGCGAACCGATTTAGGTTATATTTTGCCTGTAATTTTTCCTTTGTTTCTATTCTTAGTAAATTATCAACTCCTTTCCTTCCAATATCTGACTATCTTAACCAAGAGTCTGTTTTAGTCCATCTCGACATAAAAGCCTCTTGAAGCAATATCCATAATGGAATTTTGAAATAAAATACCTCTTTAATTTTCTTTAGGGTGGTGAGTTTTAATCTCTACAGAGCAAGTGCCTCCAGCATTCCTTCTGTATTTCTGTTACTTTCCCTTGTGAGCTTCTAACAACCCTGACAATCAACAGCACTAACAAAATGCCTATAATAAGAGATTTATTTTTGTGGCTCATGAAAAAAATATATTTCAAGCACTGTATTATAGGTCTACATGTAAACACCCTTTAATAGTAACCTCTCCTGGCAAACAGAAATAAAACTAACATGGGAACACTGAGAATCAAAAGGAAGGTATCACTGTGCTTGGGAGAACTCCAACATTTGTACAGTAGTAATAATTTTGGGGAGGGGGAACACTTCTGAAAAGCCTACGAAGAAGTTCTTGTTGTTAAAATTTAAAGTAAGGACCCAGCATACTCAGTGTCAGTTGGGAAAGATGGATAAATAAATATGGAAAATGAGGAAGGTGGTGGAATGGAATAATCTGGAATCCATTTTTGCCTGGCAAACTCAACAGAAGCACTGCAGTGAGGAGATGAGGATACAGTGCAACATTTTGCTGCTTATCTCACTTGTGTTAACAGAGCGAGCACCTGTTGAGCGAGCACCTGTTAAGTGAGCACCAGCAACAAAATTCCATTCCATTAGGGTGTTCCCACGTTACCCTGAAAAATTAACATCACTCTTACTTGATATGTTACGTTTAGAATATTACATCATCACACCTTTGTTACCGCAAAAGGCTTTTTACAGGGTAAATGTAAATGGAACAACATTCCTTGTAATTCCTTGGTTTGAAGCTCTGGATCCTAACTTGGCTAAGTACCTTTGGTGGGCTCCTTTCTATGCAAGTGAGCCCCATCAGGCATATCTGGCAGTGAAGAGCAAGAGGAATATTCAACAGCATGTACCCAATGACATTCCTGGCATGATGGACTTCCATTTTAGTTTTCCACCATATCTCAGGAGACTTGTGAGAAATTAAAATAGGAGCTTAGCAGCACCCTATAAGAGCTGTTTTATAGGGGGCGTTGGGCACACATCAGCAGTAGGCACTGCCTGAGAGCTGTGGTTCTGGCAGTTGCCCAAGGATAATGCACAATAATACTGGACCTGTTGGAGATGTTTATTTTTTGAGATTTCCATTGCACACACTCATAAAACCTACAGCTGCCTTGTATCCTGCACAGCCCAGCAATAGTACATTGAATGGTCAAAAGCTGACTAGGTAACTTGCATTGTTTTAAATTTAAATATTTCCAAATGTCTTAAAAATCATAGAATCATAGAGTTGTAAGAGACCACAAGGGCCATCTAGTCCAACCCCCTGCCATGCAGGAAGACCTGATCAAACCGCTCCTGACAGATGGCTATCCAGCCTCTGTTTAAAAACCTCCAAAGAAGAAGACTTCACCATACTCTGAGGAAGAGCATTCCACTGCCAAAAAGCTCTTACTGTCAGGAAGTTCTTCCTAATATTTTAGATGGAATCTCTTTTACTGTAGCTTGAGTCCATTGTTTGGTGTCATTGTCTCTGGAGCAGCAGAAAACAAGCTCACTCTATTCTCAATATGACATCCCTTCAAATGTTTAAACATGGCTATCATGTTACCTCTTAACCGTCTCTTCTCTAGGCTAACATACCTAGCTCCCTAAACCACTCCTCATAGGACATGGCTTCCAGACCTCCCACCCTTTTGGTCACCCTCCTCTGGACATGTTCCAGCTTCCCAATATCCTTTTTGAATTGTGGTGCCCAGAACTGGACACAGTATTCCAGGCTAGGTCTGATCAAAGCAGAATAGAGTAGCACTATTACTTCCCTTGATCTAGACACTATGCTCCTATTGAACCCAAATGGTTGTGTTTCACATGAATTAATCTGAAGTAAACACTACCCCCATTAAGCTCCCCATTTAAATTTAAGTATGCAGTAGCAATGTTCCCACTTGGTTAATAATGCTTTGTGAAATGCAGACATTTACACTGATGAGGCACCCCAAGCTTTCCTAGTTTTTGTCTCTGGTTGGATATATTGCACTTAAAGGGGTGTATCACCTTTTAAACTTCTTTTTAAATGTAGTGACCTTCAGAAAAGGATTTATTGCTGGCACAAAGTACATGAGGCAGCCTATCTGAAAAGAAAACTGTTTAAAAGCCTGATGCACATTTTTCCTGTTGTTTCTGCTAAGGTGGGCAGAGAAGGAATTAAGAGGTTATGTTGTGTTAAGTCCTACTAATTTGATGCTTTGTTCTTGACTTAAAAAAAGATGAAGCAGTGGCAGCTTGGTTTGAAAAATAATAATTATTAATGAATATGGAGAGGAAGATGGACTCACATTGCATATTTTGTAAATGAAATTTAAAATAAGTGCTGTCCCTACACACACACACACACACACACACACACTGTCCATATTGACAACAGTCAGGAAACTGCTCTTCTGGAGAGATGACTGTAGTTACAAAGATAAACTGGCAGGAAGGTGTCTTTGGAATGAGATGAATTCAATGAATCATATCTATATTTTTTAAAAAACAAATCCCCAGCTGCTCTTAAATTTCAGGGAGATTTAAGCGATAAAAGATATTTCCTCTGTCCTCTTAGATGTGTATTAGAACAGAGACGGCTTGGAAATAAACCCTTCTGGGAATCAAACCTCCCCGTTCTCTAATTTGTGTTAAAAGAAAGAAAGAGCTGTCCATACCCCTGAAACTCAGAAGAGTATAATTAGTTATTTGCTATTACAGAACTATAAAAAGAGTAGGAGTCGTCTGTCTTTTATATTTTGAATACAATGGGCAATTGTCAAAGTGAGAGAATGGTGTTCACATTTGCCCCTCCTCCTCTCCTCTTCCTCCTCCCCCATCATGTAACACATCTCTGATTAACACATTGATTTATTTAAATTAAAAATAATGATCTCCTCTCTCCCCTTCACTTTCCCCATCTGCAGAATCTCCCCATGATCCTTATTAACAAATTGATTGTGGGCATTGGTGTCAGTATGGCTCATTCAGTAGCCTGAGGTCCAGAAGGTTTGGGAGGAGGGAATCCACACTCTGGTTTTGGACCAAACCCAATGCTAATTCGACTGTAGCGTGAGGGTCTGCTCTAGGTTAGATTCCCATGATGAGATATTAATGTGATGAGCAAGGTTATTGCACACTTCCATTGAGATCTGGATTGGCAACTGTTTATGTTGCTGCTGCCGATTTCTCCTCTATGCATCAACAGTCTGAATGGAAGGGAATGGAATGGAATTCAGTGCCTTTCTGGGCCAGCCTGGCACAGCATCATCAATGGCTGTCCTGGGGCAGGTGAATATTCTGAGACCAAGTTTTACTTTGCTCTGTGCACTTATTTCTTTGAGCTGGAACCAAAATGGCTTACAATCAGTGGGAAGTTTCTAGGAGCATTTTTACACTTAAGGACATATTGACATAGGGAAACCACATCTCAAAAATCTCTCCCCCCCTCCCCCCCGTGGAGGTCTAGTAACTTGATTTCAAATAGTTCTGTCTTGATTTCAAGACAGAAATGCTCCTGGTCAGTTGAAAGGAAGATCAGGAATAGAGGTTCAGTCTGTGCTGGATGGAGTTACTGTGTATTTGCATAGTTAAAATTAGTGCAGCAACTATACCTGCTGCTAGAGACAACTTATTTGGCCACAGTGACTCATGCCTAAGGGCTTGTCTAGACAGTCAATTTATCCCAGCTTTCCCCCGTCTTGTAGCCCTGCTGTCCAAATGATGCAGGGCTCTTGCTCCGATTTGCCTCCGGTCAGTTCTGATGATGCCTGTGGGGAAGCCAGGATAATTCCATTTAAAATGTTTTAAATTAACACCTGGGAAAACCTGCATTATGCGGGAAAACCCAGATGGATCCATCATAGAAATGCAGGGTCCGTACCTTCAGGCCAGCCTGTATTGCTAGACACCACCGCTGGTGTTGCTCTGCATCAAGGAATGAGGCTCCCAGCACATGATCAAGGCTCCCTGCATGTGACCAGCCTTGATCATGTGCTGACGGCCTCCTTCCTGGCTGCAGTGAGTGTGACATGTGACAGTAGGGGAGGTGCTCACTGATACAGGCTGGCATGTGTGTATGGACATCTGCCCATTTCATCTTGATAACAGGTGTGTGTGGATGGAATGGGTCAGCTGGAAGACAGAATATTCTGGCTGGTATAGACAAGGGCTTAGTTACATTTAATTTGGATCACTGTTCCTGTGATTGAGCTGTACCTATGGTTGCCCTTGAACAGTGTTTGGGAATTCTAACGGGTCCAAAGGGCTGCACATAAACTGTTGACCAGAGTTTGTTAGTGGGGGTGCACAACTCCCTTGCTACAACAGTTCCATTGGCTATTGGCATGTTTCTGGAGACAGTTCAAGGTGCCAGCTATCACATTGTGGTTGGCATCCTGTTAGTGGCATACACAGGCATAAGCCAGCCTTCTTGGTATTCGCTTCTTTCCTCCACACCCATCAACCTCCCTGAACCTACTGTACAGTTGCTTTAGTGCCCCCCCATGACTATTCTGTACTTGGTGAGAGTGAGGGGGGAACAGACAAGTATCTGCCTATGTTTCTCTAGCCAGATATGAAGCAGTTATCACTAAGACATCCAGAGGATCCCAGCAGACCTCAGTGGGTGACATAATCATTTTGTGCCTGGCAGTGGGGACATAGCCAGATGCTTCTCCAATCCACTGGGGATGAAATGCTGTAATGGGGGGGGGGGCTATGGTGACTACAGTAAGTCCAGGGGTCAGTGAATGGCCAGTTGTTGTATAGTTCCACATGCAGAACAACTGTGCTATGCTGGGCCATACACGATTGTAGCCATAAAATCCAGAGACAACCAGTGTGGCACTGTCATGGTTTAGAACAGGGGTGAGCTTTCTGCAGCCCACATATGGGTCACATGCGGCCCTGACCTCCCCATGTTTGTGGCCCTAAAAACTCCTCTAGAGACTCCCAATCCTCTCAGAAAAAAAAATTGCGGGGATTTTCATCCGAAAGAGGTCCCAAATGTGCTAAAGTGTCTGCAAATGCAGAGTTTTAGCTTGCCCAACCCCAAAATTCTAAAAAATGTAAAAAAAACACCCCCAACTCCCATCTGAAATCATCTGAAAATGGCAATGGGAAGTGATATTGTGTCATCACAGTGTGCTTGCATGCACCTGTGGCCTAGGAGGTGGGAGTGAGGTAGGAAATGGGTAAACCCCTCCCCACTTAAAATGCGAAGCTCTGCTTTAAAGATCCTTTTAAAAAAGTGTGAAGCTAGGACTGAGAAGGAGCCTTTTGCTTATTTTCCCTTGTACTGTTTTCCCAATTTAATGTCACCTATAGTACAAAACAAGCGGCATTTCATTGGTTCTTGAATATTCTCATGTAGAGCAAATAGCAGCTTTGGAGAGGGGACAGGAGAACTTACATCAATAAAACAGTGCAGAGAAGCAGGTTAAACCTCTCCCCCCCCCCATTCCTAAAGCCCCACACTAATTCCCTCCTTCCTTTTTAAAAAGGTGCCAATACATTGATCTCCTGGCATGACTTCTAATCTTCATAGTTCAGGACATATTCTACACAAAATTCACATGCTGTTGTTTTTTCTGTGTAGGAAACAGAAATCTTTGTGCAGAAGATAATATAAAATAATATTATTTTCTGTACAGAAAATGCTGTTTCCTGTGCAAAACAACCATGTGGTAATTTTGTGCAGAACAGTCTTCAAATAGAATTTTCAAAGATTTTCTTTGAGTGGGAAGAAAATTGCTAAAATTATTCATTACTTCCTTTGAAAAGTAAATTTGCAAACAATTACATTTCTACCAAGGAGTGCAACACTTCGATGCAGATAAATTGTGAGAGGGCATCACTGAACCCATATATCTCCTCCAACATATAGGAATGTGTCCATGTGCAAACAGTGCTTGGGGAGAGAAGGAAAAGTGATACATCATCCATATGTGGATTCCATGCTCATAGTGGATTCAGTCAGATCTATAGCATGTCTTGTTGCATGTGTGTATGTGCCTTTAAGTCACCTATCAAGGTGTGGTGACCATATGAACTTCATAGGGTTTCCTTAAGCAAGGAATACTCAAAAGTGGTTTTGCTAGTTCCTTCCTCTGACATGTAGCCTACAGCACCAGGTTAATACAGCACCATTGGTGGTCACCCAAATAAGTACTAACCAGGACTGACCCTGCTTAACTTGTAAGAACAGACAAGATCTGGTGCCTTTAAGGCATTTAGGCTGAGGACTTCTTGTTTCTTCTAACCGAGGAGATTAGCACACTAGGCCAGCATCTCCTGTGACTATGCTGCTTATCACACACACCCCCCCCCCCGTGTGATAAGCCTCTTTACTGCAGGTCTGGCATTATAGCTGTCAGTCCACGAGGGGCCTGAATCTCCTCCTCTCCTGCCCTCTCCACTTCCCACTTGCTATTCCAAAGCAGTCTAACTCCATGCCTGTCATTTAATTTTTTTTATCTTTGCGTACTTACAGCAAAATGCTAAAATAAAAATATTTTAAAATCATTTTTGCTGTAATTATGCAAACACAGCAAAGATAAAAATTAAAAAAAAGCCCCAACAGGCACAGAGTTAGCCTGCTTTGGAATAGCAAGTGGGAGAGGGGAGAGGAGGAAAATCAGGCCCCCTCATGGCACTGACTGTTGTAATGTCAGAACTGAACCAAAGGAACTTATTGCTCTAGGGCCAGCAGCGGAACAATAGCGACAGTTAGAGCTATTGATGGGCTTTCCCCATCCATTAAAGGTGACATCACAGTAACAGTTGGAATAAATGCCACCTACAGGACAGTCACAATGTTGTGTGATAAGGTTCGACCATAGATACTACTATCCTGCTTTAATTCTACTTTTCTAGCCTTGTGTGATAATATCCCAAATTGTTGAACAGATGGTTTGAATAAAAATATTTCATCAGAAGGCTTGCAAAATTTGCTTTAACACTTACATCTTCTACTCATTAGTTATAATATGTAATGGGTCATACACAAAGAGAATGTATATATGTTTTAATAAAATTTCTGATTGAATGACATCCAGGTTTAACTATGGAAGAGTATCTTTAAGCAGGTTAATGCTAGAAAAATTAGAAGTGCAGAGAATATTTAAAAAAAAATATTTCTACTTAATTTTTTTTAATTGAAATTTACATCTGTCAAAGTTTACACTGAAAAATCTACAAGCCTTGGTCAGGAACTAATTTGTTAAATTTAAGACAATTTTTTCAATAACTAAAGGTTTCCCACCAGCATTGGCTATGTTCACTCCCTTTCGCATAAACTAAAACACAGCAATAGATCCATTGTTGTATTGTATATTAATTTGCAAGTCACCTTGAGCCCAGTTTTGGGGGAAAGGTGGGGTATAAATAAAATTATCATCAACAACAACAACATTGGCAGGGTGTGTCCCTCCCCCTTATGTTACTTCACTCCTACTTCCATATGGCACCTACTTGGCTAAATCTAACTCTGCTTGGAATATACAAAAAGAAAGAATTGGTGGAGTGGGGCATTATTACCAATCATACAAGTGGAAGAGAAGGGGATAACAAACCAAACATTTGGTTCTTATTCTTTACCCTCAGGAAAATGGGACCAACGCGGCAGCTGTACTGCAGAAATACCCCAGTTTGATACTGCTTTAACTGACATGGCTTCATCCTATGGAATCTTGGGATTTGTAGTTTGTTGTGGCACCAGAGCTCTCTGACAAAACCAGAGCTATCTCATAAAATTACATATCCCAGAATTCCATAGCATTGAGCCATGGCACTTCAAGCAGTGTCAAACTAGATTATTTCTGCAGTGCAGATGCAGCCGTAGTGAGAACTCACATGATGAGTTTGTTTTATTGGGTATCTTGTGAGGTTTGTGGCTTAGTAGGGGGTCTCCTGTCCATCTCTGGGACCTCCTGGCCTTGCTACACCCCACCCCTTTGCTGCTGCCACTCTTCCTGATATTCATTTTCCTTTGTCATGCACACTTGAAGTGAAAGGAGTGCATTGACAGAAGCAAGGAGATAAAATCCCTTGGCCCAATCCCCACCAACTTAATCTGGAGGGAGAAGAGAAGATGTGCAGATGTTACTACTTTTTCTTATCATGAATGTCCAATGACAAGAGTTGCAGAGGAAACAGCCACATTCTGGAGCTAAACTTGTCCAAAGCCTCTCCAGACCTGGATGTAAAAAACCGAAAACACAATCTTGTATTTGGATATATATATATATATATATATATATTTGGTTGAGACAGATTGTCTCAGAACTGCTTGATAGCCTGCCACAACAGTTCTCACCTTCAGAACAAGAGTGGGGCACCAAGGAATTGACACTACAGGTTGGTGCACAATAGTTGGGGATTGCTCCTTAGAACTGGGTGTCCTGGTGGCTAGATGAGAAGCCCCTGGGAATTGGAACAGCATTCTAGGCCTACAATTGCCTAAACCCAATAAGCAGTCTATCTTTACTAAATGGGAGGCATTGCACACTTATTGCTATGATCCATATACAAAGTAAAACATTTAATGGCTTCTTAGAAGCTAGTTATCTATATTCAAGTTTTGTTTCTCTTTGTGAAAATCAGTCCACTTTTCCTCCTGCAGCCTTGACTAGTATAGTAAAAAAATAATTCTACCAATGGATGATGCTCTGTTTTTTTCTTTCTTTTTTGAAATAGTCTACTTTTTAAAATTCAGTCAAGGGATAATCAGAAGCTTGAGCTAATAGAGAGGACTGAACCAGAATTTATTAACTCACTTTACTTTCATCCTGGGATAACTCAATCAGGCCATGCTTGCAGGGGAGGATGGAGGGTTTTATCCAACATATATGAAGTCCACTGGATTGGGAAAGGCTGTATTAGGTCAGGTAAAAAACAGCTTTTCCTGTACCTGGTAGGTAGATGCAGGATCAGTATAGAGACAGGTATGCATACAAGTGACCTCCAAATGATTTCAGACAATGAGCACATGAGGATGTGGGAAGTAAATACTATGGAAACTCCACTGGCCTTGTGCAAATGTTTGTGCATACAGCCAACTGTTTCCCCCCCTTTTAGACAGAAAGTAAATTTTGTAGAATCAGACATAGAGAAACTTATGTCTGCACCAGCAGAACAATAGAATCCATGTCAGTAATAGAACTTAACAGATTCTATTTCTATCAAGCACAAGAAGGAAATGAAGTAACTTCCTATACAATGAAACTGTGTGTCTGTAATATTTACCTGTGACAGGCTCCTGATCTTGTTATCTGAATTGCATGAGGTTTGTGGGGACTCACTCATGACACTCAAATTAAGATACTAAGTTGGGGATTTTTAATTAACTCAAAGGTATGAATGCGAGAGATCAGGTAACTTACGGGACATTTGCACCTGTGTATACTAGTATTCACTGACGAGACTCGAAGCAAAAATGAAATAAAAATGGTTTTTATTGGAAAATAATCATGGAAGTAGTCACACATGCACTCAGGCTCATAAGACAACTCCACAAGGCTAACAAAGAATAAGGAAGAAATACTTAGCGAAGACAGAGTCAGGTAAATGGGCTTACTGTATAATTACCTGTCTGGAGAGCAGAGTTTCATGCAGGAAAGAAAGCTTGAAGTTGAAGGTAATACAGCAGTTGGGCAGAGTGATGGTGTCCAACTGTAGCAGTACACTTTGGCTATGATTTCAGGTAGTATTTAAACCCGATATCATACCCTTTAGGGGTATTTTGAGTGAGAAACAATGCTTAGGTGATTTATGCTTTTTTCCAGGCTGTGAGGCCATGTTCTGGAAGAGTTTATTCCTGATGTTTCACCTGCATCTATGGCTGGCATCTTCAGAGAATGATGGCATAGGGGCATGTGGGGTTTATATACTGTGAGTCCCTGTTGGAGAGGATACGTAAGTTTGTGTATTTGAATGGCTAGTTCCTAGGGTGGGAGGATATGCAAGGAGGATTAGTGTCTATTTGGCTAATGGTCCATTGTCTGCTGGAAATTCCCCTGTCCCTGGGTGAAGTTCATTTGCATGTGCTGAGTTTTGATTTTGGTGTTTTTTAGGACTGGTAGCCAAACTTTTTTTACTTTAAGGGTTTCTTCTTTCCTGTTGAAGTTGTCCAGGTGTTTGTGGATTTCATTAGCTTCTCTGTGCATTCTGACATGATAGTTGTTGGCCTGGTCCAGAACACATTATAAACCAACCTGGACACAAAATGTTATTTAAAAACACTGAAATTCTGGACCAAGCCAACACCTATCATGCCAGAATGCATAGAGAAGCTATTGAAATAGAAATACAAAGGCAGCCCCAGCAGTAACAGAGCACGAATGGAGCTCATTTACTTCCGGATTCCAAATCTTGCCGATTCTTGAGAGAAGATGCTAGTGTGGCAAATTCAAAAATACATTTTAAAAGACTACAAAAAGTACACACAAGCACAGAAATACACTCACAAAGTCCCAAGTACACCGGGGAGGTTAAAAAAAGCGAGGACCTGGCTGTCCTGATCTCACCTGGAAGTTTTCTGACAATTGACACTGTATTCACTGAGCACAATGGTGTGAAGTTTCAAATGCTGGCAATGCCGACAAAAAAGCACCACAGAAGATCAATTGACACCTTGGCCTGTCAATAAAGTGCATGCCTTATTGACAGCACATGATCTCAAAAAGATGATGTCATATGGTATGTGTGCCCTTTCATGATAATTAGGCATCCTTATGATGCCATATTTGCTGCATCTGATAAAGTCCTTTGTTAGAAAATACGCATGATCTTCCATGCCTCATATTACAAGGAAGTCTCCTACCCAACAAGGGAACAACCATTGGTCCAAATGTGTGTGGAAGCCTTGTCTAACCCCACCACTGAGTGACCCTCCTCCTTGTCAGACTGCTAACTAGGATAATGTCCTTCCCCAAAGCAACAACTGTTGCTTATGGTAATTTTCTGTCTTTATTGCATTTCATTTTATTTTAGGGTTTGTATTCCTTCCTTCCTTCCTTCCAATTTCCCCCCTAGGGCTGTTTCTCATCCCTCATACTTGAAAATAAATGATGAGCAAGACCGAACTCTTGTGGGGCTCCTTTTGACAGTCACCCACCTATCATCTTGGCCCCACCCTTTTACCTGAGCTTGAAAATGATACTGGTCTAAATCCTATGGTTAGATCCAACCACAGAAGAACCATTGGATCAATTAGATTTACCTACCTGTTAACCCATCATTCAGCAATTTGTTCAATAGGACTACTCTAGTTGGGACTAAGCAAAAGGACCTCCTGCCACTTTGGGGTACTTCAATTACCAGAACCCCACCAACCAGCATTGCCACTAAAATTTTATACCAGTTGTAACCCCAAAAAGTAACATTTCCATGCTTTGGATTTTGGAATTCACCATCACCATCATCATCCCTGTCTTTTCCCCAATTTGGGACTCAAAGCAGCTTACAATAGAATAAAAACACTTAGTTAAAAATCCACAAAACACAAAAGTTAAAAAGTGATTAAACTATATAAAAAAATAAAAACAGCTAACACATACACACACACCAGTACAATAAATAAAAAAGTCCAGTAAACTGATTAGGTGGAATGGGCCTTACTCAATCAGTCCTCTAAGACGTATCAAAACACAAAGGTTCACCTGTCTGTGGAGTGAGAGTTGGGAGGGTTCCAGCCTAGCCTCCCTGGGAAGAGAGTTCCAGAGCCTGGGGACAGCCACTAAGAAGGCCCTCTCTCATGTTCCCACCAGATATACCTTTGAGGTTGGTGGGACAGAGAGAAGGGGTACCACGGCAGATCTCAAGGTATGGGCAGGTTCAGCAGGGAGAATATGGCCCTCCCAATAACCTGAACCTGAGTTATGTAGGGCTTTATAGGTCAAAACCAGCACTTTGAATTATACTTGGAAACAGACCAGCAGCTAGTGGAGCTATTGCAACAAAAGAATTGTGTGCTCCCTGTATCCAGACCCAGTTAACAACCTGGCTGCAGCTTGTTGGGCCAACTGAAGTTTCTGAACATCCCCCAAAGGCAGCCTCACGTAGAGTGTGTTACAGTAAACCAACCAGGATGTAACTAAGGTATGTGTCACCCTGGGCAGATTGACATCTCAAGACTTTTAGGTTGCTGGATATCCTGTAGATTTGTATATTTCCCCCTCCTGAAGATTCTTTTCTTACTCAGTCTAAGTATTTTTTTTAAAAAAAAACAAATTAAAAGAGTAAGCCAATAGATGTGTTCAGTGAAATTGTGGCACACACACCACCACCTTTATAACTCACTCTTCTGGCCATAGCAGGCCCTCAAGGGAAGCAGAAACCCCTTGAGCTTAAGACAACTATGTCCTTTTCAGTACTCACAAAGAACCAGGTACGGAGCCCCCCAAGTTTCCTGGCTGGAAGCAAATTACTCTTCCAAGTTCAGTAGTTCAGCTAATTACCCAAAAATGATTGCCTAGGGTTAGAACATTTATCATCTCATCAGCATTCAGTACCACTACTGCAGGATGAAGAAAGAACAGGTGGGGGGAGGGAGAACCTTAAGAAGATGATCAGATAAAAGGAGAACAGACAGAAGAAAAAGAAATGGTTCTGTACTCAGCACTTTCTCTCTCTAATAATGTCCCCTCCCAACCCCTCATGAGAAGAGAAATTGGAATATAACATTTTTGTGTGTGGAAGTGCATCAGAAACTACAACCAGAGAGATGTGTGAATTTGTAAAGGACCAAATTCCTGATGCGTTAGCTGTTGGGGTGAACTCCTCAAATCACTCCTGGGACTAAAACCCAGAGCTTCATAAGTTAGTTTTAAGAAAAACAAATATGATGTGGTGGAGCTAACAATAATTTAGCAATGGCAGGAGGACATTATGGGATCCCATGCAACATTCTAGCACTGGCCAGTTATAGATGGCTTCAATATGTAATGTCCTTCCTTCAGAGCATTTATACCCTGCCCTTCAGCCAAAACGGCTCACAGAATGGCTTACAGATTATTAATTTGACAATTCCCTGCCTTTAGGCTTATGTGGGAAAGATTCATAAAGGTGCCTGTTTGTGAAACATTAGAGTCTTAGGAGATTTTCACGCCACCTATTTGTTCCGTTGCAGGCACAGAACAGGGTCGCTGAAAGAATTTTCTTTCAGACAATGTTCACCCCCTTCAGCGTTACCATTCTGTTTTCCCCCCATGATATTTCAATCATGGGAAGAAGTCGTTAATGACCACCCTGTTCTGTTTCTATCACAGAATCAGGGATGTAGGAAAAGGAGCCCCGTCCCTGTTCTGATATAATAGGCATGGGGGAGGAGGTCTGGTCTGAGCACTTCCGGCCATGAACGGGACACCCAGGTAAGTGGCACCCCCCCTACCCAGGTTACTTGCATTTTTTTAAAAGAAATATTTTTGTATTTTGTTTCTTGTTTTGACGTTTTTTGGGGGGGGCATTTTTGAATTTGCTGCGTTCCTGGTCCATCTATAAACATCAAAGTTTGTTCTAACCAGTTCCATACAGCAAATGGCTATCTATTAACACATCTGGGGAAGCCCATTTTTAAAACTTTAAACTTGGCCATACATTTGAGGAACAGTTTTAAGTTACTTGGTTTATTTCTCCAATTGATTTCAGTAGGTCTGTCTTAAACAAGATTAAACAATATTGCATCACCTGAAGTGTTGATATAGGCAAATATTTTAATTCCCCTCATTCACTATCTGTAATAGAGCAAGGTTTTATACTGCAGAGAATCATTTGTGTGTATAAAAATGTATGCATACATAGCAAATACCTTGAGTGTGTTAAGAAAATGCATATTGAAAAGTGCTATTACTTAAGTTACTTCAGACAACCGCAGGGGAACTGGGGAACAATTTGCTCCCTTTGAACTTTCCCCCAGAGGCTACAGTGCTCCCAAATCCCTCTATCTTCATCCAAATCCTTTCTAAAATGGTGACAGGACGTATATCATTTCACATCTTGCCACCATTTTGACAATGATTCTGACACAAATAGAGGTATTTGGTGGTGGAGTGGGTTTCTGAGGGGCTTCCTGTGTGGATCTGGGGTTCTCTGCATGCTTTTCAGGAAAAGCCCCCCAAATTGTGTCAAAACAGCTTTAAATAGGGATGTGTGTGTTGAGAGGCTTTGGGGGACTGGTGGTAGAAGCCTTCAGGGGTGGTAGAAGTTGGTCCAGGGATTTCATGCAGCTCACAGGGTGCACTTTGCCCATTCCTGCAGAAGCATTCAGCAAAGATGTTTCTAGTGGTCAGGGATCTGTTACAATTTGGCCCAAAAGAGAAAGTAACCCACTCAATAGCCCACTATGAAGAATTTGCCCACCATTTCTTAGATAAAATAGCTTGGATTCGCTCTGCTTTAGACATCAGAGCTGATACATCTCTGCTGGATGTAACCTTAGCTCCTGCTTGTCCACTGTTGATGGATACTTTTAAATTTGTGCAGTGTGAGGAAGCGTACAGGATCCTTGGAGAGATGACAGCCACCACATGTGTACTATACCGTTGCCCTTCTTGGCTAATTAAACAGGCCAGAGGAGGACTGGCTGAGTAGGTAAGGGAGGTAATTAATGCTTCCTTGCAACAAGGCTAGGTCCCAACATGCCTGACTACAGGCCAGTCTCCAACGTTCTGTTTTGAGGCAAGGTACTAGACTGTGGGGTGGCTTTTCAACTCCATGGATGAGGCAGATTATCTAGATCAATTTCAGTCTGTTTTCAGGCCTGGTTATGAGACAGAGACAGCTTTGGCACCTTGGTGGATGACCTATGCAGTGAACTGGACAGGGGGGAGTATCTCCCTGTTGGTTCTGCTGGACCTCTCAGTGGCTTTTGATACCAAGAACCATGGTATCCTTCTGAGTCACCTCTCTGGGATGGGGCTTGTAGGTACTGTTATACAGTGGCTCTGTTCTTTCCTGGAGGGTTACTCTTAGAGAGGTTGGTTCTGGAGGATTACTGCTCTACCCTTTGTTCATTAGCTTGTGGAATCCCTCAGGTGTTCAGTCTTGTCCCCTATGCTATTTAACATCTACATAAAACTGCTGGGAGAGGTTGCCCGGAGTTTTGGGGTAAGGTTCACCAGCATACTGATGATGTCCAGCTTTACTGCTCCTTTCCACCTAATTCCAAGGAAGCTGTTCCTCTGCTAAATTGGTATCTGGCAGCTGTAATGGACTGGATGAGGGCAAACAAATTGAAGCTTAATCCAGACAAGACAGAGGTGCAGTCATGAAAAACAGATCTGGGAATAGGGATTCAGCTTGTGTATGATGGTGTTACACTCTCTCTGAAAATGCAGGTTCTTTGTGTGGGAGTACTCCTGGATTCAGCTCTAAGCATGGATGCCCAGGATTCAGCAGTGACCAGGAGTGTTTTTGCTGGTCCACTGTTAAAGCTGGTGCACCAATGTCTCCCATTCCTGCAGAAAGAGGATCTGGCTGTGGTAGTTCATGTCTTGGTTACATCCCATTTGGATTACTGTACTGTACTGCATGTGGAGCTGACTTTGAAAAGTGCCAAGAAACCTCAGTTGGCCCAAAGAGCTGCAGCCAGGTTGTTAACTGGGGATGGCTACAGGGAGCACACAACTTCCTTGTTGCAATAGCTCTGCTGGCTGCTGGTCTGTTTGTGGGCACAATTCAAAGTGCTCACTTTGGCCTATAATGTACTATAGGGCATGGGTTCAGGTTATTTGAGGGACTGTATCTCCTTTTATGAGCCCATTGGAGCTCTAATATTGTCTGGAGATGCCCCTTCTCTCTGTCCCGCCACATTCTCAGGCTTGTTTGGTGGGAACAAAGGAGAAGGCCTTCTTGGTGGCTGCTCCCAGACTTTGGAAATCCCTCCCAAGAGAGGCCAGGATGGCCCCGACCTTGCTTTCCTTCTGTTAGCAGGTCAATTTTTTTTATACCATCAGGCTTTTACAAACTGAGTAGATTTTGGGATTTTAATGCTGTGGGGTGCCGTTTCTAAGGTTTGCATATAGTCTTCTAGTGGATTTTAATATTTTTAATATTTAGTATTTTAACTTTATAAATTGTTTAATTGCTTTTTAAATAACTTATATTTATACTTTTATTAATGACTTGGTATAGTTTTAATCTCTATTGTTTTTAAATATGTTGCTAACCACTTTGAGAAAGGCAGGCTATAAATGAATGAACAAACGAATCAGTACAGTAGGATCCCTGTATCCACTGATTCCATTATCCACAGGACAAAAAACACCATACTTACCATAGAGTCTTCCTAGGAAATGTGTCTTCTCTAGCCATTATCTAGGTCCTCCAAGGCAACGCTTTGGTATTCTAAACTGGACGTCCCATTATTTCAATGGTGTATGCTATTATCCACAGTTTTCAGTATCCACAGGGGCCCCCAGAACCAATCCGCAGCAGATACAGGGGTCCTACTGTAGTCTCCTGTTTTTGGTGAGACCTTGTTGAACTAATTTTTATTATTTCATTGCACTCTTCATTTAAATACTGCTCTGTGTAGTGTTGTATACACTATACAGGTTTTAATAAATAAAAATGTAAATCCTTCAAAATTAGATAATGCAATTAAGATTGCAACTGATCACACTGAGTGCAATATGAACCCAAAGTCTCAAGATCCAGAATTAGAGATTTGTAAAAACAAAGAGTATGTCAATTAAATGAAATCAAGAAAGAACCTTATAGTTAAATCATACAAATGCCTTTTCTATACACATGTCCCATTCCTGATTTAACTTCCACGTCTTCTAACATCACAGCCCACTTGTTCCAAACGATATCATATCAACAATATTCCTCTGAGATGTGATTTTTTGGGCATGTGGCTCTAGTCCACAGCTGGGCACAGTGTATCCTGTGGACCAAATGCCCAAATGTCTTCTAGGGAGCATAGGGGCATTTTGGTCACATTTTCCCCTGAAATAATTCAGACCCAAGACAGTCCTTTCTTGAAATAAGAAGTGACTTTTGCTTCCTTCCTGTTGTTAAAAAAAAGCCTCTCCTGGGTCTAAAAACATTGTGAAAGTGGCTCCAATGATCCCTAGATGGTGTTTGGGGCATTTTGGAAGCACACACACACACACACTACTTTTTTTTTACTTGTTTGCAGGGGTGTGCAGTGTTGTTGCGGCCCTCCAACACAGATCCTTAACCTTTTACAATTGCCCACACATGCTTTAGTCCTAAAGGTTGTGGCTTCAAATAATCTCCATTGGATGGTCACTCTGACTTCACATAACTTTAAAAACATAATTGAGCCACTGGACTGAAGATATTATAAAACTGCACAATGTGAGGCTAGTTCTCTGTAAGTTACTTGGGAGTTTCATTACATTTTACTTAGCAGATCTTTCAGGCTAATTTTAGGTTGGTAGTGGTGGTGGGGAGCTGGGCAAAGTGTTCTCTTCTGGGCCCCATTCTGCATCCCTGGGACCTAGCCACTCTGTTAATTACTCACAATGTCCTTGAGCCAAGGGTATTGTGGGACATTAAGAGGATGGGACAATTAGTAAAGAAAGTCAAAGAAGAAAATGCTAAGGCAGGCTTACTGTTGAACACCAAGAAAACAAAAATAATGAGTACGGAGGATTTGCATAAATTCAATCTAGATGACAAAAAGAAATTGAAATAGTTAAAGATTTCCCATACCTTGGATCAATCATTGATCAGAATGGAGAGTGCAGTCAAGAAATCAGAAGACTAGGACTGGGAAGGGCAGCTCTGAAAGAACTAGACAAAATCCTGAAGTGCAAAGATATAAAACTGAACAACAAAGTTAGGATTTTCGTCTTTCCCATCACTATATATGGATGTGAGAGCTGGACAGTGAAGAAAGCTGATAGAAAGAAAATCAACTCATTTGAGATGTAGTGCTGGAGAACAATGCTGAGGATACCATGGATGACCCCCCCACCAAATAAAAATAAAATTAAAAAAGGGCTCTAGAACAGAGCAAGCCAGAGCTCTCGCTAGAAGCCAAAATGACCAAACTGAGGCTAAACTGAGACTAGAAGCCAAGATGACTAAACTGAGGTCACATCATGAGAAGACATGGCGAACTGGAAAAATCAATAATAAGCTCAGTCAGAGGCCATGGGCCTGAACCTACAAGACCTGAACAGGGTGGTAGAAGACAGGAGGTGTGGGAGATGTCTCATTCAGGTGGTCGCCTTGAGTTGAAGTTGACTCAAAGGCAGTTAGCAACAACAAGAACAGATCAAGCCTGAACTCTCCCTGGAAGCCAAGGTGACTAAAATGAGGCTGTCATACTTTGGCCACATCATGAAAAGGCATGACTCATTGGAAAAAGTAATAATGCTAGGAAAGTTGGAGGGTATCAGAAAGAGAGGAAGCCCACATACCAGATGGATAGAGTCAATTAAGGAGGCCATGGCCTTGAGTTGCAGGACCTGGGCAGAGCTGTTGAGGACAGGGTGTCTTGGAGATGTGTCATTCACAGGGCCCTCATGTCACAGTTGACTCAAAGGCAGTTAACAACAACATCAACAATAACTAGAGCAGAGCTTGAAAAACTTATCTTTTTACATTACCAAAGCTCAAATCCTCCAGCCAACATGGTTAGTGTGAAATGTGGAAGTAACTTGTTTAATATAAAACACAGTTGTATTGAAACTGTGGCTTTGCTAGTGGTCATATGTTTTAGGCAGCTTTGATAGACAGCTCAGGTTGCCATCTTGCTGAAAAACAGTTAACAACCTTGAAAAGCTTTAATTTTGGAAATGCAATTGTTGGTATGTTATATACTAACCTAGGAAGCTTACTTTTATGAGTCAACAATTTGGTCATTCAGCTAGGTACTGTCTGCATGAGCCTCTCCCAATCTGGCATCCTTCAGAGACACTGGACTACAATTCTTACCACCACAGATCAGGATGACCTGGGGGTGGTACATTGTGGCTCAAGTGGAAGGTGCCAAACTGGGGAAAATTGGTCTGTAATGATGGGCAGCAACTCCTAAAAATCCAGGCAGGAGTCTTTCCCAGTAGTACTTGGAGTTGCAAAGGGATGTAGTGAGTGCAAAGTATGTTTTCTGTCACTGAGCTGTATGTATTCATTCTCATGGCAGCTTGGTTGTCACCTTCCTACATTGGGAAAGGTTGCGTTTTTATACTGTCTGTGCATTTCAGAGATGAGGCTTGCTTGCAAGAAAAACATTCCAAATATTGTCCCCTAGAGTTTGGTGCACTCTTTCCAGAAACCACTAGGTGTCAGTGAGTCATCTGATTTTCATTATCTTTTAATAGGGAAATGCAAAATATGGGTGCAAAGCTGGCCTGCTGTGTTCCTTTTAAAGATTCAAGTGCAATTTGGAAGGAGGGGGGAATGAAATATTTTTTCTTCTTCTCCACCAGAAGATGTTTAGATTGGATTTACACTTAAGACAGTAACTTTGCAGTGATGGTGACGGGTTTGCGCTTTAAAGAAAACCAAACAAACTAAAATCCAGCCATCCAAGACTCAGAAATGGTGATTGTTCTGTTTTAAATGTTGTTTTGAAATGTAATTTAACTCCATTCTCGTCAGATCCTAATACTCACTGATACTCTAATCCCAAGTGAAGCTCCTCGTTGATTTAAGTAACTTCTGTCAGACTCCCTTCTAGGCGTAGAAGAAAAGAACCTAGAAAATGGCTAGATCTCCCCCACCCACCGCCGGCCGCTTTCAGCAGAGAAAAGTGGAAGTCTTCTGAGGTTTTAAGAAGATATGAAAAGGATGGGTCGATTGGCTGACACCAGAAAAGAAAATCTAGTTGCATTTTTTTTTTTTAAAAAAAGCTCAGACAACATTTTTCTTTCCCCAGTGTATTTTAAATGTTAGTAGGGTTGAAAGATTCAAAGCCAGAGAATTTCTAAAATATACCTTTAAACATTAAATGAGATCAGAGATAGGGCAACTGTGACACCTTGTACCTGTTTAGTACACAGCTCAGTGGTCCATCCCTCTACCATTGCTGTAATTTATTAGGGCTCCAGCTATACAATATGGCATGCATAGGAGGGGCTGAATGGCAGGACCAGGGGAGCAAGCAAGCACCTCCTGCCAGAGAGGAAGATTTAGACGTATGTAAACATGGAATTTCTACAGCCCTATTCAGTTGTCATTAAAGTGTATTTTAGTCTATATACTTAAATACCCCACTGTTGTCCCTTACACACATTGGAAACTGCTTAATGCAGTGTAGATGTGTAAATAGCTATTGCTTAAAACAATTTGTAAGCCGCTCTGATAGCCTTGTGGCTAAAGAGTGGGGTATAAATAACTAAATAAATAAAAATAAAAACTTCCACCTCCCTCTACATGTGGAGGGTAATAGGACTGAAAAGAAGAGCTTTTGCTATTTATGGTGTGGAACCAAGGATGGAGAAGGCAGGGCTTTCCTTTCCCTCACATGTTAAGTAAACATGCCTGAAGAATGACTGGCTAAGATGTTCATGGACATTGTTTGCTTCAAGACGCAAAGTACTTCTGTATATTTTGTTTGTTTGTCTGTTTGTCCCAAAGAAAATGTTTACGTGTCTGTTCGTGCATACACACACACACACACACACACACACACACTGTGCACTGAATTCTTCTTGGCCTTTTGAGGCAGGTAAGAGGGAAAGCGAAGGTAAGTAAGAGAGCTGCTTCACCATAACCCCTTGAAAAGTGCTGAGCCTCCATTACCTGTAATTCTACCTGATAATTACATGCATGCACTCAGTACAAAATATCTGACATGACCTTGTTGCTACCTGGTAAATGTCAGCACATAATTTCCCACCAAAGTAGTCCTATTGGTTTCTCCCTGATAAATTAAGAATAAGAGGCACATGGGAGGGGGTGATTATATGGACAGTTTTGTCTCCTACATGTATCTTTCTTTTTAATAGGAGTTGTAACCTTTATTTTTCTTATGCAGTAAACAAGAGATAGTAGCTACTGTTTGGAGAAACATTTACATAACCAGTTGGGAACAATTTCACACACGACACCTTTGCCACCAAGTTTTCACTCAGCTGGGAACTGCAGCCAATCACAAATCCTTTCAACCTGCCCCTGTTTGAAACAATAGCTCCACCCCCCAGACACTGTGGACTTGATCAGACCAGTCAAATATAGTGTCATAATGACGCCTAATGATCGCAAAAGGGTGTGTGTACCAGACAACGTCGCCCTTTCACAATCATATACTTTTTAAAAGCCATACTTTTCTTTTGATGGCCCAAGCCATCAGTAGAGCTCCTGTGGTGATCTTCTGCAGGCACCGCTGGTGTTTGAATCCGTGCGCCATTGTACTCATGTGAATGCAACGTTAATGGGCAAATACTTCTGGGTGAGATGGCAACATCCAGGTAGGGGAAGCTCTTTTTATGACCCCCCCCCGGTGTATATGAGACTTTAAAAGTGTGTTTTGGTGCTTTTCTGAACATTTTGTGTCTTTATTTTGTTTGTTTTTAAAATTCCTGCACTAGTGTCTTCTCGCAAGAATCCAGGAGATTTCAACCCTGGAAGTAAACAGAGCTCTGTTTGTGCTCCATTACTGCTGGGGAAGCCTCATGGAAACTACTCAAGGTATGTGTGGTGGTGGTTGGTTCTTTTGCCAGCATAAAAACACCACAATGTATGCCAGCAAAATAACTTTTCTGGGGGGTGGTCTGATAAAGTCCTGTATCCAGGCATACAGTAAATGTGTGAAGCAGGGAGAATGCATTTTGACCATCATATGCTAGTGGGACTGACTAAAAGGGGTACCTCTGTATGTGGACAGGAGTACATATGTGAGATTGCCACATGATTTGGAACATTGTTTGGGCATCATTGTTCCAAATCATACGGAAGACCTACACATGTACAGTGGTTTGTGTTCAGGTGTTCCTTTTGGATCCAGTGAATGTACCTGTTCAAGGCAAATGTGTTTGTTGCAGTACCACTTTGTTGTTGTTGTTGTATGCTTCCAAGTCATTTCCCTGGCAAGATTTGTTCAGAAGGGGGCGGGGGTTCCCTTTGCTTTCCTCTGAGTCTGAGTCCCTAAGGCGAACCTAACATGGGGATTTCTGAGGCTGAGAGTGTGTGACTTGTCCAAGGTCACCCAGTGGATTTCCATGGCTGAGCAGGGGTTCAAACATTGGTTTCCAGAGTTGTAGTTCAGTGCTCAAACCACTACACCGTGCTGGCTCTAGTTCCACTTTACATTTACTTAAGTTAGAATGTGTTTGGATAGTTAGAGTAATCTGTTTCTGGTATGTGTCACTTTCACATATGTTTATTTGTATGTCCATTCATCTAATTTCTGCATTAAACTATGATTTTTTTTAAAAAAAACCCATAAGTAAAATATAAAAATTAAAAATTTCTCAGTTAAATAATGTTTAAATTTTTATTTATGTATATTTGATTGCATTTTCTCTTAAGATAACACATTTTGAAAGATATTTTGTTTCAGACTAATGCATTTTTGTAATGTACTTTCTCTCAAGATACACATTTCTAACTCATGTTATCTAAAATGTGCATTTTCAAATGCTTTTTGAATACAGGGCTGCATTGCATCTTTCATAGAAGTGAAAAATGTAAGGTATAAATATGTTGTGATCTATATATGAGTTCAGGGAGTACTGATTAGGTCAGTTGTATTGGAATTCACAAAGGATTATTTTTTCCACCTGTATTGTTACTGGATAGGGGGAGAAAAAGGGTTTATTGTCTCTAGATGTTCAGAACATGAGAGAGAAACTGTCCTGTGGCCCCTTAAAGAGAAAGGTGTAAATCTAGTTGTTAGTTCCAATTAGAATCAAGCCACCGGATCAATGGCAACAACTGTAAGTCAAGAATGATATCAGTTCCATTAGTTCAATGCAGCTTCTGCAGTTGTAACTATCAATTGGATTTAAGCCTAAAAGATTGATTATGACATAAATGTGTGTGGCATAAACTTTTTTTAAAAAAATAAATCCTGCTTCATTAGAGTCATCAAATGTATTCCCTGTTATATCTGTGTGTTTCTGCCCACAGGCAGTGCCTCTTGCATTTAATCTTTATATAGGTGTTTGTGTGTGTCCATGTGTATATGATGCAAGAGGTATGGACTGTGGTTAGTAGTAAAGGAGCACATAATTGCATGCTGAAGTGAACATCTGTGTTTGATTTCTTGGTGTGCATTGTGTTTTTAGAGCATTTAGATGACCATTTCTAATATCCTGGTTTGCAATGCCACACCTGTTGTCCATGACATATAATGATACATTAGCCAAGGATGGGGGCAGGTCCTTTCCTCCTGTCATTCAGTTCTTTAGTCTACAGCAGACTGTAATTATCAAGCAAATGCAGGAGCCTGCCGAGGCTGGGCATAATGTGTGAAGAAGCAGTGATTAAATGGGGCTATCTCCACTACAGTCTCTGGAACCAGGGGACTGCAGCTGTGCACATTTATGTTGATCTTCTTACACAAATGAGCACCCTCCGTTATGGAACTGTGCACCCAGACTAACCCACTTGGGTGGTCCCATCAAGAACATGTGCAGAACTGAAGCCTTCTCTGTATATTTCAGAGCAGAATTGCAGGGCCACCCAATACAACACAAACTGCTCAACATAAAATCATAGAATCATAGAATTGTAGAGTTGGAAGAGACCACGAGGGCTATCCAGTCCAACCCCCTGCCACGCAGGAAATCTTGATCAAAGCTGGATGGCAGTCCAGCCTCTGTTTAAAGACCTCCAAGGAAGGAGACCCCACCACGCTCCGAGGGAGTGTGTTCCACTGTCGAACAGCTCTTACTGTCAAAAAGTTCCTCCTAATGTTCCTCCTGTGGTGGTTGTGCATTTGTGGCTAGTGACATTTGTATGGAAAATTCCAAATGTGTATAAGGTCATGATGACAATCATCCAGAGTAGCAGAAATTTGCACTTAGCAATGCACTTTGCCCTGCCCAGTATTGCTATGCTAATTTAACACCTCTCATGGAAGGGTGGACGTTAGTCTCAGCTGAATCCTAAAGGCAAAGAACTAAACTTGTTGATATGTTCTAGTACAGTAATTTCACACTTGGGAAATCCCTTTTGCCAGAGAGTGATGCCTTTTGAATGAGCAGCGATCACCTGGCAGACTGAAATGTAGCTTCACCTGTGTGTGGAAGTTGCCCTTTTCATCATGGTGTTATACCACATCTTTGCAGAAACAGGAGAGAGCAGAGGCAATGGTGTGGGAAACCGAAGTGTTTTCAGCAACGCAGTGGCAAAACCAAGAGACATAGAGATAAGGCAATTCTAGTATTTCATATCAAGAAGTAGCCCCATTTAGGGTTTGATTGGAGGAAAAGGAGGGCATATTTATTTCATTTGCATGCCATCTTTCTCCCAAAGTGGGATATGTGCTGTGGTCTCTCATCCTCCATGCATAAATTCCTTTATTCCTTCTGAAGAGGAAATGTGACTGCACTCACATGAACATGATTATAAAACTCCACATAATTAGGAAACATGCCTTATCAGGATTCCTGGTCACATGGACATCTGTAACCACGTTCACCTGAACACAGTAACATTTTTCTTTTAGATGTTCCTAGTAAACATCACTGGAAGAGTTGGGCTCAAGCACCATTGCCCTTCACAAATACAATTACTGAATGCCTGAATAGGGCTTATACTGTTGTCCTTCTCTTTTATTCAGACACTGAGTCCAGACTTAAAGGAGGTACTCAAGGGGCCGAACCCTCTTCCCAAAATGGGTTCAGAACCTTGGATGGCGCTCCTTAAAATCCAGAATTGAAAGACTCAAAACTGGAATGGATTAACCACCCCATTGACATGCAAGCCTTCAGCTGCCACTATTACTTCAGGCTGTGGGATATTTGCTGGAAGATGCAGGAATAAAGAGAACACACACAATAAAGAGACCACACATATATAACTGGGTTATAAAGGGCCACTTTTATTTAGCTATGATCTATTTAACCCCTTTGTGAGAGATCTGCAATGGGGGATCAACCTAGTGTGGGAATAATTGAGGCCAGGAGGTCAGCTCCAAAACCCCTCCCCAACCTCCCTTGGGCAAAACACCTGAACCCCAGGGAGAACCCATAAACTGGGTTATTCCCCAGCCAGCCCGCATGAGGAAGGCTAACTCAAAAGTCCCTCTCCCAATTTACAGAAATTAAAGGGAGGGATTATCCCTCAGGCCAGCCCCAAAGAAGGTCACTTTCCCCATTCTACAATTCTCAGGAATTAAAGGGGAGGTTTCAGCTCCCCCCTTCACCTCCAAAAGGAGGAGATGCCAAAAATGTCCACTGACTACAAAATCTCCCCATTTTATCTGCCAAGTGACCACCTAATTAAGACACCACTGTAAGCCAATTATCCGGTTCGCAGTCTCAGTATGGGGTAGGCAAAAAGACCCTGGGAAAAGGGGAAAAAATTCCTACTCAGACCAGAAGTGACCAATTAAATCATACTGATTCAGCAGCAGGAGGGGAGGTCAGATCTCGAAGAGAAGGAGGAGGAGACAGAGGGCAGTTGGGGCTTAAATAGCCTCAGGCTCACCCTCTGGTCTCCTAGCAATGGTGCAAGTTCCATAGCTACTACTTTCCTGGCCTCCTTCATCAAATGGGGGGGGGTCATCCACGCAGCCTGCAGCATGGTGAAACCCATTCTAAAAATAAGAGGCACAGGTCTTAAAATTGCCTGATATCATGTTGTTTTGTTTTCTGATCTCAGATGTATTTGGGCTGACAAAGATTATTCAGTAAGATGACTGACAACTTCCAATGCCCCAGAGTTCATAGGGGCTCATTTATGATGCATGCCTTAGGTTCCCCTTAAAAAAAAAAAATCAATCCAGGGCTTCAAGCTGCACAAGGCAGCTAGGTTTATCTGCTATTTATATTCTACTCAGTGCCAAAGAAGTACACTACATTGGGGTATTGTGGGAAATTAAAATGGCAACACTAGCCAGCAATCTAGCACTGCTGGCCAGTGCTACTAGATAAGATCACTAGGATCCATTGATGGAAGAGCTCCCTGCTCTACACACACACAACACACACACACATCAGAAGGCCCTCGCTACAGGACTCTAGCAAGCCTTGAGCTGGCCCAACTCAATAATGAATGATGCCAGCATGAGACCAGGCTATCCCAGAAGCTCCACCACAAGAGGTGTCCATTTTACTAGCATCTCTCTGAGCTAAGAAGGGGCTATTTTTCACCTTTGGCTACAAGAATCTGGCCCAGGAGAACCATAGTCTTCTCTACTGCCAGCGTGTGCCACCATACTACCCTGAACAAACCAATTTTATCTGATTTCAGAAGCTAAGCAAGGTGTTAGTACTTGGAATGGGGCTAACACATCATGGAGAGCTACTTCCAATTAGAGTTGATTATATTGTGTATTAGTTGGTGAATTACGGCATAATTCTGTGCAAGGCAGCTTCTTATGTTCCTCCAACACTGGAGTGTTGCTCCCTCAGGTTGCCAGGTTGAGTGTATGGAACTGTCCAGGGTGCTGTCTGCTTTATTTTGATTTACTTGCCCCAGCTCTGCTTTGCCTGCCTGATTCTGTTTTGTTGAAGCCTTTCTTTGAACCACCAAATCACACATTGGCTAAAACCTTCATATTTCTTTGGCTTTCACTTGAAACAGAACAAGAACAAGGGATACTGCAGACTTTGCAGAGGAAGGGCTCCTTTCTGGGTGAGTACCGTGGGCTCTTTGCACCAGGAACAATCCAGCCAACACAGAATGCATAGACATGGCATAATAATAATAATAATAATAATAATAATAATACATTTATTTATATAGCACCATAAGCTTTACATAGTGCTTTACAAAAAAGAAAAACAACAATCCACAATAAACACAAAAACCTGCCTATGGCGCACAATCTAAAACCACAAAAAAACTATAAAATTAATAAAATATTACTATAATATTAAAACAATACTATAAGATTAAAACAATACTATAAAATTAGCAATTCCCACTTTCAAAAGAGGCAAAGCCAGGACAGAAATGCAGCAAACAGCTTTGTTTCAGAGTGGGTACTGCTGCCCAGGTGACTGAAAAGTCAACCCAATGCAAAGCCAAGACAGAATCAGTGCTCCCAGCCCTAGCAATTTATGCTTTAGAGGAGGCAAGAAATCATGCAGAGATACAGAAGACATACTCCTTGATAAAGAATTTCAGATCATTGCATCAAGAATGATTGGATAATCCAACCAGAGATGTGGCAGGATTATCTGTTCATCCCATGTTCCCAGAAGCCAGCAGTTCTTTTGTACCACACCAACTGAGTCCTGCAATGTCAGGGACATTGAATGGCACATGTATCAATCTGATAGCAAATTGGTATGCTACATTGGCACAGAGACCTCTAGGGCTGTATTGGGTCTCATTGCTTCCCTTCAACAACCTTACAAACTCTTAAAATCCCCCTCCCCTCTTCCAAATATCATCCTTCAACCATTTTCTAGTACTTTTGTATTGTATGTCAGGGACATGGGCAGTGAGTTCCTGGCATTGTTGCTAGTGTAGCTATAATAATTGCATCCCAATGATACGTTTAAGGATTAGACCCAAGTATTGCCTATATGTCAAACCCACTACAGATGGCACAGCACAAGAACACAAACATTGCTTACTTGAAGACAATGATTTTTGTCTTTGTGTGCCAACAGCCTGAGTCTTGCCAAGCTTTTCTCAGGGATCATTGCAAAGACAGAGTTAATGTGCAGATACTGGCAAGGACAATGAGGAAGTCTGGTAGATGTTTATGGGAATCTGCTTCCCTCTATAAAGGCCAGCAAAGGAGAAGCCACAAAAGTGGTTCTTATCTGCCTTTTTAAACAGGTGCTTAGTCAAGGCCTACTAAGACAAGATCTCATCATGCATTCTCTTCCCTTAAGCCTGTTTACCATGTGTTCCTTACCTCTGACACTAAACACTAGTAAAAGCCACATTTCTCTTAAGCTCTGCCCTATTTTATGTGATATTTCTAGACTGTTTCTTAATGTTTCACCTCTTGGAAATTCTGGATCTCTTTTAACAGGGCTGGGCAGCTTCCCATGTTGGGAACTGGGAAGCCAACAGGTAGTCCAGTTCCCAATTCTACTGATTGACAAAACACACGGAGCCAAATGCCAAAAGCTGAGTTTGTGGAAGTCAAAATACCTTTGATTAAAGCTGATACTCAAACTGTCTTGATAACATTATAGAGTTACCATGAGGTTTATGTAACATCCGTGCAATATATTGCTCTCCTGGCTCAATTTAATCTTATTTATCTTCTCCAGCATTTCTTCTCCCAGTAATATGTTCAAGAGTTGGCTCCCAAATACAAATCATTCCAACCCCACCTTACCCCATAATTTGCCTGTAGCTGAAATCCAAATAAGGATGTAAATCTTTGCTTATTTCATCCTCACATGAAAGAATGAATAATTTAAAAAGTTTTCTCCCTGCTGGGTAAAATGATGAGTCTTTGTACATTTTTAAAAGATTTTTCTTTTCTTTTCTTTTGGTACTTTAGGATCTTTTAGTGAAAATTCCTTTACATGTAAAATGCAGTAGTTAGATTGCTAACTGGAACATCCTACAAAAGGGATATATGAAAGGGTTTAAAAGAATTGCACTGGCTGCTAATATGTTTCTTGTCTAAATTTAAGGTTCTGGTACAGTCAGACCCCCATATCCATGGAACTAATACCCACGGTTTCAGTTATCCATGGGACACATACCATACAGTCATGCTAGAAAATGTCTACAGAGGCATCCTCTCTAGGCATCTTCTAGGTCCTCCAATGCAACTCTATGGTATGTTTTTACCAGATGTCCTTTATTTTAACAGGGTTAACTGTTATCCCCAGTTTCCAGTATCCGTAGTAAGTCCGTGCACCCTGTGGATACGGGGGATTTGACTTTAATGTCATTCAAAGCCCTAAATAGCTTGGAACTTCAGTACTTGAAGGGTTTAAGTTCTACTTGAGGTTTAAGTGTCGCTGGAGGAGTCCTCCTCTGTGTCATGTCACTCAGGTCAATACACTGTGGGAGAATGTCTTCTCTTCTGTGTCACCCCAGTGATGGTAAATTATTCCCTCAGAGGCCTGATTGGAACCAATGTTGCTGTCATTCTAGTGCCACTAAAGCTTTTAGAACTTAATTGATTTTACATAAAACCTTACATGTACATGTTTTAAATTGTTTTAACCTATTCTAGTTGGTTTTAATCTTTTTAAACTTGGTAAATAATTTAATATGTTTTTAGCCTTTTAAGATCATTTTTAGTATTCACACTGTTTAAATATGTCAGATTGGTTTTTTTTGTACACCATGTTGAGAGCTCTATCTAGAGGGAGGGATAGAAATATGTAAACGAATAAATAAAGCAGAATCACTTGTTCCATGCAAAAAGCAATAATTCACACAAAATACTCTGTTTTCTCCATAAATAAATAGCTGGCATTCTGTATTGCAGTTACGGATTTGTAACCTAGAGTTATGAATCTGTAACTGTTCCAAATTCAGCAATACTATGCACTCAGAGTCATGAATACTATGCACTCAGAGTCATGGCACTATTGCCACGATCATAAATGTCTCTGCAAGCCTACCCACTTTTTCTCCAAAGCGGCTCACAGTTTAAAAGAACAAGACAACTAAAAATGTACCCCAAAAATGAACATTAAAATAGAATTAAACTATTTACAGTATTAAAACAAGTTCACAGGTCAATAAACGAATAGTATGCAATTAAAAAAGATAAAAAGCTCTTAAAAACAGTTCAGTTAAAACAATACAGCACCGCTAATCCATTCTTTAACAACTTTATGTTTTAAAAAACTGTCTGAATAAAAAGATTTTAGCCTGTCAATGGAAGGACAAGGAGGGGGTCATTCTGGCCTCCCTGGGAAGGAAGTTCCAGAGTCTGGGGCAGCCACTGAGAAGGCCCTCTTTTGCTTCCCCATCAATCATGCTTGTGATGGTGGTGGGACTAAGAGAAGGGCCTCTCCTGATGGTCTCAGGGCCCAGGCTGGCTCATACAGGGAGAGACAATCTGTCAAATAGACTGGACCTGAGCCATATAGGGTTTTATAGGTCATACCAGCATGTTGAATTGTGCCCAGAAACAAACTGGCAGCCAGTGGAGCTGTTTCAACAAGGGTGGGGTATGAGCTCTGTAACCTACCTCAGTTAACAGTCTGGCCACAGCTCTTTGGACCAGCTGAGGTTTCTGAACACTTTTCAAAGGCAGTCCCAAGTAGAGCGCATTACAGTACGCTAAACAGGATGTAACTAAAGTGTGTACCACCACGGGTAGATCCAGCATCTCAAGGAATGGGAGCATTTGGCACACAAGCTTTAAATGTGCAAAAATACTTCTGGCCATCGCAGAAACCTGGGCTTCCAGGTTCAAGGCTGAGTCAGGAGTACACCCAAACTGCAAACCTGTTTCTTCAGGGGGAATGTAACTCCATCTAACTTAGTAACTAAGTAGATGATGTAGGATCTTTGCAAATGTTTTTTGTACAAAATCCCATTTTCTCCCACAACTGATTCTTTTGTTAAAAAAAAAAAAGTCCCTAAAAGTGAGGGGGGTGGGGCGGAAATCTTGCTGTGGTTTCTCAACAACGTATCTCAATACATTGAGAGTTATCTTTCTCTCTGGGGAGAATAAAAATGGCAAGTATCTTTTCATCCCTAAAACTTAAATGGCATACTGAAACAGTCTTCAGCCTGGAAGTTTTTTGAAAAACAAGTAAGCTGGACAGAGCATGCAAAGAAACATAGACATGATGGGTGTCCTTAATTTTCCTGCTTGGAGCTTCTGGGATCATTAACAGTCACAGAGCTGTGCCAAAAGGCATCTCCAGCATCACATAGCATCATTAACGTCAAATGGGTCAGAAGTAAACATCTCAAAGAAGTGTCTTCGACTAAACGGCCAGCATTGCTTCCTCCAGCACTTTGTTTTTGGCTTTGAGGTTCCTCATCGAAATGCGAATGCAGTCCAGCTATCCTGTTGCTTAGGAAAGATGTATAGATCACAGCCCCAGGTGGGAATGCCTCAGGCCATGTTTCATAGTTAATACCTGCATTATGTTGCGATATTTGTATCTTATTATACTAATGACACTGAAAATTTGCAAATATTTTTTAATGAAAGCTCTTTAAAATAGGAGGAAGCCTCAGGTTATACCTTTTTCTGATGAGTGTCTGGGATCTCATGGCACAATTTGCAGGCAGTGGGTTGAGCTTCTAGTCATTACATGCACAGAAATGCCTAAAGCCAGCACTTTTTAACTAGACCATCCTATGAGGTGAAGTTCTGACAAAAGGACTTTGAACAGCCCTGATTACAAGAGGCAGCATAATCCACAATCAGGTGAAGGAGGACTGCAACCCCAAATATAGCCACTCTACTCAGAAAAATGATCAGAATGCCTGCAAGGAAAAGTTAACAATCAGGCCTTGATGACTTGACTTCAACTGCAATGGTTGTATCCTTTGTAGTCCTGGGGTCTGTAATTTGGTGAGGCACTAGAGTTCTCTGGCTAAGAATTCTGAAGACCCTCCCTAAACTACCAATTGTAGAGTTACACAGGGTGTTGCCATGGCAGTTAAAGTGGAATCATAGTGCTATAATTGTGTAGTGTGAACAGGTCCCAGGATTCAACTGCCAGTCTGTTGGGCATCTGTATAAGGAATGGTAAGGCCTTTGCTCAGGCAGCAAAATGTCTTGGGCTGAACGTGGCTATAAGTAAATAGTTTTGCCTGTAAGAGTGTTTTAAAAATTAATTTTTTGCACCCAAACAAACTGAAGCCTGTGCCAAGAGAAGTTATTTTTTCCCCAATCTGTTTAAATTATGCAAATTGAGCAGATTTGCATGATTTATTTTAGATAATTTATTATGTGTTTGCATGCACACACACACATACATACACGTGCTAATTATAATATGTACAGTTCTTTTAATATAGTTTGGTAGCCATCCACCAAGGAGTCAAAGCAGGGTAGCTGTCAGTGGCACCAGTTATCAAGGGCTTGGAAAATTGGGAAACCCATGAACTGTAAACATGGGGTAGGAATGTAAACATTGGGGCAGGAATGTAAATCATTGCTTATTTTGCTCTCATATGCAAGAATGAATAATTTTGAGAATTTTTTTCCCGAATGGAAAAGATTGCAAGAATTTTTGCACATTTTATTTTAAAAAATCACCTTATCTGAAACCATTTTTGCACAAACACAATATTTTCACTCATAAAACAGTGCACTTTACACAATGTTTTCCACAAAGCATTGCAAAATATATTTTTGTTATTGTTACAACTGACTGTTTTCTTGATGGAATCACTCAACGTGGACCTAAAAATTTGGGAGTAATCTTTCCTTCTGACTGAGGAGAAGAATCAGGCAGTTCCATGTTCTCCCCCTGCTCTGGCAACTGTTAGGCTTTAGGAGGGACAACTGCTGCTGTTGCTAACCACTGGGGAGGGCAGAGGGAGAGGGAAGGCAATTCAAATGATGCAGAAGTGGCATTCTCAGCTTGGAGGGGGGAAGATAAGAGAGTGTGCTTACTGATGGAGTGCACTCTCCTTTTCCTTCCCTTTGGAGCCCAGACCACCTGCCTTTTCATTGTCTTAATTGCCTCCACATCCTTCTCCTTCAGCAGCAGAGGCTCCTCTAAAGGCTTGACAGCTGCTGGGAGGTTTTGGAAAGGGTAAATAAAAAGGGACTAGAGAATAGCCCCCTCCACTCATTCAAAAAGAGTTGTATGCATGCATAAGCCATGCTTATGAGCATGCATGTTACTAACAGGATGCTGGCCAGAGAGAAAGGCCAGGCAGCTCTCCTTGTCTATTTGCTAATTGTCAACTGAGGACATTATCAGACATGTTAAATATGGTGTTATCACAATGCCAGATTGCTACAGGGCCTCCCTTTCAGACAATGTTGTTCCCGGGTCATCATGCTCCCAGTTGGCTGTTGTTATGCCAGTACTGCTTTTTATTCACAAGCTAAGCCATGAATGGATCCTCTGTTCCATTTCTGTAACGGAATGTTCTGCAAGTGAAAAGGTGCCCATTTTGCTGGTGCGATCCCAGCGTCAATGGGAGGTCTGTGCCAGAACCCTTCCAAGTGAGATTGGGACATCCAGGTAAGTGGCACACTTTTTTGTGCCATCTCTGGGTTACTTTTAAAGTTTTAAGTGTGTTTTTGTGCTTGCTGTTACTTTTTATGTATTATTTTGCTTTTTATTTTTGAATGTCCCACGCTCTCGTCTTCTTGTGAGAACTGGCAGAATTTCCTTCCAGGAAGTGAATGGAGCTCCATTAGAGCTCCATTCACTCCTGGGCACCTTGGCACATGCGAGGCGGGAGAGGAGATTGTGGGATGGTAACAATTTTTTTTGTTGCCACCTGATAATCTCCTTACAAAGCTGAGTGCCCAAGTGTTGACAGTAACAAGGGGTTGTACCTTCTTCCACTTATCCATTGCTGTCAGAGAGATGTCAATGTTTGCTGCTGCTCTTTGCTAACATCGCCACTTGCCTTACCTATATAGTTGGCTAGGGGCAACTGCAAGACAAAAGTTGGAAGGAGAAGTAGCCATACCAGTTGTCCATCTCTCTTCTCCTATGCATCACTGCTCACATAGGGACTTGGAGAAACCTGTACTTGGAGGGCTACTGAGCTACATCTTCCTGAGGTTCCCTCACAGCTCCATCTACACTCATACAATTTGAGTTTACAACCCCCCCCTTTTTTAGAATCTCCATACCATGTAGTTGTATGTTGGAGTTGTAGTCACACACACACACACACACAAAAGAAGCTTGACCAAGCTCTACCTACAATAATTTTATTGAACCATTTTTCAGGCTTCTGACATTTCCAGAGAACTGCCCAGATACATCATACTGGCAGTGGCCATGAACCTACCCTGGATGCCTCTAGCTTTGTATACAGCCATCCATATAATGGCACTTGAGCATACAGATTTTGGTATTCATGGAGTGGGGAGGGCTGGAATCAAACCCCAGAGAATACCACTGTATCTAGAAATGGGAGAGGAAATTATTCAGTGGTAGTTCCTATGCTTTACATGCAGAAGGCTGTGGGCTCAATCCATGGCTTCTCAAATTAAAGAGATCAAGCCATAGGAAAAGAAAATAACAACAGGAGAAGGCCCAGCCTTCTAAGGTGCATTTTGGGAGTTATCACAATCAGGGATTTTGGGGCATATCACTGCTACAATAAAGGCTAGCTTTTGATTTTTTTAAATCAGAACACTGGATCCAATGTCTGATTTTATGTTCTATACCTTTCCTGTGCTCATGTGGAAGCATGTTATGTTTGCTGCCCTGGCTGAACATATAGCGAACTGGAACAACAGGTGTAAATAGTGTTGGATGTGCTAAACCAAAAAGGTCCTTTCTTTGGGATGTAGATTTGGATAGGGCCCTCAGGCTTTTTTCTGTGCCCATCCCCTGTTTGAACCCTTCACCAACTGCTGAGTGGAATTAATCTTTCTTTGTTTTCATTCCTGTGCACTTCCCCTCCCCCCCAAGATTCATCCCTGGAATAATAAGCAGGGGGAAGTCAAGTCAAAGAGATGGTCTCAGCTGGCTAGAGTTTTTCAACATGTCATCTCTCAGACTTGGAACTCCATTTCAAACATGATTAGCTCATTCATATTTCACATTAGTTTACTTATTTATTCATTTTTTGTGTAGATCTAATTTTTTCCAGTTAAGAACTGTGTAAATAGCCCTAATGAGCTTTGAGGGCTCTCATTTGCTTGAAGAGATTAAAACAAGTTGGGATGTCTCCAAACATGTGGGCCTTTAGGTTAAGAAAAATTGCATTTCCCACCTAGCAGTGGTCATATTGTTTATCTTCCAGTCCTTTATCTGCCATAATCAGACCTTGCTGATGTTCAGAGTTTGTGACTTGAAGATCTTAACTACACACACAAAATGCCAAACATTTGGCTGCATGCTGCTATTGATAAATCTTGGCTTTCAGCCTTGGTAATTGCTAACCCCAACCAAACACAGAAAATGTCCAGTCTAAAATCTACTCCTGTTTGGTTAGGAAACATATGGCCAGAGTTGTTACAGTCAGCATCCTGTCCATGCCTATACACACTAATTGCTAGTTTGCATTACTTCGACTTCCTTGTTTTACCACTCCTCCTCTCTTCCTGCATCATGCTAAATTTTATAGCCACTTTCTCTTCCCTCTAGCTCCTCCATTAGACCATGTATTTGATTATGGCAAATATTATAGTTTATTATGTATTAGAATGTGTTTTATATGTTTTTAACATTGTGCTGTTAGTAGCATTGTTTAATATTTTTAACAGAAGATTTTAGCTGAATTTTGTTTTAATTTGTTGTAAACCACCTTGGGTCTCATTTCAGGAGAAAGGTGGAATATAAAATTAAAAATAAATAAAAATGAAAGCTACTTTTGTCTGTTTTATAAAGAAGACTAAGCTTATTTGTTTTCTCTGCTAGATCCTGTGTAGGTGATCTGGGTTGGTGGCAGTTCTGGTTGTTGTTCAACGTCTACCTTCCAGTTTGATTACAGTACTCTGTTTGAGAAATCCGCTAGTATCTTTTCCTCATCATGGTTTCCTGAAACATGAACATGTTTTTGACCACTTAAAAATTATTTTCAAATGTTCTTTCCATCCCTACTAGTACCACAGGCAGCCTTTTGTTTTACAGTGTCATGTCTTCCATGAGAGACCACTGAAGATTTGTGGTATTTTTGTAGCATTTGTTTATTTGCAAACATAGAAGTAGAGGGACAGCAGGGACTTAGACAAGAGGCTAGATTTTTAATAAGCTGCGTACAGGTAGGATCCCACATATTCCTATGTCTTTAGCCTTCCTGGCAAAAGGGCAGTTGTGAGTGGAGATGTGAAAACTGTTGTTTTGTTTTCATTGTTTTTCTCAGAATTGCACCAATACTCGGATCCTGTTTGAGTTCTGTATTGGGTTGTACGGTATTTGTCTCTTTCTTTTTCCTTGTGCGTAGAAATTTCTGTACATTTTGTTCTGCATTTTTTCCAAAAATAATCTTATTTTAAACCTTTTTTAACCCATTGCCTTAAGTGTTATTTGTAGTATTCCCCCCGCCCCCTGAAATAATCACATTTTTAGTCATGCCTATTTTTCAAATGTACAGGCAGTTTTGTTTGCATTTTTCTTAGCCAAAATGCACCCCAAACCTTGGAGATGCATAGATTTCTGAAGTAAGAATGCCCCTTGTCCTGTTGTCAGTCTCAGGAAGTATCAAATGGATGTTTTCATAGGGAAATGCAAACTCAGTTCATTTCTTTCCCACCCCCTGCAATGAGCTGCACCCCAAATTCTCCAGTGGAAAGGCAGCATGGATCAATGTTGCTGCCTCCCTCCTGCCCCGAGCAGGATATGACATCCTGAACTACCCTTCCCCTAAAAAGATACCAGCTGATTAATGTTTTATTATCTTTCTGATTTATTAGATAAGGTACATCTCCTTGTAAGTGATACCAAAAGCACATGGAGGCAGAGAATTCTAATGAGACTGAGACTCATGCTGTCAGTCAGGGAGTCCTGCACATTCAAAGTGTGGTACAATCATTCACATGTGCACACAAACAATGCAAGAGTCTAAAAGATGCTTTTACTGTCACTTGTGGGAATATCACAGGTGGTTTCACTTCCAGCCAAGTGACTGGCACTCTCCTTTCAATTTGTAAGCAAGAGTACTGTACCTGCTTTTGCCTTCCATGGTAATAGCAAGACACAGTTCTCACCCAGCTTGGATAATAGTCCTGTTCTCAGAAAAGCATTCCTTCCTTACCAGGAGCTTGATTTACAGCTCACAGTGGTGAGCAGAACATGGCAGATATAGCCATTGAACTTCTTGGCCTCCCACTTTTCTTCCCAGAACCCTTTGTGTTTCCAGAGGTTTCTTAGAAAGGACAAGAGAGCCAACCAATTGGGAACCACCAGTTGTCCTGGGAAATGGGACTGGAGGAGGATAGGCATAGGTTTCATTCAGGCCTGCTCCCTTGCTACTTAAGCCAGAACCTAAGGTTCAGTTTGTGTCTCAAACCCCACTTCTGTGTAATGGTACAGTATTTGCTTTTGTTTGTTGCAAGTTTTTCCACAGTTTTAGCATAGGATCTGGATGCAGTTTGGTTGGGCCTGTCAGTCCCAGGTGGGAGTCTCCTGAAGGGAGCTTAAGGTAGGGGAAACATATACATGAACAGCTCAGGGGTAAGTGGCTCTGCCCCACATCCAGGTGACGGTGGAACCGCACAGTGGTGTCCATCCACATGGAGTCCCACATCTGTTATTGCGATGTTACCCAGCAGTCAGGCTGGGCTCTGTTATTGCGATGTTACCCAGCAGTCTGGCTGGGCTGGTTGGTTTCATTGGCTAACAGGTGAGTCAACCAATGCCCAGATCTGGGCCCATGCTGTGACCAAACTTCTTCAGTGGAAACCAATAATATTGTAGGCTTTTCCTGCCAAAAATAACGTGAAGGTCTATGTTTATTTACTGCATCTGGAGCTGCACTTACCAGTGAGCCCACAAAGATACAGCCAATGGTCTCAACAGGAATCTAAAACAGCTCTTATCTGTGCAGTGGAATCATTGTAGTAATTCTTGATCTGTTCCAAAGCACCAAGCTACTATATTATTTCACTGGATCC
This sequence comes from Gambelia wislizenii, assembly GCA_030847615.1. NCBI lineage: Eukaryota > Metazoa > Chordata > Lepidosauria > Squamata > Crotaphytidae > Gambelia > Gambelia wislizenii. The sequence goes on along the minus strand of JAUMIR010000001.1, from coordinate 44,909,642 downwards.
CTGCATGCTAAGAGAGACAGAGGTCCACACTAGTGTATTTAATACTTTCTAAAATGACTTCCTTTCAAGGAAACTATACCCCAGTGCAAGATATCTTAGGCAACACACTGTGTGCAAACAGCACTCACTGCAGATTAAAGCAACATTGATAATATTCCCCGAATGAGGCTTTGTCAATTTGACAAAGGTGGAAGAAATCATGCCACTGGGATGTAAAGTGTTACTGGTATTTGGAGGCTGTATTTCTGCAATAAGTTTGTAGTTAATCCAGTTGGAGCAAAGTTAAACGCAGGGTGGAATATCAGTATATCCACTGAGCCACGGAGAGCCATTTATTTTTAATTGAATTAAATTGCTTGCAAAATGAAAGAAGCATACTTTCATTAATATTTAATTCTTACAGTGTTAAGCAATGATCACATACAAAAATCTTTGTGCTTCTTGCTCTGTCTTAGCATTATTATTATTTTTTTTTGACAGGTTGTGACATAAGATGCATTGTGATAATGAAATACAATTACCTGCCTTTAGGATTCAATGAGCATACATCTGTTATGAGAATTGGTTATTAGAATTTCTTCATCTTGAAACCTCAAGAACAGAGCTTGAAAGTAACCAGTTACATGTAACAGTTCCCTGAGTGACTTGTGCAGGGAGGTAACAATGGCATAAGAAACCAACATTTCAAAATGCAATCTCTCTCTCTCTCTCTCTCTCTCTCTCTGGCTTCTCTTCGCAAACGAAGATTCAGGAAGGACTCATCCCACGCTTTCTGCAAGCGCACTGATGACTAAAAAGGCCAATCCAAGATGGAAGGAATATATTGGTCTCTGTACGCACGGGGGGTTGGGTTTGAACCTCACCCTCCCATGGATACCAAGAAATACAGATGGTTGAATTCTATATAAATCAATGGGTGCTGCCATTTTTGTTATGGGTGGCACCATTTTAGGTATGTAGCAATACCATTTTAGGTATGGTGCCACCATTTTAGATATCCAACAAGGTATCTTGTTGGATATCTTGTTGGATATCTACAGGATCTGTGGATTCCTGTAATCTGGGAATAAAGAACCTGCGGATACAGAGGACCCACTGTATTTGCTGTTATTAATTCCATGGCTGAAAAATGGGTTTCCCAACCCAATCAGGAAGAATAATACAGTGGCATGTTTCAAGAAATTATTCTGTGGATACATATATTTGGTTGTACGTGTGAGAATTGTGGGCTTTTCCACAGACAACATTGGCTGGCATCTTGCTAATCAGTTATGACATTGTAAGTTAGACTTAAGACATTGTAACTGCTTTGCAGTTGTGGCACTTTTACCATGACCACAAATGACCCTGAACCCCCACCCCTTAAAAGCCAGATGGAGACCTATCTGCTGCCAAGAAGGCACTCCAGGATGGTGTGAGCAGCCCCATCCTGCCAGTGAGTAACACTGCAAGGAGCAGAAGCAGGGACCTGTCACAACTCTTCATTGCAGCATTACTCCCTGGCAGGAAGGGGTTGGTCACATCATCATGCAGTGTCCTGATCAGCAGCTGCACAGACCTTCATTGCTCTGAATGGCTGACTGGTTTTTGTGGTGGGTTTCAGTCTGAATTCAACAAGCCAGTGGTCTGTGGTACAAAACCCAAGGTCCTCCCACCTACCTCATTGACATCTCAACAGCCCCAATACAGCATGAGGCAGCAGTGTGGGCCAGCACATGTGATATTTCTTCTTTACCGTATGGTAAGGCCACCCCAGCTATAAAAATAACTAAAAGTTACAGTCACATTGAAAAAGGATGCTAAGTATCCCTCAAGTTGGAATTGCAATGAAATACTGACATACCATTATTATTGCAAAAAGGAACTCCCTTTTGCTTTCAAGCTCTGATGAAATGGCTATAAGTGATTTCTCATGTTTTCTTCCAGTCAGGAGCAAATCTGTGAACACACCTTTCTGCATCACCTTGAAATATTTTCTTCTTGATGTTGTTACGTGCCATTAAGTCAGCTTCAAAATATGACAGTCCTATGAAAGACTTCCAATAGATCCTTTTTTTAGCCCTGCTTAGGTCTTGCAAACTCAGGGCTGTGGCTTCCTTGACTGAGGGCTTGTTTAGATTAGGTATTTACTCCATCTTGCCCCTGTCTCAGAGCCCTGCAGTCCTGATGATGCAGGGCATATGTCCTGTTCTGCCCCAGAACAGTCCTCATCACCCCCAGGGAAGATATAGGGATGAAATAGGGGGAAGGTGGGGTAGGGACCAGTATATGGTTATAAGATAATACTGGTTTACTCTGTTTCTGCTGCCACCATTTCCCTCACTGTCTTGGAAGGCAGGAAGGAGTCCTGCAGCATGAGACCAAGGCTGATCACATACAGGGGGCCTTGGTCACATGTTGCAGGCCCCCTTTCTGCCTTTCAAGACAGCAAGAGAAATGGTAGCTGTGGTGATAGCTGCAGCAATGGGCTGGTGTGCCCTTCAGGACTTCCTCCCATTCCATAGAAGGAACGGGGAACAACAGGACTTATCTGCAGCAAGGATACGCTGTCAGGGAGCTGGTGTATCCTGGCTCATGTAGATGGGCCCTGAGTCTATTCATCTGTAATGTGGTCTTCCTCTTTTCCTACTGCCTTCAGCTTTACCAAGCGTTATCATTTTCTTTGTACAGCACTGTATTACATGAGATGGATCATCGGATGCTGCAGGAACATTTTCTACACACCTGCCCAGCATATGACACCCTTGGGAATACCTTGACCTGACAGTTGAGTTTGTGTTGAGTAAATTATGGAGACAGAAGCCCAGCCTGCACAACTCATCAGCATATGTTGGTATTGCCTGGAGGTGAGACCATAGGGGCCGGGGGACAAACCCAGCTGGAATTTTCTTCGTCCAGGTCCACCTTATCAAGATTTAAAGGCATCTGACCAATCAAATGGACCAAGGTGCTGCTGTAGCCCTTGATGTATATCTCCCCAGTAGTCAGCAAGTGTTGCGCTCGCTTGACCCAGATTGCTGAGATGCTATATGAAGCTTCCTGGTTTCATGCAGCTTCACAGTAAAAGCAGAGCTATTTAAAAGGGTGATAAGTAGCGGAGGGCAATTCTATATGAAGATAAGTGGTTGCTTTTAATGTATTATAACTTGAATCCTGTTCACGTGCTGGGTTCAGCTGGAGAAATTTACTAGCTTCTCATCACCATGTTCTCTGCATCCACTTAATTCAGAAATTGCTGAAGTGATGCCAGGGTCTATAAACAGGGAACAGGGAGAGAGTGGGGGGGTGGGGTTGAAACAAACTCAAAAAAGATGTTTAGCTCAGTACAAGATGTGGCTCTTCTTCATTCATAGGTGGCAAGCTAAAAGCAGCTTCTAATAAATCTTAGGACAAAAGTGTGTGTGTGTGTGTGTGTGCGCGCGCACGTGTGTGTACACGCACACACATGTGTGTATGTGTGTGTACCCTTAATGATTCCCTACCACATAGACAAACTGGTCAAAGGTACTTTGAACTGCTGCTCCCTGAAACCCAAAGCCAGCTTGGCCAGGGAATTCAGGGAGTTGTAATTTAAACATATGCATTTTCCAAACTTGAAAAGGACAACATGTTCACATTCCACCAAAGAGTATTGCTTTTAGATCCCAGGTAGGGAGACTCAGGTTCAAATCACAACTTAGATATGACACTCAATGGGTGACATCCACTGTTTCTTAGCCTAAAACCCATGTCACAGGGTTGTTTTGAAATTAACATTATGTCTGTAATGTGTCTGAAATCCTCCTGAAATCTCTGGAGGAAAGGTGGAATGTAAGGATACTAAATACAGCTTTTCATAAAATATATACCATTTTCATATTTCACTTAGGGTGGCTTGAAATGTTGACTCAAGTGGATCAACATGACAATGCTTGAGAATCTTTGCTCTAAAGCCACAAAAGGACCACTTTCCCAAAGCCAACATCAGGCACAACAAAGAAAGTTCAAATGATAAAAGCAGATGAAAAACTGGGAAACCACAACATAAACATAGAAAGAAAATAGAGAAGCCTCAGGCCAGTAGCTGCTGGGTGGAGAATTCATCAGTGGAGAAGATCTATGGTAACCAGACAGTTTGCAAAGTAAATCTTTCAGGCAATTATATTGTGAAGACGGCTAAAGTAAGTTGGCCGTTGGATGAATGCCACATTATAACGGAATCCAAAGTGAGCTCTAATAGCCAGGAAATGCTCTACCTGTCATGTCTTATTGCTTAAATATTTATGCTTATGACATTTGATTCCTACAGTCTATATATCACCAACATGTTTCGCTCACATTAGATATGTCATCTACCACCAGGAACAGCTGACTCTGGGGGATTAAAACATTTTCAAATTAGGGAAGAAAAAAAAATCCTCTAACATGGAAATTACACATTTAAAATTGAGCAACACAAACAAACAATGACTTGTATTCAGGAATTTATTAAATCAATCCCATCCAGATTTTTTTTTTACCAGTTGCTGTATTTTGGGGCTTGTGAATAATTAATAAAATTAGTCAGAATGGGAAAAAAGTATCTGTGGAAGTGATGAAAACTCTGTATTTTTACATTTAACACCTGGAATCTTGGAATCTTTATAGAGAGATTTGACAAACTTAATAGAAAGTAGTGGTCTCTTATTACCAAAGAGAAGACTGTACAAACCATTCTGAATTAGCCAAATTGTCTATAAAGTATAAATTCGTTCTTCATATTTTTTGAAAAAGAACACCTGATTAACAAACAGCTGGGCAGTGATGAAGACTTGCATGCTTCACCCCACTCAGTTACAGGTGCCAATCAGCCATGTGGTCAGTTGTTTCCCATTAAGCTATGTCTCCTTTGGGAGATGGCAAAAGTGTTTGACTAGTAGAAACCCAACAGTTTCACTTTGCATCCCTGACTATGAAATTATCCATCTTTTTTTGCCTTCCTCTTACATGTGGGTTGAGAAAGGGAGGTAGTCTTTGAAAGCATGAGAGGAAGTTGTTTTGGCTGGAATGGCACAAGGCCCAGGTGGTACCACCAGCTGCAAGATCTCTAGTTCTTGTTGGCTGTACCCCAGCAGCTCTTAGTCTTTGTAGAGTTCTTTCACGGGTGTTGAAGAAGGGGGAGTGGCAGGAAGGGACAGCAGGCACTTGACAATGTTGTTCATAATCAGCAGCTGTCCCAGGTTGGCATTTCCCTCTGGAACGATTCCTCAGGAGGTGTTTATGCCGAGCGGTTCTCCAGCAATCCTACTGGACCCAGAGAAGCAAAAATGGCAGTGCATATGAATATTTATAAAATCATTTTGTACAAATCTATACTAAATCATCTGCAACTCTTATTATTGTATGGGTCAGAAGGAGTTCCTTAGCCTGGAATCCTAAGAATTTACCTAGAAGTAAAGCCTTTTCAACTAATTGGGTCTTACATCTGTGTAGATGTGCCTGGGATTGTACTGCCAATCCTTTTAGTAGATTGACTTTGTTTTGAAGGAAATAATTAAGATGGAATGCCAGGGAAAGGACAAATTCTGTTGATTGTAAATCGAGAATGAGCTGCTTGTGTCATCACAATTTGTGGTTTTCTGTATTTCTGTTAAGTGAATAGTAACAACAGTGATTTTTATTTTGTGCAGTTGTTGTCATTACCTGCACAGAACTTACTTACTAGTCCTTACTTCTAACCTGAGACTCTTCCAAACTCATTTTTACCCATTTATCAATACCGTTTGCTCATAGTATGTAATATGGTGCTTTGCAACAGTATTCATCCCACTGTTTTGACTTGTTCACATTTTGTTGTGTTACAACCTGGAATTTAAATGGATTGAATTGTAATCATTACCACCTGATATACACAAGAAACTCAATGCTGTGAAGGTGCAAAATATTTTTTTAACAGTGCCACCAAGATTAAGTAGCTTCACCCCCTGAAAGAAAAAAAGAGAAAATCCTACCATGCATGAAGAAAGGCCAACCTCTTGGCTTGAAGATGAGAATGCCCTCTTTCTGTGATCTCCTGGCTGGCTGGCTCCCTGTACTGCTGAGCAAATAGGATACAATAGCAATAGCATTGATATTTCTATACTACTTATCAGTGCCAAAGCACTTCCTAAGCAGTTTACAGTTTTTTTGTTAATTGCCCCCAACAAGCTGGGTACTCATTTTACCATCCTGAGTCAACCTTGGAGCCCTCTGGGATTGAACTCATAACGTTGTGACTTGCAGTACTGGTATTTAACCACTATGCCACCAGGGCTCTCTTTGTGTGATACTTTGTGTGATACAGTGTGTGATACGTGACTCCACAGGTGACTCAAGCTTGGAGGAAGGTGCCCATCAGGTCCTTAGCTTGGGTTCTACAGACTTTGTATCACTAGCTTAAGGTTTGTTATCAAGAATTATCAATTCCTCTTATGACTTACTTTCTTACCTCCTCTAACTCTGAGATCAATGTTGGGGCCATAGGAGTTAGGTTTCCATTAATCTAATCCAACATATGAATGGTAGTGTAGATATTCCCTATCCACCTAGTGGGCCATCTCCATCTCTGTCATTCTTCCTTATTCATGTAGGGATGGATGGAATATTTTAAAACTGATGTCCTCAGTACAATCAGTGGCTGGAATCCTGTTGATTGGTCCCTGCTAAAGTATACCGATTGAATCCAGAGTTGAATGGTGAGCCAACATGTAGGCAAATCTAATTGATTTAATGGGTTTACCCTAGTCAGAACTAGCAATAGGATTTAGGCCACTGTATGGAGGAACCTAAATACTTTAAAGGTACCAGGGGAAAACTTGAGATACAGTGTAAATAGGGTACCACAAAGGCAGTAGATAATATCTGATCTTGGAATCTAAGCAGGGTCAGCCCTGGTTAGAACTTGGATGTGAGGCTGCCAATGAATATCAGGTGCTGTAGGCTATATTTCAGAGGAAGGAACTGGCAAAACCACCTCTGAGTATTTCTTGCCTAAGAAAACCGTAAGAAATTCATGGGGTCTCCATCAGTCAACAGGTGACTTGAAGGCACATACACACATGCATGAACATTTCATGATTGACTTCCTGTGTCATTGTGATAAATTACATGAATTCTATCTACATGCACTGAATTATAGGTACTTAAGCAGCATTCATGTAAGTACAGAGAAAGGTACAATATGCTGGGTGTGTGGAAAGGAGCTGCAAGATTGCTAACCCTCTACTCACTGGGCCAGAATGTGAGAGCTATAGCATTTGATCATTCCCAATGGAAAGTATGGATCATTGTTTCATATTATAATATGAATGGTGAATACTATAAATGAAAGAGAAGTCCAATATGTAAGACACTCCTAGAAACTTCTTTTTAAAAAAATGCAAGATATATTTAATTTTTAAAAAAATCAGCCTGAAAATATGTATCTCCTTTAATGGATAAATCACTTTTAACCATGTCAGATACGTTGCAGAAGTTCAAAGTTCAATGCACACTTGATATGCTCCTAAATAAATCATACTGTAACCTGATAGCTGAAATGGCATTATTTGTTAGATAGAGAATTCAGTACAAGTCATTAACCTGGACCCAGGTAAACTTTAAGTTCACAGAAACAGAAGTGATATTCAGTCAGGCGTAGAGAAAAGAGCTGAAGATAGAGTGATTCCTCACTACTATATACAAGTAGACAGACACGTGTCTTTTCTGGGATCACTTCCAGGTTTGTTGAGAGCCCAGGATTTGCATCAATGTGAGCTCCTCCAGAACTTGACCAAATCACTTAATTGAGATACATACAACCCTAGAATCTTCCAGCCAACACAGCCACAACAGATGCTGATGAGCAGAGGTTTCTTGGGTCTAGACTATTGGGAAAAAAATTCTTGGTTTGATCATTAAGATTTTTGGGAGGCGTTTGTCCTCTCTGTCTAACTACCATCACAGGTACGGTCGGTGAGGACATGGGAGAGAGCCTTCTCAGTGGCTGTTCCCACACTAGAACTTTCTCCCATGGAAAGCTAGGTTGCCCCCCTCTGTGACTTTTTTTCACCAGGTAGCAAAGGTCTTTTGTGCTAAGAAAGTCCCTGTGTCATTGAAATAATAATAATAATAATCTCTGGCTTTTCTTCGCAAACGAAGATTCAGGAAGGACTCATCCCGCGCTTTCTGCAAGCGCGCTGATGACTAAAAAGGCCAATCCGAGATAAACAGGTCCGGTTGCAAAAAGCACAGCAGAAGGTCTCCTTGGGTGATGTTTTTGGGTTGTGATTCTTTCTGCGTTGTCGTTTCTCTTCAAGACTTGTTCATCGTGAGTTCTCAAATAAGGCTGCAGCATTGTGGATAGTGCGTCTCCATGCCTCCCGATGTGAGGCCAGGGCGGACCACTGTTGGACCTCACTGCTACGTCCATGCTTGCAAGGCCACGGCAGATGAATCTCTGGTTTAAAGGGTGAGGCCAGTTCTGTGCACGCTGCGCTCCACCAGAAAAATCCATTGCACAGGCTCGAAGGACAAATCCAAAAAAATGGTGTGCTGTACATTGATGTTATATTTTATATATATTTTACTATAATGGTCTGTTTATTTTTTTTAAAAAAATCAGCATTACATATTGTTTTAATTGTGTTTTGTTTCAAATTTTTACAGTAAGCCAGTGCTACTCAAAGTTGTGCTACTTGGATTGGTCCTGGTCCATGAGCCATTGGCTGCCTGTCCTTGGAGTATTTCCAGGAAAGATAAGAAGAGTTGTAGTAAATGGGCACAAATATGGTGCCAATCCCTGGCACACTGGGAAAAAACCCTGCTGGTTCCCCATGTCAGATAGCTTAAGAAGTACTGTGGTGAGACACCTTAGATCCCATTATGAGAGAAAGGCAGGTTATAAATTGGATAAACAAACCAACAGATTTTTTTCTCCTGAGCTTTCCTTGTGTTCCATTCTGTTGGAAGAAGAGCAATAGATGCCACATGGACTATCTGGTGCCCCTTAAGCCAGCCTTTCTGCCTCAGGCGTGGAGAAGGATGTAATCTTCTCAATACCATTCCAGTCAGCTTCTGTGGACAGAGGGTACCATTTTGCCCTTTGCCTCAGGGCCAGCAAAAGTCTGGCCCTGCCTTTTCAGGTGTGATGGTTCTTGTTTAACAATTCCACACAAAATGCACAGGAGAACCAGGCTTTAGCAGGATTCATCTCTTCCAATTCCACACAAAATTCCACCTCCTTTCCTGACAAGCATCCCCATGCTGGATAAGACAATGATAAGATGTTCCAATTGGCACTGATACTGAACTGTTGTTAAGGAAGGATTAAGTCTCTCTTCATGAGAGAAGGCCTCATCGCTTGAATAAAATGTGGTGGGGGGGGGGGAGAGAGACATTTGTGAGATCCAGCCACTCAGAGATCTAAACACATGTATTATGACAAAATCGCAAACTGCTGGCTTGGCAGTTTATTTGAGAACAGGCGGGGAAGGTGATAGCTCGTCGAAAGTCAGAGATGGGATCAATATTGAATAAATCAAAACAAATATGTGAAAGGTTCTGAGAATGCTATGAAAAATTAAATACTGGGGAATTGAAGGCAAGTGATTCTCAAATTACTATGATAGCAGTACAGTAGTTGTGACAGTCAGAAGCCTGGTGAGTGGGGTTCTGTGCGCCCAGGACTGAAGCCAAGGGGGTATTTTTGGATGAGATATTTAGCAATTGTACAAGCAGCTTTTATTTAAATACGAGGGCCTGGACAGCCTTTACAAAGGAAGAAAATGGTCATTGTTCTACTCTGCAGATGGAGAAACTGAGGACTCTGGCAGGAAGGGCTAAAGAGAAGAGAACTGTTGGCGCAGAAAAATTAAGGCGCTCAAATAGGAAAGAATGGAAAACTCAGGGATGCTGTCAGTCTTTTGTGTGAGTTGGGCAATCTCTGTCCAGTTGCACTCTTGTGGTTTCTGGGCCCACTGCTTGATATGCAAGGATATAAAAATCTGTGGGGTTGTGTGTGTGTGTGCGTGTGTATGTATTTAAACCAGCTAATGTCATCCCCAATGCACAGACTAGTCTATTGAGCTTTCTTTTTCTCTTTCTTTCTTTCTTTCTTTCTTTTCCTTCCTTCCTTCCTTCCTTCCTTCCTTCCTTCCTTCCTTCCTTCCTTCCTTCTTCCTCTCTCTCTCTCTCTCTCTCTCTCTCTCTCGTAGAGTGTCAGTAAAACTGAATCTTTATCAGCAATGTACAATGGAGAAACTGCAGTTTCTCTGTACCCACAAGAAGCTGCAATTGAAAGCATACATATTTCGGGTGCTGTGCATTTGAAATGCCTATGTTAAGGACTTGGGATCCTACATTGCTTCAGAATGGCATAAATATACACTGGTGGAGTTATGTTACACAACTGCTATACTGAATACCAAAGCAGGTCAACATATGCAGATCAATGGTCAATGCGCATGGCTGACAACCCCTTTGTAATAGTAATGTATAATATAGGCAATGCACAGAGGCTATGTGCATTTACAGCCTATTGTGTGTACTTTAATGTGCTACCACATGTCCAGTGGTCTCATATGCACAACTACTTATGCCACTGTCAATTGGATATGCTTTGTCACCCCAAAACCAGTCTGTATGTGTAGCACAATTTACACCTACATATGTCACTAAGAGGATGACAATCACAGAGTGTCTAACGTCAAATCCTCCTTGTTTTATTGATTGTACTGCACAGCAGTATAAACTGTTCAGAGAGACTGTCTAGATGAAGAGTGAGGAAAATGTTTTAAATGAATTAATAATAAATCCATGAGACCTCTGGGTGACTTTGGGCCAGATACTGTGCCACAGTGTATCCTACCTCACAGGGTTCTTGTGAAGAGAAAACCCCTGCAGGGAGACTGTGCTGCTGTGAGGAAGGATGTGATAAATAATGTAATTAATTAATTGAAATTACTATGGAGCTTTAGGGTGATTGCTCTGTACAAGACAATTTAGCGCTTTCCCAATTCTACAAAATGAGCAGTGTTTGTTCTTAAATATATACCTCAGTACAGCAAGGGATATGTAACTGAGCACCCATCTGGGTCCTATTGAATTTGATGGATGAGTCTGTTAATGTAGATGAGTATCCTCATCATGTGAAACGCAACCAACTAGAGCTGGATCAGGGCCAATGCCTACAGTCCCCAGTCAACACTAATGCTTTAAAGCAAAATGTGCTGTAAAAATCTCTTTACACTAGCAAGAACTGCAGCTCTATCTATGCATCTTATCTGAATGCATTAAATTATTCCCTTTAGAAAAATTAGATCTTTAGGCTACAAGTTTAGAAAATATTACCTGCAGTGAACCAATTAATCCTACCTCTTTTCAAGCTCCCTTCTCAATTTTCTATTCTTTCCCATTTATGTATCTTTGGTGTATGACAAGCTGAACTGAGGAATGTGCCTTTAATGAAACAAATAACAGCAGACCAAGCAGAATATATGGATTTTATTTACCCTCAAGTAAGCATTTAAATTTAATAAATTAGGAAAATGAATCCTGAACATCCTAGGAGGAAGTTTTAGCATTGTTCGATACAATTTTACTTTCCAGGGAGTAAGTCCCATTGAAGTCTATGGGAGTTGCATCTGAGTGAATAGGTATAGGATTTCACTCTCATATTTTTGTCATTATAAATGAAAGAATATGTGGACACATATAGCAATAATGCTGTGACAAAATTTGATATTTTCCCCTGGTAGGCTTTACAGATGTCCAGTTACAAGTTAAATCCAGGATTCAGTGGATTAAATTCAAATAAAAGCTACTACAAGGTCTGCTCTGAAAGATTTCTTACTTAATCTTATAAGCAATCATTGATATCTAAATATATTGGGGGGAGCAGTTGCTGGTCTGAAAGTCATTGGAGGTGAAAAGGTATGCCTGAACACATCTGCTGCTGATTACTTCTTTTTTCCTCATGAAACAACAACCACAACCCTGGAGTAAACTACATTTGATGTGGCAAAAGAGGAAATTAAATGTATAGGATAAAGCATCCTTTTGCATCCTGGCTCTGTCTAGATGTCTTGGACTACAACTTCCTTGCATCTCCACTGACAATTGTTCATGTGGGTTATAGCTGATGGGAACTGTAGTCCAAACAGCAGAAAAGAAGCAATTTGGAGAAGGCTAATAGTCTATAGATGTCTTCCATTATGAACCTAGTCCCCCATCCACCCTGAGATGCGGAGGGTGTGATTATAGATGGGACATTTGGTGGTTCCTAGTTTAGCAATAATAAAAAAGCTCAGGTGAAGGTTTGCCTGCTTACAATATTTCAGATTGGCCAGGAATTTCTAGAATTGGAGATGGGGGCTTTCCTCCTTCATGCTTCTGCTTAAAGCAAATATATAAGCAAATATAGGTCTGTCTAAAACAAATATATAAACAAAACCATCAAGGGTGTTGTAGTACATTGCATTATTGCTTCCAGCTGCAGTGCATTCAGTTGCTTTGGGGTTTCCGAATGGTTGCATTGGATTTAGCAGGGGTTGACTTCTGCTGAAGGAGGGGGGCATTTTTCACCTCAACTCCCCCCTCCAGGGCTTTCACCCCTGCTTCTGATGGGACCAGAAGGGACATGACATCAATGTGTTGTGTTTTCAGCCAATTTTGGGCTGATAGCAGTGTGGGGGGTGTTTTAAGCTATTCATAGATTCTGAGAGGATTGCAGGGGCAAAAGTGCTACATTTTGCAGCAGCATAGATTCATTTTTTGTTGTTGGGGAAGACAATTGCCTGTGATTTTTATTAATTTGGGGGAGTCTGGTCACTTTGGGTGGATTTCTAGGCACTTCAGGGGCTTGCAGAATGGGGCCCTAGTACATGTGGACCACAGGCTGCACATTCCTCACCCCTGGTTAATAGCACCAATGAGTGCTCTTTTATAGTCCTCTTGCCTCTGGGATGACCCAAGACATTTTGATGCCTGAGAAAAAAACCAATGTAGCACCCTCTCCCATTCCCCATAGAGAAGGCGGATTTTTAATCTCTGAAAAAAGAAATTAAAAATCACAATTAATTTTCACTGTTACTGAAACCATTTTCTCTCAAAGTACACATTTCTATAATTAATTGATTAATTACAGTGAAAAATTATGTGTGATTTTTCATTAATTCATACCCATTTTTTTTCCCAGCACAGGATTCAGGTGCAACCATTTAAAAGCAGGGCTTTAAGGGTCATGTCCTTTAATAATGCATGTTTCCAAACTGAGTTGTTTTCAAAGCACTTATTCTGACTATATTTTGAAACTTTGACCAAAATCCTGAATCATTAATGTAACTCCAATGGTGGAGCTTCGTTGTAGTTATGTCTACAACCTTACCCCAAAACACCCCAACTTTGCAGCCTGACAGAAAGCTGACCAAAGCATTTCTGAGGCACTGCAGATCAGGGCACTGAGGAATGATGTCTGCAGTTGTTACCCAAATTGCTGGGGGTCTGTGGGGACCCTCTAATGTCCTAATATTAATTTGGGGAATTTTTAATTAACTCAGCTTGGCACGTGAGAGGCTGGGCAATGGCAGGGCCTTTTAACCTATGTATACCAATAGTAACAGGGGAGACTCTAAGCCAAAACATTCAATTAAATGAGCTTTCGTGGAAATAAATATCAACAGCATTCACATGAACACTCAGGCTTCATGCAATCAAAAAAGGCTAACGAAGAAAGTAGGAAGTATTTGGATAGAGGAATAGAGTGAAGGGATGATGAGGGATAGAAAACCTCTCAGAGGAGGAGAGATCCGTGAAGCAGAGAATTCTCAGAGATGCGTTCTGGGGGTCTCACAGCAAACAAGCAGCATGGCTTTAGGAGGAGGAACTGTGAACACTTGGGTGGAGTTTTAGGGGGATAGTTATATCTGATAATTGCCCTGAAGCAATTGGATTTAGAGTGAAATACAATGTCTCTTGGAGTTACCCAGGGCTAGACTAAGGATTCTCTGGAAGAGTTAACAATCATTAATGGGTAGCATATTTGGAATTGAATAGAATTAGGCAACTTCCATTGTGATAAGGAGAAGGGAGGAAGGAACCTTCTTGCAATCAAAGAGAACTCTGCTATCTTTGAGTGGCTTAGTACATGACCCACCATCAGATGTTCCTGGGATGTACCTCAACATGGGTATGAACTTTCTTTGGAATTTTATTAGCCCCTCCCTAGAGTGTGCATTCCCTGAATCTCAGTACTCAGGAAGTTTTAGATTCACTGCCACCCTTGTGGAAAGCCACAGCAAGCCATTTTTTTTAAATATTGCCAATTATGCAATATCACAAAGGTGGGGCTACCAGGACAGGTAACACAGCGCTCTCCATGGGAGGCATCAAGAACAGGAAGCTGCAGAGACCTCCTCAGGGTTGTACCACAATTGCTTGTTTCAACACGCCCCATGACCAGGAGAGCACTACAGATGTCATTCCCAGGCGCTCTGATCTGTGGTGTGTCAGAAATGTTTTGGTAGAGGTGCTGCAAGGCTGCAAAGGTAGGCTTCAGGGAAGGGGGGGTGTCACATTTGGTCATTCCTGTCCATAAACATGAATCCTCACAAGTTATAAGATTGTAAGTCCAGCTCATGATCTCATAACTTCTTTAACAGGATGCTAGCTCCTTTCTTTTTTGAGCTGAGAACTGCACAACATCATTCAAAGTAGTGTGAAATCCAACAGATAACTATGTTCTGATTTCACCTTGATCTAGGAGGGGCAGATCTGGTCAGTTACAATCAGAATTCTCAAAGATCAAATTCCTTAGGTATCCCTAATAGTGGAAGTATGCTGCACAATCTTAGTCTTCTGCTTTCTTATCCAGAAATCAAAGATCTGAGAATCTGGGTACAGTGGGCCCTTGGTATCTGCTGGGGTTTGTTTCCAGGACCCCTCATGGATACCAAAATCCATGGATGCTCAAATCCCATTATATCCTAACCAACAGAGATGACCTGGTTAATGGGGTGCAAGTGGTGGGATCCTTAGGTGAGAGTGATCATGTTCTCCTGGAGTTTGTTATACAATGGAAAGGAGAAGCCAGGTATAGTCAGACACGCATTCTTGACTTTAGGAGAGCTGATTTCAATAAACTCAGGGAAATACTGGGGGTGATCCCATGATCAGGAATACTAAAAGAGAAGAGACCTCAAGACGGATGGGACTTTCTCAAAAGGGAGATACTGAAGGCACAATTTCAAACAGTACCATTGAGGAAGAAAAATGGGAGGTGTCTCAAGAAACCAGGATGGATGACTAAAGAGCTTTCAATGGAGCTAAGTTTTAAACGGAACATGTATAGGAAATGGAAAAGGGGGGAAATCACCAAAGAAGAATTCAAACAGATAGCGAACATGTGTAGGAGTAAAGTCAGAAAAGCTAAAGCGCAGAATGAGCTCAGGCTTGCTAGGGAGGTTAAGAACAATAAAAAGGGTTTTTTTTGGGTATGTCCGCAGCAAAAGGAGGAAGAAGGAAATGATAGGGCCACTACGTGGAGAAGATGGCAAAATGCTAGCAGGGGACAGAGAAAAGGCAGAATTACTCAACACCTTCTTTGCCTCAGTGTTTTCAGAAAAGGAAAAGGAGGACCAACCTGAGGATAATGGAACAGAGGACACAATAGGGGAAATCCAGCTCAAAATAAGTAAAGAGGTAGTACAGGAATACCTTCTTAATCTAAGTGAATTTAAATCTCCAGGACCAGATGAACTACATCCAAGAGTATTAAAAGAGCTGGCAAATATAATCTCAGAGCCATTGGCAATAATCTTTGAGAACTCCTGGAGAACAGCAGAAGTCCCAGCAGACTGGAGGAGGGCAAACGTCCCCATCTTCAAAAAGGGGAAAAAAGAGGATCCCAACAATTATCATCCAGTTAGTCTGACATCAATACCAGGGAAGATTCTAGAGCAGATCATTAAATAGAGAGTCTGTGAACATTTAGAAGGCAATGCCATAATCACAAAAAGTCAACATGGGTTTCAGAGAAACAAGTCATGCCAGACTAATCTGATCTGTTTTTTTGATAAAGTTACTAGCTTGGTAGATGAAGGGAATGTTGTGGACATCCCATACCTTGATTTCAGTAAGGCCTTTGACAAGGTTCCCCATGACATTCTTGCAAACAAGCTTGTAAAATGTGGGCTAGACAAGTTAACTGTTCAATGGATTTGTAATTGGTTGACCGGCTGAACCCAAAGGGTGCTCAGCAGTGGCTCCTCTTCGTCTTGGAAAGACCAGTGGGGTGCCACAGGGTTCTGTCCTGGGCCCAGTGCTATTCAACATCTTTATCAATGACTTGGATGAGGGAATTAGGGGCATACTTATCAAATTTGCAGATGACACCAAATTAGGAGGAGTAGCTAATACCGTAGAGGACAGGATCAAAATTCAGAATGACCTGGATAGACTGGAGAGCTGGGCCAAAGCTAGCAAAATGAAATTCAATACAGAGAAATGTAAAGTACTGCATTTAGGGCGGGAAAATGAAATGCATAAATATAGGATGGGAGAGACCTGGCTGAATGAGACTATGTGCGAAAGGGATCTAGGAGTCCTAGTAGACCACAAGTTGAACATGAGCCAACAGTGCGATGCGGCAGCTAAAAAGGCCAATGCGATTTTGGGCTGTATAAATAGAAGTATAGTGTCTAGATCAAGGGAAGTAATAGTGCCACTCTATTCTGCCTTGGTCAGACCTCACTTAGAATACTGTGTCCAGTTCTGGGCACCACAATTAAAAAAGGATATTGACAAATTGGAGCGTGTCCAGAGAAGGGTGGCTAAAATGGTGAAAGGTCTGGAAATGATGCCTTATGAGGAGAGACTTAGGGAGCTGGGTATGTTTAGCCTGGAAAAAAGACGGTTAAGAGGCGATATGATAGCCCTGTTTAAGTATTTGAAGGGATGTCACGCTGAGGATGGAGCAGGCTTGTTTTCTGCTGCTCCAGAGACTGGAACACAGAGCAATGGGTGCAAGCTCCAGGAACAGAGATTCCACCTCAACATTAGGAGGAACTTTTTGACAGTTAAGAGCTGTTCGGCAGTGGAACGCACTCCCTCGGAGTGTGGTGGGGTCTCCTTCCTTGGAGGTCTTTAAACAGAGGCTGGATGGCCATCTGTCGGGGATGCTTTGATCGTGATTTCCTGCATGGCAGGGGGTTGGACTGGATGGCCCTCGTGGTCTCTTCCAACTCTGCAATTCTATGATTCTATGATATACAATGGCCTAGTAAAATGGCATGCCTTTTATAAAATGGCGAATGCCAAGATTTGCTTTTGGAATACACCCCCCCCCAAAATATTTTGGAGTCGTGGTGGTTGAATCTGTGGATGAAGAACCCATAAATACAGAAGGCTGACTGTATATGATAAAGCCAGCCTCTTAATTCTCTTTGGGATGGAGCTACCAGAGAAGAATGAGTAGTTGTCAGCAAAGAAGCCTTTTCTTTTTCAAGCAGCGTATCTGCAACCCTCATCTGACATGAATTATCCAAATATGATATCTGCTATGGAAGCCAAAATGCTTGAGTTTATTACTGCTTGGATGGAAGATGCCTGGGAATCCTAAGCACTGAGCATCTTAAAAAGAGCAAGTGGGTATGTGTATAAAATTAGGTAATGTCTATGAATCTATGCTCAGGATCATGGGATATGAATGGAAAATGAAATCTTCAGAAACAGATCCATAGCATCTGTACTTAAATCCCACAGCAAGATTTGAGTGGCAGGGGTCAGAAAGAAAAAACACACATCATAAACCCAGTATAACATGGAAAGGACAGGTCTTAAGAGGGCTGCATAGCACCCTGACCTTCTCAGTGGGAAGAGTGGATAAAGAGAAGTGTCAAATAAGTAGAGAATATTCAAGTACAACATCACCTTATTACTGCTGACTTGATTTAATTTTCCATAATTCTGAAAAAAAAAATCCTTTTAGAAATGTGAAATGAACGAGAGGGTTCTGTCTTCACTGGCTGTCTCTTACCATCTGACAGCCACTTGTGTTGTTAACTTTATTTCATACAGAATGAGCCTAGCATAGATAGACTATTTTTATTTACATTACCAGGTGACTGATTTGCACCACAAAGCCCATAGTAATACCTCTAGATCCTTTTCATAGGATCCCAAACAAATCAAGGTGTTGGTGGGACACACAAATGGAACTCTGGATGATCTGATAGGCTCAGATGAAAAAAGCAATCTTGAAATATACCTAGTCCCAAACAATTTAGGGCTTCAGATGTTATAAGCATCAATATGAATTTACTGCCCAACTCACTTGACCTCACTTCATTTGTCTAACCTGCCCTTCGATATCTCACCTGTCTGTGACCATATCTTCTGCTTTCAGCCCTTGATTCCTCTTTGTTTGACCTGCTACTTGCCATCCAAACTACTCATCATCAGGACTTTTGTCTCTGTCATACATACCAATCATCTTACTAGGCACCAAGATTGTGGCAACCTGTGAGAAGCTAGACGTTAGGCCTGACAATGCCTGCCATTATGATGGACAGATAGTAGGTTCAGAAACACAGACGGGTTTCTGAACCAAAGGCCATCTAGCCAACTCCCATCATTGCAGACATCTAGAGATAAAGCATCCCTAACAGGTTGTTATATAATCTAGTTTGTTTTAAAACTTCCAATGAAGAAAAGTCCAGCATCTTCCAAAGGATTCTATTCCATTGTCACACAACTCTTACCATCATTGTCACACAACTCTTACCATCAAGAGGTTCTTCCTAATTATTTTTCAGAACGTATATTCAATATAAATCCATTGGTATGTAGAATATGTAAAGGCCTATGTTTCAAGGACTTCATGGAGAACTGGGAAAAGGTGTCAGTGAGTCTCAGTGTATTCTGCCCACTACACCTTTTCCCTTCCTAGGTCCCTTATATGATGGGACAGGAAGGTTAGTTTGAAGAACAGTATTCTGTAATGTATACATGAACCAGTAGCATGCTTTTGTCACCAAGACTGAAGCCCAATGCTGAAGGTACTGTCTTCTGTTCTAACCATGGTTGATTCTAGTGACCACATTGACATGTGGTTTACAAACAGCAGGTGATTTAATGTGGGAGATAAAGAGGAGAATGGTGATCCAACCAGTTAGGGAATACATGAAAGAACTGGATTGAAACTGTACCAATCAATCTGGTATCAGATTAAGGGCTTGTCTACATGGGCAATTTACCATGTCTTGGAGCCCTGCGGTCCTAATGATGCAGAACTTTTGCCTTGTTCTGCCCCCAGGCAGTCCTCATGACCCCCAGGGCGAAAACAATGCTAAGATCGGTGGAAGATGGGGTAGGGCCCATTACAGTGTTTTTTAAAAATACCTGTTTAAATCCATTACAGCTGGGAAAAAATGGATCAGGTCCCACATGACTGCAAAAGCCTGTTCTGGCCTGTGGGCCCATCATTGCAGCTGTCCCCTACTTCGCTCTTCAATAGCCAGAAAGGGAGCCTGCAGGATGTGACCAAGGTTGGTCACATGCGGGGTGGGGTGGGGTGATCAAATGCTGCAGGCCAGCTTCCTGATGTCAGAGAGTGTGATGCAGAGGGCAGCATTGGCAGCTGCAAGGATGGGCTGGCATGCTTGTATGGACTCCAGCCCGTTTCATGCTGGTAATGGGGGAGGAACAGGCCAGGTCCATGGGCAGAATATGTTGGTGGGAACCTGGTGTATTCTGGCCTGTGTAGATGAGACCTAAGAGCAGGCTCATGTAGCTTCAACAATATGTTAGGCCTTCCTGTTCCTGGCCTTTCCCCATAGTCACAGTGTTACCCTTGTTGCAGACTGTTTTTAAAAACCTCTTACTCTACCTTGGAGTGTGTGTGTGGGGGGAAGGTCTCTTACTCCATATCCATTTGTTCTCAGGCGCTAATCCTTCCCTCTTCTCTCTGGGTTTCCCCACCTCCTTTCCTTACTCCCTCACCAAAAGACAACCCTCAGGGAGAGAGGTTACCGCAGGGGAAGCTTAGAAATGTAGTCCAAGGTCCTACTGACCCTTTACTGTTTTTCTTTCAACTCCAGTGCAATGCTTTATTTTCTCCCCATCAGAACAAGTGTATGTATCTCAGGCAAGCTCCCCATTTGTGTATCAGAGGCAGGCTGAATTTCTGGGTACTGCTTGCTTGGAACAAAACCTACTCCCTGTTGCTTCTGAACCGGATTAAAAATTACATTTGATGTTTAATGTTTACTTGTAAATGTTTATTTTACTTGTAAATCAAAACTTCTCAGAACTCAGGATAGGGATCATGTAACAACCCCAATAATGAACTCTGGCTCTATTGGGTCAGAACTACAGTAGGAACTTTATCAGACAAGCCTCTTTACTTATTCTTTTGCCGGCACACTTTGCACCATTTTTATGCCAGCAAAAGAAACCCCCCACCAAACCTTACCTTCAGTTCCAGTAAAAGGCAACCCTAGCATTGACAGAGAATGAACAGAGCTCCGTTCAGTTCCACGCTTGTGATCTTGGTGAATCTTGCGAGAAGATGCAAGCATGGGAAATTTAAAAGAAAAAGAAACACACAAAACATTCACACAAGTACAAAAACACACTAAAAAATTATAAGTAAACCAGGGAGGTTAAAAAAAAAAAGAATGTTCCCTACCTGGCTGTCCCCATCTCACCCGGAGGTTTTCTGTCATTCACACTGCATTCATGTGAGCAACAATGGCGCAAAGTTTCAAATGCCAGCAATGCAAGCAAAAAAGCACTAGGGGAGATCTTACTGATGGCTTGGCCCATCAAGAAAAAAAGTACACCTTGTTCCCTACACATGATCATGAAATGACGACACTGTCTGGTATGCGCGCCCTTTTGTGTTAATTAGGCATTCTTATGACGCCATGCTTGCCTGGTCTGATAAAGTCCTAGGATTGGGGGAGCACAGTCTTATATTCCCAGCCAGAGGAGATGGCTCAGGAATCATACTTAGGGCTGCCAGAGTGAAAAACCTGAGAGGTCTCCTATACCTTTATGGTTGTGTTGAAGAGGCAATTTCAGCAGATGCTTCTTGTCATGCAAGCTGATAATAAGCAACACCTGCTGAAATGTCCTCTTTTAAGAAACCATTAAAGGTACAGGAGCCATCTGCAGTTTTCTCTCTGGCAACCCACTTGTTAGGCACTGAGTATGAACCTGCCAGATTCCGTTTCTAAACAGTGCTGAGGTAACATTCAACCGTAACCCTATTTATTTACTAGATACATGTCATATGCACAAGAGATAAATTGTACAACCGAGTCATGCATCAGGTTTGGGAAATGAGGTACAAATGTAATAAAAATAAATAAGGTATTCAAAAGTTGAATGGGTAAAGGGAGGAGACTCCAAGAATGTTTCTTGCCTCAATTGCCTTTTAGTCTAGGGCAAGCCCCCAGCAGGATAATAACACAACAGAAACATATAACATGGATTATTAGACACATGGATTATTAGACGTATCCATGTGATATTTTATAGGCACTGGTAGATTGTGTCAGCCCACACATTATTAAAGGGCCCAAAAGGCCAATAAAAGATCGACTCTAGAAATGCAGTGACAGCATGAGCAACAATAAAACCATGGGGGTCTCCTTCAGCAGAGCACGTAAGATGAGCGGAAAAAGTGTCAACAGGACTTCCACAAATGCATTAATATAGGCATTAGACATAGATATCCTTAATAAAGAAGACACTTTCTATTTGCTGAACACCCAGCTTGTTTTATTGCAGCCAAGGTGATATTTTCCCTCAACACCAGGCATTGACCCTATGAAGCAGAGGAGTAATGGGCCAGGGGCTGGTAATAGCTATTCCCAGTGAAATGGCAAACACCATTTTGTAGTGAAATCAGTCACTGAACCCATCAATGAGAATGACCCCTTCCCTGCCCCCATTGCTTTCCTTCTGCCTAAAGAATTTGCCATATTCAGTCTTTAGGCTCTGAACCCAAATGACCTTTGAAAGGTGAATTTATAACTGCTCCACCACTCTCTGTATACGCTCACTTTCCTAACAAATAGGAAGAAGAAATATAGGGTGATCAATGGGGAAGGAAGCATACTTCGTAATAATATATTTCCAGCTAACGGTTAAAAAGTCAGGGTGATAACATGCAAATGCCATCTTGCCCTCCAACATGGAATCAGATGCAGCTTTGACAAGGGCTGTTGCTCTGCTCCACTTTAGCAAAAGACTCCAACACTTCCTCCTTCCCCCCTTTTCAAGGCTGTCGTTTGGAATCAGCAGCCCTGTTCCCATCAGGAATCCTTCTGCCAGCTCTGTACTGTACTTCATTAGGCAGCTCTATTTAATGGTTTCAACAAAAGCCATCATTTTAACCCAACTGCCTTGACTAAATTAAAATTTCTAATCTCTGTTTTAGTGTTCTGCAACTGATGTATACATAAGCAAAACTGGTCAACATCTGCTAGTGGGTTGGCCCAAAGTTCGGTAAAGATGTACTTCACATTTCTGAAGCATGTGCAAAGTAACAACGTCCTAATTCTCCGGAGAGCTCTCATGATTTTACTTCGCCATTTGTTCAGACACACTTTAGCAGCATATAAGCCATACAGTTGATTCTCCCCTTGGTTGCCGTTTTATCTGTAGTGTCATTTTGAGTAATTGGGGTATGGTAGCTGATCAACTTTCAGGTTTCTCATTGGCAGAAAGGGACTGTATTGGCACCAAGAAAGGATATGATGGGTCCTTTCGGTGCCTGAGCGAGTGTCCCTCTTTTGCACTTGGCTACCCAAGGCCGTTAGAAAATAAGCTTAATAAAGCCTCTAAGTGCAGGCATCTTCACTATTCCCAGCCAAGGGGTTGTGGAAAGCGAAGAAATATTTTAAAGCAATGCGAAAGATGGTAAATGTACATATTTAGCCAGTGATCTGTGAAAGTTTTTGAATTAGTTTTTAAAGCTTTGTTAAGACCAGAACGCACAGATGTTGAAAACAAGTTCAGATGTAGCGACAGATGGTATTTGATTATGAAGCAGACTGTTCATATAATACAAAGATGCTGCTTCTGCCATACACAAGTAACTGCAGAGAGTGCAGTAGAAATTTTGGAAGCTGGAGCAGTTCAAGAGGTTCTTTGTGTGGCAATAACTTTTAACATTTTTTTTTTTTGCAGCAGTTCTAAAAATCAGGATAATTTTCTTCTTATAGGAGTAATGTGCCCAACCTCCTCCCTCTTCTGCTACTTTCCTCGTCATTCCTTTTTCAGTTATACTGGCATCTTGTCTCTTCCAAAGTCTGTACTACATCATACCGTGTTCATTTGTGAATTTGAAACAAACATTTCCCCTAGATTTCAATATGTATAGAAACCTACCGATGTGCCTACATATCAGGGTTTTTTGTTCTCTTTCTCATTGATATGTTATCATTGTCTTTTTAACTATCTGTGAGCTCATCTTTTGCCTGTTTAACTGAACGGTGATTAAGAGCCCCTTTCATACATTACATTTCTAGACACATATTTAAGATGCTTTCAGAATAAACTTTAAAATATAACATGCAAGCAACCAATGCCTGTATCATGCTTGTCAGAGAGCCAAGAGTAGCTGAAGCTCTCTGTTGAATGCACTCTCCATGCCAAACCAGTGTTTACTCTGCATAATGTGTGAAATGGTGTTTTTCACGGTAGTCCTAAATAGATTAAATTCTGCTTAAATCAGTGGCACATGCAATCAAGCTAAATGTAGGGATGCCAAGATGGTTCATGATTTAGCAAAGCTTTGTGGGATGTTTGTTGGGGCAGGCAGGGATGACCTTTCTGGTACCCGCTGTTCTAGTTTACCATATTACCATTATGAAATGATTTTACTGCCTGCTTCCCACCCATCTACTCTTCCATCACAACACTTCTAGTCATGCTACTGTGAAGTGGTGGTTCAGGAGAAGCTGTTTGCTTGCCTGACTCACTCAGATACTAATGAAATCCCTGGAAATACTGTACCATGTTCCCATTGCCCCAAGCCCAAGTAAGTGAACTGGCAGGAGAGTTCGTCAGTTAAACATCAGGGTGCTGTGCTTGGAATTCAGTTCCTCTGCTGTATTGTGCTTGTTATAATATCAAAGCTTGTGCTACTTTGTAGCTCCACCTGGAAAAAGGTGTCCAGTCAGCTTTGGAAGATGTGCTATTCCTCTGTCTCTGGATAACAAGCATGCCTGGCCCTTTCTAGAACAGGACTTAGTGTCATAGGACTTTATCAGACCATGCAAATACAGCGTCATAAGTATGCCTAATAATCATGAAAGGGTGCACATACCAGATGATGTTGCCCTTTTGCGATCATGTAAAGTAAAAAAGCTGTCCTATTTATTGATGGGCCAAGCCATCAAGTGCTCCCCCATAGTGATTTGTTGCCGGCATTGCCGGCATTTGAATACATGCACCATTATACTCATGTGAATGCAGCATGAATGGGCAAACACTTCCGGGTGAGATCATACAGCCAGGTAGGGGACACTCTTTTTATGACCCCCCTCTCCATTTACCTGGGACTTTAAAAGTGTGTTTTTGTGCTTGTGTTAACTTTTTGTGTCTTCGTTTTTAAAAAAATTTCTGTGCTTGCATCTTCTTGTGAGAATCAGTGGGATTTGAAATCAGGAAGTGAACGGAGTTCTGTTCACTCCCTGTTAGTGCCTGGGTGGCCTCTTTAATGGGAGCAAGGTAAGGTCTGGTGGGGGGAGTTCTTTTGCTAGCATAAAAATACCACAATTTATGCTGGCAAAAGAACTTTTGAGGAGAGTGGTATGACAAAGTCCATAGTGAAGCTTCCAAATTTGACATTGGTTGCTTGGGTGAAGAAGATGAATAAAAGTAACAATGTTCACTCTCACCCAGTTAGGGGAGCCATATCCACCAGTGGGAACATATGAGGCAGATCATACTTATACTGAGGCAGATTGTTAGTCCATCTTGCCCATTATTGTAAACTCTGACTGGCAGTAGCTCTCTTAGATTCTTTCCTGTTCCTACTTGGACATCCCTGGTATTACCTGTTGGTCTCTTCTCCAAGTATTCACTAGGCCTGACCCAACTTTGTTTCTGAAATTGGACAAGATCAAGACAGAGATCCTGGATCAGGAGAGGGATTGTAAAGTGCTGCACTAGTAGAACTATGACACATCTCCTCATCCCAACCCACCTTTTAATCTGCTGCAACCCTCCTCCCAAGCTGTCTATTTACTGACCAGTTAAGAGTAGGGAGTGGCAGCAGAGCACCATCCAGCTATGTTCCTACCACTGGATGCTTAGTGACAGGCATCCTGTGGGACCTCCAGAGGTTCCCCAGAGCTCCAGAGAATGGGACTATAGCTAGACACTGGTTCACTCTCCCCCACTTACTCTCCACCATCCATTATATGGTGATTTTGGATATCCTAAATACATATCCTAAATAGCTTGCTTCTCTCAGTGAAGTGGAGGATCCTTTTTCGTCATCAATACTGAAGTCAAATTCAGCTGCCAAACTAGTTGACTTCTTTTGTAATTGAAATCATGGTAGTGGGGATTTGTCTTTAGCCTCAGGCAGCAAAGATCTTGGACTGGCCTTGATGTTTTGAAATGCTTGCTCTCTGAACAATAAAGATAAAGGAATGTGACATAAGACACAATTTTATAGACTGTACACATGGTCAATACATCCACTAGGAATGTAAATATTAAACTATTTTGTTCTCATAAGTGAGGGTGAATAATTTCCACACTTTTCTCCATGCTGCAGAGAAAAATCAATATTCTGCACATTCTTGCCTGGGATTAACACATCATGAAATGTTTCAGCAAATTATTCTGCACAAAAATGCATGTGGGTTTGGGGGGTTTTTTGCATGAAAAGTATGGGGGTTTGTGTAAAAAATGTTTTTGCTCAAAAAACACTATCCATAAATCTAGTTGGGCAGTTATGAATACATAACCTACAGTTACACATTCACTTGTTTTAAAAAAGAGAAGAAGATGCAAAGATTTTGAGTTATACATCTCCTTGCCCAAGAGGGGAGCGAACAAAACACCCAGATGTTTATTTCTGGTGTGATGGGAAGAGGAGAGTGGACTGGGGGAGCGGAATCCATCCAGATAGACGAAGGAAATAGAACACAGAAAAGAGGGGAAGATGGAGTATCTTTGAAGAAAAGAAATTGTTCGCAATAACAAGTAGGAAACTGAAGGTGAAATTAGAAGAAAGGCTTAAAAGTTGAAGGGAGAGACACTGAGAGATATTGAGAGAATTTGATAAGCTACGGTAAAGAAGAGGTGGAAAGCAAGGGAAGAGAGAAGGAAAGAGGGAGTGGTGAGTGGAGGCAAAGCTGGCGATAGAGGAGAGAAATAAGCATGGAAGAAGACGAGAAAAGAGTTGGAAAGGCTAAAGATATCTTGTAACAGCAGGAGAAAGTGAAAGCAGAGATGTAGGGAAATAGGAAGAATTCAGAAGGATAGAACATGAAACGTGAATGTGAAATATAATCAAGGAAATATACAAATTGGGATAAGAGTATTTTTTGAAGTTTTTGCAGGTGAAAGCTGGTGGTAGATTGGGGATAGGAGTCAGCTGTTAAGCGAGAGAGCACTTGAAGTAGGTAGAGAGCAAGGAGAGCAGTAACAGAGGAAAGAGATCCCTTCCCTTATAGACTAAAAACGCCAGAAAGAGCACGAAGAATCTAAAAAGCAAGAAGAAGAACTCAACAGGAGCAAGAAGTAAGAAGGCAAGAAGAAAATAAAGACATGGACTGAGAAGGGACAACAAAGGCAAGAAAGGTGGGAAGTGGATGCTAAAAGTAAAGTAAATCTAAAAGTAAGAGGAGAAATACATGGTTGAAAGTACTGATAAATTGGGGATATGTGAAATGAATTAGAAGAATAAGTGGTGTGATGTAATTAATAATACAGTTAATAATATAGTTTATAATATCTTATTATTATTATCATTAAAATTGTATAATGAAATGCAGGGGCTAGTAATTGCAAAAGGTATATAAGGTGTAAGAAAACTAATTGGATATATATATATATATATTTATATGTCGTTTCTCTTCAAGACTTGTTCAGCGTGAGTTCTCAAATAAGGCTGCAGCATTGTGGATAGTGCGTCTCCATGCCTCCCGATGTGAGGCCAGGGCGGACCACTGTTGGTGACCAATTTGGCCGAGCCTGAGATGTTGTTTCAGGGAGTCTTTGTATCACTTTTTTGGAGTGCCCCTCTTACGCTGACCCGTGGCGAGTTCACCGTAGAGTAGTATTTTTGGGAGGCAATGGTCCTCCATCCTAGAAACGTGCCCTGCCCAGCGCAGCTGCGTTCTCAATATCATGGCCTCAATACTGGTGATCCCTGCTTGCTCAAGGACAGCAACATTCGTCACATAGTCAGTTCAGTGTATATTTAGGATTGTGCGTAGACAGCGCTGATGAAAGCAAAACGACACTGCAGAAAGAATCACAACCCAAAAACATCACCCAAGGAGACCTTCTGCTGTGCTTTTTGCAACTGGACTTGTTTATCTCGGATTGGCCTTTTTAGTCATCAGCGCGCTTGCAGAAAGCGCGGGATGTGTCCTTCCTGAATCTTCATTTGTGAAGAAAAGCCATATATATATATATATATATATATATAGTATTAGAACACAAGAATAAGAATATATATATTGAATACACTATAAGAAAATATAATCAAACATAAAGGAGCTCAAAAATAAAAAATAAAAAATAAAGGGAGGGAGTAACTCAACAATAGTAAGTGAGCTAGAAAGGAATAATACATAAGGAAGTCATAATATATTATCTTACAAATAATAGACTAGATTTATTTGATTATATGATTGTTTGACATATTATAATATAATTAAAAGAGCAGATTTATTCAATTATATTCAATTTGATTTATCTGATGACAGGATCTGACTCGCTGTAATTGATTAATTGACTAATTGCTTGGCTAAATAACTGATTAATTGATTGATTAAGGAATACACTATTTTAAATAAAGAATTGATTGATTATGGAATTGACTAATTCAAAAAAGAATTGATTAAGGAATTGGCTAATTTAAAAAAAGAATTGATAAATTGGAAAAGGAGTGGAAAAGGGGTGAAGGAAGGAAAGAAAGGGAAAGAAAAAAGATTAAACTGATTGGGATGATTTGCATAGATTTGTAATTTATATTGAAGATATTGTTAATCAATGATATTGATTATATATTGAATATCTATATATTGGTTATCGATTATATTGATTAGATATTGAACATATATAGACGGAAGAGAGGAGAAGGGAAGAAAGGGGGAAGTGCATAAGAAATAGAGGATGCCAACTACAAGAAAGGCACTAGCCCATCAGCAAAGGCAAACACACTCTGTGAGAAGATCCTCGATAGAAATGACCACATAAAGTGACAGATACTAACCAAATATTAATAACAGAATTCAAAAAATAAAAAACAGATTAAAAAAAAAGAAATGATAGAGTTGAAAAGTGATATTATGACTGACATACAGAGACAATTAGATAATTTTGGGACACATTTAGAAGTAGCAATTAAGGATGTTAAGAAAATAACAACAGAGCTACAAGATCTACAAAGTAAGACAACTAATTTAGAGAAGAGAACAAAGAACTTAGAATTACAAGTTGAAAGAGAGAATACTAAAAAAAAAAAACCCAATTCAGGAGGTTAGATATAGAGCAAAATGTTTGAAACTATGTGGTTTGGGGGAGCAACCTAATGAAGATTTAGCAACCAGGGTTATAAATGCTTCAGCAGAATTTGTTGGTTGGGAACCCAAACAATTGGATTTAGAGATTGATAAAATATTCAGAATAGATTCATGGATAGCAAAGAAGAATACAGTACCAAGGGATATTGTTATATATTTTGTGAGAGAAAGAGTTAAGGATATTGTATTACAGAAAAACGTTAAGGTAGATGGGTATGAAGTGCAAATATTTAAAGATGTATCTATTCAAGTGATAAAGAAGAGAAGACAGTATGGATTCTTGACCCGAATATTGAGGGGAAAATATAAAATATAAATGGAATAAGATAGAGGGAGTAACAGTAATATACAATTATAAGAAGTATTGGATAAATACTGTACAGAAAGCTAAGGAGTTTTTATCCAAGATTCAAAGAAGAGGAGAAGGGGAAAAGAAGGAACAAAGTGGTGATAATAAAAATAATAATAATTTACCGAAGGAGAAGAGAGAATATATAGGAGAAGGAATAAATACAGGAAGATTGAGGATACAGAAGAAGTAATCAGAAAAGAAATACAAGAGAAGGAGATAAGGAGTATAAGAGAGAAGGAGGAGGAGGAAGGAGGAGAGGAAGAAGGAGAAGAAACAGAAAAGAATTTAACAGAAGAAGTAGAAGAAATAAGAACAGGGATAGAAGTAGAGGGAGAAACAGAAACAGAAATAGAAGGGTCAGAAGAAGAAGAATTGGAAGAGATTGAAGGAGCAGTAGGGGGAGAACTTGAGGTTCAGGTAGAGGAATTGGAATTTCACATATTTGAATAAGGATAAAGATTGTAATAATGGACAATGCCGAATAAAGTTGTATCATGGAATGTAAGGGGGCTTAATACCCATACAAGAGAAAAGCTGTGTTTCATTATTTAGAGAAGCAAAAAACGGATCTTGTTTGTCTACAGGACATTCTTGTAAAAGGGAACGATGTTAAACTATTAAGGAATGCTAAATTGGGCAAAGTTTATGCAACTGATTATGATAAGAAGAAGAGAGAAATAGTAATATATGTTAATTCAAAATTTGAACCCAAGGAAATTTTCAAAGATAAAAAGGGACAATATTTGGGAGTTGAAATAAAGTTGCAAGAAAAGAAAATGTTGGTGGTAGGAATATATGGGCCTCAAAATAATAAAAAAGAATTCATACAAAATATGATACAGGTGATGGGAAGTATGAGTATAACCATTATATGATGATGGGAGATTGGAATGGGGTCTTTGATTCCAATATAGATAGATCCAAAAGACCAGGGATGAGCCCAAAGCATGGGAAACTACCCAAAATAATGGAAGAACTGATAGATCAATTCGCGTTAGTTGATATATGGAGATTTAAGCATGGTAATGAAAGAGACTATGCATTTTATTCGGACAGGTTCCAAACCTGGTCAAGGTAGGATATAAAGAAAGTGGAAATCCAACCAAAAATAATATCAGACCACTCTCCAATTACATTAGAGATAATAGAGAAAACAAGACCCTACAGATGGCGGTTAAAGGAGGGATTATTGAAAAATGATTTGGTTACGGAAAAAATTAAGAGTGAACTAACACATTTATTTAAAGAGAACCTTGGAAAGTAAACACCATTAGATGTCATGTGGGACGTGGGGAAAGCGGTAATCAGGGGATACTTGATGCAGAAAGAACATGAAATAAAAAAATGAAGAAAGATAAAGAGAAGGAATTAATAGAGGAATTGGTTAAGAAAGAGAACGAACTAAAATGAGAACCAAAGAATAGAGAAATCAGAACACAAATAGACATACTGAAGACACAATTGGACATAGAGATGATTAATGAGATAGAAAAGAAATTAAAATATACCGGCAAAAGCATTTCCAATATGCTAACAAGCCAGGGAAATGGCTTGCATATGAAGGCTACCAAACAGGAGAAGAAATATCTAACAATATAGGAAAATACTTGGAGAAAGAAGAAATACCCAAAATTATAGTACAGCAAAAACTAGAATTAAACAAACAGATATAGTAAATGAGGTAAGAGAAGCCATAAAGAGAATGGAAGTAGGGAAAGCGCCCAAGCCGGATGGGTTTACTGCTCTATACTATAAGATCTTTGAAGAGCAAGTAATAAACCCACTTTGTACATTATTTAATCAAATTAACCAAGGCCAATGTCCAGCTACCTGGCAAAAAGCTGACATTGTTTTAATCCCTAAGGAAGAGAAAGATCCACTGGATCCAACAAATTATAGGCCTATTTCACTTTTGAATACGGATTATAAAATCTCTGCTAGTATTCTAGCAGAAAGGCTGAAGAAGGTCTTGAATGATTGGGTACAAGAAGACCAAAGTTTCTGCCAGGTTTCTTCCAGGAAGGCAAGCTAAAAATAATATAAGAACTCTACTAAACATAATAGAAGTTTACGATAAACACAATGAAAAAAAGCTGGCAGTAATATTGGCAGACACCGAGAAGGTGTTTAATAATGTTAGGTGGGAGTTTATGTTTAATCTTTTTAAAAAGATGGACATAGGCGATAGTTTTACTAAGTTGATACACAAAATATATAATAGACAGGAAGCACAGATAATAGTGAATAGTGATAAAACACAGAGTTGTAAAATATGTAGAGGGACAAGGCAAGGCTGTCCCTTATCTCCACTTCTGTTTAATATGATTTTGGAAGTTTTAAACAGAAAGATAAACAAAGATCCAGCGATAAGAGGACAAAGAATTTAAAATTATGAATTTAAATATCAGGCCTTTTCAGATTATTTAGTCTTTTTTAAAGAGAATCCAATGAGTAGTATAAAAAACTTGAAAGAGGTAATAGAAGAATACAGATACTTAGTATGTATGAAGATTAACAAGGAAAAGACTATTACGTTACCAAAGAATCTGAGTAAGTCGTATGAGAAGGAATTGGAAGAGGTAGCAGAGTTTAAGATTAAACAGAAAGCTAAATATCTGGGAATAATAATTACAAATAAGAATGTAGATTTATATGAAAACAACTATGGGGGACTTTGGGATCAAATCAAAGATGATATAAAAAGATGGTCTAATCAAAACATTTCATTGCTTGGAAGAATAGCCACGGTAAAAATGAATATATTGCCTAGATTAATCCACCTCTTTAGGAATATACCGATATTGATTAATGAAAAACCATTTGAGGGTTGGGATAAAATCTTGAAAGAATTTATATAAGAAGTATTATGTGACACACAAGAAAGGGGTGGATTTGGCCTGCCAGATCTAAGGTTATACTATGAGGCAAGTTGTCTGGAATGGATATTGGAATGGATAACATTGCGGGACAATAGATTGTTACAGTTGGAGGGTTTTAACCTTATATTTGGCTGGCACGCATATATGTAGCAGGGAAAAACATCAAAGCATAAAGATTTTGATCATCATTATATAAGACGGGCACTGATGAAGGCATGGATAAAGTACAAGAGGAAATTGTTTTTTGGGATACCTTTATGGGTGTCATATCATGAGGCTTTTTACAAAAGAGAGAAGTTACAGATGGACAAATGGCTAACTTATGAAATGATTCTGAAGAAAAGCGGAAAGGAATACACATTGAAAACTCAAGAGGAGTTAAAGTAGGAAGGAATTAACTGCCATTGGTTTATCTACAGACAAATACTAGAGAGGTATAAAATAGATAAAAAATTAGAAGGAATAATGATGGAAAAGGCAGAATTTGATAAGATAATTCAAGGAGGCGAGGAAAAAAAGAATATCTAAAATATACCAGCTGCTACTGAAACTAAATTTAGAAAGAGAGGTGGTAAAACCATACATGATTAAATGGGCTGAGAGTATAGGTCATCAAATTAATTTAGAAGACTAGGAAAAAGCATGGACAGTAAACATAAAGTTTACAAGAAGTTATACCTTAAGGGAAAACTTTTATAAAATGATAAATAGGTGGCACCTAACCCCAGAGAGAATGGCAAAGATCTACAAAAATTCATCAGGAAATTGTTGGAAGTGTGAAAAAGCAAAAGGGACGTATTATCACATGTGATGGTGCTGTAAAGAAACAAAAAAAAATACTGGAAAAGGATACATAATATAATAACAACGATTTAAAAAATGAAATATCCTTTGGAACCAGAGATATATTTGCTTAATATGATGCATAACATAGATTATAAAATACAGAAAAAGTATGGCAGGATAATACTCTATGCAGTAACAGCAGCAAGAATATTATTCGCAAAAGGATGGAAAAGTAAGAAGATCTCTCTAATAGACAAATGAATAGCAAAATTATTTATTGGACATGTATGAGATGGACAGGTTATCAAATTTATTGGATGATAGAGAAAATCAAAGGAAGCTGGATGCATGGAGGGATTTAATTCCTCTTTGGAAGGAGAATTGGGGCAATTTAATAAAGATTTCCGTGGAATGAATAAATAAAATAAGGAAAAGATAAGGAATAAAATTACAATAAGGACAGCAGGATTGAAAATTATTTTTGTACAATAAAGTGGGTAGCAATGGATTTGAGAGTTAACCTACGGACAAGGAGATGAAGATGCAAGTTACATGTTAAAAGCAAAATGTATATGTTTATGTTTGTGTTTATGTATTTTAGGTATACATGGAAAGTACTGTTGTCTTTAGTGCATTTAGTGTTTTAGTGGTGTAGTATTTGTTAGTCGTATAAGTTAGTTTGTGATTTTAGTTAAGTGTGGAAGGTCTAATGTTTATTGTTTAGGTCTTGTTTTGTGTGTGGGGTGTGGTTATTAAATATAATAATAATAATAATAAACCCCTACAGTTACACATTCATAACTGCTATGTATTCATGAGCCCTACCTAGCCCCTAGTTTAGGGGCAACATAGGGACTGTGAAAGTACCCCAAACCCCATTTACTGGTTAACAGCCACTGGAATCGATGGGGATCCATTCCCTTGTTGATCAAGAAATAGCTGCCTGATGTTTACACTCCCCCCTTTGCATGAGTTATCTCCAGAATGAGCAGGATTTGCAATAGGGGTCTTTTTTTCTGCCTGTTGCACAAGAGGCTGCCCATGGGTGTGAACGTCAGGCAGCTGCTTCTTGATTGACAGGAGAACGGACCCCCTTCAATCCCAATGGCTGCTTACTAGTCAGTTGGTTTGTGAGGGGGTCTGGCTGGAATCTATCATGCAGTACGTAATGGTCTTAGGACTTTATCAGACCACCCTCCTCAAAAGTTCTTTTGCCAACATATTTTGCTGCATTTTTATGCGTGCAAAATAATCCCCTTTATCAGACCTACCTTTAGCAGCGTTAAAGAGGTAGCCCAGGCACGAACTGAGAGGGAACAGAGCTCTGTTCACTTCCTGGTTTAAGATCTCACTAATTCTCATGAGAAGATGCAAGTGCGAAAAATTAAAAAATAAAAGTATAATAGAAAAAAAACTAAAGTTTTTTTTTTTAAAAAAATCTTTTTTGTTAAGGGGAGGGTAGGGGGCTCCTTGTTATGTTTGTACGTTATTTTTGTTCTTTTTATTTTGATTTGTTGTTCTTGTTTCTCTTTCTCTTGTTTTTGTTTTTATGTTGTGTGTATATATGTTCATTTGCATGATCAAATAAAAAATATTAATTTGAACAAAAATAAAAGTAAAATAAAGACATAAAAAGTACACACAAGCACAAAAACACACTTAAAAAGTCCCAAGTACACAGGGTATGTGTGTGTCATAAATAGAGTGTCCTCTACCTGGCTGTTGCAATCTCACCTGGAAGTGTTCTGTCATTGACATTTTCATGTGCGCTAAATGGCATGAGGATTCAAATACTGGCAATGCCAGTAACGAATTGTCATGGGAGATCAATTGACGGCTTGGCCCATCAATAAAAAAGGAGTGGGTTTTTCTCAATACACGATCGTGAAAGGACAATGTCATCTGGTATGTGCATCCTTTCATGATCATTAGGTGTCCTTATGATGCCATATTTACTGCATCTGATAAAGTCCATATAGGACTTTGCTGCTCATTTCCAGATAGCCACATATTTTGGGGCAAGATTTCTGTTTTTACACTAAAACTAGCAATCTTAAACAGAAATAAAATGTGGATATCTGGAAAATGCATTGTTGTGGTGGTGGTTTTTTTTGGCAGGAAAAAAAACTGTTATAGGCAAAAACCCTTCAGGTTTTGCACAAAGAATCCATGGGTACTTCTGCTCAGAATAATTTCCTGAAACATTTCAGGATGTGTGAATAGCAGGTGGAAATGGTGCAAAACTCTCAGCACTGTTATTATTCCTGAATGGGAAGAATGGGCAACCCAGTTTTCAGCTAGGAAACAAATACAGTTGGCCCTCCCCATTTACACATTTAACTTTCACAGATTTGATTATTCATGCATTATTTGCTGCTGCCTCCAGGGCTGCCTTCTTCAACAGAGAATAAGGAGATTTTCAGACTATACTGTTATAGTGTTACTATTCCACTTTAACTGCTCTGGCTTCCTGCTGTGGGATTCTGGGGTTTGTAGTTTAGGGAGGCCTAAGATCTCTCTGGCTGTGAGTTGCAAATGCCCCCTAAACTGCAAATCCCAGGATTCAGCAGGAGGCAGCCATAGCAAATAAAGTGGAATAGTAACACTGTAACAGTGTTGTCTGAAAATCTAGCATGTCTCAACTGATCTTGGACAATTGCTTGGATGGTTTTCCAGGGAGCCCATGCTGCTGGCTGGGTGGGGAAGAGTGAGGGAGTGCATCATTAAAAAGCAAGTTAGGAAACTCCTGCCAGCTTGGGCCCCACAGAAGTGGCTGTAGAGCCTTTTCAAGGAGTGTCTTCATCCTTCTTCCCTGAGCTGGGCAGGCTGGCCTCTGCATGCCTCAAAGCAGGAGGAGTTTGCTGGGTTGCTTTTCAATGATCTGCTCCTTTGATGCCCCCTCCATGGACCAATCTTGGCTTGGTGCTTTTTAAAAAAACATCCTCTCAGCCCACTTTGCAAAGAGAGCATGCACAGGCCAGCAGTTCAAAGCAAGCCTCCATAGATAAGAACTGTCAAAAGGCTGCTGTTTCTACACTGGCAAATTGCAGTACCATACTGCACTTTGTGTTTGTGCGTTAAGCATAATTGGGGGAGGGGGCTTAAGATGCTTGCAGTTTTTCCAATTTTGTGGGGGTCTTGCTAAGCCCTGAAAATGTGGGGGTCCTGCACCCCTAACCCCTGACTGCATACAACTCCTTTGTTAAAACTGCTTCACTGGCTACTGGTTCGTTTCTGGGCACATTTCAAAGTGCTGGTCATGACCTATAAAGCCCTATACGGCTTCGGTCCAAGCTATTTGAAAGACCATATCTCCCAATACAAACCTGACAGAATTTTAAGATAATCAGGGGAAGGCTTTCTCTTGATCCTGCCATCATCATAGGCTGGCTTTGTGAGGATGCGAGAGAAAGCCTTCTCGGTGGCTGCTCCCACCCTCTGGAACACCCTGCAATGGAAAGCTAGGCTGGCCCCTCCCCACTTTCCTTTCACTGGTAGGCAAAGACATTTTTATTTCAGGAAGCTTTTAATTTGTAGCTGTGGGCACAGAGGATTTTATTGGGATTTTTAAAATTGTTTTATTATTTTAACTTTTATATGTTTTATATTTAATTTTAAATTGTAATGATTTTAATTGTTTTTAACTTTTATCTGTTATGTTTCTAAAATTGTTTTTTATGTGTTGTGAGCTGCCTTGGGTCCCATTTTGGGAGAAAGGCAGCATATAAACCAAATAAACATATAAACCAAATAAACATCGCCATGCGGCATCCAATGTGTCTTCTTCCCAGTGAGCTTCCGGGTTTGCTGGGAGGATAATGGACTGATAGCCAATCAGGGCAAAGCTAGCTGGGGGTGTTTGCTCCCCAGATGATTGGAGGTGAGTATTCAGCTCAAATCTGATTGACTGGGGAGAGAGGGAAGCTGCCCTTGTTGGAAGGCTTCCCTCTGGTCCAGTGGCTGGGGATAAATTCCCGGCTGACTTGCCGGATCAGCTGTGCCACCTTCCACATCCGGAGGGCTGTGGAAGGATGGCGGAGGACAGCCCAGCAGAGGACTGATGCCCGCACACTGGTTTCCTTCAACATCTTGTGGAAACTTGTGGCTGGATTGGTTGAGACCTGCCATTCCACCTACAAGGCACTTCTGTTCAGTTCTGCCTTCACCACAGCATTGTTTGCTGCTCTGAGAGTGGGAGAGTTGGTGAGCAAGTCCAGGGGGGACTCATCAGGCACAGCACTTCATTTGAAGGATGTGTCCTTCGACGGGGATACCCTGTGTTTCAGGGTATGGTGTTCCAAGTGTGATCAGCTGGGCAAAGGGGCTTCAGTACATCTGGAGAGCTTGGCAGATTCATCCTCTTGCCCTGTAACCACCGTGCTTAGATTCCCAACCAAACGCTCCATGGCACCGGGCCCTCTTTTTGCTAATAGGGACACGTCCCCACTTGTACGGTTCCAGTTCACCAGTGTCTTCAGGGTGGCTGGGCCTACCTGCTTCCGAGTTTGGTGGACATTCCTTTAGGATCGAGGCAGCCACCACAGCCGGGGCGAGAGGCCTGCCTGCTGAGACTATCAAATGCTTGGGCAGATGGCATTCTGGGGCCTTTGCATATAGTACTTACGACTCGACTTGAACATTCACAACTTTTAGACTCATGGTTGGGTGGAGTTACACTGGGCTTGTAACTGTGCATAAAGGGCTTTATATAGGGATGCCCATTCAACCCTTATTGGTGGCAGCTGTGGCAGGTTGGTGAAAGACGGGCTTGGCAAGGGCCTGCCTTCTTTGGTGGTTGGCACGGGTCCTGGATCTAAGGTCAACGGTATTGGGGTCTCTGTCACTGGCAGGTCACGGAGATTCCCTACGGGGGTATGGGGGGAATTGGCCGTGGGAGCACCCCAGCTTGTGGCATGCACATTCTGGGGCTCCCCCACCTTGGGGGAGGGGAGGAGGTTGGACAGGAGGGCACCTGGGCCTGTGGGAACTCCTCCCCTTCTTGGTTTTCACTTGTTGACAGGTGGGTCAACAACAGATTCATTGACCAACAGGCAGGTTGATTGATGTCTGGATCTGGACCCATGTGTTTGAGCCAACCAACTGCAGCTTTCATCGGTAAAGTTGTGGCCATTTATTGCCAATAATTTTCCAACTTAATTTGGTGTCTGACTGTTATTGTGGTGACAGCAGGATGACTCGCATCTTGTCTGGGCACACAATTGTTTTATTTTCTGCTGCTGCTTTTATCTTATTTTTCTCTCTTGCTTCTTTGATTATGGTTTCATTGCATCTTTTTGAATTTTAAAACACTGGACTTTATCAGACCAAGCACATATGGAGTCAAAAGGACATCTAATGAACGCAGAAGGGTGAGCATACCATACAATGTCATCCCTTCGTGATCATATCTTGCCAAGAAGCTGTACTTTTTTATTGACAGCCCAAGCTATCAATAGATCAGCCATGGTGCTTTGTTGCCAGCATTGTCGGTATTTGAAACTTAGCGCCATTGTGCTCACGTGAATACAGTGTCAATGGGCAAACATTTCTGGGTGAGATTGGGACAGCCAGGTAGGCGATGCTCTTTTAATGGTCCCCCCTGTGTATTTGGGACTTGGTGAGTGTGTTTCTGTGTTTGTGTTTACTTTATGTGGTTTATTTTTTGATGTATTTTTTAATTTCCCATGCTCATGTCTTCTTGCAAGAATTGCAGAAATTTGGAACCCAGAAGTAAACAGAGCTCCATTCGGGCTCTGTTACTGCCAGGGATGCCTCTTTTACACTGCTCAAGGTAAGTCTCAATTTGTGTTTCAAGTTTCAGTTTCAATCTGTGTGTACCGATGACGTGGACAAGCTCCTTGGAAGAGTGAGGAAGACGACTTGCCCTCTTGATCCCTGTCCATCTTGGACACAATCAATGCATCCTTCAGGGAAAGTATCGTACCATCTTGTTTAAAGGAGGTGGCGGTTAAGCCATTCCTGAAAAAAACATTCCCTGGACCCCCTGGACAGGAACAATTACAGACCAGTGTCCTTGCTACCTTTTTTAAGCAAGGTGATCAAGAGAGCAGTTGCTTCCCAACTCCAAGCCGTCTTGGATGAAACCGATTATCTTGATCCATTTCAAACCGGCTTCAGGACAGGATATGGAGTTGAGACTGCCATGGTCACTCTAATCAACGACCTCCGCCTGAGCATGGACAGGGGTAGTGTGACCCTGATGGTGCTCTTGGACCTCTCAGCGGCCTTTGACACTATAGATCATTCCATCCTCTTGGATCGCCTGAGAGAGTTAGGAATTGGAGGCACTGCTCTGCTGTGTTTCTGTTCCTTTCTCTCGGGCAGATCCCAGAGGGTGAGGCTCGGGGACAGTTGCTCTTCCAGAACTGAGCTTAATTGTGGCATCCCTCAGGGTGCCATCCTGTCCCTGATGCTATTTACCATTTATATGAAGCTGCTGGGAGAGATCATCTGGAGGCATGGAGCTCGGTGTCATCAGTACGCTCAGATATAATTCTCCATGACCAGATTGTCGGCTCAGACTTCAGATGGCGTCTCTCCTCTCAATGACTGTTTCAGAGTGGTAATGGATTG
Organism: Gambelia wislizenii; assembly: GCA_030847615.1. Classification (NCBI taxonomy): domain Eukaryota; kingdom Metazoa; phylum Chordata; class Lepidosauria; order Squamata; family Crotaphytidae; genus Gambelia; species Gambelia wislizenii. Next base: position 44,870,277 of record JAUMIR010000001.1, on the reverse strand, counting down.
CATGAGGAAAAACAGATTGAGACTAAATCCAGACAAAATGGAGGTACTGACAGTCACAGGCCTGAAACCAGGTCTGGGAATACAACTTCCAGTCCTGGATGGAGCCACACTCTCCTCTAAGAACTGTGTTCGCAGTCTGGGGGTATCCTAGATTCGTTGCTTCACATGACTAGTCAGGTGAGTGCAACAGTCAGGAGTGCCTGTTCTCAGCTTCGGCTGATATGCCAGCTGCGCCCTTACCTGGATACAAGGGATCTGGAAACTGTGGTACATGCTTTGGTAACCTCATGTCTGGATTACTGTAACACACTCTACATGGGGCTACCCTTGTGCCTAACCCGGAAACTTTAACTGGTACAAAATATGGCAGCCAGGTTAATTACGGGTACATCTAGGAGAGAGCATATAACACATAACACCTGTGCTTAAATCTCTCCACTGGCTGCTGATCAGTTTCCGGGCACAGTACAAGGTGTTGGTTTTAACCTTTAAAGCCCTACGTGGCTTGGATCCATCTTATCTCCGGGACCGCCTCATCCCATATGATCCCCCCCACGCACTTTGGTCCTCTGGGAGGAACCTGCTGCAGCCTACGAAAACTAGACTGTCGCAGACCTCCCAGAGGGCCTTCTCTTCTACGGCTCCCAGACTTTGGAATGGCCTGCTGGACGAGATCCGTCTTATCACTACTCTTGATAGCTTCAGAAAAGCGTTAAAGACAGATCTCTTCCGGCAGGCCTTCCCGGAATAGCTTCCCGGCTCAAATGGAGTTGATTGCCTACCTGCCCCCCTGCCGCTATTGCCATTTTTTTTTTTTTTGGCCGTGATCTGTATATTATATTGTACTTTATGTTTGTTTTAATTCTTCACCAGTTTAATTTAGTTTTAAGGGGTGGGAGGGTTAGGATTGGGAAGGATTATTTTAACTTGCTGTTGTTTTAATCCTGTTGTACACTGCCCCGATTGCCGAGCAGAGGGGCAGGTTAAAAATAATAAAAAAAATTATTATTATTATATTATTATAAGTCTGGGAGCAGGGGATTCTTTAGCCAGCATAAAAACATTTAAAAATATGCTGGCAAAAGAACTTTTACAGAGGGTGGTATGATAAAGTCCTGTATGTTACTTACAATTTGTACATTGCCTAGAACACTTTGCACAGTAGGCAATTTAAAAATGCATACAATAAAATAAAATATATCATACAGACGTGGCGTGGGCTTTTTTGCCTAGGGCTGGCATCACTGGGTATCCGCTCTGGCTAACAACAAAACACCAGTTTTTGCCCCACCAGTTTTTGCCTGGATGTTGTTGCCTGCTTATCAAGTCTTCTCAAAGTATTTAGGCATTAACCAGAGAAAGGAGAAGGAAAAGCAGTCCTTTATGAATAAGCTCAAAAGAAGATGGGGGTGAGGAGTGACACTGGTGTGTAGAGAGAAAAGGCCCCACAGACAATAATGTTGGGTATGAAGGTTATAAACCCAGAAGGGTTGCAGTTCGGCCTCTTCAGAAAGAGGGATCGGACATACTCAAGTGTTCTTATTCAGAGCCTTGAAGGCAGCATGCTTGCAAGCGGGTGTCACAGTTCTAAATTAATCTTGATTAGTTTAGAATCAAGGAGAAAAAAGAGAAAGGTGAAGGCAGGCAGGAGGCAGGCAGACAGGCAGGTAGGAACAGGAACAACCCATGAACCCCAGGTCCAATGATGCAGGTCTGATTGGATTTAGGATTCTGGATAAGGCTCGTCTCACTTTCTCCAGACAGTTATTAGATTCATGAAAGGTTCCCTTTGGTTTGATATTGCGCTGGCACAAATTGCTGACGACCAGGGCTGTTTTGTACTAAAAGGTGTTAAACACTTGTAATAAATATTTTTCCTTATTTCCCTCAGGACACGGGTCCATCTCTGGTTGGTGAAGCATAAAAAAGAGCTGTCATGCCCAGTTTTAATAGGCAATAGGATTTCAGGCCCCAAGAGTTGTTTCATAGTCTGGCAGTGGACATAATGAAACTGGCCACTGTTTCCACAGGATTTTCCCCCATCAAGCGTTCTCCCTTGTTGCCTCCCCCAGCTGCCTGTCTGATGTGCCTATTACAAAGAAAAACAGGGCATTTGCATCGGACAGAGCAGCTTCTCTTTATTAAGGCTTCTCTTTTTCAGTGTAAATGTTTTCCAAGAGCAAGCATGGATTTCTCAGAATTAACAGCCATTGCAAATGGAGCAATCCTTGAATAGCATTGAAAGCAAGCCGGCTTGATGTCTATCTCAAATAAATTCTAAGTTACGGTATGTTATTTGGCTAGGAACATGGCCGCATCCTTTCCTCCATCAAGTGCTCTAATTCAGCACTCTGCAACCCACCCACATACCCACCACATAACAGCCTTGCAAATGGGAATCTGCAAGGCAGATGAGGGTGGGAAATTCTTTGAACACCCCCAGTGTTATGAAAAGTGCTTCCACCACTTACGTTTTCTGCTGAGGACCTGTTCCAGATTCTGTCCTATAGGCTTCTAGGTTGGCTTCTATGGCAAACAAATCCTCCTTTTGTTTTTTCTACTCCAATTTATTATTTATTATTCTGTCTTGCAAGTATATCCAGCCATTCCTTCAGTGAGCTCAAAGAGTCATTCAGGTCTCCCCATCTTTCCTGTTTCATCCTTCCAGCAACTGCCCTGTGAAGTAGGCCAGTCTGAGAATGAAGACCTGGCTCATGGTCACTCAGTGAGGTTCATGGTTCACTAGGGACTTGAAAATGGAAGATTCAAAGTGCCAGCCTAGTACTGTAATCACTGCTCTGGGGTTAAGAATGTTGTTGTTGTTGTTTGCCTTCAAGATGTTTCCAACTTGCAGTGATTCTAAGGTGAACCTGTCATGGGGCCTTCTTGGCAAGATTTGTCCAGAAGGGGTTTGCCTTTGCCTTCCTCTCAGACAGAGAGAGTGTGACTTGCCCATGGTCAATCAGTGGTTTCCATGGCTGAGTAGGGATGAGACCCTGGTCTCCTGGAGCTCTAGTCCAACACTCAAACCACTGCAGCACACTAGCTCTCCGTGAGAATATTGCAGCCTTTCAAACATTGGATTGTAATTCTCAGCATTCCTTACCATTAACTATGCTGACTAGGGAGATGGGTCTTGCTGTCCAAAAATATTTGGAGGGCTGCATGTTTCTCACCTCCTACAGTACAACACATGGGCTCTCTCGCCTGTGCTATGGTATATCCTTCCAAGGGAGGCACAGACTTTGCTCTCCCAGGTGGTTTTTAATAGACCGATGTGTGTGTGGGGAATCCTACATATTCTATCTGGTCTTTGAAAACAGACATTGTCCTCTGTAGTGTATGGATAATTTTCTATGTTTATCCATCTCTTGTTTTCATGAAGTGTTTTTTAAAATTATTTCTTTTGTTTACATTTTCAAGGACTACATTATATATATATATATATATATATATATATATATTAAGAAGAGTTATAAATGAATAATTTAAAATACAGCAATCTTCTCTCATTGTTCCAGATGGTTATGAGGGCAAGTCAGGATCCAACCCACCAGCTAGAATCCTGTTGATGCACTGTATGTGTGTGTGTGTTATGTGCCATCCAGTAGTCTTCCATTTATGATGAATCAATGCTCTATAAAAGGTCTTATTGGTACATTACCCTGGTCCCACCATGTGGGTGGTGGGAAGAAAAAAACTTCTAGGGCTGCAACTGCAGAGGCAGTAAGGTATGGGAGAAAGAAGCTGCCGAGAGCCAACAAATTGTCTCCACCTCCGAACAAATCTTGTGAAGAAAGCCCCATGATAGGTTTGCCTTAGGGTCACCACACGTCAGAAGTGACTTGAAGGCACACAACAACACTTGCATATGTATTTCTGGGGATGTTGTGGAGTTTGGTATTCTCTTCCTCTGCATCCAAAGCTTGCTCAGGGAGCACTGTTGCACCATGAGAGCCCCACCCCCATGGCCATTCCATTGCTGATGGAGAGCAGAGGGGATCAGAGAAACATTTGGCTGTGTTTCTGTAGCCAGACACAGACTGATAACATCATCTGCTGAGACCTCCAGAAGACCCCAGTGGATCTGAGTAGAAGATGCTCTTGGTTTGTGTCTGGCTATGGGGACATAGCCCAATGCTTCTCCAACCCTTCCTGCTCTCCACCAGCAGTCAAATAGCCGGGCAGGGGCCATCACAGCACAACAGTAAGTCCTGGGTGTGGTGACAGGTGAGCTGTAGCCTGATAATTTAACACAAATCACCCTTCTCTCATTACTCCAGAATGAGAGCAGAGTGTAACAGCAGAACTGTTACGGTATGCTTGACCATGTAGCATCTTGGTAAAAAGAGTGTGAAGGAAGGCTCTCATTGCAAAACAAACTATGTTGGACATCTCCAGGAAGTGTGATTGAAATCACCGAGGAAATGCCCAGGGAACAGTTCATCACTTCCTATGGGCCAATGTGAAGGTACCACCTGGATTAATCCATTTGTGATTTAAAATGCCATCATGTCTTTACAGAGATTGAAAAAAATTACTTTTTGACTATAGCTCTCCAAATCCACCAGTCAGCACAATCACTGAAAATGCAAGCTAGTGGATTCTGGGAGTTGTAGTTCCCAAATGATTCCCCCCCTCCAAACTCTGCAACTATAGTACATTGATTCTGTAGAAGCCAACTGGCACCTCTGCTCTTCAGCTCTAGACAATGCAAGCATTGCCATGCTAGATCTTATCAGTGACCTTTCTAGCTTAGTATTTTATCAGCATTGACTGGCCATTACATCCACTGTTGCTTTAATCAACATTTTTAATCAATATAGATCCATGGTGCATTTTCATTGGTTAAGGCCAACATATACCTAAGCTGCCAAGCAACCGTGCTGCACATGTGCCAATCTCTTTTTGAAATACAATGGAGTCTGTAAATGGAGACCTGGAACATAAGATTCAAGTAACTAAAAATAGCTTAACAAATTCTTTTACCAGAGACCTACCAAGACTGGCATTTGCACACACAACAACAGACAGTATTGTGGCCATAGACCACTTGGGCATCCCAGTAAAGTTGCCCATGAAGAGAAGTATTACCTCTCAACCTCTTTAATTTTTATGTTTGAATAGCCAAGGAATCAAAGAAGCAAAAATGGGCTATTTGAGTAACTGACAGGGCAAAAATCTCAACTTAATCACACTGAGAAGGAACAGGATCTGTGAATTTCACATACTGTGGCTATCTCTGTGCATTTTGGACTAAACAAGTTTCTTAACCCTAAAGATTGGGCTATAGGGCAATGGGTTGAGGGTGAGTACACTTAGTTGGATTCAGACTTTCTCCTTCATAAACAAAAGTGTTCCTTCAGTTTCAAGAGAGAGCAGTGATCCAGCAGAAGTGTGGCTTCCCATGAGGAGGAGGCGGAACATCAGTTTCCTCACATTTACATTTCAGTTCCCAGCATCACTCCTTAGTGGTTCTGAAAACATCCTCAAACCCTCCTGAACATTATTGAAGGTGGTTCTGGAAGCTTCTGGGGTTGGGAGAACCACCCAACCCTCTTTCTTCAGTGCCAGTAAAACTTCATTCAGTGCAAGTCTCAATCCCACTGTGCGTGTGTTTGTGTGTATGGAGGATGAATCAGATCTCTTGAACGTTTGATAAAAAATGAGGTGAGCAAAATGTGGCCCTCCAGATATTGGCCTGTAGCTCCCAGTGCTGTTTTCTGTTGGCTATCCTAGCCAAGTCCAGGACCAGGTTATAAGCCACAGGTCCAGGCTATTGGGCAGACTGTGGACTTTATCAGATCACCCCCCCCATAACTGTTCTTTTGCTGGCATAAATTGTGGAGTTTTTATGCTGGCAAAAGAACCCCACCATCAGACCTTACCTTGAGCAGTGTCAATGAGGCTTCCCTGGCAGTAACGGAGCACAAACAGAGCTCTGTTTACTTCCAGGGTTGAGATCTCGCTGATTCTTGTGAGAAGATTCTAGCGTTTGAAAATTTGAAAATTAAAGCAAAACACACACACACACACAGTATAGCAAAGCACAAAAACACACTTTCAAAGTCCCAAGTACACGGGGGGGGGGTGTTTCATAAAAAGAGCGCCTCCTACTTGGCTGTCCTGATCTCACCCAGAAGTGTTCTATCATTCACGCTGCATTCACGTGAGTACAATGGTGCAAAGTTTCAAATACCAGCAATGCTGGCAACAAAAGCGCCACTGTCGATCGATTGATGGCTTGGGCTGTCAATAAAAAAGTACAGCTTATTGGCAAGATATAATTGCGAAAGGAAGACATTGTCTGGTATGCGCACCCTTTCGCAATCATTAGACATCCTTATGACGTTATATTTGACGCGTCTGATAAAGCCCCGTATCTCCCTGTATGAACCTGCCCAGGCACTGAGATCATCAGGAGAAGTCCTTCTCTCAGTCGCTCTACTGTTGCAGGCATGGTTGGTGGGGAAGAAGACAGGGGCTTTATAGTGGCTACCCCTGGACCTTGGAACTCCCCAGGGAGGCCAGAATACCCCACTTCGTTATCCTTCCATTGGCATGTTTTCTATTCTGATAGACTTTTGAAACAGAATGTTTTTAAAGAACAGGCTGGGGGGGTGGTCTGTATTGTTTTTAAATTGAACTGTTTTTACTCTTTATCTTTTAAAATTGTATGTTATTTATTTATTTATTTATTTATACCCCGCTCTTCAGCCACATGGCTATCAGAGCGGCTTACAAATTGTTTTAAGCAATAGCTATTTACACATCTAACTGCATTAAACAGCATCCAATGTGTGTTAGCTAACTGCCCCCACAAGCTGGGTACTCATTTTACCGACCTATGAAAGGATGGAAAGCTGAGTGAACCTTGGAGCCGGCTGGAATCGAACTTGCGACGTGGTGGCTTGCAGTACGGGCATTTAACCACTGCGCCACCAAGGCTCCTTATTCTTTTATTCTTTTAATTAGAAGTTTATTCTTTTAATTAGAAGTTTGATTTGTTTTAATGCTATGAATAGTTTAATTCTGTTTTAATGTTCATTTTTGTATGTTTTTAGTTGTATTGTTGTTTTAAATTCTAAGCTGCTTGAGTCCCAATTTTGGGAGACAAGTGGAATACAAATAAATACAACAACAACAACAATAATAAGGCTGATGGGAGTTTGCAGTCCAACATCTAGAGGGTTGTGCTTTTCCAACTCCTGAATTAAAGGTTTGCTTTGCAATCCCTAGATTAAACCCATTTGTAAAAACAGGATATTTACTACTTTACATGATTGGTGTTCTCTGCTTGCTTTGACAGGTCATTAATTGGGAATGCCCAGGCCCACCAATTTACAGTCCTAAATGTAACAGGGCAGCATCTTGCAGCATTTTCCTGAACAGAAAAAGCTTGTGTGACTAGCTGAGATGTATATATATATATATATATATATATCCACAGATTCACAGTTTAGACAAGGAAGGCTGTCTTAACATGCATGCTTCAACATATTACAAGACTTTTTGGGTTTTTTAAAAAATTTTTTGTATTTCAAAACTCTTTGATGAAATTCCATACAAAACATTGCATTTTGTAAAAAATACAATATTTTAATGCAAAAATATGTTGCACTTACACAACATGAACTGTTCCTGTATAAAGTAGGTTTTGTACAAAGGTTTCTTTTTGTTTTTGTTTTGTTGTTTTGCAAACAAGAAATCTTTTAGAAATGCACAATAACATCCACAATTTTCATCAGTGGAGAAAAAAATAACTTAAAATGTTTCTCTGTGCAAGGATGAAATAGCTGGGGGTTTACCTCATTCATGGGCTGATGTTTAGGGTAGCTTGCGCTCCTCTGGTTCTTCTTTGGAGTGTAACAATTAAGATGTTCAGAAAGAAATATAAACCATGAGCAATGAGCTTGTAATTTATATTTTATTTTGCACAAGCTTGCATATATACTGCACATACATTCAGTTTAGAGAAGATGGAAGGCACACAAGGCAATTGAACTACTGTATCCTTTAAGTGGTACAAAGCAAAAAGGTAAAGGTCTGGAGAGTATACAAAAGCTTAAAACACACAAAATAAGATTCCCTCCCTTCCCACCCCACCCTCCCACCCCAAAATACAATTTTTCCTGATTTCTTTTTCAATTTAGTAGCTGCCAAGCTAGAATTGTAACTTTTTTCCCAATCAATTGTCTACTGCACCTTTTTTCCCTCCATACAGACAGGGGAGTCTTCATGTTTTATCACATCATCAATTAATATTACAGTACATCCTTGGCAATACAAAATTGTACACCATCAAATAAATTAGGATAAATTAAACCAATAAATTATGCAAAGTCTTCAGAACAATAGACAACAACAAAAAATTCCACAGTTGAAATTGCCTCTAGCTAAAAAATAAAATTAAAAAAAATCAAAAATTGACTTTATTAATTCTGTTATTGTACTAACTTCAAATTAAAGGGTTTTATTACAAAAATGTTTAATAATGCTATTTACAACATATTGCTAAATAATATAAAGGCAGTGTTTTGTCACTTTTGTAACTATATACATATGAGAAGCAGCTGGGACAACAGCAGTTTTATACCTTAACCTTTGACTCTTCTGGTTAAAATTTAACTGTTAAATAAGTATATTTCTCTAACTTTTGAACTCAGATTTATATAAGTTAGAATATATTTTCACTAAAAGAATATGCATGTGTTTGGCTTTTTAAAAAATTCTGCAGTATAAAATTGAGTCCTTAAGTATGTCCACACTGGATCATTTGAGGGTAGAATTTAAGATGGAGGTCTGGATTTGACCATAGATTTCTTGTATATTTTAGTATTTCTGATGGCAACTAGCTGAACAGAGAAAATAAATGACATTCTTGAATCACAGAAATGGCTAAAGCCGCCACCTTACATTAGAGCTATCCCTAAGAAGATGCAAAGGTTAAACACCAGTTTTTATCCCAGCTCAATATATGAAAATTTTTCAACGGTTTACAACCAACAGTTCTACAGAAAACAAAATTGCATTTCCTTCAACAGAACATTTAAGTGCAATACAGTAACTGCTTACTCATATAAACCAGTTACATTCTTTAAGGGGAGCTTTTTGAAAACAATGCTTATTAAAACTTCCAAACACAGAATAGATATCCAAAAGAAGTCTTTGCACTAAAACACCAATAATTACTATATAATACACATGACAAATAGAAGAGGATTTTTTCCCATTTTTGACTACTTCTCATGTACAATGCTCATTTGAGGGGGTTTGCAAACCACTTCTTATATATATTTATATTTATTTATATATTTATTTATAGATATAGATATATATATATTTATATCTTTCAGTTCTGCTGGTGAAAGTCCTATATTTAAAGCCACAAAAAATCTTCATTTTTATTTCTTAATTAATATTAACCTGTGGGTAGAAAAAACCCTTTGCCAATAAATTACTTTATGCATACAGGGGAAAAAAACCTATAACTTTACAGAACCTAGATTGCTCATGTCCTGGACACATGATGAGATCTCTTTTTTAAAAGTACTGAGCTGGGTTTTAAAGAATGCTTTCAACTATCTATACCATTAACTGCAGCGTTTCTTACAAATTTAACAGCTGTTCTCAGAATGTCATTATTAAAATCATATGCCTTTTATTCAAGAAGAGCCATCAAGCTGAATACATACATTGCTTTATAAAAGTTCCCCTCGCTATAGATGTTCACCCACATACCTGGTATAGTAACAATGACTCTGCAAACTTAAAACACTTTAAATTAAATAATACTCAGAGGCACAAAGCAAACCTCAGGAATATATGGGCAAACACTTCCTTAAATAATTACTACATTCTAATATCTTTCACTTTTAAAAAAACATTAAATGTGAAGCGTTCCCATTACACAGCCAGAGATACAGTAAGAATTAAATGTTTCATAGTTTCAAATAGAACATTCATCTCACAAAACATAACAAATGTTTAAAATAGGTTCTTAATCTACATTGGAAAAATGTAAGCTTTTCACTTCACACGCATATTGTGTGTGTATCAGTATATATACATATATATATCTATATATTATCATGTGTATATGTGGGTATATATGTATGTATGTATATGTATACACATATATATAATACGTATGAAATATTGCTTCTATACTACTTTTCATTAGGCTAAGAAAACACAAGATCTGCACCACTGTTACAAAAAGTTGGCTTCTACAAGAAATTTCCAAAATTGAACGCTGCTCAAACGACTGAGAAAAAAATAATTTGCATTATCAAACTGTTCTAAAAATTCTCTTCTTCAAAAACTTATTCTCTTGCTTTTGTTTGTTTTTTTTTAATTTTTTTCTTTAAAAAGACACAAAATATGCATAGCTATCAACATTATGTTAAACAGCTGGGAGGAAAGGGGGAGGGGAAAATAATTTTGTGTTTATTGCAGCTGTAGTAACCAGGAGTTGGGAGGGTGGGAGAGAAAGGTTCAAAAAGATAAAAAATGTAAGCCACAGAAGGCACAGGAACAATTGTACTTGTAAAGGGGAGAAAAACTGGTATTTTGAAGGATTCGTTTTACTTAATCCTTCCGCTGGTGCATTTGAGGTCTAGGCACACTCTAACCTCCAGTTTCTATGCAGAAAAAGTATATATGCATGAGGAGGACATTACTATCAACATGGGATTTTAACTAAAAACAATGACAACCTTACTTCCTTATATAAACTTCTCTTAGTACAATAAAGCAGCCATCTGCCTTTGATGACCCAACCCTATGTACAGTTTTGCTGAGAAAAAAATGACTGGAGGGGTGAGTGGGCATTCTTATTGCTGGGCCTACTCAGTGTTCTAGCTTCTATAGCATGCTGACATCACCATTTGGCCCAGGATGTTCAGCGGTGTGGATCACTTCTACTCTAGCCATCAATGCTGGATACAGCACCAACCAAGCAGTTGTTGTGCCGTGGAAGAGAACACATCTGCCTTGCAAGCTGTTACCAGCTTGACAGAGGTTTGACCATCATTATTCTCTGCAAAGAATTTGTGCGAAATACAGTTAGAAAACCTTTTTAGAGATCTTTCTTCAATTAATTACAACTCCCAATATTTCTGGAAGAGAGCATTGCCACAGCCAGGGATCCATTTACAAAACACAATTATAGAACTATTATTCCAGTTTAAGTCCCACAGTTCCATTCGGTGGAATCCTGGAGACCCATGTTTTGGTGAGGAACTGTAGAGCTCTGGTTAAGAATGTTAAAAGCCCCTCCCTAAACTGCAAATCCCAGGATTCTACCAGGCAGAACTATGGCAGGTAAAGTAGAATCAGAGCACTATAATTCTGTAGTGTGAATAGGTCCCAGTTCCAAAATAGCTGTTCTGTGTATAAAACTTCCATCAGCAGAACTGAGAAGGGGCTGTCTTACTGCACTGAAGCCTGCCCATGCACATTATAGCCCTGCTCCAGAGGAATGGGAAACCCTCCAGAGCAGGCTTTTGGAAGGCATGTAAAGGTGTGATTTGGAGAGGAAAATCTAGCATTCAGGCCCTATTGCCATTTTGGTTTCACAACAAGTTTCCATTTGTAGTGTACAATTCTCCTGAAGTAGATGGGATAGGATCAGCTCACATACACAGCGCCCTCTCATTATTGGAGATGTGACAGAGCCAGGTATGTCAGCTGCAAACTCACATTCCCAATAGATGGTATTTCTCTTCCTACTCCCGTTTTTCATAATGAGATGATAAAGGGCAGGTGGCACAGTGGCACAATCCTGGCCATCAAAGTATGCTTGATCTGCACAGCAAATCATATCTATAGATTTGGGGTAAGATTTTTTTTTAAAAAAACCTAGGATATTTAAGTACTCATTGAGAGGGAGGTGAAGTCTACTTAAAGGATGCCAAAGTCTTAAACTTTATATTTTATTTTATGTGGCCTGCTAGATACAAAGGCAATATGGCTATATAACAGAATCTTCGGACTTTTTCAAATGGGGTAAACCCCCCCCCCGAGGGGGGTTGGGAGAAGAAAGGGGCTGTTGTGCTTATAGAGCCCTGTTTCAGATGACACAGTCCTCCTCCGTCCTCCTCCCGACCTCCTCCTGTGCTGCGGGCACCACTTTTTATTGATGGAAAACCTCCATCAATGAAAAGTGGTGCCTGCAGCACTGGGGAAGGTCGGAAGGAAGACGGAGGAAGACTGCATTGTCTGAAATGGGGCTCTGTAAGCAAAACAGCCCATTCTTCTCCCAACCTCCTCGGTTTTTTTTTACCCTGTTTGAAAAAGTCTGAAATCATTAGAAAAGAACTAAACTGATAGTTATGCATTTTGAAAAAAATAGACCAAAGTTCACCTGGGTTATTGCCCTTATTTTTAGGCTTCTTCTGCATCATTTGCTGGTGATTTTATATACACTATCTATAAATGAATAATGGTAAAAAGTATAGCTTTCACTTAATTTGCTTAATCATATTTCTGTCAATAACGTTGTAGTACTGACACTAATATTCCTAGCAATAAAAAACAAATTTCTATCTATCTATCTATCTATCTATCTATCTATCTCAGGAAAATCTTTCTACAAGTGTGTTTTGTTAATTGCTGTCAAGTTAGCTTTGACTTATGGTTACCCTGTGAATGAGAGCCCTTCAAGACACCCTGTTATTAACAGCCCTACTAAGGTCTTGCAAACTCAGGTCTGTGGCTTCTATGATAGAGTCTATCCACTTGTAATAAGTGTGTTCAGAAAATTACAGGTAAAGTATGGCTTTTGTGTGTTATGTTTCTTTTCAAGATTCAGAAATGAAATGGCAGCCTCTGTACAGAAGTGATTGTCATAAAAGTGTATCTCAGTTTGAATATTGTGAACTATCTGGTGCAAGTCAATGGAAGATACTTATACACTGGGAAAACATTGTTCCTGAATGCTTCATGCACATATCCTGACAGCTTCAGCTTAAATGAGAACTGGAAAACCAAAGTTTTCATCCTGTTTTCAAACTGGAACTGCTACACAAGGAAAGGCTATTTTGAGAAATTCCATCGGTGATGGTAGTGTAGAAGAGGAAGTACTTCATTGATGAAGTACTTGCTAGTGCAGAGGTTTAGAATTGCTGTCATTATTTTGGCACAACAGAAGCTCTGCTGCCTATTCTAGCAGTGCATCTAGACTAGCAGTGACAGGAATAGGGAAAAGCAACCTAAGCAAATTTAAGAGCACCGATTCTCAGCAAAACCCTACATTGGGAAATGTTATGGACATCATACACAAAATGAAGGCCTGGTTTTTATGGTGCCAATTGGATGGATGCAAAAATTTGTACTAAATTACTTCAGAAGATGTTGAGTAACATAGCTTGCTTTGAGTGCAATGCCAGCTGCTGCAAAAAAAATAAAAATAAAAATAAAAATGGTGACCTTTTGTCCCATGCTACTGGCTGCACTGTCTACACTGCACAGACACAGGCTATGTAAAAAAAATAGTATAAAAAATGGTGGGGTTACAATCCAAAGAGCTATAAGTAAGAGGTTAAAAAAAGTTTATGCACAAAATTAAATCAGGCTTAGGCATTTGATAAACCATAGTTTATTAATCTGGGAGTGAGCTTTGGAACTGCACACTTTCCTGATACCTCTTTTTGTGTACCAGCTTTGGTGCTTTGATCATGGTCTGTTTCAATTACAGTTTACCACTGAAAGATAGAACTTTGAACTAATGCTGATTTACTAAACAGGAACTCTGAAGCAGGATCGAATTGTGGTTTAAGATAATGAACAGTCATAAAATCACAGCTCTCCATTTCAGGTATAACGGGGAGTTGTAGTTTGAATAGCCCCAGACTGAACTGTGAAATGTCAGCATGTAAGTTTTATTTTCATTTATTTATTTATTTATTTATTTATACCCCATTCTTCAGCCACAAGGCTATCAGAGCAGCTTACAAATTGTTTTAAGCAATAGCAATTTACACATCTACACTGCATTTAAGCAGTTTCCAATGTGTGTTAGCTAGTAAGGTGAGATACTGATACTTGTTCCTGGGTTAATAAACTGTGGTTGATCAACAATGGTGTATTAAACTACAGTATGAAAATCCCCATTGAATTTAATATATAGTGTGTGTTTTCTGGATCTGTCTTGCTTACTTTCTTGAGCAAAAAGTCTTGCAATAAGAAAATCCCTACCAGGCATGTAGAAAACCCATTTCTGCATGCAGAAAAGGGCCACTGGATTATACTCTGGCTGCCCTAGTGCTTTTTAAGTATCATCAAGTTTTAAGGCTTTTCATGACAACAACTACCTTCAACTGTATCTCTTGCAGTATTTGTATATAAAAGATCACTGCAATTATTAGGTCAGCTTTTTATTTTATCGTAATGCCATCTGGGGTAAACTTTCACTCTCTAAAAGCAAAATACAGTTTGCCTTTAAAAAAAAATCAAGTTCCAGGAAGAAAAAAAGGGGGTTATCCTAAAAATACCACAACTCTGCTAAAAGGTAAAGCAAATGCATTGTCTAATTAGTATCAACTCTATCAAATTGCCAAGGGAGAGGGTCAATAATGTAAAATGCTAGCCCAGTTAACAATAAATTCTTACTGCATCTGTACAAAACACAACAGAGAAAACAAATATATAGTGCCATAGCATATCAGAAAACACTACTAGACACTACACCTTTGAAAAAACCCCAAAAGGAAAGATAAAGGAAACTGCTGGGGGGGAAAGCATAAAAACTAGCAACAAGCACCCAATCTGGCAGATTATTGTGTCAACTCACTTCAGATGGATTCATGCAAGTCTTACTGCTATTTTGCACTGTAAAGTAAACTTGGTTTTGGTCACCTTGAGGAGAAATTTCATCTTGGACTGTATTGGCGTTTCTGTAAAAGTCAAAAATTAGAGCTGCCTCTATGTGCTAAATATCGACTCGTTGCTGAAAATGGCAGCCATGCATATTACTCATGTAACTAACACCAAGAGGAATTTACCATATTTCAATATTGCGACAGTTTGCACTTCCTGGCCCCATATCATTGACTGATAAGGAAACGCTATCCACTAGGGCCTCAATGTTCAATTCTAGCAGACGTTATGGAGGGGTACAAAACTATTTCCATGGCTGCCACTTTCAGGGGCAGCTGAATGCCCAGCATCATCTTGACTTTGACTCAGAGACCAATAAAAATCATGTTTTGATCAGGACTCAATTAGTTTACGTGGCTTTTATTCATAAGGTAATTGCAAAAAGTGATCTTGAGGTGATTTTTTTTAAAAAAAAGAATGAGCCACATCCTTTCTTATATTATATATTACTCTCATGTTTTGTTTGTTGCTAACTTTTATTGTAGAAGAGAAGTTGCCTAATCAGACCCAGTCATTGTTAATGGATCACTTATATTTGAGGAAATAATAAAAGTGGCTAGCTTCTGCTTTCCTAGGCAATGGGACAGGGATAAAGCTTCTGTATGATTTATAGGCATAATCCAGAGCTAGTTAAGCAGGCTCAGTGAGATAGCAAGCATGGTTAACCACTTACATTCCATTGGATTCAATGAAACCTGGTATGCCAAATTTTCTCCACAATTGTGCTCTTTCTGTATTGTGCCTAGTTCATTTCTTTAAACAATATTTTCTATAAAACATTTATTCAATTTCTTTCATCCAGAAAGTTTTCTTGTACATTGAGATGATGTCATTTTTTATTTTTTTTATTTTTTGCCTCAGTAATTTAAAAATAAAGCAAAGGTATTTTACAATGTTGCTCAGATGTAAAGGTAAATCCAAAACACTTTTTTTCCAGGGTAAAAATATGAAATATCAAATATATACACTACTTAAGGACTTGTGGGTAAAGGTAGGAAAGGGAAAAGAATATATTTTGATAAAAAAAATCCATTTAGAATATGGTCCTAGACCTGACCATTCAGTGTGGCAATTTGTAAGGACACAATCCAGCCAAAGATCAGCATTAAGTAGAACTATG
Organism: Gambelia wislizenii; assembly: GCA_030847615.1. Classification (NCBI taxonomy): domain Eukaryota; kingdom Metazoa; phylum Chordata; class Lepidosauria; order Squamata; family Crotaphytidae; genus Gambelia; species Gambelia wislizenii. Next base: position 44,854,277 of record JAUMIR010000001.1, on the reverse strand, counting down.
GCCAGCTAGTACTAAATTCATTGGGACTCAACTCCAAGAATGTATACAAAGGACTACAGCTTTAAGGTCCCATTGATTTCAATAGGAGAGATTTTCCACATGATTTCCCAATACATTAATGGGACATAAAAATGGATCATTACGTTTATAAATGGGGAGGGCTACAGCTGGTCCAAGGGCTAGTTTATTGGCCCTGGAATCCTCCAGGGGCTGCAAAGGCTGCCAAAAATACCAACCACCCCCACCAAAAGAAAAACACTGGAAGTAGCTGGAAGTCCAGTTCTGTTTTGGAAAAATGTGTATTTTTTTGTTGTTAAACACTGCAGGGAGGTCTTGCAACCAATTAAAAGGGTGTGTGTGCTACTCCTGACATCTTCCAAGAGAAGCAATTCACTCCCCCACCCTTTCCTTCATTTTTTATAAGAAAAAAGGGCAGTCTGAGGAAGGAGATCAAGCTAGGGACCACAAAAGCAGCCCTGGGGGGGCATGTGGGGCTACCGGGATGAACCTTGTCCACCTATGGAGAGTGAAATGCCACTGTGTTTCAATAAGCTGACTATATCATAGAATTCAGGTTGCTGTGTTTGCTCAAACCCCTTGGCCTTAAATGAATTACAGTAATGTTGTTTTGTGCAGTATTTGCTTCAAAGTGTAGGATAGAAGGAAGGTAGTGGTGAGCTCCAAAAGGGCATCCCAGCACTAGAGTTTGGGTTTCCAACCTTACTGTCTTGCTCTGTTTAAATATGGATCAAGACCCCTCTAGAATCTGGGCCAATTCCGAAATAGATCTATTTCCAGCCTGCAGTGGTTCCTACAAGACCCCCCTCCTTCTTTTACAACCTTTCCAGAATGAAGAGACAGTGGATCCTAGGGTCCACTAACATAAAGCATATGGCCCATGGCATTGTTAAATATGTTTGCAGCAGCATACAAGACACTGGAAAGGAAGGGAAACAATTCAGGTCATACATGTGTTCTTGAAAAAGGAAAACCATGAAGACTAGTATGGATTTTGGTTTTGTTTGAATAAGTAGAAGGAGCATCTATGCTTGAAAGAAATCATGGTCTGTAGAACTGTAGTGTAACATTTGAACAAAATTGTCCTAAACTTGCTAAAACAGGCTTGTACACACTGAAAAAATTCTTCTCCCAGGGATGTGGGGGTAGGGTGGGGTGAATTTATTCCCTCTCCTGTGAAATGTTGAGTTATGGACAAGTTAAACAAAGGCTGGAGTTAAAATAATTATCCACTTTTTACTGATGTAAATGAGAGGGAACCCCCCCCACAAGGGATTATGATCTGATTTCATATACATATATTATATGTATATGAAATTAATATAGACACACACACACACACACACACACAACTTGGGCATCAAAAAGGGAGGGCCTGCTACTTTTTTTATACATTCATAAATAGTGGTTGAAATTTCTACTCATGGAGAAGCTCTTGGAGGCAGTTTGGGGATTTGAAAATCTCAGGAACTTCACTGTCCAGCTTACAGATGACCTTGTATATGGCCTTCTTCCAGGAAGGATCAACATCTTTGCCTGCGATAATGGCATTGAAAAACTCTCGTAATGTGATCTGAGCCACTTCCAGGAATCTCTCTGGAACCTGCTGATACAAGGAGACAATGGCATTAATAAAAGTTTTCAGTTTCAAGTCTCTGGGTCTTCAAAGGAAACTGAGCTAAGTTCTTGCTTTCAAAAGGGGCTTACATAGCACCTGCATTTTCTAAATGTGGCAGACCTCTATTCTCTTAGGCAAGGCTGTTATATATAGTACAATAACTTTTAAAACATGTGCTAACTAGCTTTGTAAAGTTGAACCACAGAATGTAGGTATTAAAATATGAACATCTGGGTTTAGAGGGTGCTGGATACCTAAGATAAAATTAGCAAAGGAAGGGAATGAGGAGATTGAGGAGGGGAGAAGTCAGTTGTCTTGAAGGATATTTTGCCCACATATCAATGTGCTTTGTTACTCTTTTACCTACAAATGTTCTTGTGAGAAGTTACCATGTGCAGAAACAAAAACAACAAAACCCAAAATTGCCTCTTTGTAGCCAGGCTTTGGTCTCAGCTAGTTATGAAAGGACCTTCTCAGATGTGGGAAACACAGCAAAAAACTATGTCCCAAACCGCATCAGAAGAACATGAAGATAACAGAAAGGGCAACATTATTGGATGCTTGCATTCTCAGCTTTCCTGGGGTGTAGTGCTGGCACAGACAGTAACTATAAACAATAAAAAGGCACGCCTTATTCATGCCCGTGCTACCTCCCCGGAACGGCTGAACTACAACATCATCTGATAATTTCACCCATTTCTGTTATTGTTGCGTTCTTCTGACATGGTTTTTGCCACATCTGATAAAGTCCAAAGTTAGCAAAAAAAAAAGGGTATCAATAAATAGCTATCTCATAAAGTCATCATCTAGTGTTTTGGTTCCACAGTTGCTTGGTGCATGATGCATTTCCTGCATTTAATCATTGTAGTCTGCCTTCAATCCAAATGCTCCAATCGAGCTGTACTTATTCAACAAGGACTCTGGACATGCTGTAGCCACAGACCCAAGGATTACCTGACTCATTAGGTTTTAATTGATAACTGACTTTATCTGGTACGCTGAACAGTCAATGCACAGGGGAGCATGCAGTTCCCAGTACAGCAGCACTCCTGTATCTGCTGATTCACCAACTGTGGATTCAGTTGCCGGAGGAGCCCTCCACCCACTTCACCCTTCACTCCCAGAAGGCGGGAGGGAAGAGAGGGGGAGGAGAGACCTCATCGCCCCCATCGCTTCCCCTGGGAGAGCTCTGGTTGCCGTCGCGGTGATCACAGGGGAGAAGGGAGGGGGGAAGGGACCTCGTGCCTTCCCTTCCCCTGGGTTGGCTCTGGTCACTGTCGCAGCAATCACAGGGGCGAAGGGGGGGGAGGGATCTCATCCTCCCTTCCCCTGGGATGGCTCTGGTTGCTGCCACTGCAATTGCAGGGGTGAAGGGTGAAGGGGGGGGGCTCCTGCAGCGGTGTGGGGTGATGGTGTGATGGCATTCACTATTATCCATGGATTTCACCATCTGCAGGCGGGACCCTGGAACCAATCCCCTGCAGATACTGGGGTTCTACTGTATCTTCCATGACTGTCACTTTAGAGGAAAATGCCCCTTTGGTGAAGACAACATACCTCAAATATGTTCTTGTTCAGTTCATTACAAAAGAAAAAAGGGTTCAGTACACACATATTCAGGTCAACCTCCTAATTCCTATCAATGTGTTGTTCAATTATCTGAAAGAGTGGCTTCCATTCATAGACGTTCTGGATGGTTATCATAGAATCATAGAGCTGGAAGAGACCTCAAGAGCCATCCAGTCTAACCCTCTGTCATGCAGACTCTGCTTAAAAACCTCCAAAGAAGGAGACTCCACCACACTACGAGGCAGTGTATTCTACTTCTGAACAGCTCTTACTGTCAGAAAGTTCTTTCTAATGTTTAGGTGGAATCATTCCATGTACTCAATATCAATATTCTTTCTCAAACTGTTCAGTATACAGAAAACATGAGGAAATCTCTTTCTGCCAGAGAAGTGAACTGTTTCCACACCCAGCTACACCAAGAGGGGCTTCTTACTTCTGCTTCTTTTCACTGCCTTCTCACTGGGCCCCTAACAAAGCCAGGTTGCTTCCCTTGCTCTTCTCCCCCACCTTACTCCCCTTTTCAGGCTACAGCCTTATTCTTTTTCCTACAGCCTTATTCTTTTTCCTTGTGCATATTCCTTTCTCTATCTGTATTTGTATAGATGTAGACATTTTAAGATCAGCAATGCAATTTACACCCCCTATTGTTTCCCCTCAAATAAACAGATTCTCTCCTTCTCTTTAGCTCTTCCTAATTATGTTCCCCCCATGCATGTTTAATAGGAGAGGAAAATATTTGTTTGTTACATGCCCCTAAGTTTTACTCTTGACTTATATATGGGTCATAGCAAAATCAATAATTTTGGCCCCCAAACCTCCTCTACAGTAGCTGTGTATTCCTGTATGGCAGAGGGTTGGACTAGATGGCCTTTCTAACTATGATTTCCTTCCAACTCCATGATTCTATGATCCGCACCACAAGATATTTTATAGCTTGAGAGGAAAAACAAGACAGTTTCCCCTCTCATTTCATGTACAATTGCTGGATTGGCAATTGACTCTTTGTGTGACAATTACAATGGAAGAGCATCCTCCACCATGTCTGAAGGTAACAGGCTACCTTAGGGATCCCAGGACACACAGCTTTCTCCTTCAATACCTTTCTGTCATGTAGGGGAACCGCCTGTCAAATGCTAAGGCTGGCCCTGATTAGATTCTAGCCCCAGATGCCATATTTTACTTGCAGTCATCAACAGATTTTCAGGAAGTACCACTGGAGACACTTTGTCCACTGACTCTGGATACTATTTGCAATTTCAAATCAAGCTAATGAAACTTTACTTCTAACTTTTACTCCACCTCCTTTGCTCATTACATGGAAAGCCTGAATGTTCTGCTCCTCTGTTGCATCAAAGCACTGGAAGTTCTGTCACCCCTTGGAGCAGATGATACACTAAGTAATCTGTGAGCCAGATTTTGCCATGAGGCAGACATGTGATCAGTGGCTGCTCAAGTCAGTGGGAGTTGCTTGCATGCACTAGAGGGTGGAATTTGGACCCAAACACTGAGTGTCCTTTGCAAATGGTATATTGACTCATAATGCTGAAGGAGTAACATACAAAGAGGCGGAGGGGAGGCATTCAATACCAGGGATAAAAACAATTATTTTTGCTCACAGAGAATTTTTTTTAAGTGACACACCTTTGTGTTTGAGTTGTTGGTTATATTTAACACAGAGAGCTCTAATGACGATACTGCTGTTTTTAGGGGTTGTGGGAATTTATCTCATGCTGTCGTCTATGCTGCAGAAAAGATGATGAGGGGTTGAGGCTTGGGGGAAGTGGGAGGTATTTGCTAAATGTTATGGAAAGTTAACAAATATTTGATACATTCAGCCAAATATTTCTCTGGAGGTTTGATTAAGTATTTGAAAACACCACATTTTTGCCTTCAGAATGGTGTCACAGGTGACTACCAGTGCTATCTTACTACAGATGAATCAAGGATGTTAAAAAAGGTAAGAGGACAACCTGGAGCTATGTGATGGCCTTATATTGAACCAGTCCATTTGTCCATCCTGGCCAGTATTGTCTATTGCCTTAATTGACAAAACTGTGTTGCGGTGAAGTGTTTTGCCTATGCTATACATTTCTTTGAGTGCAACTCCTGCGGCTGGGAAACACACTGAAATATTATCAAAACCAACTAGTCTTTCAAAAGAAGGAAATCATCCTAGTGAGCAAAAGTATAAGAACAAGCTCTGGAGGAAGATAAGAAAAGAACAGAAAGGATGAAAGAATTCTCTCCCTCAGATACTGGAGGAATATGCATACCACATCCATTGGGTTTTGTGGCAAAGCAGCTCAAGAACTAGGTCAAAGCGAAATGATGACAGAAGTAATAAGGATGGACAGTATGTACCCCAGAATTTTACACTCCGTTTGAATGGATTGATCATTGAACAAAAATATATAACTGATCACTAATGCTACTAGAGAACAAGAAGGTAGTAGGCAATGCCTTTTCTTTAAAGATCCAGAGTCTACTGCCCAGGGCAGTGCAGGGTACTACACAGCAGTCAGTATAACCTATGTCCAGCAGAATTGGTTTTAAGATTTACTAGTGCCAGAAATATTAAATATATAGATGAACAAGCCTTGCTGAAGAAGAATATAAACATTCCTGGAGAAAGAAGCAATGATGATGTCAATGGAATTTATCCAATGAGCGTGGGGTTGGAAAGGAAAATTTTTGCTTGACCAAGGAAGCCCAATGGGTGACCCCAGGAAATCATCCCACATGGTCCCAATTGCAGGTGGTTACCATTTTTCTGTACCCTGAACCCCCTCCCCGCAAAAGCTTTAAAAATCAACTGACAATCCAGGAAGTTAAAACTGGCCCGGTCAAATTTTCAGCCGATTTTTCATCCAAAAAAAAAGCATTACTGTGTCCCACTTGGAAGAGATTGAGTGCAGGGGCAAAATTTGTCCCCCACTACAGTTAGTCACGGAGCTAGCATTAAGTAGTGGTTTGAGTGTTGGACTATGACTCTGGAGACAAGGATTCGAATCCCTGCTCAGCTATGAAAACCCACTGGGTGACCTTGGACAAGTTGCGCACACTCAGCCTCAGAAAACCCCATGATAGGTTTGCCTTTGGGTCACCATAAGTCAGAAATGACTTGAAGGCACACAACAAGAACAACAACAGTTACACACCCTAGCTACATACCGTCTATCCTTCAACAAATAATCTGTGCTCAAGAGGTGAACTATTAAGGTAACCAGGTCTGGCGATGAGATCAAATTATGCTGTAGAGGGTCAAACACATCATGAAGAACACCTATCGCTTCTCTTCAAACTATACAAACAATGACCGAGATCCTGCCTCATCAGCATAACTAGTATAACAGAGCTCCTTTACTGTAGTTACATGTGATGGTGCCACCTCTAAAAAACCTACCATTTTACCCAGGTAGTGCCCCAACTGAAGCGTTTCCAAGGTGCTGGAGATCAGGGCATTGAGCAATGACATCTACAGCACTCCCCTGGATATAGGAAGTATTGAAAACAAACATTGGAGAGATGTCTTGGGATCCTGCTTCAACTGCCCTCAACATGTCCTGTGACTGGGAGAGTTCTGCAGTCATCATTTCCCAACACCCTGATCTGCAGTGCCTTGGAAATCCTTCCACTAGAGCAGTGCTTGGCTGAAAAGGTTTGTGGGGGGGGCACGTTTGGTTGTTAATAACAGTAAATGTGAATCCCAAAATTTATGAGATTGTATGACTTATGATAAGTCTGACTTATGATCTCATAACTATACTGAACAGGATGCCTGCCAATGTGATTTAGAAGTAACTTGTCTGATTCTCATGGCACATACTCTTAATTTCATGATCATATAAGTCAGTGGTTCTCAACCTGTGGGTCCCCAGATGTTGTTGAACTACAGTTCCCAGGAACCCTCACCTTGACAGCCAGGTGGTCCTCCCAGTCATTAGTGAGACTGTGAGTTCAATCCTACAGCCTCACTAATGACTGGGAGGACCACCTGGCTGTCAAGGTAAGACCTCAGAGGGCTCCTGGGAACTGTAGTCCAACAAGATCTGGAGACCCACAGGTTGAGAACCACTGATATAGGTGGAACATAAATTACCTAGAGCTCTCCAAGGGAAAAAAAAACAAGGCTTGACAAGTGTCATAAAGTGATATTTCAGTTTCAGAACTACATGTGTAGCTCTGGTTGTAAAGAACATCGCAGAAAGGGAAAATATAGAGAAAAGAACATAATGGGTTAAATCCAGTTGTTAGGCCCAACTAAACTAAGGACTTTATCAGATGAGACGAATCTTGCCAAAAAACTGCATCATATAGGATGCAACAATAGCACAAAAGGCAAAATTATCAGACATCCTTCTCGCTTACTCATTCCCGCTGCATTGTGCTGGTGTGAATGAGACATCACTTTTTATTGATGGGATAAGCCACCAATGATGCTTCATTCACTCCAGCATGATGCAGCGGGAACAGGTAAGCAATGATGTTGTCTGATAATTTCAGCCCTTTCTCCTATCATTATGTCCTAATGCTGTGGTTTTGGCTGTATCTGATAAAAGTCCTAAGACTATTTCTAGGGTGCATATAAGTGGTATTTCACCTTCACGAAAAAAGACATAAAACAAAACAAAACAATTGCTTGCTAAGGGTGAAAATCCAACATGGTGGCAGCAGGTTCTTACCCTGTTAGCAAGCCCCACCCCCTGTGCTCATCCAGCCAATCAGGTTTGTGCTTCCTCTTGTATGGGAAAGCGATTCATACTGAATTGCTTGTCCCAATGAGTGGGAATGTTCACTCCCTTGCTGTTTTTAAAAAACTCTGGGAAAAGTTGTGAAGGTTTTTCCTACAGAGTTTTTGCCGGTTTTGCCCCCATTTCACATTACAGTGAAAGAACGTGGATTGTCATTGGGACAGGTTGTCCTCTCCTCGCATTCTGTGAGCAGCATTTTTGCTGTTAGACAACCCCTTAGATGTGCCTGACAAAATTTTGGAAAACTTCCTCAACATTCAAGTATTTGGATTAACATGTAGGACTTTTTCAGACAAGGCTCACCATGCAACAAGCTTGCGGGAGAGGTACAGTGCTGTCACGTGGCAGGGGGTCTGTTTTGGACGCCGCCATCCCTCTCTCAGAATCGTCCATGTCACTTCCATGTACAATTGAAGGCAGCAGTGCCATATTTTACTCACGGACAACTTCCGTGAGTAAAATATGGCACGGCTGCCTTCAATCGTACATGGAAGTGACATGGATGATGCCAAGAGAGGGACGGTGTCATCCAAAACGGACCCCCTGCCGTGCGACAGTGCTGTACATCTCCTGCAAGCTTGTTGTGTTTAAGCCTTGTCTGAAAATGTCCATAGATATAATTTATTAACCTCTGGTTAACCCAGGTCTGGAGAATATGTGGCCTTGCTCATGTTGTTGGACTTCAATTCTCATCTGTGCTAGTCAGCATAAACTAAAGGATGGTGGTTGCTGGAGTTCAGCAACATCTGGAGCACCACAGATACCCCTTGCCTGGGTTAAACTTGGTTATAACCAATTGTAGCTTCCCACTACATGCATCTACATACAAAGCTGAGTGTGTAGAGAAAATGTATCTTATTCAGACATTAGCTTCTTAAAAGAAATATAAAGTATATTTGTTTATAACATGTATTTTGGGGGGGAAAACCCTGTTAAATGTGAGGGAGCTCTTGGCTTCAGTAAGAATAGGCATCATTGCACGAATACATGCTTTCCTCATAAAAATGATTAGTGGCTGTGGCATGCATGTTTGTATGTCTATTAGGTGGGTGCCCTTGGGTTCTTATGGAAAGAGAAAAAGTGTAAGAAATCCTTTTCATGGCTATCATGTGCCGCATCCGCCTTTACAGATAATTTGCTGAATAGGTTTACTCGCAATCTGCAGTTGCCTTTAGCTACTGAACATCTCTAGCTTCTGAAGAAACACATCCAAAATGAGTGGCTACACATACTAGGTTTCTAAGGGGTTAAAAAAGAACTCAGCCGTTCTGTCCCCATCTATTTTTATTGTTCATCCAACTCGTTTTCTCATGCCAAGGGGCCTTGCTTATTCTTTTGTGCTGCATTTTATCCTAAGAACCAGGGCTCACCAGGATTTAGTCTGAGCCAGGGCTCACCAGGAGTTAGCCATGGGACCTTTCATACCACAGAACCTTTCCGAATAAGATTTTATTTTTTAAAAAAGTACAGAACACTTCTCTTTCTCACCATTGACTAACCACAAACAGCACCTCATAGGTCAAGGAATACACAGGAAAGTTTGTGGGTAAGAAGTAGAACTTGGGGAAATGGCCATGCTAACTGAAGGATTCTAGGAACTGTAGTTCAAAAATGTAGCTTTTCCCAACCTCTAATCAGAAGATGTGAGTTGCAGACTTGCTTAAGTGTAAAAGGTCTCCATTTGAGAAATCAAACACGCTGCACAGCTTAGTCTAGCCAATTCCCACACACACACACTTTGACTAAGCACAGAATATTTTCTTAAGAGAATGCATATTCTGAGACAGTGAATCTAATTGTTTAAATGGATGGGTGGCTAGATTAATTTTTTTTCCAGTGGGCAATTAGCTAGTCAGCTATGCTAATTGTGTGTGTCTGGGGTAACTTTTCCCTGACCCTAAGTGATGATGACCTACTAAGTACATCTTTACACCTAACTGGCTGAATGTCTCTCTAGTAGAAACATCTGCAGAAACAATGCATCAGTGACAAATAAGACTCCCATCCAGATTTCTTTTTATAGACTCAACAACAATCCCTACTATGAACCCAGAACATTTTCCTAGCATCAGGTGGCTGCAGTCAATCAAATAATACTTGACATTCGCCAGAAGGAAAGACAATGCTGAGAGGGAGAACAAGCTACTGGACTTCAGACTTCTACACCCTTGTCTCAGAAACAGGCAACAAGCTGCTCCACATAATCAGTATATTCTGGGGATAAACAGCTATCTAGGTAGAAACAGCAGAGACCAACAGCGAATGTGAAACTGTTGGTGAAAATGACTTATTATTTGGAGTACTGCTATTAAGCAAAGGAAGATCAAAATGCCCACAGTCTGCTGGTACCTCTAATATGTTCTTTGTAGCAGTCAGAGATTGCAGCCATAGCACATGGTTATGGGAGTTTCATTCCATTTTAACTGACATAGCTCCATCCTACAGAATCTTGGAATGTATAGTTTGGTGAGACACTTAGAATTTTCTTCTGGAGAATTCTACACTACTCTCCTGAACTACAGCATTATTTCTTTCTAGCAGCAGATTCTGAATACTTCACGAAACTGCAAAACTCAGGATCCTGTTACATGGAGCCCTGGGAGTTAAACTGGTATAAAGCTACTATAATGGTACAGTATGACCCCCATATCCACAAGGGATACTTTCCTGGACTTACCACGGACAGTGAAAATTGCAGATAGTAGCGAACCTATACTGGCACCACTAGAACTGTGGTGGCAGACCTCAAAATGCCTAGAGAACACCTCTCTAGACATTTAGAGGTCCTCCAGTGTGAGTCTATGGTCAACTTCTGCTGGAAGCTGAACATAGAATCACACTGGAGGACCTAGAAAATTTCTAGAGAGAACATATTTTTTTTAGTGAAACTGAAACTGTAAGCGAAACTGCACGTACTGGTCCTGTGCACGTGGAGTTTGTACTGTATAGTGTTCATACACCCACCGTTTCAACAGTTGTCTTATTATTTACTCTCCCAAGCCATTCAAAGATGCAGAGTTGGCCTATAACTAGGAAGAGTGAGACAGCTACCTCAGACAGCTGATCTGGAGCTTCAAAGAGCAAGAGAGTGTTGTTATTTAATTTATTACTTTGGCATTTCTTTTAAAGTCTACAAGAAGGACAGAGGTGCTTGTGAGATTTTCTACCTCAAGTGATAAAATACTTTGACTGCACCTCGGCTATGGAAGAGCTTTGAAAAGTTCCCCTTTCAATCCCACAACTCCCAGAATTCAACAGCCAGAATATGCAGCTGTGGAGGTATTCTGGGAGCTGTAGTTACAAAAAAGAAACTTTTCCAAGTTGGGCAGGAAAGCAAGGGCAGGATTTGCTTCTTCACTTCAAGAATCAAAATGTCCTTGCAAGGTCTAGTTTATATGCACTGCTTTCCTGTGTCAGGAGGGAGAATGTAGATTGTCGGCTTGTCTATATGAGCTATTTACCCTGTCCTGCCCCTGTATTTTAGCCCTGCCGTCTGAATGCTATAGGACTTTTGCCCCATTTTGTCCTTGGGCAGTTTTCACAATGCCCAGATCAAAGGCTGGGGGAAGACAGGGCAAAGCCCCCCCACACTCCTACACAACATTCTCTGAGGATGCCAACCACAGATGCAGGCGAAACGTCAGAAAGAAACTATTCCAGAACATGGCCTCACAGCCTGGAAAAAAAACCAAGGAAAAGCCCATTGAAACGTTTCAGCAAAATACCTGGGGAAAACACCACTTTTTGGAAAAAATGGATCGGGCTCTGCCAGTCTGCAAGAGCCCATACTGCCATGCCAGCCAGTTGCTGCAGCTGCTGTCTGCATCACTCTCTCTGAAGCCAGGAAGAAGTCCTGCACCATGTGACCAAGGCTGGTCACATGAAGGGATGCTTAATCATGTGTTGTGAGCTGCCTTCCTGGCTTCAGAGAATGTGTTGCGGCCAGAAGCAGCGGCAGCTGAATAGACAGGCTGGTGTGGTGGTCTGGACTCCATCTGGTTTCGTACAGGTAACAGGAGAGGAATGGGCCAGATTCATGGCTAGAATACATCAGTGGGAAGCTGGCATATTCTGGCCGGTGTACACATGGCCCAAGTGGAAAGACTCACATGACTCCGCTCTTTTGGTTGTTTGATTTACAAACACAATTGAACAGCATGATACAGTATGAACTGTTAGATATACAGTCGTCCCTTTACATTCGTGGGGGATAGGTTCCCCAGACCCCCGCGAATGTGAAAATTCCGCGAATAATGACTGCCCTCCCCCTCCCCCACCAAAGCGACCATGGGGCCTCCGGAGGTCCTATAGTTGCTTTCCCCCGCCTCCCTCCTCCCTTCCAAGGCCTTCACGGGGCCTCTGGAGACCTTCCCGAGCCCCGCGGATGCCTCCCCGGCCCTCCCCACTCCCACCCAGGGCCTTCACGGAGCCTTCGGGGGGGCCCTCCCAAAACCACGAATATGCAAAACCGCAAATGCTAAGTTTGCGAATGTGGAGGGGCAACTGTACTTTGGAGCAGTGCTTAACAGAATCATAGAATCATAGAACTGAAAGAGACCTCAAAGGCCATCCAGTCCAACCCCCTCCCATGCAGGAATACACAATCAAATCATTTCCGACAGATGGCCATTCAGCCTTCTTAAGCCATCTGATTTGGAAGGCCAGCATTTCCTCCCCCCCAGAATATCAAAGATCAGCACCATATTTATACTCTTGGCCATAATTGTTTATTTCTTGGACACTCTCCATGAACTACCAGCTGATGGTTTGTGGACTGGCACCAGTCCATGTATCCCCATTTTGGGTAGCACTGCTTTAGAATGCTGATTAAATGCTGAGTAGATCTGTTCTAAATCCCTGCACAATATTGGTGGAAATGTGAATTTCCAATGAAAATATAGACCTGAATTGTATTGCTAATCCCAATTGAGTAGACTTGTTGGATCAATGAGAGTTACCTATATGTTGACCCAATGGTCATCTCAACATGGGAGATCATCCACACAAGCAGCCTTCCATGTATGTAATCAATCAATAAATGCTCAACTACAGAACTAGCACTGTGTTGTGGCTAAGTGATAAAATGCAAAGCAGAAGATCCCTGGTTTGAATGTACTAGCTGGCTTTAGGCAAGCCATTTTCTCACTGTCTCAGACCATTGTGCTCCCCCTATAAGATATTAAGTCATTTTATAGATGGGACAAACAGACTTTAGGCTTGTGAGATCTGCTTGTTTTATTAGAATCTGCTTGTTTTATTAGAATTAGGTGAAAACAGTGGCTCAGTGAGCAGATCTCTTGTAACAATAAACATGGTTCTTCATGGTCACATGTTCATTCTAGGAATTTGTGATCAGTTCTGAACCCAAGTTCCCAAGTCCTTTCACTCAAAACTCCACGCGTGGTTCTTCTTCCTCTAATTTTCTTTTTCTTTTTCTTTTTTAAATCTAGGGGTTGTCTAAATGGCAAACATACTCCTCATAGAATTCAAGGGGAATATGATTCGTCTAAATGGCATCCTGCATCAATTCACTGTATTCAGTGAAGGGGGGTCAAATCCACCAAAATCTCCACAGGAAAAGCCTTCATGGCTTTTTCTGTATTTTTTTTAAAGCTCTGTGGGGAATGTGCATTCCCACTTGTTGGGACAACCAATTTGCTTTGATTTGCATTCCTGATAAGAGCAGAAGTAGAAAGCTGATTGGTCTGACATGCGCAGGGGGTGGAACTTGCTAACAAGGCAAGTCCTGGAACCGTCATGTTGGATTTTCACTATAGTGATAGTGTGCTAAGGCAACTTCTTCTTTTTCTATTTATTTAGGCAGGATATCACACTTTTGCATGTTAGATTTTTTTAAAAAAAAGTACTGTTCAGTGGCAGCAACTTGAAGTAAATAAAAAATGTGAGAAATTCACTTGCACTTGCCATCTTGATTAACAGGCATGCCCATTGGAACAGCAAAAGAAGATAGCTTCGCATACCTGTGATCTTGCCAAAAAACCCCATTAAGACAAAGAGAAGATGCTTCAAACTGGCATTAGTGTGCATCAATCAACATTTCCCCCCTCGTATAGACAAGCCCTTAGTAAAATTTACAAACACCCCTCAAGATACATAAAACAAACACTACAAAACACAAACAGAGGGAACAACCTGATTTTTCTTTTTGAGCAACTTAATCTGTATGTGTATTTCAGTCCTTTCCAGGGTTGCAGAACTGGGAGCCAGATGTACCCAGCAATCTGGGAGCTAGAAACTGTAAAACACCCATAGATCTACCAAGAGATCCAAATTTATCTGCTGCCCATCCCGCCTTTCAGA